>CM053769.1:66134270-66150882 GCA_028658325.1 Potorous gilbertii
AAGCCCTCATGCCAGAGGAGCTAATGCTCCCTGAACATTCCATACCCCTTGATGAAAGTATACAAAAAGAAAAGGTAGGCTTTCACAAAGGATACTCTCCAGCATGCCACATTTTATGATCACTCAATTGACTAGAAGGTAGAAGGAATACAAAATCCTACTATGCTTAGAAGAAAAGGTCAGTAAAGAATGAATATTGTTCAGCCCTTAACACAGGGCCTGGAACACAGCAAATGTTTAATAAACACTTGCTGACTTGACACTATGTAGATTATGATAGGCATTTAAGAACACATTTTACAGATTACATCAGCAGTATCTTGGATAGGAAATAAACTATGAATGTGCCCCAAAATTAAGAAGAAAGAGAATGGAGCTGGATTCTATTTTGGAAATGACCCCAAATATTTCCCATAAACAAAGATGTATCTTCTTAACACCAACATGATTCTGATGAGGCAATATGGCAGCCATAAGCTTCAGCTTATTTGTTGCCACCGTACATCTCTCTTTTGCCCTTTAAGTGACCCATAACTTTGATGCTTTGAAGCCTGTTTTATTCCATGGAACACATTATCAGCGAACACCAGTGGCAGTGTAAAAAATGTCTTCAAAGATATGTAGACCATATTTCAGTGGTACACTCATGTAGGGAGAGCCAGGGCTAAAAGACGGATCATCTATATTCTCCAAAGCTTCAGAATTGTTCAGAAATCTAGGATAAGACCCCATGCACGTTGTAGGGTCTTTGGACTACCTTTAGAGATTTAACATGAAGTCATGAGGAACATTTTTACAGGATGAGATGGTATAAATGTGATGTAATCTGCACCATTGAAGGGATATCCACACTGGTATGTGTGAAGTTGCCATTTTCTTACCAGTTCTTTTCTTACATCATTGCCTCTCCTTAGCCTTCTCTGCCTCTGTCTGTCTGTGTTTCTGACTCCCTGTTTCTCTGTCTCCATCTCTCCATCTGTCTATGACTCTACCTCCTCACTTGATCTCTGTCTGTGCTCATCTTTGTTTTTCTCTCTGTCACTGTGTCTCTGTTTGTCTGTTCCTCTTCTTCTCTTCCCCTTTCTCCCTCTTATCTCCTAATAAATTAGACTACATGTCTACTTTTCCTCTATTATTAGTGGACAGGAACAGATTCATACTCATAGAAGATTAAGATTCAAAAGTTTCTCTTTACCTCAATAATAAAAAAATATGAAACAGAAAATCATCAGCAAATGTTAACATTTCCATATAACAAGAAGTCCAGAGAAAAGAATTGTATAGGACACTATGAATCTATTACCTACAGTTTGTTTTTTTGTAAATATATACTAGATGGAACATGATAGTGTCAACATTGCCCTGCCTGTCTGTGTTCCTTTCTCCATTGCCTGTTGATCTATTTCTGTGTATTTTTAAATGCATTATTGACATTCTTTATTTTTTTTTGCATAAATATTACTATCCCTCTCCTCCTTATCTCACCTCCCTCCCCTTTTTAACCATCTCACTATTGTCCCACTGCCAGTTATAATGTCTACCTTGCTGTTCTCTATCCATGCCATCCAAATGAATTATGGGTCTGACATCCACTGAACCCTCATCAAATCATATGCACCCAAAGTCATGTATATATATGACACATTTTAATTTTTTTACAAGGTCTCAGCACTAGCTTCTGATTCTTTTGTAGGCAGCCTTTGAATATTCTTTTTTGATGGTCTGCCTTTTTCTTTTTGCTTTTAATCTCAGTTTCTTTTTGTATAATTAAAATGTCCTTGATCATTTGTTTTTAGTTAATAAAAAAGTAATTAACCTATGACTTATGCCATAATATAATTCTTGACTGCACTGAGAAAGTGGAAGAATGGATGCCCTTGTTTCTTGTAGGCTGCCTAATCACCATAATTTTATTTGACTGGGTAGATTTGTAAACTCTCATCCATGAATAGCAAAGGCTATGCTCAGTCTCTAGTACCTTTTATTTTAGACTTTTGCCTGAAAAAGTAAATTCTAGAAGAATGAAGCTTCAGATTAGTCCTTGGGTGCAGTCATGGTTGACGTGCCAATTTGACTAAACCTATAAATACATACAGCTATGCAATATAATGTAATGCATTCTCAGAGGTAAAAATACCTATCATGTGTTTTAGGAAGACCTCAAGGAAACAGCCTCCTTGGTGAAAAGAAAAAAAATCAAAGGTACAAATGTATTTCATCCTTTGAGCCTCCAAAGACAGTTATTGAATTTACTCAGGGATATTGGCAAATGTCTGAGTTGGGTCCTTCTCAATCAAAAATGAATCATTTCCTGCTAGGTTGGAGCAGAACGTGTTTAACCTTTCGTTATAGAAAGCAGTTCTCCGCCCTCCCTCTCTTAAAGAACAGAATCACTGCTTCCATTTTAAAACAACTGGATGGCCATTAAGTTTACTGGAGTAATTTAATCCTCTGCTTGTTCCACATGAAAAGGCCCAGGTAAAAAACCCACTTCCTCACTGACCCGTACCAATTCTCAAACCACAAGCAATGACTGGGATTTACATTCCTGGCATGGTCCCTCATGGGACAATCTCTCAGCTGTGGGCTTGATTTATTCATTCACTGGCTTTGCTTTGGCTATTTATCAAAATTCCTTCAACAGTTCAATTATAAAATCCTTCCATCCCCAGTTGGGCTGGTCTTTCTCCCATCCCCTGGTCAGTTCATGGGCTACACAGCTGGGTTGACCACCCCTGATTTGGACCACTAGATGAAATCAATCACTCCACAGATTTATCGACATTACAATTTTCTCCAAACAAAGGCCTGACAAAGGGGACAGGGCACCTAAGCCTTTGCCCTTTTCTCTGAACCTATTATTTTTTTCAAGGTTGAAAAATGCTTTCTAGACCCTTAGCTTGGAATTAGCCACTTAACCAGAGTTCTGGGGCACTCCAGCTCACCCCTGGCCTTGGCTTCTCCATAGTCTTGGCCTAACTGGTGCTGTGGCATTTCAATCCCAGTAAGAGCCCTCAGAACTTTCTCCCCCATTCCCACCCTCCACTTCACAGCAAACAATGAGGCTGGTGTAAATAGCATCTGATTGTTTGCTGGCAACTCCACTAGAAGTTGATATACTTCCACAGTAATTCAACATTATTACATGTCAAATATAATTTATGGCTTAATACAATACCAGTTTTATAACTGCATTATTGCTATATATTTACATCTGGAAAAAAAATAAATCACTGTGAAATTTTCCACTTTGAGGGACTTCATATATGATTAAGTGCTATGTCATCTGACATTGTGTTCTCCAGAGCTGAAATGGGGGGCACTGCCAGGTGCTTCAAAAAACAAGAGAAAATGCTTAATAGGTTTGCTGAATATTTCCAAAGGGAAAAGGAAACAGGTCCTCTGACAAAATGCCCTTTCACTATTCTTTTAAGACCTAGTCCCCATAATAGAAATCTGGAGACATGGGTTTTGAATTCTGTCTCTGGTCCATCATATCTTTGTAAGGGAGGCTGGGAGGAATTCACATGCTCCCACCCTGTTCCATACACTTCTATGGCCCTAGACAAGTCACTTAGCCTCAGTTTCCTTATCTTTCAAATGTGGATACAAGTCATTATAGTACCTATCTTACAGATGACTTTGAGAAACAGTATTTAAAAAATCCTTTAAAGAGTCATATAAATGTGAATTATTCATGAAGCAGGTGCTAATTAGGTCTCAAGGAGAATTTACTCAGAATATGATTCTTACTTTTCAGGAGCTGAAATTCTGAAGAGATACTTTAAACCATTGTTAGAACCCAATGAACTAAACTGTCCAGCTTTTCTCCTCTAATAGCAGATCCCTTTAAGGGAAAGGAAGGGGCCCAGGTGGTTCCTCAATGGGAATCACACTGAGTTATATATTGTTCATGCAAGCTCTTCTCAACTCTTCAAATCCTTCCTCAGGCTACCATCTGAACTGTCCCTCTGATGTTTTTCATTTTGTTTATATGTATGTATGTATATACATACATATAAATATATATATATGTATATATATATATATATATATATATATATATATATGTATATATATATATAGAGAGAGAGAGAGAGAGTGAGAGAGAAAGCACTTTAGCTTGTTTCTGGCTTGGTTTTTGGGGGTTTTGTTTTTGTTTTTTGTTTTTTTCACTGCCTCATCTTTGACCCTTTCCATCAGTCTCTGGTGTTCCTAGAATCTCTGTTCAAGTTACACTTTCCTCTGGGTGTCCTTTGCAGTGGTTTATGGTTTCAGCTTAGCCTGGTGCATTCTCAGGTCTGGAATTCTGCTCTCATTTCACTCCCTAAGAGCATTTGTAAACCTTCAGAGCCTAAGCAAATCCTATTTCCTCCTGGCCTCTTTGTTTGGCTACTGAACTTTCCACCTCAGAATGGTGGAATGTGACATGAATTTATGTAAGACCACACCCAGAAGTCACCTTTCCTTTCTTCCACTGCTCTCATCTTTTTATCCCCTCTGATTTTCTTTGGGAACAACCAATTCTTTGAGTTTAGAGTTAATATGACCAACCCAATCAAAGAGAGGAGGCAGAATTTACCAGAACCATCAAAAAACCCTGCAATGCAGGTTTCTTTGTTTGCTGTTGTTTTATCTTTGCCAGTCACTTTGAAAATATGTCTTAATTACCGATTGGTTAGAATCTTCCCTGTCATTCTAAGGAGCAACCATGGGGAGATCTGACCTGACAATTGACTCTGCAGATGCTGCAGTTTCCACGCCTTCAGTAACAAGGGCCACTAAAGACCACTCCCCACAGAAAAAAGATTTTGCTACCAGAGTGCTTGGCACCATCAGATGGTTCATCATCACAAATGGGTATGACTTTATCAATTGAAATGACACTCAAGAAGATGCATCAGCATCTGATTTACCACTGCACCCTAAAGAGTCTTATAGCCCTCTGACAGACAGCTGAAGACTCCTATATACATTGTCATCCCCTATAAGCATCTAAGCTCCTTGAGAACAAGAACTGTTTTGTTTCTCTATTTGTGCCTCTACAGAGCAGCACAATGCTTTGCATATAGTAAGTTCTAGATAAATTTTCATTCATTCATTTGTAAATTCTTTCATTCATGTGTCTATATGCCTTGGCACATATTTGCAAATTCCATTTCTATACAGAAAACTATAGTTCATAAATTTGGAACTACAAGTAATATGATAGATCATCTGGTCCAATACCTTCTCTTTAGAAATTCGGAAACTGAGGCTCTGAGAGATTCAGTGACTTTTACAAGGTTACACACATAGCAACTAAATGTCAGAGCTGTAAGCCAGTGATCATTCCACTTTGCAGGTAATTTTATCATAGGTATTAAACTAACTCTCTGTAGAGAAAGATTCCTAACCTTTCCAAAGTGTGACACCTTGCTTTAGCTTACTCAATTTTGTGACCTGTTCTCCCCTACTCCCCCACCCCATTCATCTTATCTGTACATTTTTTTGTTATGAGAAAGTATTTGGATTTTTCCTAACCCTAATTAAAGGCTTTAGATTGGAAATTCCTGATGTGGAAGGGTAGGTTCCAGCTTGGTAAGTGCTACATTAACAGTTGTTTGTCCTTCATTATCAAAGAGCACCATGATATCAGGGAAGTGGTGCCATGACATGTAAGTGATTTGGATATAAGTGAAGGAGGACTGTGCAAAGTCACCAGCCTCACTTTCTCCTCTGGAGCCATCTGAGTCCAGTAGGGAGATATAGATCAGGACAAGTTGAGATGGCTTGGATTTAGTGGGAGACCTTGATCTTTTTAAGCTAAGTTATTTAATAGTTCTGTTTGATGAAAGCATCTAGGTGGCACATTGTATTGGGATTAGGAAGGCTCATATTCCTGAGTTCAAATTTGGCTTTAGATGCTTACTAGCTATGTGACCCTGGGCTAGTCACTTAAGCTGCTTGAACTGATGACTAAATGAATAAACATTTGTTTATCAATCATTAAGTGCCCACTATAAGCAAGACACTATGTTAGCTACTAAACATGATCAAGTCTACTAGACTTGTCTACTAGCCTACTAGATCAAGTACAATTCTCTGCCCTCAAATTGTAGTTTTAAAAATCTACTGATAGTAAACAAATACAGAGTTAAACAAGTAAAAGCTATTTTGAGAAGGGACAGTACAAACAGCTAAAAGTCAGGAGTGCTGGAGAGCTCAAGGAAGGTTCCACAGCCTTGAAGGAATGGCAAACTTCAGTAGAGTATATATTTTAGGTTTTCTGAATGTATGGAGGCAGGAGACGGAATGCTACATTCAGAGTGTAGATAATAAAGAATAGACCAGTTAGGCTAGAATGAAGTTTGCATAAAGGAAAGTAAAGTGGAATAAGGATAGAAAAGTAGGTTGGAGCCAGATTGTAGATAAGCATAAAATTGCAAGTGTTTTGCTTAGTTATCTCCTGACAGTATTTGAAAGGTTGATGCATTTCCCTCTAGTTCTTAATGCCAGGTAGACTGGGAGAAGGATTTACCCAAAATCTTACTTCCTGAAGCTCTGGGATTGATATGGGAAGGAGCAGCAGTTATTTCCTGGGATCTTGAAGCAAATGGAAGTGCCTTCAATTTCTGTAGGCCTGTTTAAGAGTGTCAGAAGATAGGCACCTGTTGTTTGGTAGTAGGAACTTGATTCACTAGCCTGAGTATTGGGATGGAATAAAATAAGAAAGATATTTGATTAAATGAACTTGCATAGAAAGAGAGAATCAATTAAGTCCTTGCAAAGTTCCACAGATTGTACAAGTAATTAGAGAGAGCATGGGAAAAGCAATAGAATTCTGTACTATCAGAGATCTTTCTAAAGTACAAGTTTAACCATGTCACCTGCCTGATCGATAAACTCCAACAGGTCCCTCTTACATCCATGATCAAATGGATCCTGTTTGGGCTCTGTTGAAACCCCTTCATGATCTGACCGCTTCTTTCCATTCTAGTCTTCTTACACATTATTTCCAGTGACATTGACCTTGATCCTATTCACATAGAGTACTCCATATCCTAAATGGTTGTTGACTGACTGACTGTGATCAGGTCCTTCTCTCATGCCTAGAATCCACTCTCATCTCAGAATCCATACCTTATTTTATGACTGAGCTCAAAAGCTACACTTCTGATAAAAAACTTCCCTGCATCTCTCTCCTCTACTCTAGTTCTTTGGCTTCCCTCCCCCTTCACTTTTATTTATTTATGTGCATGTTTTACATGCCTCTCCCAATAGAAAGTACACTCCTTCAGGGCAAGAACTATTGCTTTATGCCTTTGAATTCCCAGGACCAGTGCATGGCACATAGTAGGTGTTGAAAGATGATTGTTGAATTAAAATATGTGTCTAAGAGTGTCTGAATAAGAATGTACCGGGAAAATCAGAGTTACTGTGAATCCAGATCTGAAGGATACTATGCAAGTGGTTTAGGCTGACGCACAGGACATTTGAGACAATGTCAGTTCCTTCTTATAGGAACTTCCCCCTCAGGAAGATCAATGGATGTACACAACCAGCAGACATACTGCCTATTTGTGAGGATGCTTTGGGGAGGATCTTTTCCAGATCACTCTAGTGCCAGGGGTATCAACAGCTATGTTTACTGAGAGTAGAATCTACTTCTTTTCTTGGCCCAGATACCTCTTATCTCTGCAGCTGAGTCATTTTTTATTTCTTGTTATTGTCTCCTTGCTTTCATTGCCTTCTCCCTGCCACTCTCTTCCTGTGGAGGGCAGCTCTATCCCTTCCCAGTAATTTTTATAACTTTCTGTTGGAGACTGAAGAGACTAAAGGATTTCTTAGACCCTGAAAGTCTCCCAGAAAATTTCACCCCAGGAAGTCTCCTGTGACATCGCCACCCACCTGATTGCAGATGGCAGTGAACAAACTCTACTGTGTATGATGATGGTGATGGGGAAAATAGTAGCTAGCACCAGAAGACATCAAAGACCTCCCATGGCGAGTCAGCTGTCATAGTGTGCTAGGAAACTGAGAAGTTACATGCCTGACAGGGAAGAGGAGAGCAAAGTTCTTGAACATTTGATCCTGGATAAAAGAAGGCTGTCCTTGGCATCCCCTATAACACCTATGAGCTCCAACAAGGTTTATTGTTAGCACCAGCTGAAATGATTTCCCAACCCCCAAGTTTCTAGAAGTTTCAAAAAATATTCATGCTACAGAATCAGAATAACTCATACTGTATCTTCTTAATTAGATAAGAGTTCATTAACATGGTGGGCCATCACAACAGAGTGTCAATTCTTGCCCATTAATTTGATGTGAGGAAATTAAAAGTCAGCATTGCTTCAGGAGTGCTCCAAATATGCCACTAAATAAATGAATGTTTTTCCTACATGATCTGAGGCATGCCAGCCCCTTCCTGTCTTCTAAGGCTCACAGAGCCTAAGGCAGACTTTAATTCCTGAAACTGCAACATCAGACCTAAATTCTGGAGTTTTGGGTGGGCTATAATCAATGCTTTCTGGTCAGCCAGATTGATTTTTAGAGGTTGGACGGGCCATGTCTTTCCATGAAGGTGGGGATTGTGATTTCATAGATGACTCAAGTACCTAAAAGTCAAGACACAGCACTGGTAAAAGAAAGCCCTTTGACCCCAAATGTGGCTAGATTTAGTAAGTTCCAACATGGAATCGAACCCTTTTGGGGAACAACCACAAGTCAATGCACAGAAAGATGGGTAGGAGGGAATGGTGGACAGACAGCTTCCTTGGGAAGAAACTTTGAGCAGTAAAATTCATCTATCATTACCCTTCCTCCAGTTTGGGAAATTTGGAGCTAAATATCTCCTCTTCTAACATGGGACATCTATTAGCAAAGATGTAACTAGTGTTAACTAAGCAATGCTTTGCCAGACTCACTGAATCTTGAGGAGGCAAAGTAGGTGCTTAGGATGTTGAGGGCAGGAGAAGGAATGTCTCTGTGGCTCTACAAAGGAAGGTTAAGACCAACAACTTTGAGAGGACTCCTCTAGTGGATATTGTTGGCCCACCACTACCCCCATTCCAGAATCTGGAGAACAAAGCCAGAGATCCACTCTTTCCTGGTTGCAGCACCATCAGTACCTTGGATGCCTCCCTCTTCAGCTAAGTAAGTGGAAGCAGGGAATGGGGATAGGAACAGCAAATGGTCTCTGAGTCTTTCAATTTCCATACTGAAGGGAGATGGGCATTTGAGCAAAGGGAAGGATAAGGAGCAATGATGCCTCATAACTCAGATTGGAAAGCAAGGATTCCATTATCTCCAAGTCCGAACCCATGCATCTTGCTTCTGTGCTTTCTCAAGAGCTGGAAGTAATGCACCATCTATGCCAGATACTGTGCTAACCACAGGGTAAACAAAGAGAAGCAAAAAGAAATCCCTAACCTTGAGGAGCTCACAATCTAACCACAATTAAACAAATATATATAAACAGGCTATATATATGATAAATAGAAAATAACAGAATGAAAACAGTGGGTTGGTAAGAAGGATTGGTAAAGCCTTTCTGTCCTGAGTATGATTTTAGTTGAGACTTGAAGGAAGTTGAGGAGGGAGGACATTCCAGGCATGGGAGATAGTCAAAAGAAAATGCCTATAGTTGAGAGATGCCTTGTTTGTGGAATAGCAAATAAACCAGCTGGTGGTGGAAAGGGGTTTTAGGGCCATTGTGTTGATAGTTAAGAAGCAGAAAATTGCCATGTTCTTACTCCCACTATGCCATTTGCCCAGCTCTTGGACCTTTCTGGACCAGGAGTTGTGGTAGGAGCAGGTATTATCAACCAACTAATCAGACTGAACTGAATAGATGAGTATCTTCATATTCCCTTGATGTATATGCAGGAATGTGCATGCGTCCATTCTGCTTTCACTTGGAGGACTTCTTTTTAATGTTTTGTTGTTATTGTTGGGGATGCTGGAGGTTGCAGACCCAAGAGGCAGGAATGGTGAAAGAAAGAGCACAGTATTCTACCTTAAAAGTTAACATGTGTTTGGGGTTCTTTAGAATGAAAATTTCTTTCAGAATTCTTTATACAAAGTCAAATTTACATAATATGAATTTAATAAAATGAGAGTTTTCTGTATACAATTAGTTGTTTACATGTTATATTCCTCAACTGCCACCCTCATTAGAATACAATTAGCAGGGACTTTTTATATTTGCCTTTGTAAATCTAGAACTCAACATAGTGTCTTATACAAAGCAGGTATGTAAATGTTTGTTGGAATGGATTGGATTGGATCAGATTGGCTCCAAGTGATCCACAGAGTTGTACTATGCTCTTGCACCTTACATTAACAGGGGACTGAATCTCCCTTTTCACAATCCCCACTGAAGGTACCTCTTACCCTGACTGTATAAATTCCTAGTAACAATTCTTCTCTCATAAACATTATTTTATTCCTCCATTGACGTGTTCTTTTTGTGTACATAGAGCTTCCTGGCTCCTCCGTCTTATAGATGGATGGATAAATGGATAGATGGATGGATGGATGGATAGATAGATGTATCTCTAGCTCTATATTTATATGTCTATATATCTACATCTATCTGTAACTATCTAGATATAGATAGAAGATAGATGTATCTCTAGCTCTATATTTATATATCTATATATCTACATTTATCTGTATCTATATCTATCTATCTATCTATCTATCTATCTATCTATCTATCTTTCTATTCCTGCCACAGATCACACTTTGGAAAACAATATTCTGTTATACACAGATAAAACTCGTCATTGTGATATGCATGTCACTTTTCCAATCTTGTTTAAAGAAATGAACAGACATCACCTGGAGTAAAAATGATACATTTACTGGACATGTCTGGCCTTACAAAATAAAGTGTTCCTTATTTTAAAGAACAGAAATATTCCAGAAAAGTTGCCTGTAAATGAATCCTATTTTCTCATTGATTTCTATGATAAAATTGGAGATGGATTCCCTTAGGAAAACATCTTCATTTGAATTAGTTGAAAACTTTAGATGAGTATTTAACTGCAATCTCCTATGCTGTAATTTAAACCCAGCTCCTCTAATTCAGCTTTTTGAGTACCTAGGGATTAACTATTCACTGTTCTTCATGTCCTTGATTCAGATACTGGTCTTTGGAGAAAACTAATCAAATTCTACCAATGAGGAAATACACAAGTGACAGGTTTTTTTCTTTCTTCTGAATAATTGAAATAATATAATTTTGGAAAAATAAGTGGTCTCGTTCAATCATCTCATCTAAACCTCTCATTTTGTGGATGAGGAAACTTTATATTAGTGATTTATTCAAGGTCCTACATACAATGCAATTAAATAAGACTTGAAGGTAAAGATTGTTTAATTCTGGTTGAAATATGCCTGGAACAGTGTGATAACACACACTAGGTGTTCAATAAATATTTATTATTTGATGAATTGATTTCATCTAGTCAATAGAAGAAATTGGATTAGAAACCAGATCATCTGACCTCTCACTCAAAATTCTTTTTATTACATGATTCGCTTATGACCCTATGTAGTCAAATTTACAAAAAGTCTTTCATAGAAAGGTCATATCATGCTTTTTTGGCAGGGAGGGGGTGCCTGGCTTTAGAGTCTGAGGATATGAGTTCAAATTATATTTTTTCTATCAATGTGACCATGGACATATTGCTTAACTTTTCCTAACACAGTTTTCTTAGCTATAAAATGAACAAGTTGAACTAAAATTTTTAAGGACCCAACTAGCTCATTCACAAATTACATGGAAATAATATTGTCCATTCAAGTAAATATACATTTATTGATTATCTACTATATTTAGACATTGTGATTGGCACTGGAGAGAAAAAGACAAAAGAATGATAGCCTCTACTGTCAAGGAACTTAGTCTGCTGGGGAGAAATAAAATATCCACAGAGAAGTATTTACAAATTATGTATGAGTTAAATGCAAAGTAATCACAAATTATGTATGAGTTAAATGCAAAGTAATCAAAGTGACAGAAAGTTTTCTTGTAAGAAGTAGTATGTAAACTGAACATTTAAAGGGGTTAGGGATTCACAAATGTGGGAGGGAGGATGGAGAGCATTCCAGGAATGAATGGTAGCCTGTGAAAAGTGATGGATGTGGGAAATAAAATTTTGTTTGCAGGGAATATCAAAAAAACAAAAGATAAATTGTATACTATATTTTAAAGCTTATTGCATGCTTTACATACATTATCTCATTTTATAGATGAAGAAACTGAAGTTCAGAGAAATTAAGTAACTTTCTCATATTCACATAGCTAATATGTCTGAGGCAGAATTTGTTCTCAGGTCTTCTGACTCAATACTATATCTAACACATCACACAATCTTTCATTGAGCTTATATTTTATACAGAAATGAGTCTTTTAATTCACTTCAGTAAACATTTATTAAGCATCTACTACATGTCAGGCACTGTGTTAATAGGAAACAAATTTTAAAAAGACAATCTCTGCCCTCAAGGAGCTTACAATGTAATGGGGAAAGACAGCACACAAAATAAAGCTGAAAAGTGGGGGAGGGGAGCACTAGGGGATACCTTAGCTTGGCATTTATTATTAAATACCTACTATGTATCCTAGTTTGGGGTCATGATGTACCTGGAACTGAATCCAAGCAGAGCTGCTAGTGGAATATAGAATGTCTGCTTGAAGATATGTACTTAATTGGAAATCACTGGATTATCCCTGTCCCAAAAGGGAAAAGTCAAATATATATCCACAATAATCAATCATCTAGTATTTATCAAGAACTTCCTAAATGTCAAGCAATATATTATTCTATATAGGATACTTTACAGCTTATTTTAGAGACAGGAGAAGTGAACAGGTTCTCCTGTTCATTTTCCTCAGGATTTAGCAGCAAATACTTCATAAATGGGTGATGTGTTAAGTCACTGAGCACAATAAAAAGTTGAAAGGCAATTCATGCACAAAACTTATGCATTTCAGCCAGATTTTTTTTGGAATGAAATTTTAGGCGTGATTACATGACCCTTGATCTCACATAGATATAAAAAACAGGGGGACCACAGCTGATTATTGAATCCCTTCTCATTTCTGATTGGGGGAGCATTCCCAAATCTGGGTGTCTTTCTAGGTTCCCAGGGAGTCTTTATGGTTCCAGAAAATCCAGTGAAAAAGTTGATTTATTGAGGACCCTAGTCTATTCCAATCAGTATCAATCAACTTGATATGATTCTATAGAGGTCATGATTATAAGCCCTGTATATTTGGCTCAAGAGTTGTGACCTGCAGATTAAAAGTTCATTTGCTTAGTCATAGGAAGTTAACTAGAGACTCTCTACCCTTGTTTTTTCTTGTTATGGTGACCAAGCCCAGTATAGTAGAGATGACTCAACTACATGGAAAATTCCCCAATTTATTTTTGTGTCTCTGGTCCACTCTCTCTTGTCCAACATAAGCAAGTGACCATCTTATGATGACTTAGTCAATGGGAGATGCCCCGTGCTTCACCCAATCTGTGAGACCCTCTCCCCCCAACCCTCACTAATATGTCATTTTTGCCCCTCAAGAGCAAGGTCTATCCACCCATGAGATTCTGTATTTTGCCATGCCTCTTTGGCATATTTTGGCAACAATAAGCAATGTATCAATCCATTCTTTGTATAAGTCACATTGAAATATAATTTCTAATAGAAGGACCCTATAATAGTCCCCAAACTTTAAAATAATGTTCATTACTTGTTTACCAACTGTGAAGCTCAGTTGCACAACCAAAAGAATGCTGACAAATCTTTCTCCATCCTGCTTTGCTCAACTTCCATGACCAAATCAAGCACGGGTGGTGTCATGGTATAGAAAATCCCCCCAACATGTTCTTGGAGTGCGTGCATGGCTCTTGCCTAATTTAAAGAGAATCCCATCTATCCTGTGACCACCTAGTTGGCAAAGATATTTCCTACTTTGCACAACCTGTGACCCCACTGAGAAGTCGTTTTCCTTATTTTAGCCTATGCATCATATGTCAACCAATGGGATTATTCTGCATTTGGTATAGTTGTTCTTGAATGTTTAGATTCTAACTTTGTAAAAATAGAACCCTAGAAGGAGAGGGCATCTCAAATCATGAGGAAGATCTAAGGTCTACTTCATTAGATAAGACCATGGACCCTTTAATAAAGTGCCATTGGCTCAGAGCTCTGCTTCAGACTCTCTTATTGAACTGAATAATTTTTATCCTTTCATCAGGAAAATTGTCTTCTTTTCAAAATACTTTTCACACTTGAAGAGTACATAGTAGTGTATTAGATGTTGTCAGTGTTACCTTCATCATGCTCCATAGGTACTATTCAAATAAATAATCCTTTTGAAGATCCAGACCTTCCATTTCCAGGGGTTCTTGGCACATATACTCATCTCAACAAATAATAGTACATACAATGTTCCCAAGTCTGGCACTTTCATTAGTACATGGAAGTATCTTTCTAAATCAATCAATTAATCAATGAACATTAATTATTAAACACCTTCCATGTAGCAGGCACTCTGTTGGCTAAACTTAGCTAATGCTTTGTACAAAATCAGTGAAACCAGTCAAACTACTATAAATTAATCTCTTGTGTTTGCTATGGAACTTTTTTTTTCCCCTGACACATATTTGCCAGGGTAGGTGGTCATTCATTCTTAACAAAGTGTTAAAAGGGTGAGAGAAATACCTAGGAGCTAGAATTTGTACATCTTATCAAGACATAACTCAATCTTTTGAAGAGTTTAATGTCTAGTGAAAGAAACAAAAGACTCATTCAGTGTTAGTGCCTGCTCAGTCCACCCCACTCTCCCACACATTTGTATGTATTTTGTATTTATTTGCATTTATATTATTCTTCCCCTAGTAGAAAGTTGTTTTTGTCTTTCTGGAATGGGACCATGATATCAGGGAAATGATGCCATGACATGCAAGTAAATTGAATTTAAGTGAGGGAAGATTGTGCAAAGTCACCAACCTCACTTCCTCCTCCAGAGCCATCTGGATCCAGTGCTGAGATATAGATCAGGATGACTAGAGATTGCCCTGGATGCAGTGAGAGACCTTGGGCTTAAAAAGCCCAAGCTTAAATAAAAAGCTTGGGCTTAAAAAGCTAAGATCTTTAGCAGGTCTCACTTTGACTGAGGCAACATCTATTCAGTGATAAAGGCTAGGTAAGAAATGAGGCAGAGAATGTCCTCTTTATCTAGTCCCCCCCAAAAAAATCAATCTGGGTGGGGAAGATTCTCAGGGTTTCTGACCAAAACAGAAACAATTGCTATTTACATTCACTCTAAACAATCAGGTCCCAAATAGTGACCAAGGGCTTGGCCTGGGACCCATTGTTGGACAATCAATGACAGCCAGTGTAGAAGGTAAGTATCTTGAGGTCAGGGCTTTTCTCTTTAACATCTCAGGTCAGTGCTTACTTAACACATATTAGGTATTTAATAAGTGCCTGTCAAATTGACCTGCATGTCTCCGGGGACTTTTTTTTATCATGGTCTCATATTTTAAAAGCTCAGGGTGCCTTTCCTGGCCACAAGAGTCATGGACCCAAAAATTAGGAATTATCTATAGCAGTAGCGTCATACTCAAACCGAACCAATCTCTGTATCAGCATATTGACTTAGAAAACCACAAATTAACATTATCTATGTTGTAGCCTATATTTATTCATATTGTTAAACATTTTCCAATTACGTTTTAATATGGTTCCCTCCCTACTTAGGAGTTTTGCTGCTTGCCTCTGAATGTGACTCTTCTGACATATAGAATTTCCCCTGATGCATTAGGCTGGTAAGCAGGTGCCTCTTCAAAGAACAAAAAGTGTATACTTGAGGATGAGGCAACAGAGAGCACTTTGTCTCCCCACCAATTCAAATACTGGAGAGTACAGACAAATCAAAAAGCAAGGAAAATTATTAGTAACATGATAGCCTATATGGAGAGATGAGGGTCCTCTTGTGAAGAAGGCCAACCATGTCCATCTTTGAACTACGTTTTCTCAATGGACTTATTTTTCAACCATTTGTGTTTAATCCAGGAGGATCATCAAAAGGTCTAAAACCAGATAACCTGACAGTCTTCCCAGGACCCTAGAGAGACATGTAAATTTGAGAGCACAGAAAGTATGGTCATGGTTGAATTTGAAGGGAGTACAAATTTTTAACCATTGGAAAGTACAAAATATAAGCTCAGGAGGAGGCAAAGAATATAATCCTGAAACCTTTCAATTAGTTGTTAACCCATTGAAGAGAAATATTTATACACACATGTATTTGTGTGTGTATATCCATGCATTCTTATAGTAACAGAAAAGCTTTCTTAATGAAAAGCTATTTCATACAAAGAACAGAGTATTCAAGAATCCATTGGTACAATATAATACAAAGAATCATTTCAAGAATCCCTATTAAAATGTACTTTTAGACAGAACTTAAAGCTTTGTTTCCCCATTTGCTTCAATAATGACTAATATTTTCCTCATGGCTAGGAGAACAAAAAGACTAGGTTCTGCTTATTGTGCTCTTTGTTATTTTATGCAAGTCTTTTCATGCTTTTCTTTTTTTTTTAGATTGTTTTTTTTT
>CM053769.1:66151382-66183123 GCA_028658325.1 Potorous gilbertii
CAAACCCCTTTGGCAAGCATACATCACCCTGCATAATGTCTCACTTAATATTTATGAGCAAAGGGTACCAGACAAGCCTATCTTTGGTTTTATATTTTCCAAAGGTTCATCACTTTTAATATGCATAATTTTTTATTTTTAATTTATGGAATAAAACAAGCATTTCCATTACATAATACAGTAAAAAAAAAAAGATAATTGCACATGAAACTGCAAATCTACTATGCACAATGTGCTAAATAAATAAATTTTTTTCCTTCCCTCTGCCCCCATCTTAGAGATGGCTACCAGTAGACAAACACACACATACACACACGTAAAATCATCCTATATATACTTTTATTCATCAATTCTTTCTCAGGATACAGATAGTATCTTTCTTCATATGTCCTTTAGAGTTAATTTGGGCATTTATAATAGTGAAAATATTCACTCAAATTTGTTCTTAAAACAATTTTGCTGTTACTGTACACAGTATTCTCTTGGTTCTTCTCATTGTATCCTTGAGTATTTCTTACAAGACTTTCCATGTTTTTTCTAAAATTGAGCTCAATATGTCTTATAGTACATTAATATTCCATCACAATCATAGACTGCAACTTATTTAGCCATTCCCCATTTGCATATTTAACATTTTGGATCATACAATTTTTAGATGGTATTGGAGTAGTTATTGATATGCCAAATGTCAGATACTTGTTTAATGACAAATAGGTGGATTTCCTACTAAAGATATGACTTTTCTCAATATTGGTATTGTCACTATAAACAAAACCAGAAGATAAGCCGAATCGAAGAATGACTCATTAATTCTCCATATAGTATGCTCAGAAAAAAATTGAAAAAGTAAATGAACTGGGCATAATGGGTATTAAGACATGCAATCAGAAGGTGTTTGGTATAAAACTGTTATCCTTTGAATATTCATTGCCCTTAAATACTGATATAGTTAGATTCCCGTCATATTTAAAATAATTGAATTTTAGATCTAAAAGGAATATTAGTGGTATAATGGAAAGAATATTGAATTTAGAGACAGAAAAAATAAAACTTTGGGTTTAAATCTCACTTTTAACACTGTCTGTGTGATGGTGGTGAAATCACTTAACTGTTCTAGGTTAATTTCCTTACCCAGGAGAAAAGGATAGTAAAATCTCTGCAACCTTCTAGAAGTACAGGGATACTGTGATCTTCAAATGAAAGAGTGAACATGACGAGCTTTATAAATTTCAGCTATTATCATTATTCTATGTTGTTGTGTTTGTCCTTCATTTTCAAAGACCATGACATCAGAGAAATGATGACATGACTTGCACTTGACTTTGTTTTGAGTGAGGGAGTGTTGTGCAAGGTCATAGTCTCACTTTCTCCTTCTGAGCCATCTGGATCCAGTGACCAGATATTCATCAGGATGAATGGAGATGGCCTAGGATCCAGTGGGGCACCTTGGATTTTTCATGTATTCACTTAGAGGGAGGTAATGCCCATTAAGTGAATAGAGGGAAAGAAAAACTATTACTATTGATAATCATTCTAAGCCAGCCATTTAGTGGAACTTGGGCATTGAATCTTCTCATATGAGACTTAAGTGAACAGAGAACCAGAGAGATGAAGTGTTAAAGTTCATTCGGCTTTTAGGTGCCACAACCTGGACTCAAACCCAGGTCTCCTACCTCACAGTTCCACTCAATTTTATACTACAAGACTGGAGCTTATCTATTCCAGATTATTCTATCCAGAGTAGCTTTTATTAGCAGTAAGAGGTAAAAAACATGGCCAGCAATTTTTTGATGCTCTAGGATTATTAAGAGTGTAAAAAATGTGCATTCGCTCCATGAAATTCATCAGTGCCACCTGTTTCCAGGAGGAAGCTCAGTTCTGCTGCATCTTGTCATTAGGTATGCTACTTCACTGAATACTATTCCAGCACTAGGTCTTTTCTTCAAGGGAATATCTGCTCATGCCCTTGGACATGATCAAGTTCTGGGCTATTAAGAAAGAAAAAGGAAACCCCTCTTTATAGCTGTGCAAGCAGATAGAAATTTCACACTGTACATTATCTCTGCACATAAGAATATGGCTGCCATCAACACCTTAGGAAATTAAATTTCTTATGGAATTGGCAAGAGCACCACCTCTTCCTCACCCCGGTGAATGAAAAAGGTACAAATGAAGATCACTGGTCTAAAAGTTATCTAGTTCAACCCTTTCATTTTACAAATGAAGAAACTGAGACTCACATGGGATAAATGACTTGCTGAAGAACACAAGTAGTATGTATGAGGGAATGTGATTTAAACAGAGATGCTCTGACTCCAGGGTTTATATTCTGTTCACTGTACATATTGCCTTCAGATGGAAAGGAACCATACTTCTCAGTTTGTCACATCAGATTTAGGAAAGAAGCACACATCCATTATTTTTCTGTCTTCAAAAACATCAGGTCTTAAAAGCTGCTAAAATGAGGTTAAAAGCCTTTCAGTGTAAAGTGACATAAATAAAATCATTCGTGTGGCTTGTTTGGGCAAAATGGAAACATGGGTGCATTCATTCATTCTCTTTCTCTCTCTCTTTCTCTCTCTTACACACACACACCCACACACAATGCACACACACACAAACAACAATTCAACAACTTTAGACAATTAGCAGCAGCTGCTTTCTATAAAAGAAAATCTTCCCCAGTGAAAGCAGCCAAACCCTGTTGCCATCTGTGATGGGCTGTCAATCGAGGATTTAGTATTCTTCCAACTCTGGCCCAGGCTATCAGCTTTCTTCAATTGATTTCTTCATTATTTTCCCAGAATGTGCATAAGATAAAGGTTAGCTAAATCCCGAGGATATCGTCTACCTTTTCCAAGTCATACTATTAAGGCACAGTACCTAATCAGAATTAAGCCCTACTGTAACTAATGGCTCCACTGTAGCCCTCTTTGAAAGATGCTATTTAGAAATATCCAGTGCCAGTATGGAGGAGGATGACATAAACACACTACTTCTTTCTCAGGGATGAGCACATTTCCAAAACTGGGAGCTCTCAAGACACCTATCTGACCAGTACCAAAATCTACCATTGTATGTAGTTTCTAGGGACACCATATTTTCAGTTAATCACTGATTGTCTGAGCGGGAAGGAAACAAAAAGATCTTTACAGTTCTGTGGGTAAATTGCCAGGTTTTGATGTCACAGGACCTGGGTTGAAATCCCAACTTTGCTGTTTACCACTTGTATGACTTCACAGGCAAACCCTTTAACCTCTCCCAGCTTTGGTTTACTAATGAGGAGGTTCCTTCCAAATCCCATTTTCTAATCTTCTGAGGGGATTGAATTAAATGATCTCCAAAGCCTATGATCTCATTCATTTTATCTAGGATACCTAAGGAGGTAAAACAACTTACCCAAAATCACATGGCTGAGAAGAGAAAGAACTGGCATTAGAAGCCAACATTTTGAACTTTCAGGTCATGTGTTCTCTCCACTAGACTCCAAAGCCTCCATGATAGTCCTCTAGACTAACACAGTCTTAGTGTCAAGATAAAAGGTAATGTTATTCAAGGACTTCATTTTTCTTGACTTAGTTTAATGTATAAGCATCCCTGTTTCCATCAGTCTAAAACAAACTCTTCCTCCTCCCTTCTCAACCATAGTAATTACTCAGAACAGGAAAGCCCTGAGATACTACTGTGGAAAAGCAGGCAGGAATGGCATTAGCAAAATAAAATTACTACAAATTTCATCTGAAAATATCAGTTGTGCTTAATGATCTACAATGAATGTATTAGAAACAGAAGTTTTAAATATCTTCAAATATGTAGATACATTATTGAGTTATGACATCTTTTGAGTATGAGAGCAAGGAAGAGTTATTAGCTGGGTCTTAAAGAACTGAAACCATTATGAGCACCAATTGATGACTGAAGTTCTTAGTGGAAACTCCTGGTAGTGATAGGGCATGCAAAGGCTTCCAGAAATAACCTGCTATGTGGAAGGGATTTGTAGTGAGTAAGGAGTGGTTGGTAGGTATAGCAAGCTAGCTCCATGCCCAAGTGAACCTTTTCTGGGGCAAAAAGTTGTTTCCATAATTAGAACTTCAAGAGTCCAATGCAGTGGAAAGAACAGTTGTTCTGGAGCCAGAGGACCCTGATTAAAATCTCAGTCATTTACTGTCTGAATAACCTTGAACAAGTTGCTTAACTCATTGACCCTATTTCATCATCTGCAAAAGGAGAAGTTGCACTCAGTAGTCTCAGAGTTCCCTTTTCGTCCTAGATGCTTGGTCCTATGACTAGTGGGCAGATTGAAAAAAATGTGGGAAGACCCTAATTAATGTAATGGCAAGCAGAAATGCAAAATTATGGAAGAAACCTTTAGCAGGGATACTTGTGTGATTGGATTTCAATATACTTTACTTATACCTCAAGAATCTGCTTTTCTATTATTGTGTGTGCTTCCGCCACCAGTGGGGATTACATCACTTCACAATTTAGTAGATGGTATTTGAGAGTTTCTGTTTCACACACTCACACACACACACACACACACACACACACACATTTTTCTTGTGACCAGTATGATGATGAGTTTCAGTGAATTTGGCTTGATGTTCTTTAGATAATATAGAAGTAATTCACAAGCCAAGTCTCAAATACTTCCCAACTTAAAGGCAATCAATCGGTTATGCTTCGGTCAAAGGGGCAGAAGTAGCAGCAAAGGATGGAGGTTACAAAGAGGCAAATTGGAGCTTATGGAAAGGGAAAATATCTAGATAATTAGACCTATACCCAAATGGAATGCAACTGCCTTCTGGAGGGAATGTGTTTCCCATTTCTTGATGTTTTCAAGCAGAGACTTGCTGACTCCTTGCAAATGAGTGTACAGTGGGGATTATTGTTGTAGAGATATGGAATGGACCAAGAGAACATTGACAGCATAATGAGGAAGCAGAGTAGACTGTCCATGGAGAAATCCTCACTATAGGATGAGTAATATTAGCCTCGTTACATTTCTGTAACACTTCTAACTTTACAAAAACACTTGTCTCCATGGATCTTCCCCATGGTATTGGGTAACAGGTATGTTCCCTGTCATTTTCAGGACTTAACGTTCACTTGGTCCAATACGTACCAGAATAAGACTCTTCCTTACAGCATCCCTGTCTAGAAGTTGTTGAAATTCCTCTTGGTGAATTCTAGATTTGGGGAGCTCACTGACTCCTAAGGCAAACTGTCAGACTCTTAAGTGGATCTTAAATTCTTCCTTAGATGGAAGCTCTCTGGAACATCCACTCATTAATCTTTGACTGCTTTCAATTAGTGGTCATCCAGGCTTTGCTCAATGACCCCAATGTATGAGAACCTACTGACTCCTAAGGCAGTCCATTCTGTAGTTGTAATTTTTTAGTAAGCTTTTCCTTACATCAAACCTAAATATCTCTTTAAACTTCTGGTTAATATTCTGGTTCTACCCTCTCAGGTCAAGCAGAGTAAGTTTAATCTCGCTTCACATAATAGCCTTTCAGAATCTCGAAGAGAGTGATTATGCTCACCTTGTGTCTTCTTTTTTCCCAGGCTACACCTTACTAGTCTTCATGTTCCATGACTTCCCATTCCCTGTATGTCTTGGTCAGTTTCTGGGCATGATCCTGAACTGAAGGCAGTTTCTAGAAATATTCTGCCTAGAACAACGTATAAGACTGTCACCTTCCTTCTGGATGGTATTCTTTGAATATCAAAGTAGTCATTTATTTTTCTATTCTCATGTCGTGATGTGGCATTATTGAACTTGCCTGCTAAAATCCCTTGTTCTTTTTCATATGAACTCTAAAATTGATGATGGGTAAGGAAATTGAGGCTTGTGTAAGGAGAGAGGAGAAGTAGATTAAGTATCTTGGACAAATGTCCAAAGTTAGGTAGTTAATGGTAAGAGTCATAATTAAAACTTGTAATGCCTTGTTTGGCTCCCGACCCTTCTTTCCAGCTAGGCTAACAAGTCCTACCTATAGACCTTCAGATGAAATTTGGCCTCAGGAAGAAAAAATATGTCATGTGAGTGATAAGTAAGTAATGCTGAGTTAGTAACTCAATTTTGCTACTGGGCCCTATTCAACTTTATGCTCTGGTTCTAGTAATTAGAATCTTGCTATGTTCCACTCTCCTGACACCGTAGGTACAATCACCAGGCCTCTATCTTGTCCCTCAAATACCTGAGCCTCTCAAAAGTCCCTAAGTTCAGGGATTGGCATCTTGTTTTGCAACCCTAATCATTTCAAGGACTGAGATCTCATTCCTGAACTTTACATCCAAGGTTAGTACTTCTAATATGTCTAGCTACTTTGAAGGCCTCCCTCTATTTACCTGCTACTGGGGTCTCTTCCATGGCTATCCTGCCTCTCTGATGCCTGGTGTCTGCATCTTAGCCATTCCAAGACCCGTACTGAACAGGACAAAGAAAGAACAGATACTTAGCTTCTGTTCCCTTTGTACTTTATCATACTGCTTCATGACCATTACCAATAACTGGGAAAGAAGATAAAGCCAGGCACTGAGGCCAAGTAGAAATGATACTAAATGAGGTAATAACGAGAACTTCAATGAGAACATGAAGTCATGCAAACAGCCCTCATCTATTTAAAAATAGCAGCAGGAGAAATCAGTAGGATTTGGCTTGAAATTAACAAACATGAAAAGGTTCGTGGAAAGCAGAATCTTCAGCCACACAGACATTCAGAAAGCATGGGAAGATTCAGATACTCATCCTGACAGAAAGGCAGTAAACTCACAGGTTCAAGTCAGAAGGCCTGGGGGTTGGGTGACGATACTTGCCATTTGTATAACCTTAAATGAGTTCTTTGAACCTGAGACTTAATTTCCTCATTTGCAAAATGAGACCAATATTTACTTTGAAAACCTTAAAATACAATCTGTGTAAGTGTGAGTGATGCTTATCCTGGGTCAAGCACACAATAGTGCTCAATGAATATTTTTTATTTGAATTGAATCTTATTGACCTCTGCTACTGACAACAGAGGAGCTCAGAGGTTTTATAATTTGCATGCAACTGAGCCACCATTTGCTTTTTTCTTTCCTATCTAAAAATGAACAAGAAGGACTTCATTTCTCTGTTCTAGTAGGAAAAAATGGAACAGTATAAGCAATTGACAGTTTTATGTAATAAGCCTTTTCCCCACCCTAGCCAAAGGTAATGGGCTGCTTAGATTCAAGGGGGAAACCACTCAGAAACTGATGGTACCAGGGGGAAAAAAATCTGTTGAGACAACAGGATATGAGCTGCAGTTTGCTCTGAGGAATAATGAGACTAAACACTGTGGTATATAATCCATTGGAAAACATCTGTGGGATGACTGAAAACAAATGTGTTGCTATTATGCAGCATGCTAAAACATGACCTTTCCACAAAGGAAGTGGAGGAGGCAGGATCCTGCTTCTGGTTCCTTGTCATTTTTTATCTGAACTTATAATCATGTGTTTGTCACCTTTAAGATCTGGATCAACCCCAGGGAGTCTGACTGGCATATTTTGATCAGTCATTTGTTTTATCTTTGGGTTTCTCCACAATGATAGTCTACTTGTTTCCCATATGCTCAGAAGTAGCCTATGTATCAAGTCACCTGTGTCTAAAAACACTTGCCAGGGTATTAAGTCAAGAGTGGAAACAGAATGAGAATGACCATGAAGGGCTAGCTCACAGAGATTAGCTAAGACAAATGTTAAGGTAGATGTCAAGAGTCTAAGAAGACAAAAAACCTAGGTCAGAGAGATTGATTAGGGGTTGATGGGGCAAGTGGCCAAGTGTAGGTAGGTCAAGAAAAGCAGAGAGAAGCAGACACATGCTGTGGATCTAGGTGTATCAAAAGATTCAAAGTCCAGGAGGTAAGAGCCATAAGCATTTAATTAGTGAGCAGAATCAAGTTCTGATCCTAACAAAAGAGCTAACTAATTCATCCTGTTTTATATTGCCCACTGAAATGTGGCTTATCATAGGCCTTTTTTATTAATCATAGTCAGAAGCGTACATGAGGAATGTCCTTAGCTGAGGCAAGAAGAGAGAGTAGATTACCCCTCCACAAACAAACAAAAACAAACAAAATACCCAAGCACACACTCACCTCCACACACACACACACACACACACACACACACACACACACACTCATATACACACATGCACACATAAACATACATACATGAAGCTTTCTAAGACCAAATGTTTTTGGGGAGAGATGGAGTATTCTTTGCTAAAAACACATGTGGAATAAGTTAGAGAAAAGAAAAATTTCACTAGGAAAAGCATCTATTAAAAGTAGTATGTGAACTCTTTTAGCCATCATGCAGAATTAATTCATGGTGATCTGGTGATGATTTCTATACCTGGAGTTAATGCTGATGACAGGCTAGGTTCTTCACTGCTCCTTTGTGAACACCATGTTCCTTCCTACTTCTGTGTTCTTAATTCATTCTATCTCTCCCTTCTGGTATGTCGCCCACTCCTATCCCCACCACATATCCATCCTTCAAAGCCTAGCTCATGTTCCACCCCCTTCATTCAGCCTTCCTTAACAGCTTCAGCCCACATTGAACTCTCCCTTTCCCAACTCCCTTTCTATTTGTTGCCAGTACTGAAGTCAGTATCTGATTGCACATATATATTGTTTGCTTACCAAATGTTCAAGTGTATGTCTTGACCACTCAATTAGATTTTGAATATATTTATAGGCAAAGACCTTTTTCTCACCATGGGCTTACTGCTTTCCACCTGTTTCTCTTCACTTGAACAACAATATCCACACCAAACTTTAAACCTGAACCACCATACCTGGGTTATCCTGAATCCATGTCCTCAGTTTCTAGGGAAATAAAATCATTTAAAGGTTCCCAACTTAGGACTCAACCCAGGTGATTGGTGACTATCTATAAACTAGCTCACTTAGTCTACTATATATGCTGGTTAGCTCAAGATACTAGATCATGCTCCTGCTTCATATCTAGTCTCACCACGAACCATATGGACCGTTTCACCATCTATCTTAGAACCCATTATATATCAATACTCTCAATTCTTTCCACCTCCTCAGAACAAAACTCCCATTCTTCATCATTTGTTTTCTATATATGTTCTCTTTCCCTATAAGTGCCTTGAAGGTAGGGAATGTCTTTTAAAAAACCCACAACTTAGCACAGTGCCTGATACATAGAAAGTGTCTAAATAAATGCTTTTTTATACATTCATATACTTCTTAGTAACCCTCATAAGTATGTAGAAGATGGTTGACTCTCAGTGAGTATTGTTCACATGTAAGCTACAGGAAGAGCTTAAGGATAATATACCTAAATAGTAGAATAAAAATTTCCCTTTCACATGTCGTTCGTGACCTTCAAAGAATTATGGAATATTGTATCATGTGACCAAAAATGTAACAGACTGGAATTTTTAAACTAAATACTATTTTATTTTTTCCAATTACATGTCAAGATAGTTCTCAACATTCATTTTAATAAAATTTTGAGTTCCAAATGTTTCTCTCCTCATCTCCCCTACCCAAGGTGATAAGCAATCTGATTTAGGTTATATATGCATAATCATATTAAATATATTTCCACATTAGTCATGTTGTGAAAGAAGGAACAGAAGAAAAGGGAAAAGGCATGCAAAACAAAACAAAACCAAACAAAAAAGTGAAAATGGTATGTTTTGATCTGCATAGCTCTTCTTCTAGATGTGGATAGCATTTTCCATTATGAATTTTTTTTGAACTGTCTTGGATTTGTGAGAAGAAATAAATCAATCATAGATGATCATCATATAATATTTCTATTACTATGTACAATGTCCTCCAAGTTCTACTCATTTCATTCAGCATCAGTTCATGTAAGTCTTTCCAGGTTTTTCTGAAATCCACCTATTCATCAATTCTTATAGAACAATAGTATTCTGTTATATTTATATACAACAATTTGTTCAGCCATTCCCCAATGGACAGGCATTCCCTCAATTTCCAATTCTTTGCCACCACAAAAAAATTGCTATAAATATTCCTTTTTTAAATGATTTCTTTGGGATACAGACCTAGTAGTAGTATTGCTAGATCAAGGGGGAGATACAATTTGATTGCCTTTAGGCATCATTCCAAATTGCTTTCCAGAATGGCTGAATCACTTCATAACTCCACCAATAATGCATCAGTGTCCTAATTATCTCACATCTTCTCCAATAATTATCATTTTCCTTTTCTGTCATATTAGGCAATCTGATGGTGGTACTTCAGGGTTATTTTAATTTGCATTTCTCCAAAAAATAGTAATTTAGAGCATTTTTTCATATGACTATAGATAGCTTTAATCTTCATCTGAAAATTGCAATTTCATATCATTTGACCATTTATCATTTGGGGAATGACATATTCTCATAAATTTGACTCAGTTCTTTTTTTATTATAGAAATGAGGACATTACTTGCTCTAAAAATTATTTCCTGTCTTTCTGCTTTCCTTCTAATTTTGGTTACATTGATTTTATTTGTGCAAAATTTCTTTAATTTAATATAATCAAAATTATCCTTTCTACATTTCATAACATTCTCTATCAAGTTGGGTCATGAATTCTTTCCTTCTTCATAGATCTGCTCCTTGCTATTCCTTGCTCTCCTAGTTTGCTTATGGTATCAGACTTTATGTCTGAATCATGTACCCATTTTGACCTTATCATGGTAAAGGGTGTGAGATGTTGGTCTATGCCTAGTTTCTGCTATACTGTTTTCCAGTTCTACTGGCAGTTTTTGTCAAATAGGTTCTTATCACAGAAGCAGGAATCTTTGGATTTATCAAACAGTAGATTAGTACAATCATTTTCTACTGTGTTGGTGTACCTGACTGTATTGATGATATATTGTTGGTTAATTTGAAGATCTTTCCCACCCATTAATAGGCCCATGTGATCTGCTTAAATCTCATGGAAACCTAAGTCACATGCGGTAGGAGGAGCTTGCTGAACAGGTGGAACAGGAAGGGTAGAGCAGAGCTGGGAGAAAGTTGGTGAGAGCAGTTAGGGCAGAGGAGAGAGGGCACAGGCAGGCACAGCTAGTAGTGTGAGTGTTTGCTTGAGTGAAGGCCCCAGGGCTAAGGCTTGGGAATGGTATTGTCCCCTGCATGCTAATGTGTATTGACTTCTTGGTTACTATGACAGATTTGGCTTTCTGGTATATGAATAAATGTTTTTCTTTTGCCTTTTATATGGAGAATTGGTTATACTTTACAATTCAGAACTGTCAGCATGTTCATAGTTGCCATCAGAGATGTGAATATTGTCTTGGCAATATATGCTGACCTATTCCCCTGATGCATCACTCTACTTCTTAGTTAGCACCAAATCATTTTCACGATTATTGCTTTATAATATAGTTTTAGCTGGCATAAAGAGGCCACCTTTATTTGCATTTTTTTCCATTAATTCCTTGCTATTCTTGAGCTTTTTTTCTTGCAGACGAATTTTGTTGTTATTTTTGCTAACTCTATAAAATAATTTTTTGATAGTTTGATTGGTATGACACTGAATAAGTAAATTAATTTAGGTAGAGTTGTCATTTTTATATTAGCTCAGCCTGCCCATTAGTAACTGATATTTTTCCAATAATTTTATCTGACTTTATTTGTGTGAAGTGTTTTGTAATTGTGTTCATATACTTCCTGGGTTTTTCTTGGCAGATAGATTCCCAAATATTTTATATTGTTCACAGTTATTTTAAATGGAATTTCTCTTCCTATCTCTTTCTGCTGGGCTTTGTTGGTAATATATAGAAATGCTGATGATTTATGTGGGTGTATTTTATATCCTACAATTTTGCTAAAGTTGCTAATTTTTTCAAGTAGTTTTTTTAGTTAATTCTCTAAGTATACCATCATATCATCTGCAAAAAGTGATAGTTTTATTTCCTCATTGCTTATTCTAATTTCTTCAATTTCTTTTTCTTCTCTTATTACTGAGGCCAACATTTCTAGTACAATATTAAATAATAGTGGTGATAATGAGCATTCTTGTTTTACCCCTGATCTTACTGGGGAGATTTCTACCTTATGTCCATCAAGATCATGATTGCTAATGGTTTTAAATAAGTCCAATTTATCATTTTAAGGAAAGCTCCATTTATTCCTAAGCTCTCTAGAGATTTTAATAAGCATGAGTGCTGTATTTTGTCGAATGCTTTTTCTGCATCTTTTGAGATAATCATATCATTTTTGTGATTTTTTTATTGATACATTTAATTATGCTAATAGTTTTCCTCATATTAAACCAGCCCTACCACCTGGTGATAAATTACTTTGATCTCTTTGCTACTATTTTATTTAAAGTTTTGTATTCATTAGGGAAATATGTCTATAATTTTCTTTTCATGTATGTCATAAAAGAAATTTGGTAAGACTCCTTCTTTGGCTTTTTTCTCAAATAATTTATATAGTATTGAAATTAATTGCTTTTTAAATGTTTAGTAGATTTCATTTGTAAATCCATCTGGCCCTGGAGATTTTTTTCTTAGGGACCTTATTCAATTTCTTTTTTAAAATGTAATTATTTTATTTCCTCTTCTGCTAATCTGGGCAATTTATATTTTTGTTAATATTCACCCATTTTACTTAGATTGTCAGATTTATTAGACATTTTCCCTGATTCCCATGACTTTCCAAAATTCTCCAAAACAGGAATAATTCACAAGAGATGAAGCAATTTTAACTGTCTCCTGTTTAGGACATTAAGAATACTAAAAAGAACTAATGACAGAGAAGGCTAATCTCTCTGCCCTAATGTACTACCTCAGCAGCCCATCCCCACTGCCCACCTATAAGCTTTCAGCAGAACTCAACTATTTTAGCACTCCAACAACACCACAATAAGAGAAATCTAAGTCGGAAGATTGCTCTGTCTGGGAGAGTAGTGCATCAGCACTCTATGCCACAAAAAACTCGAAAAGAGGATTACTGAACAAACAAAAATAGAGTAGGACACAAGAAAAGAACCAATATATAATATACTGAAGTCTATTCCTCCAAAAGTCAGTTGGGGCAAAGATTAAGGCTAATGAAATGTGAATTGTCAACCTTGGGAAGAGGTTAAGATGACTAAGTCTAGCCTCCCAGGAAACTGTCATCAAAGAGGAGGGAGTCTGAAAATGAGCAACAGAGTAATGTAAGGAAAGAAGACTGAAAGAAAACTCAATTAAAGATTTGAGTGTTAGATACCCTGCAAACAGAAGGAACAATTTATGAAAAAAAAATGCATGTTCAACAACAACAATAACAACACAAAGTATTCAAAACATTCCTAAAAAGAAAATCAAGCCTGAGCAAATTAATTGCTTTTCAAACACTTTGGACAAAAAAAAAGTAAATAAATACAGAAACCAAGGACAACCATAACAAAGTAACAACAGAGATTTCTTTAAGAAATTTCTTTGTAAAAGCACAGATAGAGAGTAGGGTGAAGGCAGAAGTCAAATAGAAGAGATGGTGGATAAGGAGGTGTGAAACGTCATAGAATAAACCCCACAATACCACATCCACAAGCAAATCAATGTTTTTAGGGACTAAATCACACAATGAGAAGATACATTCAAAGAGAAAGAGGAGAAAAAGGGGAGAAAGGAAGAAGAAAATAGAGAGGAATGTGTGATGAACCATAATCAAGTCAAAAGCTAGCAATGAAGGGAAAATAACTGCTGTAGTATCTCAAAAAATGAGCCAATAGGCAATTGGGTAAGAAGCAGAGGAAGACATGAAATCAGGGAAAGAAATATGGAAATCTTGTCTCCCTATCTCCAGTGGTATCACCGATGAATGCTCTTGTGGGAAATAAGAAATATTTATAGAGGGAGATGAAGACATTATAGTGGGTATATTCTATAGGGATTTGAAATTTAGAGACATCATTCATAGTACTTCACAAGAAGGGCAATTAATATACCAAAGAACGTAGAATACTTACATAGATTCAATTGCAATATGTTTCTTAAAGAAATTTTTTAAAAATTACAGAGCAAAAGGAAATATTCATGATTCACAGCTGAGCAATGACAATATAATAAAAATAACAATATTATCAAAGTCAGGTTAGAGTTTTAATCTTAATGAATCAAATTATTAAAGGAATACTTTAAGAAACAATAAATTAATAAAATTCATTTTAAAAAAGATCTGAAATATCAAGATAAATTATAAAAATAAATGAGATGTTATTCAGCATGTCTGATTCTTTGTGACCTCATTTGGAATTTTCTTGGCAGAAATACTGGAGTAGTTCAGTCATTTTTTGGTGTCCAACTTCTTCTTGATCTGGTTTTGGGTTTTCTATGCAAAGATATTGGAATAGTTTGCCATTTCTTTCTCCAGCTCACTTTATGGATGAGGAAACTGAAGTAAACAGGGTTAAGTGACTTACCCAGAGTCACACAACTAAGTAAATATTGGAGGTGACATTTGAATTCAGGTCCACCTGACTCCAGGGCTGGTGCTCTATCCACTGCACCAACTAGCTGCCCTGTATGAAAATAATAGGAATGAAGGGGAATAGAACCTCTAGATCTCAAACTACATTATAAACAGCAGAGTGACACAGTGAATAAAGTGTTATGTTCAAATCTGTCCTTGGACACTTAATAGCCATATGACCCTGGGCAAGTCACTTAACCCTGTTTGATCAGTTTCCTCATTTCCTCATCAGTTTCCTCAATGAGCTGGAGAAGGAAATGGAAAACCACTCCAGTGTCTTTTCCAAGAAAGTCCCAAATGGGGTCACAAAGAGTTGGACAGGACTGAAATGACTGAATGACATCAAATGAAAACTATCTGGCACTGAGTAAAAAATAGAGAGGTAAATAAATGGAACAGGAGAAAATGAAAAAAGAAATGGAATTCAACAACCAGTGTTCAATAAACCAAGAAGCATTAGTACTTAGGAAAGAATTCTTATGTGATAAAATCTTCTGGGAAAACTAGAAAGTAGCCGGGCAGAAATTAGACTTAGATCAACACTTTACACCATATTCTATAGTAAATTGTAAATGGATACATAGCTTTAATATTAAAGAGAGTATTTTAAAATTAGAAAAGTAGTGCATCTCATACCTCTTATAGCTATGGGTAGGTGATTATATTAAGGGAAGAACAAATTAGTAGGGGGAAAGAAAATACAGTGATCAAAGAAGAAGCAAAGGAATTCTTAAAAAAGAATTAGAGAATCACAGAGAAAAGGATGACAAAGTTCTCCTGTTCTAATTAGTTCATTTACAGGTGAAAAAACTAACCAATAAATGACTAAATGCTTATTAAGTGTTAGTTATGTGTAAAGTACTACACTAGGCACAGGAGATACAAAAGCAATAATCAAACAATCCCTGTCCTCCAAAAGAAGGTTATTTACTCACATTGCAAGGTCGTGGTAGGGGCCAGGTTAGATTCAGCCACCTTGTTCTCCTGTCCAGAGGTATCATTTCAATTTCAAAGTTAGATGTGCTAGCATGGCACTTATGGTAAATGATAAACTGGGGGCCTTTGCCTACTTTTAGTCCAGTGAGACTTATTCTTTACCTTTATGATCAAGTCAGGTTACACAAAATATGGGCCATTCAGGACTCTCTGAAGCTCTCCTTACTGATTGTAAGCATTATTTTTGCCTTACACGGCTTGTTCCCCACCCACCCCCAGCCAAGTGACCCATGAGATATAAGAGGAAACTTTTTTCTCCTATAGATAACTTGAGGCCAAAAAGTTCTGAGAATAGAGAACAAATCATCAAAGATCCCAGAAAGGAAAATGTGGGATGATTCATTAGGCAAATATTCAAATTAAGGTATTTTGAGGAAGCTGAAATCCCAGTTTCTCATTTGCTAATATCTATGTTTTCAAAGGTTCTTTTACAATCTCCAGAGTGCTTGTTCATGGTGTTAAAATTCAGGTTGCTAGTTCAAACCTCTGACTCAGCATCCATCATAAAGATCTGAAGAATCTTCCAAATCCTACTTATCAATTATCCAGAAGCCCTAAATCCATGACTAGCAAAACTCTGACTAAAAGGGCTTCTTTGATATAACAAGGCACTCTGATATAAGCATGTTTCATCCCTGATGGCTCATTTCATCTGACTTTATACTTTCAAAGGAAAGTCCCATTCCTCTCAATTCAATAAATGTGTGATAACCCAAATAGCCTCCTAAAATAAAGGCTAACCCTGTGTAAACATAATGAATTTTTTTTACTGGAAATATATATATGAAAGGACTAATTCTTGACATTTCATTTCAAAATTATAAAAATACTACATTTATTTAGAAAAATACAATATTGTTAAAATATCTGACATAAGATCCCATGAAAATACTTCAACTACTTGGTCTACTTCAACTGTTACCTATTACAAGGACCTTTTACAAATCTTTTGGCTTGACTTACTTCAGTCAGTCAGTCAATAGGCACTTTTTAACCACCTGAAACATGCCAGGTACTTTTCTAGGTAAGCAATGTGGATACAAAGACAAAACAAAAAGAACACTTCCATGTCTCAAGGAGCTCACAATCTAATGGGGGAGATAATATGAAAATAATTATGTGCAAAAATTATATAGACAATATAAATTAGAAATCAACAGAGGGAAGGCACTAAAATTAAGGGGGATCTATAAAGACCTCCTCTATAAAATGAGATTTTGTCTGAGGTTTAAGAGAAGCCAGAGATAGGCAGAGAGGAGTAGGGAGACAATTCCAGGCATGAACTCAAATTATAGAATAGGTGTCCTGAGAATTGAGGTTGTTAGTGTCCCTTCTTCGTCCTAATGGAGTCCTATTTCCTCCCTGGGGTCATCTTGTAATCTCTAAGTCTGTTGTCAAAAATTGTTGACATGAGGGAGTCAGAGGCATTGCTATAATAGAACTAGGTCTCTAAACTTCGGAGTGTCCCTTAAAGTGGGTCTTTGACTGAATCTTACTTGTCTTAGGAAGGTCCTCCTAGAAGGCATCTATTTAAAGATAGCACCTCAAAAACACAACTCACCATGTTCCATTTATTGCTTCCAGCTTTAAACCATCCCCTTATCTCCCTCATTACTCATCACTCATTAGCCATGCTTCTTGCCATCCTTCCTCTCATTTATGCTTGATTCTTACCTGAAAATTTACTTCTTACTCACTTTACCAAGATGCTTTTGCCCTCTACTCACTGGTCCCAATCAATGCCCCTTCTTCACTCTACTACTGCTTCAAATCTTTCCTACCAAAAAGCACTGATCCTACTATTCCTCAATCACATCCCTATCAAGAAGCATTGATCCAACCTTCCCAAAATTTGATCATGCATTAGGATGTAAAAGAATCACAAACAAATAGAGAAAAGCAGAAATATTGTGTATCTCTCTATGATTACAATGCAATAAAACTTACATTCAATAAAAGACCGTTGAAGTATACATTAAAAATTAACTAGAAACTAGATAATTCAATCTTAATCTTAAAGAATGGATGAGCAAAAGAACAAATCATAGAAACAAGCAATAATTTCATTAAAAATAATGACAGCAAAGAGACAATATACCAAAATTGTAGGATGCAGACAATGTAGGATTTAGGATTATGTGTCTAAATTCTTACATTAATTAAAGATACAGCAGATGAATGAACTAAGTATACAAATAAAAAATTAGAAGACTAACTAATTTAAAACTCTTCATTAAAGACTAAAATAGAAATCCTGAAAATCAAAGGAGACATTAGCAAAATTGAAAGGTAACACACAGAGAGACATGCATGTACACACACAAACATGCACACATTGAATTAATAAATAAAACTAAGAGCTGGTGGGGGGCTTTTTTGGAAAAAAAAAACCAATAAAGTGGATAAACCACTGGCTGATTTGTTTTAACAAAAGACACAATAAAATTAAATTATTAACCTCAAACATGAAAAAAGGTGAAACTACAACCAAAGAAGATGAAATAAAAACAATTATTAAGAGTTAATTTTTCCCAGTTGTTGGGCAATATAGACTCAAAGTGAAGAAAATAGGGGAAAGCAACAGACCCTGTAAGTATGACCTAAATAACATTTTTTTATGAATATGAAGTGTAAGTGATAAATAGATTTAAGGGATTAGATCTGGTATATAGAGTGCCTGAATAACTACAGACAGAGGTTCACAATATTGTATAAGAGACAGTAACAAAAAACATCCCAAAGAAAAACAGGAGCAAGAAGATAAAATGGTGGTCTGAGGAGACTTTACAAATAATCGAGGAGAGAAGAGAAATGAAAGGGCAAGATCAAGCCAACTGAATGCTGAATTCTAGAGAACAGCAAAGAAAGATAAGGAGGTTTTTTTTTGTAAATGAACAATGCAAAGAAATAGAAGAAAACAATAGAATGGGAAAGACAAGAGATCTCATGAAGAAAATTAGAGCTATCAAGACAAAGTTTCATGCAAAAATGAACATAATAAAAGACTAAAATGGGAGGGACATAACAGAAGCAGAAAAGATTAAGAAAACGTGGCAAGAATATACAGAACTATACAAGAAAGATCTTAACATCACAGATAACCACAATGATGTGGTTCCTTATCTAGAGTCATACATCCTGGAGAATGAAGTCAATTGATAGAATTGCTAGCAATAAGGCTAAGGCAGGGGTTGGGGAACCTGCAGCCTTGAGGCCACATGTGATCTCTAGGACTGAATCCAAACTTCACAGAACAAATTCTTTCATTAATTATTTTATTAAGGTCCTAGGTTCCCCACCTCTATGTTAAGGGAGGTGATGGAATTCCAGCAAAGTTAAATCCTAAAAAATGATACTTTGGGGCAGAGCCAATATGGTGTAGAGAAACCAGAAAGTAGCCTGGATCCTCTCTAGTTTCCTTCATAAGCAACCTTAAATCAAGCTTCTAAATAGACTGTGGAGCAACAGAACCCCCAAGATAAATTTTCCAGCTTAAGATAACTTACAAGGACTTCAGGAGATGTCTCAATTGAGTAAAAAAAGGATCACAGCTCAGCGCAGATGGTATCTGGGAAAGCCAGTGAGAGGTTCTTAGGTACAGCATTGATCAGCAATGGAGGATCTACCTCAGCAGGCCATCTGGGAGGCTTCCAGCCTCAGTGCAGAAGGTAATCTGTGAGTCCCAGAACCTCAGCATGACGCAATTAGACTGAGCCACCATGCAATGGGCAAGTTGTAAGCACCTGAGACCCTAGCATGGAAAGCCAGTGACCAGGACCCTAGCCTCCAGCATAAAAAGCTTGGGACAGTGTGCCCTGTGCTCCAACAGCAGAGTTCAACTTTAAAAGTCACAAAGTAGGAGAAAAAATGAGTAAGAAAAAGAAAAGGGCCCTGACCATAGGAAGCTTACTATAGTAATAGGGAAGATCAAAGCACAAATTCAGAAGAGGATAAGAATGACAAAATGCCCACATGTGAAGCTTCAAAAGGGAATATGAATTGGTCTAAAACCCAAAAAGTCCTCCTAGAAAAACTCAAAAAGAATTTTAAAAATCAAATAAGCAAGGTAGAAGAAAAATGGGAAAAGAAATGAGAGTTATGCAAGAAAATTATGAAAAATGAGTCAACAGCTTGGAAAAGGAAGAACAAAAATTGACTGAAGAAAATAACTCCTTAAAAATAGAATTGACCAAACAGCAATCCTGATCTTAGATAAAGCAAAAACAAATCTATTTAAAAGAAATAAGGAAGGAAACTACATATTGGTAAAAGGTACCATAAACAATGAAGTAAAATCAATACTAAAAATATATACACCAAGTGGTAGAGCATCCAGATTCTTAGAAAAGTTAGGTTAGTTACAGCAAGAAATAGATAGCAAAACTATACTAGTGGGATAGCTCAACCTCCCTCTTTCAGAACTAGATAAATCTAACCACAAAAATAAACAAGAAAAAAGTTAAGGAGGTGAATAGAATTTTAGAAAAGTTAGATATGATAGACCTCTGGAGAAAACTGAATGGGGATAGAAAGGAATATATCTACTTTTTCTCAGCAGTACATGGCACCTACACAAAACTTGAGCATGTATTAAGATTAGGGCATAAAAACCTCATGATCCAATGCAGAAAGGCAGAAATATTAAATGCATCCTCTTCAGATCATGATGCAATAAAATTTATGAGTAATTAAAGACTATGGAAAGATAGAGAAAAAGTAATTGGAAACTAAATTATTTAGTCCTACAGAATGAGTGTGTCAAACAACAAATAATAGAAACAAACAATAATTTCACCTGAGAGACTGACAATAATGAGAAAACAAATCAAAATTTAAGCAGTTCTTAGGGGAAATTCTCTAAACGCTTACTTGAATAAAACAGAGGAAGAGGAGATCAATGAAATTGGCGTACAACTAAAAAAGAAACAATTGAAAATCACCAATTAAATATCAAATTAGAAATTCTGAAAATCAAAGGAGAGATTAATAAAATTGAAAGTAAGGAAAGTACTGAACTAATAAATAAAACTAAGAGCTGATCTTATGGGGGGAAAACAATAAACAGACAAACCTTAAGCTAATTTCATTTAAAAAAAATAAAGAAGAAAACCAAATTACAGTATCAAAAATGAAAAGGGTGAATTCACCACCAATGAAGAGGAAATTAAAGCAATAATTAGGAGCTATTTTACCCAATGGTATGTGAATAAATCTGACAATCTAAATGAAATGGATGAATATTTACCAAAATTATAAATTGTCTGAACTAACATAAGGGGAAATAAACTACTTAAATAAACTCAATTTTAGAAAAAGAAATTGAACAAGCCATCAATGTGCTCCATAAGAAAAATATAAATATGAATTTAGAGGTAAATTATAAGACACTTAAAGAACAATTAATTCCAATGCTATATAAACTATTTGGAAAAACAGGCAAAGAAAGAGTCCTACCAAATTATTTTTAATAAACAAATATGGTGGTGATACCTAAACCAGTAAGAGTCAAAACTGAGAAAGAAAATTATAGAGCAATTTCCCCAATGAATATTATCCAAAAAATTTAAATAAAATATTAACAAAGAGACTACAGCAATTTATCACCAGTATAATGCACTATAACCAGGTAGAATTTATACCAGGAATGCAGGGCTGGTTTAATATTAGGAAAACTATCAGCATAATTGACCATATCAATAATAAAACTCATAGAAGTCATATGATTATCTCAATAGATGTATGAAAAGCTTTTGACAAAATGCAACACCCACTCCTATTAAAAACACTAGAGAGCAGAGGAATAAAATGAGTTTTCCTTAAAATTATAAGCAGTACCTGCCTAAAATCATTAGTAAGCATTATATGTAATGGGGACAAGCTAGAAGCTTTCCCAATATGATGAGGGGTGAAATAAGGATGTCCATTTTCACTGCTATTATTTAGTATTGTACTGGAACTCTTAGCTTTGGCAATGAGAGGAAAAAAGAAATTGAAGGAATTAGACTAAGCAGTGAGGAAACAAAGCTGTCACTCTGCAGATGATTTAATGGTATACTTAGAGAATCCAAGATAATCAACTAAAAAACTACTTAAAACAATAAAGAGTTTTAGCAAAATTGCAGAATATAAAATAAACCCACATAACTTTACAGAGCCAGAAAAAAATAACAAAATTCATCTGAGGAATAAGGTAAAAAATAACAATGGAAATTATAAAAAAGTAGAAAGGAATGGGTACCAGTACCAGAGGGCTATAATCATCCAACCAATTTGTTAATAGATAATAGAGAGGTTGGTCAGTGGAAGAGAATAAATTTGTAATCTAAAGAATAAATAAACACAGTAACCTAGTGTTTGGTAAAACCAAAGATTGTAGTTACTGGGGCAAGAATTCACTATTTGACAAAGATTGCTGGAAAAACCTGGAAAGTAGTCTGGCAAAAACTAGGCACAGACAAACGTTTCACACCCTATATCAAGACAAACTCAGAATGAGTACCTGATCTGGATATAAAGAGTGATACAATAAGCAAATTAATAGAACATGGAAGAAATTACTTGTCAGCTCTAAGACAGCAGAAAAGTTCACATCCAGTCAAAAGATAGAGAAGCTCACAGGAGTTAAAATGGATAATTTTGATACCATAAAAAAACAAAAAGGATTTTTTTTCACAAATAAAAACAATGCAGCTAAAATTAGAAGAAAAGGAGAAACCTGGGGAAATAAGATTTGCAGCAAATTTCTCTGAAAAAGGTCTAATTTCCAAACTATATATAGAACTGAGGCAAAGTTAAAAAGGATAAGAGTCATAACCACCCCCCAATTGAGAAATGTTCAAATTGATAGTTTTCAGAGAAGAAATAAAAGCCATCAAAATCATATTTTTCAAATGGTCTAAATCATTAAAAATTAGAGAAATGAAAATTAGAACAACTTTGAAGTGCCACCTCACCCTCATCAGATTGACTAAAGAAGGAGTGAAAAAGAAGGAAAATGATAAATAACATATGTTGGAGAGAGCATAGAAAAATGGGTAGATTAATGGATTATTGATGGAGCTTCTGGAAAGCAATTCAAAATTGCATCCAAAAAGCTTTTAAACTGTCTATACCCTCTTACCAGCAATATAACTAACTACTAGGTCTGTACTGCAAAGAGATCAAAGAAAGATGAAAAGGATCCATCTGTACAAAAACATTTATAGCAGGTTTTGTGTGTGTGTGTGTGTGAGTGTGTGTGTGTGTGTGTGTGTGTGTGTGTTGGGAGGGGGAGGTATGGTAGCAAAAAATTGGAAACTGAGGAGATGCTGATAAATTAGGAAATGGCTGAACACGCTGTGGATCTGTGATCTCATCTTACATGGGTGATCTTTCTAATTACATAGACTGTAATTCACCCACTCTGTCTCATTCTGTGCTATTTTTATCCACATTCTACCAAAATCCTCCACAGAGCACTTATCCCAGTGTAGGAATCATGGAAGACATGTTAACATCTTTCATATACAAGTTCTTTGGTCAGGTTCTCTGTTAGACTTTGTTCTTGATTTATGAACAACCCATTTACTTTTCCAAATAAGGATGATATCTTTTGTGTGACTTGTGCCCAAGTTTTCATTTGTTACTTTCTGTTTTTCTTAGGAGCACCTGACATTTTAATTCTTTCAAAAATGTAATGTTTCATAATTTGAAATAAGAGCATCAACAGAATGATTTTGGTGTTAAAAATGAAGGATCCTTCTATGTAATTTTCCAAATCTCATTCAGCCTACTCAATTCTAGATCCAGATTATTTTCATTATCTACCTTAAATGCTCACCAAGATCTATAGTTTTGTGGCTGTTCAGTTATTTCAATCATGTCCAACTCTTCCTGATCCCATCTGAGGTTTCCTTGGCAAAGATACTGAAGTGGTTTGTCATTTCTTTTTCCAGCTCAATTTATAGATAAGGAAACTGAGGCAAACAGGGCAAAAGACTTTCCCAGGGTCACATAGCTAGTAAGTGTCTGAGGTTGGGTTTGAATTCAGCAAGATAAGTCTTCCTCACTGTAGGGGCAGCACACTATCCACTGTGCCACCTAGTTGCCCCATGATCCAAGATCTATGGATTTGAATATATACTGAGTATGTTACCTATTCAAAAGCATACCATATTCTAAACAGTAGGCATTCTTTGCCCATTTTATTTCCCAACCCACCACACCACAACCCCAAGATGTATTATACAGATCTTGTTTGAGTATTTGTTGCTATCACTAAGAATGCCCTATATTATTCTAGAGCTAGATCACTAGATCATATGCAACACTGAAAAGACTTCATTATCTACAGAGTATATTTCTAACATTTAGACTTTGTGTAGGTCATCTATTATAAATGTGGTGACTTCCTTTGGTCAGTATAATTCTCCCCATTTTATGGGAGAATGATGACATAGGGGAAAAGTTCTAGATTTGGAATCAGAGGATGTTGACTCAAATCCTGGCTTTGCCACTTACTGTCTATGTGACATTGGGCAAGTCACTTAACCTTTTAGAGCCTCAGTTCTCATCTGTAAAATGAATGAGTTCAACTCAGTGGCCTCTTAAGTTCCCTTTTAGTTTTAAATCTATGATTCCATAGTCTTTTCTTGATATGAATTATCCAAGAATCACTGAATAAGGTCATCTCTGTAGAACGATCTTAACACATGCATGCACTGAAAAAAGTGAAAGAACTTTTAATACTATTTTGCTCTACCAAGTCAAATGCTTTTTATAATCAATAAGCAATAAATACAGCATAATACTGTGTTCTCAATACCTTTAACAGTACCTGGAACATAGTAGCCACTTACCACATTTCCTAGCTACCAAAACCATATCTATCTATCTATCTATCTACCAACCTATCTATCTGTCCATCCATCCATTTAATCTACCTTTTAATCAATGATATAACTATGTAGAAAAAATAGTTAATAATTCCCTTCCCATATTTTGATCAAGAATAATATTTTCCAAATATTTTAAAGAGATAAGAAAGTAGACAGGTTAGTATGTCTTCTCAATCATTTTTGATGACAATGACAATGATGGTATGCTTACTGTCCAATCATTTAGTATCTTTGATATTTCAAATACTAGTCCCTTGTTGCTTCCAAAATTGTGTTGCTTCTATGACAAATTTCTTCTAAATGTGCTTTGTCTCAGTCCTCTTCATAACATGATTTCCTTAATCTAGCACGTATTATATTCTAAATATGGCAGTCCCATAGTCACAAATGATGAAAATTGATCGTTATAGAAATACTTGCCGATATTCTATCTCTCCAACTTTTTCCAGTTTCATCTATAAATATTTTTGGATCTAAGTTGGATTTCATGCCTCACCTTCTTGAGTCAACCATTCTTGACTCTTATGGATGAGGTACCTTGTAGTCTATATTCTGGCTCAGTAATAGTTTACAAAAGAATGTATATCGTAATAGCTAATATGTATATGGTGCTTTAAAGTTTACAAAGTATTTTACCGTATTTAATTTTGCATTTAATCCTCATAATAATGTTGGAGGTTGGTTGGTTGATTGGCTGTTGTCCTTCATTCTCAAAGAGGACCAAAATGATATCTCTATGATAAAGTCAAGTTTCAATATGTCCAACTGTGGTTAATCAGGCCAATACAAGCTTGGAATGCTGTACGACGGATAGGGTACAGGTAGTCCATGGGAACATTTGTGATGGCTATTCTAAATTTCCTTTGAGCTATTTCAATTCTGCTTTTTCCATACAGCACAGCACCTTCTCTAATGTGGGTACACCATGCCTATGCCAAGTGTCCTCATGTCACATAATCAATTCCAAAGTTCTTGAGAGAGACTTTGAGAGGGTCTTTGTATCCCTTCTGACTCCCATATGATCCCTTGCCCTGTGGGAGTTCTCCATAAAATAGTCTTTTGGGCAAGCATACATTTTTCACTCTCTGAAGCATAATTTAAAATGCTTGACAGCTTAGTTCAAGCAAGGACCTCAGTACTTGGAACCTTATCCTGCCAGGTGATCTTCAGAATCTTCCCAAGACAATTCAAATGGAAGTGATTCAGTTTCCTTCCTGGCATGATACTGATACACTGTGTGTGATGTAGATGTTAGAAGAATTCCCATTTTACCAATGAGGAAAACAAATTTTTTTAAAGCCAAAGAAAAACAAAGTTTATTAAATGTTTGCCATATTAACCGTTTGTAATGCTTACATTGACCAGCAGGCCAGTAGAATCTCAGCTAGACAGAATCTGTACTGGATTAAACCTGAGCCGAGGAAACAAAATTAACAGTGGTTCATTGATGTGTCCAGACTCATATAGCTAATAAGTATCTAAGATAGGATTTGAACTCGTTTTCCTGAGTCCAATCCTTGTTGTCCTCTTAGATGATATATCTAAGTGGATTCTGCTTCTCTTCTTTTAAAAAGATTCCTTTTTAATCCTCATACTTATAGGTAAGTATAAGGGGAGACTATATATATACCCTGACTTCTTCCCATCAGCACACCTCACAAACAAAGCTTTCCTACCTTGGGTGGGATTATCATCTCCCTAATGCAATCAGATCTGCTGTGTCCAGCCTCTAGCCAAAACCTTCTGTGCACCCCTTATCAGTAGCAGCTATAAAGAAAAACATGTAGAGAAGACTCAGTACCAGCCCTTGATGCATGGCAGGGATACCAACAAATAGAAACTGAAAATTCCCCTTCCTTCTAGCAGCTGGAACAACACAGTCATTACCACAAGTTGGCAGCCATAATATCTCTTCTAGTCTCTGTCACGCCACTTTGCACAGCTCCCCAATGACCAGGATCCCTAGATAGGCAGCTGGAAGACACAGATAATAAATGGTCATGGGAATGATTCCAAGCACCGCCTTTTGTTTTCTCATGACATTGTAAAGATACTTGTCATTATAACGTGGCATTTAGATTACATGGGAAAGGCCAAAATGAAACACATGCTGCAGATGTACTTCATAAACAATGTGCCTTGGAAAATTGAAGGTTGTTTTCTAGAGTCCTCTGAAATTGTAGGATTGGATTTCGGAATAACTAGAGTCAATGAGAACAAGCAAAATTGAAGTCAGTCTGCCCTGGCTACCTATTTCCCACATTTTGAAGACTGTGGTACAGTGATATACAACTAAGCAGGACACCAGTTTTTATGGATAAGCACTGTTTCAAAGCAAACCATTTTTTTATTGGGGGAAGGGAGAGAATTAAGGATTTAAACCTATGATTCCGTTAATATAGAGAACGTCTAATGAGGAAATTCCCTTTACTAGTATAGATTGACACTATTCCTTCTTGACAATTTATATTTTTGGAGAGTTGTCTAGGGCACTGAGCAATTAAATAACTTATCCAGGTCACAGGTCACAATACTTGAACCCAATATTCCCTCTCTGAGACCAGCCTTCAATCTACTAGGCCCATTGTCTTTCACAAACTTAACAGATGAAAATGCTACTGAGCATCTGTTATTGAAAGGACACTACATTAGGCCCCATGATGGGAATGCGAATAGATATAAAATGGGGGTCCTATTCCTCATGACTTTAAAATGCAGTACAGTAGGGCAGATAAGGCATAGGTACAAATTCCTACAACACACAGCAGTGTATAATTGGCATAAACCTGGGAGTGGATTTGGTGGGGGGGGCGTGGGGGAGAGGAGGTAGGGCTTTGAAACTAAATGGAAAAAAATTACATCTTTGTATTTGCTAACCTCGAAATGAAATTTAGCATGTCTTTCAATTATTTAAAAATATTCTTCTGAGAAGACATCCATAAGTTGTGCCAGACTGTTAATGGGGTCCCTGACACACATGCAGAAAAGTTCAAAAAACTTTGGTATAAGGAGTAAGAAAAGGTATGATATTTGAATTCATAGGAGGGAGAGGTTATCAGGATCATAGAATTTCTACCTAGAAAACACCTTAGAGATCATTTCTAATGCTCTCTCAAACACCAATCGATCCAGGATCTCAATGATGTGAGTCCCACCTGGAGTGGTAAGATCAAAATTCACTGAAGCCTGCCTACCTATCTTTTGAGGCTCTGACCCATATTCTTTCATAAATCTAACACAGGAGGGAACACCAAAGAGGCAGGGGATCTCCCCTGAGCTCTCATGACTTTGCACAGATACCAATGTGGTAAATAGGCTATTTAACAATCACTCTGAGTGACCCCATGGTTTTTATCCTTGTTGCTGTTTGGTTGGTTTTTCAGGGAAAAAAATGTCTTTAAACTGCTTTTCTAGCATGTATTCTTTGCTTGTCATGTAGTTCAGCCTCTTCATCCCAATGTGCGGTAATGTATTGTCCTTTTCAGATGACCTTCAGTATCAATTTTCTAAAATTTTTGATCCTTTCATTATGAGAATGAGAAAACTAAAATTCAAAGAGGCTGGACCATTTCCCCAGTCACCTAGGCACTAAGAAGAGCTAGTATTCTTCAAGTCTTCTGACTCAAAATTCAGGGCTCTTTCTGACAGCTACTGGCTAGGGGGTTATCAGAAAAAAGTTCAGGGAGGAGGTCTTGAGAGATAAGTAGGAATCAGGCAGGTCTTTAGGGGATGTTTCCTCAAATTTAAAGGGATTCTCAGTTCTACCAAAAACTCCCCATAGGGTTTCTTTAAATAGCAAGTGCTCTTAGTGCATTTCAGATAGGATCTGATTTATAGTTCAATGTGCATGATCACGCTGATGTGCGTTCACTCTTTTCCAATGCAAAATCACAACCACTCTGTGCTTTAGTAGAGGATATGAATGATTTACTATGACTGAAAAATGTATCACTTGGTGGCCAACTTTCTAGTAACAAGCTGCTCCTAACCTTTTTTAGGGCATCCTCTAAAAACAGGCTTACAGTCTTTTATCAGACCAGTGCTTGAATCCTTTCAAATTTGACTGGACTTACCAGAGTCAGTGGTTTACTGGCATTCCTCTTGAAGAACCAGGATCACAAACCTCCATGACACAATGAGGCACTGAAGGAACAGCCCTTTGGCCATCCTTCTTAAACCAAAGAGCTCCTCGTGGTGGTGAGCTCACAGTTTACATACCCTTGGAAAAGCGGGTATTCCTGAGCAGGGCAATCAACTCTGAACAGTTAACAATTAATACAAAAAATGAATATTACAATGAGAGGCTGGGCTACATGACAATGAGGGTCTTGGGATAGGTGACTTGGTTTAGTTACCAACAGATAAGTCAAAGAGACATCGATTTCCCTATCACCTATCTAACAAAAGAGAGAATCAATATTTTCCCAAATTGTAGGAGTAAACACAATGAGCAGGAATGAACCCTTTACTCTAAATTTAGAATTTCTTTTACTATCTTTGACACTCTGGCTGGGTGTTTTACAAAAATTTCCCACACTTGTTGATTTCTAGATGAAGAAGTAGAAAAGGGGAAAAACCTTGGACCTAAGACCATAATTAGTTATTAATACAAGAGAGAAAATCATTTCTCATAGATGCTAAGTGACTTGCCCCCACATTATAAAGCTAATAAATGTCTGGGCCAGCTTTGAATTCAGACCTGCAAGCTCTATATCCCCTAGGTCATATAGTTGCCTCCATAAGGGATCAGCAAAATACTTGGGAGTTTATAGAAGGAAGTTATCAATCTAGGTGAAAAAGAGCAATGCTTCATCAAGGAAGGAGGTGGTATTTGATTCAAGTCTTGAAGGGTAGGAAATGAATTTAGAGAAAGTGAGAAAAAGAAGAACAGAGTATTCTGAATAAAGGGAACAGCCTGAAGAATGATTCAGAGGTAGGAAAGTAAAAGCTGTGTTTGAATAGTCCTATCTGGATGGTGCCCAGGGTTGATATAGTGGAATAGTGGTAGATAATTCCATTTCTCCTTCCATTGGATGTGGTGACATTATAATGTGCATGAACGTCAACATTTCCTGGATCTATGCTGCCAGGGAAATATGGACTTAGCAAACAATACATACTCTCTAGTGTATGATTTGACCTAATCTCTTAATAGTTCCTTTGCCCCCTGTTGAACTCAGGTTCTCCCAATATAAGGAATACCCAGTATGTGAGAACCTTGGCACTGTAGAGAGATACGCTTGTAATTCAGGTAGCACTAATAGCATCTCCACCCAGGCAGAGCAAAGTATTTCCAAAGAGCCAATGAGAAAAGTATTTTCAAAATTTCCAAATGACAAAAAAGATTTTAAAAAAGGCTGAGATAAGTCTTTTCTGTTGCTTAAAGGGGTGGGATGGAAATGGGAATGGTCTGAGATAACACTGGTTATATGTTAGTGCAAAGTTTCCAGGAAAGACTAACAGCCTATTTTCAAAAGCACTTAGAACTGGAATTTGTGCATTTGTTTGGAAATGTCACTCAACATATATCTTTTTTCCAAGATAGTGACAAATACTGTATGTTAACGTCAAAATGCCAACTTTCAGTATCAACCTTAATAAGTAAAAACAGCAATTCAAAGACCAACAGAACGGCAACTTTGAGTACAAAGAGTTTATCTGGCAATTTTATTTGAAGTTTCTGGATCCACTCTTTACTTTATTTCCAATTTCTCCTAATGAAAAACTTATCAGTTCATTCCTTCTCATACCGATCCTTTGGCTAGAAATCTTGAACTTTTTTTTTTGTTTTTTAGGGTTTCTTTTAAAGCTTCTGGTTTGAGAAATTCTGAAAGGAATTTTAACGAAAAGAGGACTAAAAAAAGGAAAATTAAACAACATAAGCCTGTTTCTTATTTGCTGAAAACGGGCCAGTAAAATTGGGATGTGGGCAAAAACAGTTAAAATAAGGTGTCAGTTTCTGTCCTTATCTCTTGACCACAATGTTTTCCCACTCAAGTCAAAGTCAACTCTCTTTACTATAGGATTATAGATGTAGGGCTGAAAAAACTTCTTCTTTTTGTTTTTTTTTTAGAGATAATTAAGTCCAACCTCTTCATTTTACAGACAAGAAAAGACCCTGCACAAGTCACTTAATCTCTTTTAAGTCTGACTTGGCATGGGGAACCTTTCACCTCAAGGCTACATGTAGTCTTCTAGGTCCTGGGGTGTGGTCTTTTGACTGAGTCAAAGTTTTACCGAACAAATAAAGTTTGTTTGTGAAGTTTGGATTCAAAGGATCACACTTGAGGACCTAGAGGACCACATGTGGTCTCGAGGCCTCAGGTTCCTCAACCCTGATCTAGAGTAAGCTATGCCATTGAAAGTCTAGCCCTAACCAGGAAGGGTGGGGCAATTTAAAAAAAAAAAAATCTCAGAACTGTGTGGAAAAGAGGCAAAAATACCTTTCCGTCTCTACCACCAACTATCTAGAAATAGAGACATTTTCCAAATCCTTAACTGAGAGTCTCTGCCATTTCTGAAAGAGCAGGTCACTTTCCCAAAAGCAAAGAAGTGAGAGCAGTCAAAATAGGAACCAAGCTCAAAGACAAATTGATATGACCCAGAAGATTGGCCTGGCAGGAGGCATCCAGCCCTGCAATGGAGCAGCAGGAAAGAAATGCTGCCGAAGGGCGATCCAGCACAGCCAGGGAGACCCTGGTTTAACAATAAGGCCATCAGTAAACTTTCTAAGGAAAGTCCTCAAGAAAGAGGAAAATAGACACCAAAGAGCTGTTAGTCTCCTCACGTTTCCTAAAAATATCATGCTACTTTGTATTCATTCCTACTCTCCCCTATGAACACTGACTACAGTGGTGGGAAGTTATACTTCAGATTTATGCATAGAATGTTGCACAATGATTACCTTTGTTTTATTTTGAGTAGATACTTTTACTAAGAGTTGATTGAGTCAGTTGGTTTATTTGTGGAAAACAAACTTACAGGGGCTCACAAGGTACTGAAATTGGTACAAGGATTGTCTCTGGAAATCAGAGTGGTAGCAAACTCACTCCCCCTTGGGAATCTCCACCAGTCAGATGGGAGGAAATGAGAGTCAAATAGAGAGAGAAAATGGGGAAGGGTGGACGCAATACTCCAGGTACACTCATATACATATGTATGAACATATATGTGTATATGTGTGATCGATGAGTATTCATGAATAAGGAAATTAGGAAGAACTTTGTGTAATACACAGTGATAATTGGTGTGTGTATAAATAGAAAAGTGTGGCAATCCCCATTATTGAGGAGTTCCTCTTTTAATAAAGATAACACATGTAGAAGAGTTCAGCTACAACTCAGATGGAAAAGTCTCCTGGTCCTTAGGATTTAGAAA
>CM053769.1:66183623-66325622 GCA_028658325.1 Potorous gilbertii
AGGAGTCACCACTGGAAGGATATCACTTTTTTTAATGAGTAATTTCAGAAGTTTTTAAATGTGTAAATTTACATTTCTGTTACTTCTCAAGATACAACCCGACAGTTCATTTTTTTTTTCTGTGTGACTTAATCTGGGCAGGGAGTATGCCATTCAATGACCATATATTCATCCAGAAAATTTAATCCAGCCATTGAAAGCAAATTAAAAGTTGTTTTTATATCCCCAGAATGATAACAACTGTCCCAGACCTGGGGATGGCTCATATCTGTGGTGCTTTAGTTTATTGTCTTGTATAGTATTAACCTTTACATTTACAGTAATAGATAGTTATTGCATTAGCATATGGTAGCAAGAATGAAGAAAGCAGAGGGAGCTCAGAATTCAGCCAACAAGTCAACAGGCCCCAGGTGAGAGAAGGCCGCCATCTACGTATGGGTCTTCGATAGCAGTGGGAAGTAGCCAAGAATGCCTACTGTGATGCTATGACAACAGCAGCAGATCTTGAAAATATTAAGCAATTAAAACTTGGATGATGTGGAGGTACAATGCTGCCAAGAACCAGGACATGAGTCCCCAGCCTATACAAGGGCCATACTGAAGAACATGACTCCTAAACACTAATGAATGAACTGGCCTTCTTCCATGCAATTCATGCTTCAGTGTGCCTGGGGAAGGAAGAAACTACCTCTTGCCACTGAGGCCGTCTCAGAGGCAGGAGAAGGATGCTGAATCACCACAGAAGATATGAATACTTAACTGAAGGGAAATGAAAATGTCCCTGTGAGGAGGCTTCAGAGGTAAAAAATCAACTTTCTTGGGAAAATTCTGGAACTTTCCAGAAAATGCAATCATGTCCAAACTGCACAACTGACAGAGAGGCAGATAAATATATCAGTTAAGGAGATGGCAACAGTGAATACAGTATAAAAAGTTAGGAAGATCTGAATTCAAATCCAGCCTCAGATGCTTATTAGCTATGTGACCTTTGGTAAGTCACTTAAACCCTTTCTGCCTCAATTTCCTAAACTATCAAGCAGGAATGATAATAGTCCTACCTCCTAGGATTACTGTGAAGACTAAATGAAATAATATTTGTAAGTACTTAGCACAGTGCCTACCCTATAGTAGGTACTCAAACAATACTTATTCTTTTTCTTCCTGCCTGCCTCTGCCTTCCTTCCTTCTTGCCTTTCTGGCACTGTGCTAAGTGTTGGGGATAGAAATACAAGGAAGACAATCCCTGCCTTAAATGAAACTGGTACTATAGACCACTTACAATATCTGGGAAAATAGATGAAAGCTCACCTGTTAGACTCAGGCTGATGGTGATAATGGTGTATGTGTATAGGGGAATTTGGGAGTGGGAGGGAAGAATTGAGTTAGTTACCATGGGGTTGTGAAGACAACATGGTGAAGAGACTGCAAGGAAGTAGTATGGAGATCTGGTTCCTAGTAAGATAAAGCAATATCTCACCTATCAAAGCCAGAAGACCAAGAGACTTAGATAAGTATGAACAAATAAGTACATTTACACTAGCAGAAATGTTTGCTGCCTAGTCAGAATGGTTATTTTGATATGAACTTTGAGAGTTCATACAATTTGTACAGGGTAATGAGTACTGGATTTGGAGGAAGAAGAATTGGGTTCAATCTCCGGTCTACCACTTACTACCTGTGTGACTTTGTGTTAAATCACTCAATCCCTGTGAGTCTGCATTTACCACCTGTAAAATGAAAAAGCTTAACTAGATGACCTATAAATCCCTTCCAGTTCTAAGTCTCTGATTGATGATTCTACCCTCCCTTCAAAGTCCAGATTGAATCCTACCTCCCCAGCCCATATGGATGCATTCCTCCTATGAACAATTACATAACCCATACCACTTAGTTTCCAACTATCCTGAGTTGTTCTCGAGTTATTTAGCATTTTCCTCCTGTCCTCCCAAAAAGATTATAAGATACCACAAGGAGGGCCATATCTCTATCCCCCTTCCCATGCACAAGGGCAGAATGTCTGTAGTAAGTAATTACTGATTTGACTATTCTCAGAAGGCTTTACTTTATGAATTCCCCTATATTACAGAAAGAAGGAACCTGTTCAATATGGCTCACAGAGTGAATTCTCTGAGAATCCTGAAATGATTCAGGTCAGTTTCACAACACTGTTATCTTCCCCAGAAAAAAAACAGTGACAATGAGTTATATATGTACATTAGATCATATAGGTAAAATATTCTGCATAGAATCATTTGAGAATTTCTACCTTTGGCATCCCATGCCATAAAGCAAGAATAAATGCTGCCAGAAATTTTTCTGGTCATCAAGCCCTGACTCTACATTTTGCTTTTAAATTTTATGCTCTAAGATTATTCTAACAGAATACTTCAATGCTTCTAGATTAGCCATTTCATTATGCCCTGATCACACCTTGCAGGTCTGCATTGTTCTTTCTTTGCAACTTGCTTACATGGTTATCCTGGCTTGGTATGTGCCAACTCATCAGAAACTTCTCCATCTTTCTAATCACCCAGAGGTATCAAAGTGGAATAATGACAGCTAAGCCAAAGTCAAGAAAGCCTGAGTTCAAATTTTGCCTTACATACTTACTAGCTGTGTGATCCCGAGTAAGTAAAGATGCAGCCTCAGTTTCCTCATCTGGAAAAAAGGGAGTAATAGAGCTCCATAGAATTTCTGTCAGTATCATGTGAGACAGTATCCATGAAGTGTTTGTAAACTGTAAAGCACTACATAAATGTTAACTACTGTTATTGACTTTATTTTAAGGTCAATTTCAAATACCACTTCCAAGAAACCTTCCCTGACTGTTCAGCTCCTGACCACTCTAACTCACAGTGATCTCTCCATTCTCTGACCTCTGATAGCATTCAGTTAGTACCATTCTTTTGTTTTTACTAACCTCTACATGAAATTTATAATTTCTTTTTGTTATTATTATTTATTTGTTTTCAGTTTTCTACAATCACTTCTATAAGTCTTAGATTTTCTCCCCTTCCCTCTGTTCTCCCTCCCCAAGATGGCATGCAATCTTACATGAGTTCTACACATACATTCTTATTAAACACATTTTCACATTAGTCATATTGCACGGAAGAATTAAAATGAATGGGAGGAACCATGAGAAAAACCAAAGCAAAACAAAACATAACACAAGAGAAAATATTCTGCTTCATTCTGCGTTCCAATTCCATAGTTCTTTCTTTGGGTGTGGAGAGTTAGTACCAATCCTTGTCATACACTGCCTTATAGTAATTATCTTATCTCCTGTACAAAGACTAAAAAAAACCAAAAAAAAACTGTCTCTGACTGACAGGAGTTTATACTCATACTTAGGGGATATAATTGCACATTATTGAAAGCAGGGCCATATCTCACACTTTATATATTCCCAGAAGTACCTTGTGTAGATTAGACACTAAGTAAATATTTGCTGATTAACTAATAAGAAAAATAATCTCAGCCCCAAGCTCATTACCTAAAAATCCCTCTTATAACTTTTGCTAGTTGATCAATTAATTGTTTGGAAAAATGAAGAGAAAAAAGAAGAAAATCTTCTTTTATGGAGACCTCTTCATTTTTCTCAGTGTCTGCTCTATGTAGAGTATTTTACATACATAATCTAATGTACTCAAAAATAAAAAAAGACCTTAGTGGTTATCTAGTACCCAAGAGGATTTGGAAAAATTCTTTTTAACACCATGAATGGGTTGTTGGGGAGGCTGTTTGAGGAAGAAGGAATGATTGGTGAGACTCGTTAGAAGTTCCTTTAGTGCAAGTACAGTCAAACTCAAAACACAAGAACCACTCCCTTATGCATAAGAATCCTTGCTGCTGCCCATTAGCTTAATTTTAAAATACATTATTATCTGCTTTTCAAAGTTTTTATTTTATTAATATTTTCCAATTACATTTTAAACAATCAATCCATAAACATTTATTGAGTCAACTATGTGCTATACACTGCTAAATACGAGAGATACAAGATAAAAGCAAGACAGCCCCTTCCTTCAAGGATGCAGTCTAACAGGCAAGACAACAAACAGTTATATCCAAAGTAAGCTACATATATGTATAAGTATATATATATAGATATATATACATATATGGATAAGTAGGAAACAGTTAAAGAGAAAAGGCAATAGAATTAAGAGAGGTTGGGAAAGACTTTCTTTAAAAGAAAGGATTTTAGTTGGCAATTTAAGGAAGAGTAGGCAGAGCAAGGGAAGCATTCCAGGAATGGGGAACAGCCAGAGAAAATGCCTGGAGTCAAGAGGTGGAATGTCTTGTGCTTAGAATAGTCAGGAGGCCAACGTCATTGGACTGGAGGACATATTGAGGGGTGTGAGGGGGGGAGTTTATGAAGCCTGGAAAGGTAGAAGAGGTCTGGGTTATGAAGGGTTTTGAATACCAAATGGAGCATTTTGTATTTGATCCTGTAGGTGATAGAAAGCCAGTGGAGTTTATTGAGTAAAGCAGTGATATAGTCAGATTTGCGCTTTAGGAAAATCACTTTATTTGTCAAAAGGAGTATGGATTGGAATGGAGCAAGACTTGAAACAGAGAGACTCACCAACAGAAGACTGAAATAATCAAGGGGTGAGGTGATGAGGGACTGACTGCAGCAGGGTGGAGGCAGTGTCAGAGAAGAAAAGGGGGCATATTCAAGAGATATTGCAAAGGTGAAGACAGCAGGGCTTGGCAACATCTTGGATATAGGGGTTGGGAAATAATAAGGAGTCCAGTAAAACTCCTAGGTTGCGAGCTTGAGGGACAGGAAGGATAGTATTGCCATCCTGAGTAATAGGGCAGGTAGGAGGCAGGAGGATTTAGGGGAAAGATGAGTTGTTTTGAAAATGCTTTATTTAAGATGTCTCCTGAAAATCCAGTTTGAGATGTCTAAAAGGCAGTTGGAGTTGAGAGACTGGAGGTCAGTTGAGAGAATGAGGGAGGATAAGTAGACTTAAAGAGCATCTGCATAGAGATGGTAGTTAAATCCTTGGGAGCTCGTAGAATGATGTGAGAAGGCTTGTTAGACCTCTGCTCCAGAGTATGGGAAGTAGTTTCCTATTTCAAAGTATCATTCTTGCTAACTAGGTGCTAAACTCAGTTGTTTTTAACTAATGAAAGAAAGTAAATGTTGTCAAATACCCTTTGTGAGCAAAATGCCAATTACCCAAAATCCCAAATAGGGTCAGTGAGAGTCCAAACACCAACTGAAGCAACTCCACAATAAAAGGGTGGGCTTTGAACATGGCACAGGGATAAAACTGCTCGAAAGTTCGGCTATACTGTGTACTCATCTAATTCGTTTTGCAAATTTGTTGAGCCAAAACAGAACTCATTAGCTTTTCCCCAAAAAACTCACCTTCTGCAACATCATGTTGCACCAGCCTGTTCCGCCCTTCACTATGGCACAGAACTCTTTGAAGGCCTGAAGGCTTGTCAATGAAGGACCTGCAAGGGCGCGCTTTCTGCCCCACGTGCCGCTGATCCTTGAGGCTCTGCCTCTCTGCCTTTGACAAGCTCCAGCTTTCGGAATATATCCACCGCGGCGTGGAGGTAGATGAGGACTGAGTGCCCAGAGGGATGGCTGGAAGGCTAGCCTCTCCATCCGGCCCACCTTCATCGCCACGAGCCAAGTCTGGATGTCTATGCTCCCCGGAGAGTCCTGCCGTAGGTCATCCTGCGTCCTGTGGGCCCTTGTTTCCCTGGGGACCCCTTAACGCCAGTCAAGCCACTGGCCGACCTGCGCTTTGTCCGAGCCTGGGCCAGTGGGGTCGATGAGTGCAAGTCGGGAGGAAATGACCGTCCCACGGTGTTCACGCAGCAGGCTGCTCACTGAGATAACTGAGATTTGGGGAGCAAGTCTCGTGGCTTTACGGCCCAGACCGCCAGCTCACTAAGATAAGGACCGTGAACATCGTCATGTTCTGAACCCACAAGGATGGCGTGCTTGATGCTAGCGACCCCTCACTGGATGGAATCATTCTCCCGGGAGTGACTCGGAGGAGCCCGCTGGACGTGGCCTGGAAGTGGGGGGAGTTGTGCCAGTGTCTGAGAGGGAGGTGTGCATGCATGAGCTGCTGCTGGCCTTTCTAGAGGGACATGTGCAGGAGATGTTTGGCTCGGCATGGCCTGTCAGGTGTGCCCTGTGCATCTCATCCTGTACCAGAGTAAGCACCTTCACATTCCCACCGTAGAGGATGGGCCAGACTCCATCCAACGATCCCAGAAGGAACTGTGTGCCATCCAGAACAGAAATGGTTTCCATGAGTGGATGCTTCCGATGTAAACTGGCCACCAGATCGGGCCCCACCTACCCTCTTTACAGCCTTTAACCCGACCCTTATCTTTAAACAAAAACGCCTCAAACAATTCCCCAAATGCTAGTGCCCTCTGCTAGAACTCCCCCGCACTTCATTACTTTATTATCTTTATACTTATTCTACATCTACTTATCTATGTCCTTGTGGCCTGGACACATTAGAATATATGCACCTTGGGAATGGGAGTTCTTTCATACTTATATTTGCTTTCCAAGCATCCAGAACACTGCTCAGGATATGAACATATTGTGGCTGCATAATAAATGTTAGTTGATTGATTGATTGTACCGTGGTTAACCATTTTTAATAGCATCACTTCTTTAAACTGATCTTACCAAAAGGGAAAGTATTTGTACTACTAAGGATGTTCATCTTCCCACCCATCCCCCAAACAAGGACTGAAGGGAAATAAGTGAAAAATGAAGAGTCCTGATATAGGCACTGAGTACATGCGCATATACTGTATTTGTTGGCAGGGCTTCATCTGTATAGTAAAATGGCTGTAAAAGTCAGATTTAATTAATCTGGTAGATTGCAGTTTACCGGCAGCCCAGAATTATTCACTAGCTTCTGCAGCTGCTGATAAACAGTACCAGCTTCCCAGACTGGAATAGTGTGTCATCCCTTTGCCATCTTACAAATTACATAAGAATGGTCCAATCAGCATAGGCACACAAATCCAGCTTTCTCCCCAGTTAACTAAAGGCTTCTCGGGAAGTTAATACAAAGACTTAGCACCTGGAATATGGAGAAAGGAAAAACCAGTGGAGGGAGTTTGGGAATATTGCCTTGGGAGTGCAGGAGAGGGATCCTGAATTTTTTAAATATTTAAGATAATCCTTATGACTTACTTCATGAAAGGAGCCATCTTATAATGCAACTTTATGTGTGCTGAAAAATATCCCCATATATATGCCCCTACATTCCTACTCCCCAGTACCCACAATTCTTCCTCTTTTAAATACACATACACACATATGTATCTGTAATCTATGTATAGATATGTGTCTGGGAAGATGAATAATTCATTCAAAGACCTTTGCGTTAATAACCAACCTCAGTCTTTCCTGAAGGAATAGGGTAGAGGATAGATGACGGAGTAACACAAAGACAAGGAGGGCGATGTATGGTATGGTGGGGGGAATGTAAGCTCCTTAAGGGCAGAAATGGTCTTAGTCCCAGAGCTTAGCATAGAGCCTGGCACAGAGTAAGCTCTTAATAAATGCTTTTTCATAAATACATTCATGCATGAATGTATTCATTGATTGATTTCATTCACATTCAATACATGTTTGAACTGGAGTTGGAGTAGAATTCTTGGCTTTCTTGTTCATTATCCATGTGACAGGGGGTCATTTAATTCTTCAAGATCTCTAATTCTTTTTCTGTAAAATAACAGAGTTGGACTAGATGATCTCATTTTTTTCTATCTACATGATTTAAAATGTGGTGGGAGCTAGCTCTAACTGGCTCTGGAGAGTCCATTGTTAAATTTTTATTGTGAACATTTACACCTCAGAAATCAACAAATTCCACAAATAAGGGTTTGATTTATTGTTTTTTGAATTGTCTAAGAATCATTTTAAGAAGCGATGGAAAAATAATCATAACGTAGATTAAACTTAAACATATCCCAGGAAATTTTTATTTTCCAGAGAACCAATTGTTAAGTATTTACAAGCACACTTCTGTCTTTCACATCCTTCCTATGATCAATCAGGCAATAAGCATTTATTAAGCACCTGCTCTGTTCCAGGCATTGTGTTATGCTGCTGGAAATATAAAAATGAAAGTGAAAAATTCCTGTCTGACTCCAAGGATCTTATATTCCATTATTTTTCACAATGCCTTTCACACAAGTCCCTAGTCATAATCATTCCTTCCAGTCCAGAGTTTCTTTTAGGCTCATTACTTATCTCTAGGTAGTCCAGTGACTGAGTTTCTTGTAGTTTGAGTATCTGTCACTGAACAGTGTTACATTTGCTTCTGCATCAACTAACAGTTTGTTAAGATATCTAATCACTTCTGTAAATACTTCACTTTACTCGCTGTCTCATCAAAAGCTACACTCTGTCCTGCTGCCCATTGATTTTGGTGAGATTTTCTTTGTTTTAGCAATAGAGAACTAGAGGTGTCCATGGTCAAAAAAAGTTAAGAATCTGTGTCTTAGAGTATGGGACAGGAAGATGATCTAAATGAAAAACTCAAATCCATTTTTGGTCATTCTTAATTTCATCTATTTGAAGGATTGATTGGTGGAATAGTTTGAGGGTGAAAATGAAGGTGGGGAAAAAAAGCTGTAGATTTTAGACTGTCATTAGAATCCTTGAAACCTAGGGCAATTTCATGTTGTTCTTCACCATAGGTGCTGATGAAGATTAATCTATATGGTTCTCAGTAGGCAGAAGTCCCATTGTTTAGAACTCTGATATAATTCCATCAGGTATGTGGAAGATGAATGCCTGAAGAAGACTATATCTTGGGTCTCCTCAGTAAAGAGTCTTTCACTAAAGAGCCACATTCAATAATTTGCTACTAATTGAGTCTCAGAAATAATTATGGAGCATAAAAAAAATGTTGTGGAAGAATAACCCCCTTTCCTCTTACCACTAATGTCAGTAACTGAATAAGATGTCATTCAGCATCAAGAAAATTGTTGGCAGGACAGATACTGATCAAGAGCTCAAATGACCAATTGCAGGGTATGCTGAAGCAGTGACAGGTGCTAGACACATCCTCCTGTGCCTCTTAGTGCAAGTCATGTCATCATTTCTCTGGTGTCATGGTCTTCTTTGAAAACAAAGGATGAACACAGACAGACAGACAGATTCGATACAAGAAGGTCCCAGCTAGCATTCTGAGGATAGCTTTGTGATCTTGAGTAATTTGTCTTACTACCCATCTGTAAAGTGAGGAGATTGGACCATATGATTTAGAAGTTATACAGGTCACTTCTAGCTCTAAATCCTCTGTTCTCTTGAAGAATGACAACAAAATATACTGTTTCTTTGCAAACATCAGAACAATAGCACATATTACTAAATCCTCAGACTATTTCTCCTTCACTTCTTAGTAATGGCTAGATCTAATGACAAGCCACCAGTGTTTAAATATCCAAAAATAAGGAAATAGAGGGGTGTGATTATTACACTCCCACCCTTCCATCTAGCCAGAATTCTCATTGACCCACTCTGAGAATGTGAAAAACCATGTTGTCTCTTAAAGGATTTCATGGAAAGAAATTTAAGAACTTCCCTTGGTCATTTGTCCAGCTCTTTCAGCCATAATGTCCATGGCTAAAATCATAGACCTTGTCTCTTGATTCTGTCCCTTGTGAGGAGAACTGTGGATAGGTCAATCAACAAGCACTTATTAAATGCCTACTATTTTCCAGGAACTCTGATAGTACAAAAAAATACAGACAAAAATGAATCAGTCTTTGCTCTCAAAGATTCTATCAATCATCATAGATCTCTCTTTCTACTGAGGCCTTCGTGGCTATATTTGCTCTTGGACTTGTAAGAAATAAATGTCAAAAGGAGTATCTCTCTCTCTCTCTCTCTCTCTCTCTCTCTCTCTCTCTCTCTCTCTCCTTCCCTCTCCCTCTCTTCCTCCTTTTCCTCTCCTGTCTAGCAACTCACATCTTCCAAACTCACACCCTAAAGTAGGTATCCTAGGCACGAAGAAATACAAATTTCCTGGCCCCCTCCAGATGCTAAGGTTGTACGTGTGTTTTCCTCTATTTCTCTCACCCCAAGTAACTCCAAACAACCACAGACAAGACAAAACCCAGCAATGAACAAAAGCTGGCTGTGTGTTATCCATCAGTATTATTTAAGTAGGACATGCTGTGCCATTCGCGATACACTCATACTGTAAGTGATAAGCCATAACGTATGGTATTCATTTACTTCTCCATTCCAACAGTAATATAGTGAAGACAATAAATTTTCCTGTTTGTTCTCTGACCCACTGTTCCTGGGTTAAGCAGCATGCTTTGTCTACATTTGTCAGTTGTTACAAGCTTCTAGCTGCTGTGGACTAGGGTATTGATGAACAGTAGAAAACGGAGCCTTGAATAATGTATAAAGCATTAAACATCCAACCATTTCACTGGGAAAAAAAAGAGGGGATGGGGGTGGGGAGAAAGAGTGTTATATGTTTTCTCTATTGTAGCTCCTTCATTTACAAAACATATTTGTCAAGTCTTTTGCTAAGAATAATGCTGTGATGCAGTTTCCCATCATTCTTGTTAATGGGACTGTCTTAGTGTTACAGTAAACAACCATAACTCTTGTATTGGAGCCATTGGGAGGCAGGCTTAGTTTTTTCAGCATCCAATTAAGGGTGTCTCAAATTTGCCATCTAGGATCATGAGAGCTGTGACTCAACTGCCGGCCTGACATTGGGGGGAATGGGGAGTTCTGGATAATTATAGAGATGGAAAGGGACCTGCAGAGGCCACATGGAGCCCATTCTCCTTGCCTCCAGCAAGGTATTTGACTCAACCACTCTGAGTATATAAGAATCATGATGGTTCTTAAAGGATTCCTTTGAATTAAATTCTAGAATTTTCCTTTTGTCATCTGAGCCTGTCTTTTACCCTTATCATCCAGACTCTTTAATTTAATTGGGTCCTCAACCTCTTTGTTACTAATCCCCCACAGTTCCCTTACACAAAACCCTGAGCTCCCAAAAGACAAAAATAATCAAGCAAAATGATGTACTTGCTAAATTCTAAATATATCTTAAACTATTTTGTCCTGTGCTTCCCTTATTCTGCTGCTGCAATGTCCATTGTGGGCTGAAGTCTACACATTCTTTCAGACTCAGCTCCCCTCCCATCTCACCCATGTAAAGCCTCTCCTGACTAGTTCAACCAGCAGTGACCTCTCTCTTTGAAATGTTATATGCATCACTCATCTGGCACTTGTTACTGCCCTGGACTGTTCATTATTTTTTCGTGGATATAAATCTCATCTCACCAGCTAGGGTATATCCCCTCAGGGCAAGAAGAGTGTCTCATTCATTAAAACATTTATTAAATACTTACCACACAGAAGTAAAAGGAACAGCATGGTATAATGGATAGTAAGCTGGCCCAGAATCAAGTAGATCTGGGTTCAAGTTCTATCTCTGATATATACAGAACCATGGTCACTTACGTATCAGGGACCAGTGCAACTCACTAAGACTATAGGTTACAGAGCAGTTGTCAACCTGCATTGTTAGAGGGAATTTCCTTATCCATTCAGAATTTCCAATGTGAATAAGATCATAGGTCTAGTCTAGACTTCTGTACAAGGCCTGTGCTAAATTATGGATGCAAAGACTAAAGACACAATTGTTCTATATGTAATCTTTTTAAGGAGATTATAGGCCTACCGCCACCACTAACATATTTGTAGGTAGTCATAGGTTTGCAAAGAATTTTATACAACCCTTTGATATATTGCTTTGTCCATTTTATAGGTGCAGCAACTCAGAGAAGTCAGGTCCTAGCTTTAGTGTTGGAATGGACACCAAAGGTTAACTAATTTAACATCCCATTTTGCAGAGGAGAAAATTGGAACCCAGATAACTTAGGTGATTTGTTCAATTTCACAAAGGTAGCAAGTGAGTGCTGAGATTTAAATCCAGATTCTCTGATCCCAAATCCAGCCATCTTTTATCTCTGCATTTTTTACTAGGGATAAAATGTGGTTATGGTATGTATTTAGATAAGAATAATTCCAGGCAGCCTATAATACCGACAAATGTTAGATCCAGGCAAATTATCTTGGAAAAATTGTTGAAGGAAAATCACTTTTAGCATGGTAGATCAGAAGTTATTTAAACTGGGTCTTGATGAAAGAGATATATTTTGGTAGGCAGACATAAGAAAAGATTAATTCTATTAATGATGGGGCAATATTGACTGTGTAATTACAGAGAGGCAAGAGAATTTCAGACCAGATTGGGGAACAACTAGGAGCCCAATATGGTTGGAACACAAATGTGAAATGAAGCTAGAAAGATAGTTTGGACTCATTATAAAGAGCTGTAAAAATCCCTATGTCAAGGGGATATATGTGTTTATATACTATATATATATATATATATGTATGTGTGTGTATGTATATATATATATATATAATTTGTTTATTGATTGGTTATTTTTATAAACTTCTTTATGACTTTTGCAAGTAATTATGTGACATCTTTCTGTTCTCTCCTATTAAAATGGAAAACCACCATCTTCCAAATACTTATCCTTTATATCCTTCAAAGCAGGAAATGGAGCAGGCCTTCACTCTTCTTCTCTTCTGTAACTTAAATAATGGAAAGAAAAAATATGACTTAGTATGAGGTCCTAGAAGTTTTATTATGAGATGAGAAGAAAGGAAGAAAGAAAGGGAGTAAAAAGACAAGAAAAGAAGAAAAAGGAAGAAAAGAAAGAAGGGAGGAAGGAAGAAATAATGAAAGACAGTGAAAGAAAAATAGAGATAAAAGAAAGAGAAGGGAAAAAAGTGAATGATCAAGAAAAACAGAAAGAAGGGGAAAAGGAAAGAAGGGAAAGAAAAAGAATGGGAAAAAAAGAAAGTGGAATGAGTTAAGAGGTGGGTCCTGCAGGAAATAGAGGTTTAATGTTTGTGTAAATTGAAAGAAGAAATCTACTTGGAAATGAGAAAACGCAAGATTAAAATGGAAAACACAGCCCAAAAGCTATTAATACCTAACAGATCCAAATTGAAAAATAAAAGCGATAGGTGAAGCATACAGTTCTCAAAATGAATTCATGTCATAAACCATTAACATCAGCTTTACCTTATTACCTGTAATTCCAGAGAGAGAGGCCCCAAGCAGGTACAGAGTGTCTCATTATAGGAATCAGAGAAGGGCAGGAGGGGAATCAGAGTTATCACATTCCAGCCTCCACCACCTTTGATGACCATTCCCATCTATCTGTGAATTCATTCAATACAATAGTATCTTTCTTTTCTCACCTCCTCCTATCAAATCTCAAGGCAGAAATGGTGAAGACCCATCAATTACCAAGCAGACTTAGAAGTATCTCTTCTTCCCCTGTTGAAGGTTCTCAAATAATGACTCCTATAATGGGGCAAGGGGATTGTTCTAAAGTGAAAGCAAGAGAAAAGAGAACCCTAAAATACTGGACCAGAAGATTATCACTGCTCCCTTCCTAAAATTGCCACTTCTCATCCAAAAGTCATCCCAACTATAAAGGAATTAGCTAGTGAGAAATTAGTTACACCTGACTATACACCCAACCTATTTGCTTAATATCATCCCAACCAGGGCTATTCAGAGTGGATTGTTGATAGGCACTTTGTCTCAACAAAGATTATTCCTCCCCTTTCTCTACATCTTGTACAGAGGACTCAGTTTGGATGCATATCAGTGATTTAATGAGCAATAAGTCTAATGCCAAGATGACCTTCTGATGGGGTCTAATTTTTTAAAAAAATCATCCAACAGGGATCCCAACTCACAAACGTCTCCCCCTTGAGCTTTGATTCATCAAGAGAATTAGAAAGGAGACCTGCCCTAGCATTCATCTTCCTTGACCTTCCTGTCTGGGATTAATTCTTAGAAGAAAATGAAGAGTCAAGCAGAAAGGCAACTTTGATTTTCTGATGTTTCATTCAGCAAGATACTGACAAGGGACTGAGAATGAAACAAGTCCTGCTATTCCAGAGTTTACATTCTATTGAAGGAGTACATAAAGATAAGTAAAAATAAAATGTAGACCAAGTAAAAACAAAATAATTACGTGGTGGAGGAGAGCATTAACAGTAAGGGAGATGAGGGAGAGAAAGAAGTATCAGCAAGGTTTCATGTGGAAGGTGGCATCTGAGTGGAACTTTGAAGTAAGCTAGGAATTCTAAGAGGCACAAGTGAGAAGGGAGACCGTTCCAAGCACCTAAGACAATTCATGCAAAACAAGGAGAAATGTCTGGAGATTCATGCGTGTGTGTGCATGTGTGTGTGTGTGTTTGTATACAAATTATATATAACAATATTATACAATATGATTATTTATAATTATTTTAATGATAAAGTATTTGCTATAATTTTAACTTTAGTATTCATATTGTATTACATTGTAATCATAATGAAAAAAATTATTGTGACAACTGCCTTTCATTATAAATGGTTTCTTTTGTAATTCTATGTATTTTAATTAATACATTTGGAAACAGTTTTCTAAGGAGAGGTCCATAGATTTCACCAGACTGTCAAAAAGTCTATGAAGAGAAAAAGAAAAAAAATGGTTAAGCAACCTTGGGCCAAAAAGTAGAATGTGTGAGGGGGCAGTAATGTGAAATCAATCTGAAATGATAGATGGAGACTAAATTAGGAAAGACTTTAAATGCCAAACAGGGAAGATTTTACTTTATCTTAAAGGCAATAGGGTACCACTGGAGCTTTTCGTTCAGAGAAGTAACATTTTCTTGTTCTGTTCTAATATTGGTGGGTAGACAGAATCTTGCCCTTTCTGAATTTCATGGGGTTTATTTCCCCCCAGAAATAGCAGCCCCAAAACACTGAATATGTCATCTGAACGTAAGATATCAGCAGTCAATTAAAAGGATACCTTTTACCTTCTTCCAGATATTTTACCTTCAGCCTATAAATTGGGAATAGAAATGGATATGAGAAATGTTTTAGCATGAGTGTACTTCACTCTATAGAAGAAACACATTACTGAGGATCTGGGCATAAATGAAATTGTTTCTTCCATTCGAGTTATATGGTATTATTTCGGAGATGTTATTATTTTGGAAGCCCCACCTGCAGTGGTTCCCAAACTAAATCAACCAGGACCACGCCTAACCTGAGTCAGAAAAGAGTTGATGTGTTGTAAACAAATATTAAATGAAACCGAGGAGTTCACAGTTTAGTCAAAGGGACCAGATACTCTTAAATTGAATCATTCTTTTGTAATGTAAGCCCTGCCCCACAGTTTTTATCTTACTAGTTCTTTCCTATGTCTGAGTTTCTTTAAGAAATCCCCCACCTCCAAGCTTTCTTGCAATGGGAAGTCTACACACACTCTTTTGCTGACCTGATTCCTCACTGTCTCTCACACCCTCTACCTAATAGACAGCCATATATGCCTGATTAACTCCAGAAGAGCTAATGGAAACTTGTTAAGCACCATGCTATTAAGAGAAAATGGGTGCTAATACAATTGAACTGGCTGAGCACATTAAAAGACTGATGTGGGTTCCCAAAGCTGTAATGTGCTTCCATTGCAATGGTATTGTGTTTTTTAAGGCCCAACACAATGGAGTCTAGACCTAGGCCTTGTTGATGGGAGGCCATGTCATTTGTTGGAAAGAGTGCTGAATTGATGATGCTAAGACCAGAGTTCTCATCAATGAATGAATCAATCAGTAGGAACTTGGTAAGAATTTACTTTGTACCTGGCCCTGTGCTGAATGAGAACTGGAGATACAAAGAAAACAAAGAAACAAATAAGAATAGACCTTGCCCTCACATGGTTTACATTCTGATATGTAAGATGACATGTAAATAACTAGGTATATTCTAGAGACAGCGTAGATATAAGATATAAGGTAACCTTTGAGAGAATAACAGTAGTACCTGGGAGTCAGAAGGGATGGGAAAGGTCTCTTGGAGAAGGTGATCCTTGAACTGAATCTTCAAAGAAGCCATCTATTCTAAGAATTGAGGTTGGATGGAACAGCATTCCTGGTATAGGGAAAAGCCAGCACAAACATACTGAGATAAGAGATGGAGAATTGTGTGCAAGGAACAGTAAGCAGACAAGTATGACTAAATTGTAGAGAGAGTAAAGGAAAATAGATTGTAAGAAGTTTGGATAAGTAAGAAGGGGCAAAGTTGGAAAGAGGCTTACATTCAAGGTAGAGGACTTTATATTTGATTCAGGAAGTTGAAGTAGCAAGCAATTGGCACTTATTGAGCAATCGGGGAGCATAGTCAAGCCTATTCTACTTTGTCAGTTGAGTATAGTGGGGAAAGATATGAGGCAGAAAAAACAACCTGAAGGCTGATCCACTGATGGGGGCAAGAAGTAATGAGGGCATGGATAGGGTTGTGGTTATGTGAATTGCAAGAGATATATGGGATATGGTGACATACATGACAAAATTTGTCAGGTGGTTAGATATGAAGGGTTAGTGAAAGACAAAATTCTTGAGAATGGCACTGAGGTTTCAAAACTGGGTAACTAGAAGGATGGTGGTGACCTTGGCAGTAATAGGGGAGTTCAGAGAAGGAAAGAGTTTTGGAGAAAAGATAATGAATTCTGTTTGGACATATTGAGTTTGAGATGTCCAAAGGCTATAGAGTTTGGAGTCGTCAGCAAGGCAGGTGGCAGTGCAGGATTGAAGCTCAGGAGATAGTCTACAGATAGATAAATACATCTGGAAATAATCTACAAAGGAGGATAATAGAACTTTAAGAGGTGAGTGAGAGCGTCTGGAAAGAAGTCTGCCCAGGACAGAACCTTGGACAGAGACATAGGTATGCAATAAATGAAGGTACAGGAAAGGAGACTGAGGACTGGTTAAATAGGTACAAGAGTAACCAAGAGAAAGCAATCAGGAATACCTAGAGAGGAGAGAGGCTACAGAAGAGGGAGGTGGTTGTCATCTGCGGTCTCTGCCACTAGTTCACTACATACTCTTTGACAAGTTATTTTATCTCTCCCTAGGTCTGTCTCTGCATCTGCAAAAAAAAGTGGGATGAGCTTAGTAATTCTTAGAGGCCCTTTATTCTCTCCCATTTTAGGATTTTGTTTTTTGAAGGGGGGAAGGCAAGGCAATTGATGTTAAGTGACTTGCCTATGGTCCCACAGCTAATAAATGTCAGGTGTCTGAGGCTGGATTTGAAATCAGGTCCTCCTGGCTCCAAGCCCAGTGCTCTATTCACCTAGCTGCCTCCTTATTGCATGTTTTTTAATGGTGACTCCTTTTGGATATGGTTTGGAAAAGATGGTAGTTGTGCTTCTTTCAAAACTCTCTGAACCTGTTTCATCATCAGTAAAAAGAGGAGACTAGGTCTGATGATCTCTAAGTTCCTCTCTATATCTAAATCTAAATAGCTGGACAGAAACTCCAGCAGATTCACAAAGAATTGAGTCGAGCAATCTCTTCTCTACAACTCATTTACTCCTTTAAATGGGGAATAGTGAAAAGTCCATTTCCCTCCAAATGTGCCATCAAGGCATAGTCCTGTTCTTCAAAACTTTGTTCAAATCACATTCTCTAGAAATCCTTATTGGGTTTTATCCCTCACTTTGTACTTTGACCTCTTCTTAAGATCATAAAATTTAGAGCTAGGACAGACTTTGGTGATCATTTAGTCTACTCTCAATCCCATGAAAAGATTTAATGTATGTAAAACACTTTACAAAACTTAGGGTGCTATAGTAAAGTTACTTGGTACTGTTATTGTCATTTTTCTTAAATGGGCCAATGGAGGCTCAGAGAGCTAAGTGACTTGCTCAAGGTTCTGGGGATAAGCAGAGCCAGAATTCTAGTAGCTCCTATGCCTCCCAAAACAGGGCTCTTCTATAACTGAGAATTAATTTGAACTTAACAACTTGCTATACCTGGACATGCATTCTATATCCCCAACTAAACACCATGCTGCCCATGGTCAATGACTATGTTTTGAATTTCTTCTGGTATAGAGCACACACTCAAGTGGATTCTCAATGATACTCATTTTTTCTGCTGAAGAGTTGGAAAATCTTACCAAAACAATCAGAAGACCGTTAACAAATCAGGAAATATAAGTGCTAAGTCTTGTCCTAGGGGTTCAGTGAACACACAAGAAGGAGATTTGGTATGGTAGAAAGAACCCGGCATTCTGAGTCTAAAGATCTATGTTTAAATTCTGATTAGAATGCTCACTGGCTTTGTGACCTCGGACAAGTCATTTAATATTTTTAAGCCTTGGTATCCTCATTTGTAAAATGGGAACAAAAATAGTTGTAGAAAGGAATATTTGTGCCACTTAACTCTTTGAATTGCTTTTTGATCTAAACTTCTCTTTGCATCAGAGTATTGGGAACTCCCAGTAAGGAAACTCCCCATACTGATGAAGACTGACTTTTAGGGAAAGGGCTCTTAAGTATTTCTGTTTCATAGACTCTTTTGACAGTGTTATGAAACTTAAGGATCCTCTTTTTCAGTATAGTGTTTTTCAATGCATAAAATAAAACATATAGGGTTATAACAGAAACCAATTTATGAAAATTCAAATGTCAATTTTTTGAAAAATTCAAGGGCTCCAAGTTAAGAACCAATGTTTTAGAGGATTGTTGCCCAGAGTCACCAACTGATTGTGTGTGTGTGTGTGTGTGTGTGTGTGTGTGTGTGTGTGTGTGACAGAGAGAGAGAGAAAGAGAGAGAGTGAGGAAGGCCTTGAACTTGAGCCTAACTCTAAGGTCAACCCTCTTTCCTAAAAGTATACAGTCTCTTTTGGATTTTATGATGACTAAATGAGATAATATATGTGAAAATTAGTTGCTATAAAGTGTTATATAAATGTCAAATAGCATCAGTGTTTATTATTGATTTATTATTAACGTTACTGTAGGAGGAGGAGGAATGGTAGTTTTACCGGTAGTGGTGGTAGCAGTACTGGTGGTAATAGCTGTAGTAGTGGTAAGTAGAAGTAGTAGTGGTGGTGGTAGTAGTAGCAGTGATGATGATGATGATGATGACAAAGAGGAGGAAGAGAAGGAGGAGGAGGGGGAGGAATGGTGGTGGCACTGGTGATGGTAGTGGTAGTAGAAATTATCATGGAGTCAAGAAGTACAATTCCCAGTTACTTAAGGCCCTCTAGACAACTATTTAAGACTATAAGGGACAAAGAGGAAACAGAGGAGGAGTTCCTCACTGCAAGCTTCCTATACAATGAAATCACATCTAGTCCACCAGGGCAACCCTATAGCATTGAGCCATAAGTGTCCCCAGAGTCTCTAACATATATTCTAAAGGATGTACTCCAAAGAATCCCAAATATATATATTTATAGATAAGGTAACTATAAATATATATTTATAGATAGGGCAGCTAGATTTGAATTCAGGTCTCCCTGACTTCAAGTCTAATGCTCTAAAGACTCTAACTAGCTAGCAATGATCCTTGAGTCACTCATGCCACTTCGTGATTGTTCAGTCATCTCAGTCATGTCCAACTCTTTATGCTCTGTTCGGAGTTTTCTTGGCAAAGATACTGGAATGATTCACTGTTTCATTCTCCAGCACACTTTACCACATAAGGAAACTGAGGCAAACAGGGTTAAGTAACATACCTAGGGCCACATAGCTAGTAAGTGTCTCAGGCCAAATTTGAACTCAGGAAGATGTCTTCCTGATTCCAAATCCTGTGCTCTATCCACTGCACCAGCTAGCTGCCAGACACTTACCATATACTGCCTAATATTGTTAAGTAGTTGTGTAACTATGTAGCATTTTGCCACACAGCCACACAGAAAACATATGTTCAGTAAAAAACCAGTAGAAGGCACTATCCAAGTATGAGATACAAGGTGGTGTTACTGTTATCAGAGGCTTGGAGTAAGAATAAGCAACACATTATTTCTCTCTCAAGGAAGCAAGAGAATATTCAAATCTTTCTAGGGTCAAAGAATGAGCCAATGGCAGAGGCTCAGCTCAGAAATTTCAGCTCCTGCCTTCCTGATGAACTGAATTCCATCTTTGGGATTCTGGGATAGACTTTCCAAGCTGCAAAGAGTGAAATTTCCCTGAATCTTCCTCATTGTATGTGCCCCAGAGGAGTCTAAAAAGAAAATCCCTTTCTCCAGGCCCAGGAAATGATGAGGAGGAAAATTAATTCCACTTGAATCCGATGATGATAGGAGCAGTTTGGCACAAATGATTGTGTCTCAACTTTAGATGCTTTATACCTTGAGCAGAACATCGAGTTATTTTTTTTCTCTCTCCAAACACAAAGGAGCGAATGTGATTCAGTTCAGCCATATCAAATTCACAATTTCAAAAGGCTGCTTGGAGTTTTGACAGGTGTTAAAGCCAACTGGGGCAGGGGAAGGAAGGCTTCTTTTCCTTTAGAAGGTTTTTTTGCTTAAGGCAAAGGCTGGGATCCAGGAGTGAGGAGTGCTGCTGACTTTCTAAGGTCACTGGTTGGGAGTATGTGTTTTTATATTTCAACTGTTGGAGGGTAGTGAAAGTAGATGAGCTGATAAAGATGGAGAAGCCTTAATTAAGTATGGCATTGTAGCCCTTTGCCCAAGCTCCTGATTGGCTCATGTGCTCTCAGTATTCTCTAGTATTGAAGCATTGAATTAGCTGTGAGTTTGGGTGAGGTACTCAATTTCCTCATCTTTTAAAGTAGGGATTAATAGACTTTACTCTGCCTAACTCCTAAGATTGTTGGGAAGATGATGAGATAGATTTTTTACAATGTGTTGAACACATATAATGTGCCATACGAGTAGGAACTAAATTTGTGATTTCGTTGATAGGAGGAATTTCTATATGAAAAGCCCTTTACAAATACAGGTCAGTGGCTTCCTGCAATTAATAGTCTTAAAGGGTTGCCCAAAATGCTAAGAGCAGCTATGTGGTACAGTGGATAGAGTGCTGGACCATCTTCCTGAGTTCAAATCTGGCTTCAGATACTTCCTGGCTGTGTGACCCTGGGCAAGTCACTTAACCCTGTTCGCGTTAGTTTCCTCATCTGTAAAATGGGCTACAGAAGCAAACCACTCCAGGATCTTTGCAAGAAAACTCCACACAAAGAGTTGGACACAATTGTAACAACTGACCAACAACAAAAGAGCACTGAGAGACTAAGGGACTTTCCTAGTTACATAGCTACTATGTCACAGGACACTAGTCATTTAACCTTATAGTACCTCTGAGTAAATCTCTAAATCTCTAACTTTGAATGACAGGAAGCAGCATGTGGAAGCATTGGAAAAACACAGGCCCTAGAGTCAAAAGACTTGGGTTCAATTTCTATTTTTATAGATGAATAGATAGAGAAATATGTATAAATAGAAAATCTATTATATTATGTCATATATATCTTATATTTCATATACATCTCATATTATGACATATATATTATATATTTGTGACTTTGAGCAAATTACTGAACATCCCTGGACCTCAGTTTCCTTATCTGTAAAAAAAGGGAATATTGAACTAAATGGTCTCCAAGGCCCCTTCTAGCACTAGATTTGTGGTCAGCTTGTGGATAAATTACCGGTCCATCCCATCAGTGGAAAAGGTTGCTGCACTGGAAAGTCCAGTACACCATCAAAATCACAACTCCAGACCCCATTGCCCTCAAAAAGTCCATATCATCTTCATTATTATTTCCTTCAATATTGGTTTTAAAAGGAATAAATCAAAGGAATCCAGTGTCCACCATCTTCCACAAAACTAGGCTATTAGCTCTTCAGTATTTTCCTCAATACCTTTCTGGCTTACTCTGACTCTTACCAAATGCTTCCTTTTCTACCAGTTGGCCACTATTCTTATCTTCCAGTCTTTTTTCTCTCTCATTTATTCAGAATCCGATTTGGAAGAATCATCATCACCTTCATGTCATTTTTTTTTTTGCCTCTACTGCATTCTCCACAAATCATTTGAGTTTTCTTCGACCAATGTTCTCCTCACACTGTACCAAATGTGAAATATATTTTGTGACTTACAATCAGAAAATCCTTTGTGGCTCCATTCCTATCACAGATGGCAGCAGAGAAGGCAAGATTTTGCTTTGACTCTGGGAAGCCATAGGGAAAAAGGTAGGGTGAGACCCTTCCAGATGAGTCTGACTTTATTTTAAATCCATTACTTCTAAGAAACATTTCTATCATGACCATCAAATATCTATTACATGCTTGCTATGTGCATAACACCAAATTAGGCACTCTGGGGAAGACAAAGATATGTAAGGTATAGGTCCTGATCATAATAAACATGGGACATGTAGCATAAAAATATAGTAATATAATTCACCATTTGAAGTAATATAAACCAGTATTAGGTGAGAAGTACAAGTCAGAAAATCGAAGAAAATGATAGATTTAAGTCTGAATAAGATTGTAGAGACCATTCAGTCCAACTTGACTCATTTTACAGGTGAAAAAACTAAAGCTCAGAAAAATAAATTGACTTGACCAAGGTCCTTTTACATATTGTTCATCCCACCCCCCATTAGACTGTAAGTTCTTACAGGGCAGGGACTGTCTTTTTTTTTGTCAATTGTATCTCCAGAGCTTAAATGCCTCATTAACAGTAGGTGCTTAATAAATATTTATTAGATTGTATTGCATTAGTGTAATAGTTAGCACCCCAAATGTATTGCCAAGGCAATATTCACATCACTGTTGATCACTATGAATATGCCAGGGCAGTTCTCAAACACAAAGTATAACAGACTATCCATATAGAAAGCAAAAGAAAAATATTTATTTAGACACCAGAAATCCAAATCCCGGAAAGCAAAATTTGTCATGGTGACCAAGAAGTTAAAAAACATATTCACCTCAGGGAGTAAACCTTCCCCCCTCTGACAGGGCCTTCTCACAAGAAAACACTCATGAGCCTGAGCCTTGCCATACCTATCTGCCTGCATCCTTTCTCCTCTGACCCTGTTCTCACTGACTTCCTCCAAGTTCTGCTCCACCCTTCCTGTTCCACTTGTTCAGCAAGTTCCTCCCACCACTTGTGTCTTAGGCTTCCAGGTGATTTCAGCAGGTTATATGGACCTATTAATGAATGAGAAAGATCTTTCCATTTTAATTGCTATTACATTCGGCCCCAAGATCTTTTGTATTCATTATTACATAGGTTGATGAGGCAACAGGTATCAACAGAATTGTAACAGGGATAACAGAAAATAAGCATATAAAACAATATCTTAGGGTAGAACTTAAGCACAAGCACCCCATCATTCCTGACATACACAGGGGGACCCGCTATCACAGGTTCTTTGATCTACATTTCTAAAAGGAAAGTCAACTTTTGAGGGGTTAACAATCTCCTTTAATGAAGCACACATATCATTCATTTAGTTCAGGAAATCAAGAGACAATGCTTCTAAACTATCCGACATAAGCAATACATATATCACAAATCAACAGACAGATCCAACTGTCTGACCGTAGTTGCCAGGGAAAGAAGAATCAATATGTGGATTTTCAAAGCCATAGGGCTCCTTAGCAGATTCCCAAGTCTCCTCTGGTATGCAAAGTTCCTTCCAAAAACTAAGCCCCAAAGGAAAACATCACCCTCAGAGTATTTGTTGTTGATGTGTTCATTTTTTGTTGTCCAAGACCATGCCATCAGAGAAATGACATGACCTGCACTTGAGGGCTGTCCAGGTCACCAGCCTCACTTCTCCTCCAGAGCCATTTGAATCCAATGACCAGATATTCATCAGGATGACTGGAGATGACTCAGGATGTACTGGGAGACTTTGGTCCCTTTAGGCTAAGGTCTTTGCAGGAACTCACTTAGGGTGAGGCAATGCCCATTCATTGAATAGGATTGTTTAAGAGATAGCCAGGGCATGGCTCCTTTGATGAGGTCAAGAAAAGGAAAGATATCAGACTAGGAGGGAAACAGCAACAGTTACTACTGATAATCACTCTAAAGCTAGGAGGGTTCAGAAGACACCTCAGACAGGACCCCATTGGCATGGCAGCTTCAGAGAGCAGTAGGTTTAAGGTGAGAGGAGAGGAGAGGAGAGCAACTAGACAGTAAGATCCAGTCAACTGGGCATCTTTTGGCCATCCAAATTTACCTTCTTTTGAGAGGAGAAAGAAGGGGAGGGGGAGGTAGATAGGCGAGAAGGAGCTGAGTTACCCAATTAGCTGGGTCCCCATTCAACTAGCTATGTCTACTCACAAGATTGTGTTTGTCCTTTGTTATTGAAGAAGACAATGCCATCAGAGAAATGATGACATGACTTGCACCTGACTTTGTTTTGAGTGAGGGAGGCCTGTGCTGATCACCAGCCTCAGTTCTCCTCTAGAGCCATCTGAATCCAGTGAGCGGATATTCTTCAGGATCCTCAGAGTATTTATACCTTTTTTTAGAGTCAGAGGGCATCCCAACCCTTGAGAACCAGTATGTCATTAACAAAAGATGTGAACCTTCCTACAAATCTTCCTTAATCAAACTCCCTTTAATAGGCAGGCTCATTAATGGATGTGGAAGATCTTTAATCACATTAACAATACAAATACATATACTGTTTCTAGTTAAAGGAACTTTTGTTTCTGTACTTTACTCTTGTAAAGACTCTTTGGTTGATAAAGGCAAGGTTCAATCAGAGGAATTTGATTATACTAAAACAAAAACAGTAGAAGATCCTCGTTTGCCCTTTCAATTAATCATGTAGACGGTAAATGTCAAAGGCAGGATTTGAGCTCAGGTCTTCTGACTCCAAATTCAGTGATCATTCTACTGTTCTATGCTAGTAAATGTTATAGAAGTTCAGATAGAAGAAATATCACTTTTTTTCTTCCAGGAAGGCAACACAGCATAATGGACAAAGTGCTGGCCTTCGAGTCAAGAAGAACTGAGTTCAAATCCCACCCTTGACACTTATTGCCTGTGCACAAAAATTGGGGAATAATACCCTCCTAGGGTTGTTTTGAGAGTTATATGTAGTAACCTGTATACAAAGCTTTGTACATTTTAAGACATACACAACTCATAGAATAAATGTTAGAATTGGAAAAGATCTCATCAGCCAATTTTTCTAATCCACACCCCAAAAAGGAATTCTAACTATGTCATTCCTGACAAATGGTCATCCAGATTCTACTTGTGGATTTTCAATGAAGGAGACACCAATATCTTTAAAGACAGCCCATTCTATTTTTGGACAGTTCTGATTGTTTAAAGTTTTTTGTTTTCCTCACTGCCCCCATGACATTAAGCTTAAATTAGCATCTTTGCAATTTTCATCCATTATTCCCTTCCCAGTTCTTCCCTCTGGAACCAAAAAGAAGTATTTTCATCCGTCTTCTATCAGAGAGCTCTTCAAATGCTTGTCAGTTAGTATTGCTTTGAGCATACCTTTCCACATTAGACACATAAGAGGCATTCAGTAAAGACTTGTTGATTGCTTGGTTCATTAAACGTAATATATTCCTTCCTAACTACATCCTTCCTCCAGAAGGATGTATATATCTAACTGAACTATCAGTCCTATCAAACTATTTCTGGCAGATTCCTTTTCTTGTGGTCCAGACATTGATAGCAGAGAAGGTACGAGCTGTGAGATCCATCTGCTGGGCTTATAGATTAAACCTTCTGAGCTCTTCCTTGACTTTCAGAGAGCAAAGAGCACCAAGTTGTGCACTGGGCAAATTTAAATATATGCAAGCAGGGCTGAATTAAAGGATTTTTGCACTATTAGGGTCCCTGGAATAGTCACCAGGCACATAAAAATGCTGATTTGAAATGTCTTGTAATTTACAAGATGACTGATATATAATCTCTAGCTTTGTGATGATTGACAACTCAGTTAGCCAGTTTCATGGGATGTAGGAACACTGGAAAAGACTACACCCATCCCCCTTTCTGGCCTTGTTTCCACTGACCCAATGTAAAAAGAAATTTTTTAGCAGCAATGTGAGGATTCAAAAGATGCCTGGACACAATCCTATCCTTAGAGTACTGCTTGGTGTCCCTGTGAGTAACTGAATAGGAGAGGGAGCTGGGGTTGGCAAGGGCAGGGAACTCACAGCTGGAGTTTTAGCATCCATAAATGGCTCAGTGCCCCCAACTGGCTCAGTGTGGTTATGATCTGTGCACTGAGATGTCAAAGTAAAGAGAAAGGATCATTTGAACTAAAACAACCCAAAATAACCCCTTCTTTAAAAAATATATTCTTAGAATTATAGAATGCAAAAAAAATGCATGATTTGTTCCTACATATTTTTGCTTGTTTTGCTAAAGTAGTACAATTATCTACAAAAAAGCAAACCCTTTTTTCTTTTAAAAAGTATTTTTTTAGAATTGTAGAATGAAAAAAAATGTATATATGTTCCTAAATTTTTTCTTTTTTGCTTGTTATGCCAAAGTAGTACAATTTTCTTCAAAAACAGAGACCCTTCAGATCTCCAATTCTTCATCTTTTGTAATATAAGAGAGGCTAGGGCTACATTAGGGGGTTCTTAACCTTTGTTGTGTCATAGACTCCTTTTTGGTAGTCTAATAAAACCTATGAACCCCTTAGCAGAATAGTGTTTTTAATAACTGAAGAAAATGCTAACTTTCAGTTGGAAGTTAGTGAAAATATGCATATATATATATATATGCATATTTTCTCATTCAAGTTCTTAAATCTATCCATGGAACTCTTGGGAGGATGGCAACTCCAGGTTAAAAACTCATGGGAAGGTTACATCCCCTAGCTTTCTTCATAGCTTTAACATTCTAAGGTTTCATCATTTTGTTCTAAAAGAGCCATAGTCAAATGGAGTCATGCTTTCCCATTTTGCTCCTAATGCAATATCCTTGAATTAAATGTTCTCCCTTGTGTTGCATTACCTGGGGAAACTAACTTTGGGGTCCACATCATGGGATTAGAGAGTTCAAAGCTGTAAGACATCTCTTGGATCATAATAGCTAGACTACTCCAAGGTTTGCAGAGTGCTTTGCAGTGTTATCTCATTTGTTCCTCCCAACAACCCTGTGAGCTAGGTGTTGGTATGAGTATTATTGTTTCAGTTTTACTGATGATGGAACTGAGGCTAAGAAAGGTTAAATGACTTGCCTAGGGTCACACAAGCTAACAAGCATGTGAGGCACATTTTGAATTTGGATCTTCCCTTCTCCAAGACCACCTAACGACCTAGTCTAATCTTCTATTTTTACAGATGAGGAAACTGAGACTGAGATGAAATCACTTGCCTCTTTTTCCCTGACAGTGCCTAAAGTCAAGGAAAACCTATGGCCAGATGCAGTACTTGCTAAGCATTTCTCTGTTGACCAAGCTTTACTCAAAGGGGAAAAAAAGCTTGGTATAGTTACGACTTGAACAAAAAGGACACAGAAATATTCAGTAAAAGGGGAAGTATAATTAGGACCCAATAGTTAGCCCTGGCCTGGATGACAAGTTAGTGATTTCATTGACAAAATTCGACACCTTGAGAGCCTCTCCTTTCTTCTCTGACCTTCCCAGAATGCTGGGACAAAGGAGCATCATCACTTGCTGCATGCCAGCTGTAAGGGGAAATGAGGGTGGGAGTTTCAAGGAAGGTTCAACAAAATTATCAGAATCGAGGTCAAGTGGCTGCTTTATGGTTCTCCACTGGGCTCTCCTCAGCGCCTCTTATCCATCCTTCATCCTTTGTTTAAGGTTGTATTCATAAAGACCATTCATAAAATGGTCTAGTGCCCATTAGCTAGCGCAGCAGCTCAGCTCCTTCTCTGGAACAGTGGGCTAGGAAACTTCAGAGCGATCCTTTTTATTTTTTTTTCTTAAATAATAATCTGCCTCTCTGTTCCTACTGATGAGGAGCGACCGCCTCTCTCCCCTGACCTTCTGGGTCCAGCCAGCCAATCAAGGCCAGCCCCCGCCTCGCCAGTGTTAAACTTCCCAGCGCCTTCGGTTACTCCGAGGTCTGTCCCCATCGATTTTTTAAAAAGTCAGCATGCCAGGAGCTCATGTCAGATGTCAGCCGGCTTCAGAGTCACCGGCGATAACCTGCTGTCTCAGCACACTGTAGCTGCGCGCCGCGCCCGTGTTGTGCTCTGCCTGATTGTCTAGTGGATTGGGAAAACATTGTGCGGAGGGCAGCAGCCTCACTGGTGGGAAAAAATTGCTGAACAGCACCTGCATAGTAAAGCGAGACCATCTGCCTCCTTCCCCAGCCCCCTTCCCCTCCCCTGTATCCCTCCCCCAATTCGCAGTGACTGATTTTATCCTATCCTATTCTGAGGGTCTGTTAGCTAAAGAAGACCGTGCAGCTCTTTCTGCAGTGGGGGGTAGGAAGGGAGGAAGGTTAGGGAGGGGGTGAGAGGGGGAAGGATCAGAACGAGAAAGGGAAGATAAAAGAAGACCCGGAGGAAGTGATGATGGTGGGTACCACCAAACATCCCTCTCTCCTTTTTTCTGTCGTTTGCACGGTACAGGAGAAAGTAACATTCCGATAATCATACGATCCATTTCAGTCAAACTTCGCAACATCTGCCGAAGCGAGCCAGCCGGTGTGCTCCTCTCCGAGAGATTTCATAAACCTATCCACTGTAACATTCTGGTTAAACCGGAGACAGCTTGTATCGATTTTTTCATGTTTCACATGCTTATCCATGTGGAGGACGAAGAGACTATGTAACTAAATATTTTTTGCCTTAATCAGGCAGAGAGATAAGAGTTTCAAGGTCAGTGATGGTGTAAAACTGACTCTTTTTGACCTCCATCATTCGGGCCGTTCTGCCTTAATAAGCGCCTTCTTCTCTGATGCCAATTACTGAACAGTCTCTGCTACCTCAGGCCCCTTTGCTCGGGCTGGGAGATAACTGAGTCAAGCCTCAATGCTAGGTCGGCTTGGCTTTGGCCAGATAGGCTGTTGACTTTGAGCAAGTCATATCAACCCCCATGAATTTCTCTCTCAGTCTGTTACAGTCCTTGCTAAACAGGTTGTCTTTCTTTTCTGTGCCCTGTTTTAGCACACAGAGCGGCAGCAGGTACATATTTCCTCTGTGAAAATAAAAAGCGAACACGCAGGATCCAGCCTTGGCCACCCACCACCTCCACCGCCGACAAGCTGCAACAAAATACAAGTGTGAATGACTCACTACCTAGGTAAGACAGACTCATCAGAGAGGGGAGAACAGGAGGCTTTAAACAGGCTAGCTTCAGTGGGCCTGAGGGGGCTGCTTTACCGAACAATATGCACGATTTACAAACAGAGGGAAGAATTTATTTGCGCACATGTAGTCCTGGCAGTTCCAGAGATAAGGGGAAAACCTTCTATAAGGCAATCTTTTTAGAGAGCTAAATCATTCCTTAAGATACTCCTTTAAATTAAGCACTCAGACCAGGTTCTAGCAGGATAGGAGGTCTGTTGTTCATTCCCAGGGATGTGATTCATCTCAAGAGGAGAAGATGGAAATTCAGGTTTCTTTGCACAGTGGATGTTCTGTGTGTGTGTGTGTGTGTGTGTGTGTGTGTGTGTATGTGTGTGAAAAGAAGTGAGGGGGAGACACAAGCCAAACAAAGAGACAGAAAAAAAGAGACATGAAGAGATAGAGGCCAAAAGAAAGGTGGGAGACAGTGGTGGGAAAAGGGAGGGTGGGGATGGAGAGAAAAGCTCTATTTGTCCAAATGGTCTCCTGGGAAAGGGATATGTGAATTATCAAATGGCTCGTTGTTGCATTGACATATTGAATTGTAGAGACCCTCAATCTATCTATCCAATACATCTCTGAGATAATGAAAAGTACTAGACTAGGAGTCAATTTGGCTCAATTCAGTCTAATCCAAGAAGTATTTGTTGAGTGCCTACGTGTCAAGTACTGTGCTATGTAGAAGGCAATACAAAATAAAGACATAAATGAAACAGCTCCAAACTTCAAGAGAAAAGTTCTATTGCTTAATATAATATATAAATATTAGATATGCATATATCATATACACATATACATGTTGACACTATGGTTTCATTGATTTTTCATTCTATTGTTTTCAATCATGTCCAACTCTTGGCCCTATTTGGGGCTTTCTTGGGAAAGATAATAGTTATTTGCCATTTCTTTCTCCAGCTCATTGGGTTTTTTGTTTTATTGTTTTGTTTTGTTGTTACAGATAAAAAACTGAGGCAAACAGAGGCAAACAATTCAGCTAGTGTCTGAGAACTCAAGTCTTCCTAACTCCAGGTCTGACACTCTGTCCACTGTGTCACCTAGCTGCCCTTTCATTGGGATAGAGAATTCCTAATAAGGTAGCTCCCTCTACCAATGAAGATCAATACTTGTTCCATACTTTTATAGGTTCTAAGTTCCCTGGGGCATTAAGAAGTTGTGTCTTGCCTATGTATTAGAGGCAGTACTTGTCTTCTGAACTTCCAGATTAGGTCTCCACCCACCACATCTTTCTATCTCTTCATTAAATATATATAAAATAAATGCAAAATCCCCTCCTGGGGGAAGGCATAGCAAGCAGAAAAGGGAAAGGGTGCTGACTCACAAGTCAGAGAGCCTGGGTTCAAATCCTGTAACTGGTACTCTCTAGCATGTGATCTTGGCCAAGTCACAGTTTCATTGGGCATTAGTTTATTCATATGCAAAGTAAGGAGGTGAACTAGATGACTTCTTTCAGCTTCAGATCGATGATGCTACAAAGAAGAGAGATCAGGCAGATCTCTGGGGGGAGGTAGCACTTGAAGTGAGCCTTAAAGGAAGTTTCAGATTCTAAGAGACTGAAGGGAACAGAGAGTGCATTTTAGGTAAGTGGGAGCCTTAAAAAAGGCACAGAGACTGGTCATGGAATGCCATCTATAATAACTATTATTATTAAATATTAAAGACCCCTATGTGCCTATCACTGTGCTAGGTGAAGGTAGAGAAGAATAAAATAAAGTTCCCCACCCACAAGGAATTTCCAATCAGATGACTACTGAATTGCCAGGCATGAAAGAGTTAATCCATTGCCTCTTCCCAGATAATTTATTTGCATTTAAACTGTTCTTCTGAAGATAGTTCCTTTATATAAGTGCAGTCTCTAGTGAGGACTTCAGGCACCGTGGAAGACTGGTATGGGAGATGTTTGGGAAGTGATGTGCACTTTGGCTTGCCTCAGCATACATCTACGTGCAGAACTAACCCTGCCTCTGGGTTGGCAAAACCATCATCGCTGAAGTCACTATTTTATACCACTATACCACCTACAATGGGTACAAGATGCTGTGCCAAGTATGATTTTGTACTGGCTAGTACAAAATGTGAAATTGGGAGTCAGGAATCTTGGGGTCTCTGTCTCTAACTTTTTGTACGACTTCATTCAAATCACTAGTTTGATGATGTTGGTTTTGTGTGTGTGTGTGTGTGTGTGTGTGTGTGGTGGTAGTGGGAGGGGGGGTACTATATAATAGAATGGTCTCTTTTTGCTTTAAGATTCTTTATGATTTTATGTAATGCCTTGAAGTTGGGTCAGTACCCTCTGTGTTGCCGGGAGTTCCTTGCTTTCGAAAATTTCTGATGTGACCCTCTGAGAACTTTCCGAGGGATTATGCTCTTGTTATGCATAAGATGGGAATGCCATTGAAACTGAGATGGTAATGCTTTCATTAGGATTCTCATGAGTAAAATATGTCCCACAAATAAGCAGAATTATAGTGCAGGATATATTACCCTGCAGTAGGTACAGTGATACCTTTGGTAACAAAGAGGATGTATTCTAGCCACATACTTTGTTGTCAGAGACTGATACACGATATGAGAGGCATGGGGATGTACTCTGAGATGTCAAAAGGACGGCTAATGATAGAAAAAGATCAATTCAGAATAAAGGTTACATGCCTTAGCCTGGTATTCAAGGTCCTTCATACAAAGACCTCTTTGCCCAGCTTTATGTCTAACTACTCCCTTACATATACTCCATACCCTAGTCAAACTATATTGTTTATTGCTCCCTGAACTTCCATCTTCTCTACCTATATGCCTTTGTTTATGCTATTTTTGCCCCTCCCTTTACCACCACCCTCCCTACATTTTTCAAAAATTTTTTTTGTTTTATTATGTACTTAATGATTACCAACATGAACATTTTGGCGTGCTAAGAACAGGGGAGGAAAAGAGATGATCCCACGTTTCACCTTGAAAATTCTTTCAGGGCTTAACTTAAATGCCAACTCCTCCATAAAGACTTTGTAGATCCCCTCCCCTCCCCTCCCCGCCCCCGGTAATAGATTATATATCTTCCTCCCCAGAGCTCCCATGGTACTTCCTTTGTATTTTTATGTTCCTTATCATATTCTCCCTTATTGGATAAGTATTATATAGGTGTCTCATTCTCCCTGCTAGTATAAACTCCCTGAGGATAGTGGTCAGGTTTTATTCACCTTTGCATGACCCACAGGACATAATATAGGGATTTGTGTGTAATATATAGGTATACAATTGAACTGTTAAATTAAATGAACAAATCTCAGCTGTAACTGCCATATTGTCCTTAGCATGAAGACAGAGATTCCCAGCCTTATAAGTATATTTTGCTCAATAATCACTACTTGCTTGAGAAGGACTGCAGCCCACAACTTTGACCCTCCAGGCTAGGTCAAGTTTCTCTGGTCTTGTGTCTAAAACCTTGTAATGGGATGAAATTCTTTATAATGCACCAAGAGACAATTGTACAAACCCTGGTATTCATTCTTCCTGTGAATGCTTGATCTTCAGTTCCCTGTGGGTTCCCTCAAAGAGAAAATCACCTGTTGGAGATGGACAGCAATGCCAACCTTATCAGCTTCTTCCATCCCAAACTTCCCTGTCCAAAAGGAGGAAAAAGTGTTGGGGAAGGGAGAATGGGGAGAAATGAGAACCATCTCTCTCTCTCTCTCTCTCTCTCTCTCTCTCTCACACACACACACACACACACACACACACACACACACACGCTCACACACACACTCACACACACACACACACACACACACACACACACACACACACACACACACATACACACACCTCTACCTTGCAGCAGTTCATCCTTCGTAGACAAAGTGGTGAAGTCCTTTTCATCTCCAAGAGTTAGGGTGACCTTAAGACCTGCTCCCTTCACTCCTTCCTTCTTCTAGGTAAGAGATAATAAACAGTTTTCTAACTTTATTTGGGTATGGGAGAGCAAGCTTCATTAAGGAAAATCCTCAGTTTATCTTATCCAATCAAGAAGTAAGGGATACTAGAAACACAGTTTTCCCTATCCCTTGCATATGGGACAAGGTATCACAGATACTTAGCTCAGGAAGACTGATCTGTGTTTCATTTTGGATTACAGGATGCTGGGATGGATTTCAGGCCTAGCGGAGTTTAGAATGAAGCAGTTCTACACCCAGAGCTTATAGCTTGCATACAACCAGAGGCTGCATGCCTGTGTGGTTGCTGGCAAACTCCCAGGGCTCTTGAAACAACTCTGATTGTCAAACTTTCTGAGGAAGAGTCATTAGTTTTTGAGAAATAGGAAAGAAAGAATGTTTTGCCTGGGGCATCTCTTTGAAAAGGTCTAACTTTTGAAAATGGTAAATAAGCCGCTCTTCTATTCTGGGGTTTTGCAGAGGACAGGGGTAGCTCAACCAAGGTCTAACCTTTGGGAGATAACTGGTGTTTGTGGTATCATTACTTCCCAGAGCCTTATCCCTTCCTCTGCTTTGACACCGCAGTGCAGTCTGGGAAGCTGGCTGTCTGCTGCTCTGATTACCCAGGCACTTGCTGTCCTATGGATTTGGTTAGGTGGAAAGGAAGGAAAAAAATAAAGAACACTTTTAGGGAGTTATGGGGAGGGGGGGAGATGGGAAGCCCTTCTGCCTTTAGATAAAGGAGAATATTATTTTATAAGCTCTCAGAGCAGCAAAGCTTGTGAAAGGTGAATATGCCATTCAACATGGTTCCTAATCTTCGGTTTGCAGCACTCACATTTTCAAGTCAGTTCATGTAGACTCCAGTGTGATCAGGGCAAGAGAGATTATGCCTAACAAGATATGACTGAAAGTCTTAGCTCGGCTGTGACATCCATGAAGTTGAGATTCTTTGGCTCACTTCTCTGAGGTCTAAATTTTAGGGTCTAGTTACTTCTTACTTAAATCCTATGAACTTGGGCACCCTGGTATTCATCTTTTATTCTCTTGTCCTCCTGGGATAAAACTCGATGAAGCCAAACAGCTTTACCTTTAGTGGTTTAAGATGAACTACCAGCAGATAATAGTCTCTCATTTCAAAAAAAAAGAAAGAAAGGAAAAGGAGTGAAAAAAGAATCCCTCCTGTAATGGGGAAAGTGGGAAACAGTACCATTTGTGAATTGAGATGAAATTAATAGCTAAAACACCAAAAGCAGAAATGGATTATGCATGCATATTCATTTTAGTCTATCAATCAACTTGTATTTATTAAATACCTACTATGTGCCAGGCACTGGCCACAGTAGAACTCACCATTGAACCACAAACTGAATGCATATTAACATTTGTCTCTCTATATGTGAAATCTTTGTCTTCTCTCTCTCCCTTCTCTTTTTGTCTATCTCTCTGTCTCTATTTTTTTCTCTCTCTCTCTGTCTCTCTCTCTCTGCCCCTCTCTATCTCTCTCTCTCTTTCTCTCTGTCTCTCTCTCTATCTCTGTCTCTCTGTCTCTGTCTCTCTCTGTCTCTCTCTCTCTCTCTATTTATCTATCTCTGTCTCTCTCTCTCTATCTATCTCTGTCTCTTTGCCTCTCTCTCTATCTATCTCTGTCTCTGTCTCTCTCTTTCTATCTCTGTCTCTCTGTCTCTCTCTATCTATCTCTGTATCTCTGTCTCTGTCTCTCTCTCTGTCTCTCTGTCTCTCTCTCTCTCTCTCTCTCTCTCTCTCTATCTATCTATCTATCTCTCCTGTCTTTCAGATCATAGGGTTTTTAAAAAGGGGCCTTACAAACCGTGTAGTCCAAGTCTTTTATTTTACAAGTAAGGACATTGAGGTATACAGAGGTTAAATCATTGAAATAAGGTCCTAAGGATAGTTACTAGTAATCAAAAGAATAAAATACGTTATTCAGTGCTATGTGCCTCACACTGTGCTTAAAAAAAAAAACAATAGTGCTAAACATTTTCTTATTAAAAAATAGAAAATGGAGATAGTCCCTATTTTGAACGTGCTAACATTCTAATTGGGTGAAACAACACATAAAGAAGAATTCAGATTTTATAAGGTAAGGGAGCAGGCTGGATAGAAAGGCCGGGGGATCCTTTGGGTACATTGATAGGTTAGATGAAGATAACTGGGAATCTGAGGACACAATAGCAGGGCAGATGTTATCAATGATTCAAAAGCTAGTTCTTCAGCCTCCCCATCCTGTATAACCCATGTCTATATCCCCTAAGTTTGCCTTTGCAGGGGGAGATACCCAATGTGGTGGGAGTCTTCACATAAATAGTTCCTAAGAGTTCACTTCACATTTTGAAGCTACCAAGTGGACACAAAAGCTGTATGCTGGTTATCCATGCTCTTGCAAAATGACTAACCTATGTACTTTTCGCTCCATATATTTCTCTGATAATATTCCTCATATAAGTTTTACTAATTCCTTTTTTGTCAGATGTTATAACCTGCCCACCCTGAGCCTTCGCATTGCATTTGAGTGACTCTCAACTTCAATTATGCAGACCATGGCACAATATGACTCTTCACTATAGGACATCGCTGAAAGAATATTGGCATTTCAAAAGAAGCATCTGGGGTCATTAAAAAAAAAAAGACTTCTGTAATTTCCCAAAGATAATCCAACTCCCTTTCTTCTATCTGTACAATGTGGGCCCTAGCTCACTGTCCATTTGCCCTGTCTGTAAAAAAGTTTGTATATTCCATTTTCTGTCTCCCAGCCCTCATTTTATTTGATTCTCACAATACAGACTGGTGACATTTTACCGCTTCCATCCATGCAAGCCCCTACTTTATGACACCTAGGACTATGGTCCTTACACAGTAGGCAGTCAATCAGTGTAACTGATGAGGTAAGAGAACTGCAGACCAGAGCAGGTGAACTGATTTCCCCAAGTCACCCAGCAATCTAGTAGTGGCAAAGCTTGGATTTAGAAAGGCTCTGGCTTCTTGTTCTCAGGTTTCTTCCTCTTACACCCTGCTGCCTCCTACTGTCCTTGGTCATTCATTTCCCATTCAAATATCTTTCCAAAGAATGCTACTGATCAGCTGTCTCAGAAATTAGTTTTTGAAAGTTTTGGTCTTTTAAAGTTCCATCTTGCAGAAAACTTGTACACCAATCATTGTCTAGTTAAGGGCCATCAGCTGGTTACAGGGCACTTGAGCTTAAAGTGGCAAAGCAGAAAGGAGTTACTCTGGGTATTGTTTGGGGTGGGAAGAGAAACTTTAAAGTGATTTAATTGCACGGGATATGATTGCCTCTAGCATGAGTAATCCTGCTTCTTTCATAAATTTTTCATGCTGTCTCAGGAGAGTGAACAGGGGAAAACTTTCCCCTCTTAGTGAAAGTTGATGAACCTCACATCAGCCCCAGTTCCCAGCAGCCCTGTACTCAGGAATATTAATTTAATTAAGATCACTACAGTAAATTCTAGCAGGGAGCTCTCTGGGCCTCCCGGTAATTCTCAAAACTGCAGCACCAGGGGCTGATGGAAGAAAGAAGATACTGAACTATGATCGTTTCCGAGTACTTGGCTTGGCAGAGATGATAGTCTAAGAGATGGGAGTCATACTGCAAAGGAAGTGCTTTGTTGCTGTGGGAAAACAATAGAAGGGATAGGGAATATGCAGGAATCCCTAAATGTGGACAGAAAGTTTACAAAAAAACCCAAATTCCACCCTAAATAAAGGGAAAAGGCTCATTTTCTTTCTTCTCTCTTCTGGAAGTGAAAAAATTCCCTGTGCCTTAGCCCAGAGATTTTCTAGTACCTTACTCAGTCAAAAAGATTTTATTACCAATTGCTCTATGTCCAACATAGATCAGGGTTTAAAATTGTCAGATGACATAGACTTCAGCGCCTTATGATCATAAATGATATAGGGACAGTACAGTGGGAAGATTTCAACCTATTATTCCTTCTATATGGATCTTATCCAGCCCTTTTCACAAACTATCCTTACATCATTGATCTCATATAAGATCTTAGATTGGAGCTAGAAAGGACCTTTGAGGACATTGAGTTCAACTCATATTTTACAGAGGTGGAAATTGAGATATAAAATTATAGATCTAGAACAAGAAGAAACATCAGAGATCATTAGATCCAACTCCCTTGCTCTGAAGTGATTACCCTAGTTTTCACACTCACTGGTGAGGTATGTCCCCAGAGGATAGATGTTCCATCCCCCAGGATTCTAGGAGTACCCCTGAGGGGTGGTAAGGTAACTTTTCATAATGTTGTCATCACCTTGAGTCCCCATTCCAATATGGTAACTGGAATCAATTTAGTTAGCTACATTTTTTAATTTTAATTTTTTTACTAAGTTGTTAACAGTAGTTGACAAAATACCCCCCAAAAGTACATGACACACTCTTCAGCAAGAACATAGAAAGTCCAAAGGAAAGTGGGCCCAAGCTTAGAAAGTATATGTGGTATATGAGTTAATTCATTTTCCTTTTCTCTCTGTTGTAGGTTATTCAGGAAGTTTTTTGGCTTGGTATGGTTTCTTCCCTGGGCTCTTTATAGCATTGTGAATCTCTGTCCAGTTTTTCTGAGCTTCCCATGTAGACATTGCCATAACCACTCCTATGCTAGAAGTTGAGAAGTCCAAAATTCTCCACATGCTTCAGGGCTCATGAGGTTCCTCTCCTCCCAAAGTAGACATGGTAGGAAGAAAACCAGCTGAGGTTAAATCCAAGTTATCTCTTTCCCACCCAAACTAAGTCCCAGACAGGTTAAAGGACTTGAAAGAGTCACACAGCTAGTAAATGTTTGAGGCAGATTTAAACCTAAGTCTTTCAGACTCACACTGTGATGCTTTCTCACCTATCCCATATTTGCGTTTCTCCAGGTTTATTAAGCTGACAGATGACGTAGTTCTAGATCAGGGGATCTTAACCTTTAAGATTAAAGGATCATGGATTCCCTTGACCATTTGGTGAAGCCTGTGGACCTTTCCCAGAATAATTTTTTAAATGTATAAAATAAAATACATAGGTTTACAAAATTAATAAGCATTTGTTAAATGTCTATGATGTGCAGTGGGACACTGTAAAGAAACCAATTATATTTAAATACAATTATCAAATTTTGTTTTGGTTTTAATTATTCTTCCAGACTCAGTGGTAGAAGTAATTGGGCAACAATTGAATACTAATTGAACTGAATTTTAAATAATTGCCACTATTCTCATGTGTAGAGGTGGCATTTACTGGGGTATTTAGGGAGAAAGAAAGTCAATTATTATTGCGAGAGGATATAAGACTGGCTATAATCCCCTCTGTCTAAGTGGAAAGATAGACTGACCCATATACATAAGCCTTCAATGAAGTAATGAAAGCACCTCATTTTAAGCATTTAGTAATGTTAAAGGAAAGTGTGTGTGTATGTTATTTAAGTTTTATTTTTATTTTAAGTTCTATATTCTCTCCTTTCCTCTAACCCCTTCCCCACCTATTGAGAAGGCAAAAAATATAATTTCTATTATACATACAAAGTTAGACAAAACATATTAAACATTAGCCAGGTATCATATATATGGATAATGGGAATCACCAATGTCTTTTTCCAGAGCTCTGGAAGTACTGGGAGGAGGGTTCATCTCTTTCCTTCTCTCCTAGAAGTATTGTAAACCATTCAGGGTAATTTAAATAACCCAGAGCAACTTTGCAGACTATGGAGGGGCAAGTAGGGTCAGATTAGGGTGCTTCCTTTGCAAAATTCTCTAGACCCATTTGGAAATCTGTCCTTCCACGAGTGAAAGGCATACTGGCAGAGTACTAGAAAAAAAGGGCTAATGAACCACTCCGAGTGAAGGTTGCTTTGCTTTGTTATGTTTTGCTTTCTGGAATTGGGGATGCTTGTATGGGGCTGTAGGAGATTGGATTTTTTTTTTCTAATTCAATGGGAGATTCTCATTTGTGGAAGCTGAGAGTGTGAGACTGTACAAAAGAAGACCTCAGAAGCATGGAGATATTCTCATTGTTTTCAATCTGTAGACATACTTGGCCAGGATAGATCCTATGAATTTTGTTCCTCATCCGCCATTTTTTTTTTAAAGCTGGCTCATCCCCCTAGGAAAAAGGTATCCGTAGGAAAAGAAGCATTCACCATCCACTGGAGACTCAGGAGAATGGCAGGAAGACAAGGCATAAAGCTATAAGAGATGTGAAGAGGGAAGGTTCCATGAGATACTGACACCTTTGAGACTGAGGAGAGCTATAGAAAGTAGAGTTACAGAGGTCTATGAAGAGGAACAATGACATTGAGGGGAAAGCTCCAACTATCTCCTACTGGAGTCTATCCTGGATATCAGGGGTGTGCTGGAGCCAGCTCAAACCAGGTTATCCAGAGAGACAACTGTTAAATTTTCAGGGTGAGCATTTATACCTCAGAAATTAGCAAAGGCTATAAATCAGAGCTTGATTTTTGTCTAAACTTAAGAAAAGGATGGTAAAAATGTTAATAATGCAGATTGTGCTTAAAAGTATGTCCATGGGTTTTCTTTCCTCTCTCTTTTTAATTTTGGAAAGCTAGTTGTTAAACATCTACCATGTATAGTACCTAATGTAAGCCACTAAAAATGTGCAGTAACCTGGGCAGAGTGGTCATTGATAGATACCATTAATCTCTAGTAGTTCTAATGAGTATTCCGTCTGTTTCTATTACCTGATAACCATGTGAATCTGTAAACTTATAGAAGGATGTGGTGATGGTTCTTATATGGCATCAGGTACTGAAGTTCATCTGGTTGAAGATAAGGAGCCAGAAAGTGATAATCCATCAACAAACACTGTGCCAAGGATTGTGGGGATTCAAAGAATGGTAAGTCCCTGCCCTCAAGGAGCATTCACTTAGGTGTCTAGGAGTAGACAACCTGTAAATATAATAATTAAGTACCTATAAGTTACTAACAGAGTAAATGGAAGGTAACCTTTGAGGAGAAGGCTTTAGCAACTGGATGCATGTGGAGAAGGGGCAGGGAGGGGGCAGGCAGAGGAAAGCTCTCCATCTGAAACATTTCAACTCTCTATATCCTGAGAGGTTTCCCAGTCCAGGCTCACAACAGGACAGGTCAAAGTATGACCTGGAAAATAGGGGAGCCAAAAAATTGCCAGGAAGCAAGAAGCGAATATTGGAGAAAAGCTTCTGTTGGAGTTGGAAGTCGAGGGAGTTATGAATTGGAGGTGATGGCAGTGGCAGCTTCAGCCACCTCCCCCCCAGGTCACTTAAGTCAGGAGGCATTTAGAATGACCTGAAGGATGAGGAAGTCTGTCAAAAGCAGGAAGATGCTGGCGTTGTCCAAGCTTCTCCTTCCAACTGAGTCCAGTATCTTTGTGGGACAGGAAGTAACCTTCATGAGAAGTCCCTAAAAGTACCCTGGGGTACTTTGTTGTAGAAGAGATCTTCTGACATAAAGATTTTGATTACTGCTACCATTCAGTTAGAGCTGGAAAGGACCTTAGAATTTCATCTAGTACAATTTCACTTTGCAGATGAGGAAACTGAAACCCAGAGACCTTAGATGACTTGTCTAAGGTCGTATATGCAAGAAGCTTAGCCAAGATTCAATGCTGATTCTCTGACACTGAATTGAAAATATTTTCCACTGTACCTCATTTCTTTTCATTTATTACTTTAGGGACTTTTCCTTACATAAATATTTCAGGGCATTCCATTGGTGGGCTGACCCATTGGAAAGGGAGCCCATTTACCACTCAGTTAATCTATCTGCTGTATTCACAAGGGTTTATACACTACTGATGGGGTTTCTGGTGGTTGTTAAGCATCAAAAAAGGATAGGGCATAGGAAATAGACTTAAAAGCTCAGTTCAAGAGCCACTCAAGAGGTAAGGATTCAAAGCTGGGTCAAGTGACCAAGGGAGGTTCTGGAACTGAAGAGATAGCCATTAGTCTATTATTTAAGTAAAACCTGCCTAGAAGCAGAGGGATGGCATGAATGATCTGGCTGAAGGAGCCTTAAAAATCTGGCATTTAGTTTTAGCCATGGGTGTAGCAATTAGCTTTGGAAATAATGGAAAATTCTGACCTCAAAAAAAAGATGAATATTAGGGGGGTAGGGAATGAAGATATTGAGTTTGAAGTGATGGAAAATTGTTAATAGAGTTGTTCGTATAAGGACAGTAATTGTTAATACTAGATGTAATACTACTTGCCACTCCTTAATGATCCTAGTAATGTCAGAATTTCAGTAATGTCTTTCATTCCTACTCTTAAGTTATTTATTCTAGATTAGGTTGAGCTGAACCATACTCTAAATCTCCCCCCACCCCCAAACACACACACACCCTGGAATTTTACCTTGCAAAGGAACCTGGCTTGCACTGGATCTCAGCTCCTGATCTTTGCTCCTTCCATTGGCACACATGGCATGAAGGGTAAAACAGCCAGAATGCAGTGGTTTTCCTTACCCTGATTGCCACGGGCCACTGGGGTCTCTTGACCAGGCCTTGCTACCACACCTATGTCTTCTCTCTCTCCTCCTAAAACTATAAAAAGCTTTGTCATGGGTCTCTTTTGGTTAGAAAATCCACTGGACATCCCCTAGTGTGCCAAGTCTGCTAACCTGTTATCTCAATTAAAGATGTTTTTTTCCCCAACTCATGGCTGTGATTTATTTCAGGGCTTGACAGAATTCTTCCACATAGTGCTTATTTTTCCATTTCTGATGAGGGTTATAGAAAGATCTTCATTGCAGTATGATGTAATGGAAAGAGTGAGAGATGGGGGTTCTAGCTGTGTGACCTTGAACCACTTGGTTAACTTCTCTGGGTCTTAATATTCTATCCATGAAATAGTTTAGGGGACAGGGCACTGAGAATTGGATTCAGTGATGTCTAAGGTCCCTTCTAGCTCTCATATTCTATGATTCAGTAGTTCCTGTAATTGTTTTCCTTTAGCCACAGCATAGAAGAGGGAGAAATATAGCCTCAGGGACCTTGGAGTCCTAACTCCATCTCCATCCATTCCTGGCATTGCCCCATGCCCTGGTTACAGCCCTTCTTTGCTCCTGGGTGTGCCAGGACATAGAGAAATTATGTTCTCCTGCCCTGAGCTGCAGTTACATTTGGAAAGGAGAGATGAGGAAAAGCAAGAGCAGGAAAATTTAATAACATCTATTTTTTGATTTCATAAAATATTCCTTGAACAAGATTTGTATTTTATTCATGAGATTTAAAAATTGAGTTGAACAACTAAGCCGTGGGAAGCCGCGTGATGGCTAGAAGGCTCCTCAAAATTCAGCGAAAGCAGGTAGAAAATAGCCTATTGTGTTCAGAATAGAGTAAGCTTGTCTGGAGCAGGAGGTTTTTTTTTTTTTTGCCCTATTCCTCAATCTGCCCTTTGCTAAATGGCACAGCTCAGTGAGATGGCATTACTGCAGGCAACAGGCAGCCCTTAACTACAGTATCTGGTCCTCTGAGTCCTCTTGGGCTTATTTGCAAAGGGTAAAATAGGGTAAATGTGATATTTAGGCTCCGGTTCCCATTAAAACCAAACAAATGAGCAGACCTGAATGTCTCCCTGTAACTACTGCACAGCGCACACAGGGTTCCTTGCAGTCAGCTAGCGGAAGGTCCCGAGAGATGCAGCAAAACTCGGCTATTAACCTGGCTCTGAGCTTGCGGGGAACAGCAACCATTTCTGGCAGGATGTGGATTCTTCTTGCTGTGACTATCAGGGTGAGAGCATCGAGGGAGACCAGCTACTGCTGCAGGAGGGAATCGTAGGCCCATCTCATGGCCTGCTTAATTTTATTTGTCTCCAAGGCTGTTCTGGTCTTTGAAAGACAGACAGACAGAAAGATAGAAACAGAGACAGCAAGAAATAGGAGAGAGAGAAAGACAGAGAGAGAGACAGAGACAGCAAGAAATAAGAGAGAGAGAGAGACAGACAGACAGAGAGACAGAGACAGCAAGAAATAGGAGAGACAGACAGACAGACAGAGAGAGACAGAGACAACAAGAAATAGGAGAGAGAGAAAGACAGAGAGACAGAGACAGCAAGAAATAAGAGAGAGAGAGAGACAGACAGAGACAGCAAGAAATAGGAGAGAGACAGACAGACAGACAGAGAGACAGAAAGAGACAGAGTGAGAGAGAGACACAGACAGAGAGAGATAGAGACACAGAGACAGAGAGAGACAGAAAGAGACAGAGAGAGAGAGAGACAGAGACAGAGTGAGAGAAAGACACAGACAGAGAGAGACACAAACAGAGAGAAAGAGAGAGGGACAGGTGAGAGAGAGAGAGAGAGACAGAGAGAGAGACAGAGACAGAGACAGAGTGTGAGAGAGAGAGAGAGAGAGAGAGAGAGAGAGAGAGAGAGAGAGAGAGATTTAATAACTGGAAAATGCAGTTTGAGTTAGGAGTCAAAGGGAACTCACGAACACCTTCCAGTCTCATCCCCACAACACACAGACGCTTCACTCTACCAGGCTGGGGTTGATGGGAAATGAAAAAAGTGATTAATAATGGAGCCTGGTGGAGTCTAACTGAAAAGTTGTGAAGAAAGCAACGTTTTCTCTAGCCCAAGACTGTAGAGTCTAGTGGAAAGAACACGGGGTTGGGGATCAGAAAACTTGGGTTCTAATTCTATCTCTGTCCCCTCACCATCTGCTGCTGAAGGCTACTCACATTGCTTCCAGGACCTCATTTTCCTTAGCTGTCACAAGATCATTGCACTGCCTATGTCACAGGCTGTTATTAAGGAAGATGATCTGTGTGACTCTGTTCCAGAGTAGGATTGGTGCTTTTCTTGTTGGTGAAGATGCTGAGAGCAGGAGACCTCTGGATTTTCTCAGTCTTTCTCTTTGGGTCTCCTCAAGCTTCAGCTGTTTGAGCTTTAAGTAGCTTTGAGTTAGGGGCATCTGGGTGGTGCAGTGGATAAAGCACCAGTGCAGGAGTCAGGAGGACCTGAGTTCAAATATCACCTCAGACACTTGACACTCACTAGCTGTGTGACCTTGGGCAAATCACTTAACCCCACCTGCCTCATCCTGGATCATCTCCATTCATCCCGATGAATATCTGGCCACTGGATTCAGATGGCTCTGGAGGAGAAGTGAGGCTGGTGACCTGCACAGCCCTCCCTCAGTCAAAACAAAGTCAAGAGCAAGTCATGTCGTCATTTCTCTGATGGTATGGTCTTCTTTGCAATGAAGGATGAACACACAGTTTTGAGTGCTTCTGGCTCCCACCTACAAGAAGAAATATAGAAGGGGCCAACACCACTTTAGGTTCCTGGAGGAAAAGCATGACATGGGAGGAGCTGGCAGTCTCCATCATGTCCCTGTACCCAACTTGCTACACCAGAGACTTCAGATTTCCCCTTGGGTGAAATCTAGGACTCTGTCTGTCTGTCTCTCTGTGTCTCTCCTCTCCACTCCTCTCCTCTCTCTCTCTCTCTCTCTCTCTCTCTCTCTCTCTCTCTCTCTCTCTCTCTCATTCTCTCTCTGTCTCTATCTGTGTCTGTTTGTCTTTCTGTCTCTCTTTCCCCTGTTTTGCTACCAATTTGGGTAACTGGATTTTCTTTGCTATTTGCTACATGTGTTCTTTGTGGAACTAGTATTATGTGGGAAAGGGGTCAAACCTTAGATATAGAGCTTGAAGTTCCCTTTCCCCCCCAACTAATGAAAAAGCAATCAGAAGTTAGATTGAACCTATCATAAACCCTAGAGTAGTCACTTTAAGGGACTAATACATATAATTCTAACCCAGTACTCCCTTCACTCTGAAGAGAACAGAGTGGCCCTTGCCCCCAACTTCCTCCTTCCCCCTTCTGGTACTAATGAAAATCTCCCTTGGAGAAGGATAGGGATAAAAGTAATTTTATGTTGTCAAACAAGAAGGCCTCTTCATTGTCAGCAAGCTTTGGTGCACATACCATGAGAAAAGCTTGGTCAAGTCAGCCTGCCAAAAAACTCTGAGTGACTTGAAGCTGAAGCTGAATTACTCTTTTATACATGCTCAATTTGAAACCAGGTGGTACAGTGGATAAAGTGGTAGTCCTCATGTCAAGATGCCTCCTTTTCCAGAGTTCAAAACCAGCCTCAGACACTTACAAGCTATGTGACCCTGGGCATATCACAAAACTCTCTTTACCTTATTTTCCTCATCTGTGAAAATGAGCTAAAGAAGGAAATGACAAACTACTCCAGTAGAGAATGGCATAACTGTAAATGATAGGACAGTAATGAAAGCCTCTCCTAGAGAAAGCTAGGGGTAAAAGAGTCTAGAGATGTCTCCTCTGCCTCCCTTCGAGCTTCATAGCTATAAATCTTGCCACAGGTGAGTCTCTCTCTACTGTAACCTCTTTACTTATGCCTATAAATTGTAAAGCAGCATACTCAGAGTATTCTAAAAGTCTTAGTGCAGTTTTAACCTAGTAAAACTTAAGATGAGTAATTTTAAAATATTAATTATTTAAGCTATTAATTATTATTTAAGCTGTTAAACCTTAAGAGTACAGTGAGGGCCAGAGAGGGCTGGTGCTGACGTGCGGTGATGACCATCTCCTGCGAGGCCGGGACATCATGGCTATCTTCCTCGTGCTGAAGAACCAAGCGAAGATGTCCATCCTGGACCTGGGCACTTGGAAGTCCCCTCCAGGCAAAGTGGCTGATGCTGTGAAGGTTGCAATTGATGTTGGATACTGCCACTTTGACTGTGCCCATGTCTACCAGAATGAGAATGAAGTAAGTGAGGCCATCCAAGAGAAAATCAAGGCGAATGTTGTCAAACAAGAAGGCCTCTTCATTGTCAGCAAGCTTTGGTGCACATACCATGAGAAAAGCTTGGTCAAGTCAGCCTGCCAAAAACTCTGAGTGACTTGAAGCTGAAGCTGAATTACTTGGATCTCTACCTTGTTCATTGGCCTACAGGATTTGAGGCTGGAAAGGATTTGTTCCCATTGGATGACAAGGGCAATGTAATTCCCAGTAATACAATCTTTTTGGACACATGGATGACCATGGAAGAGTTGGTGGATGCAGGACTGGTAAAAGCCATTGGAATCTCCAACTTTAACCATGACCAGATTGAGAAGCTCTTGACCAAACCGGGGCTAAAGTACCAACCAGTGGTTAACCAGATCTAGTGCCACCCCTATCTCACCCAGGAGAAGTTGATCGAATATTGCCAGTCCAAGGGCATTGTGGTGACTTCCTACAGTCCCCTTGGTTCTCCAGATTGGCCATGGGCCAAGCCAGAGGATCCTTCTCTCTTGAATGACCCCAGGATCCAAGCCATTGCAGCAAAGCACCAAAAAACTACAGCACAGGTTCTGATCAGATTCCATATCCAGAGAAAAGTGGTTGTGATCCCTAAGTCGATCACCCCGTCACAGATTGCTGAGAACTTTCAGGTGTTTGATTTTGAGTTGACTGATGAGGAAATATCTACTATACTCAGCTTCAACCACAACTGGAGAGCCTGTGCCTTGGCCAATGCTGCTTCTCACAAAGATTATCCCTTCCACGCCCCATTTCGAAGTTCTGGCTAGTGTTGCCCAGTGTCCGGATGACAGTCACCTGATGCTTCCAACCTTACCTGACCTCTGCTTCCAAGATCTGAGTTAACCACTGAATATTGCCGTCAATCTCAGCTTAATTTAGTAACTCCTAGTTTTCTGGACTTAACTTCCTGCCCACCTGGGAGGAGTACAGAATGACTACCCCCTCTCCATGTGGGCCCTGCAAACAAGAATTATTGCACCAGCAAATGGTGTTCTTTTAGTAACAAGTAGATTTCATCTGCTTGAAATTATAAACCCTACCTTCTTGCTTTAAATTTAAAAAAAAAAACCTTTCATGTTAAAAAAAAAAAAGTACAATGAGGGGGCAGCTAGGTGGCTCAGTGGATAGATCACTGGAGTTAGGATGATCTGAGTTCAAATCCAGCCTCAGACACTTACTAGTTGTGTGACTCTCAGCAAGTCACTTAACCCTGATTGGGGGACTTAACCTCCCCATAAAAAAAGTGCACTGAGACTTTTGTAACACTGTGTAATTGAGTTGATATGATTATTTCCACTATTATCTATTTTATTATTTTTGTTCTATGTACCCAAAAATGTAAATGACAATGTTTGACAGACCTGTGATTTTTTTTATTATATGAAGCTCCTAGAAAAGACAATCTTTCTGTCAAAGCAGATCAGCATCTGGTCGAAAATTTATAGTCTCAGAGAGTTGCCTGGAGCACTGGTAGATAGTCACTTGCTCAACTTCATATGCAAGTATATGTCTGAAGGTAGGATCTGAACTCATCTCAGTTCTCTGTTTGTTACCTTTAGCAGACTCTGTAAGTAAATGATTTATAAAAGTTTCAACTGTGACCTCTCCCAAGAGGATTTTCATCTAAATAAAAATTAAAGATGTCATCTGGGGCAGTGATAGGAAGCAACATGTGTGTAATGGTAATTTAAATGGGAAGATCTTTCCCATTCATTAATAGGCCCATGTGACCTCAGACATGGAAGTCTGAGTCAACATGGGGCTTATGATAGGAAGACTTTGCTGAATAGGTGGAACAGACAGGATGGAACAGGGAGAGGTGAAGTTAGAACAGAGATGAGGGGAAATTAGTGAGAGAGCAGTCAAAACTGAAGGATGCAGGCAAACCTGCAGCTGTGAGTGAGAGAAGACATTTTGTTTAGGAGAGCCTGTTTGTGATTTGTTTAAGGGAGCTGATTTATGGGAAGCTTAACAGACCCAAGGCTTGAGGTTGGTTTTGCCCGCTGTATTGTTATTGTGTATCGATGTCTTTGTTACTATGATGGATTTAGCTTTCTGGTGTCAGAATAAATGTTTTGGTTCTGTCTTCCATGTGGAGAATCTGTTGTATTTCACAATTTGGAATTGCTTCAGCCTATTCATGACCACCACAGGTGCTGTGAATATCACACTGGTGCTACAGTGTCTCAGAAACATCATCCTATCTCCACCACCTTTACTGCTATTTTTTCCTCCAACCCTGATCGATAATGATACTTCCTTTCCAATGTCTGAAATCATCATCCTGGGAAGCAATTCCTATAAAGATACAGTCTAGCAACTTCTGCAGATTCTGTAAAAACATGATGGAGGAGATGGTAAACTACTCTTGTATTTTTGCCAGAGAAAACCGCAAAGGGGCTCATGAAGAAACAGATATGACTGAAGATGACACAACAGTAATGAAAGCCTCTCCTCAAGAAGGGGTAGAACCACATCTGTTGAAGATCCAGAAAAGAAGGTTCTTGTCAGCAAAGTGTTTGGCATTCACCGTCAAATCTATCAATCAGTAAACATTTACTCAGTGCCTACTATTTGCCAGGCATTGTTCTAAGCACTGGATCAATATCAGAAATTGATACAAATTTTTTTTCACTGGAAATGACATTAAAGAGTCATTGTCATCTGTTTTGCTGCTGTGCCCAAAGGACTGTAGGACCTTTCCATCTGATTTGTAGCTGAAATCTTCCATATGTGTTGTCTATTCTGAATTGCTACCCCCACTGGAATATTAGTTTCTTGAATGCAGAGATGATCATTCTCATTGTATCCCCAGCACGTAGTAGAGTGCTATGCACATAGTAAGAACTTAATGAAGCTTTACTCATTCATTCATTTTTTCATTCGTTCATTCAGTTCAAAGGTTTAAATTTCAAATGATACAATTTTAGACTTTTTAGGTAACACAACCTTTGAATATATCATCACCAACAACAAACACTGACAGAATACCTATAATGTGAAATGTATTATGCTAGGCTCATGCATCAAGGATGTATAAAATATGGCTCCTGTTCTTAGGGGATTTACAATCTAGTTGAGGAGATAGGATAGAAACACATGAAAATATAACCAGTAACACAAGCCAGCATTTTTTTTTACTTCAGCAAATATTCATTAAGCATTTACTATATGCATGAGGCATTATGCTGAGAGAGGGAGGGCATACAAAAAAAAAGAAAGAATCCCTGCCCTCAAATACTTAATGATATAAAATATGAGTGTATGTACATAAATAAAAGGTGATTTGAATAGGGAGAGAGCATTTAAAAATGGGAGTATCAGGAAAGGTTTCACAAATGAAACGCCCAATTTGAAATTTGAAGAAAGACACTGATTCTGAGAAGCAGATCACAGGGTGGAATACATTCTGGGCATGGGGAAAGGCTTGTAAAAGGAAATTGCTCCTGTCTTTAAAATATTAGGAGAAAGTGAGGCAGATCTTTAGGGTATTGGATGAACCCTTTATGGCAGAGGTCTTAACCTTTTTTTGACATAGAGCCCTTTAGCAGTCTAGTGAAGCCTTCTCAGAAAAGTCTTTCAATGCAAAAAAGGAAATTCAGGAAGTTTTCCAGAATCAAGTACAGAGCGAAACCCAGACAAAGGAGATGGGGCACTGAAAGTGACCTGAAAAGAGAGACTGAGGAGTGGTCAATTGGAAAACCAATGGAAATCACTGTTATGGAAATCTAGGAGAAAATACCAATTCAGAATGAAAAAGTGGTCAACAGTTTCACAAGCTGTAGAATGTTCAAGAATCATGGAGACTGAGAAAAGGCCATTAGATTTAGCAACTAAAAGTTCATAATTGACCATAAAGAGTCTCCAGTTTCAGGAGAATGGTCTAGTCCAAAGTCTGATTGTAAAAGATTGAGAAGTGAGTGGGGTGTTAGGGAAGTAGAGGGAGGCAATGAGAGGAGACACTTGTTTGTAATTGTTTGGTAGTGAAAGAGAAGATGACAGCATGATGGTTTAGAAGTATAAGGGACTTCCTCAGTTCAATTGCTGCATTTTCTAGATGAAGAAATTCAAGAACAAAAAGGCTAATTAATGCAACAAATGTTACACTAGACAATAAATCATAAGATTACAATTCAAACTTAGGTCTTCCAAGTGCAAATGCAGCTGTTTTCCCATTTCCTCTTCTTTGCCTCTCCAATGGTGAAACTAAGCCTTTGGGTTTAACTCTACTTTCGTTTTGTCTCCAGGTTTCATTCACGTTTAAAATATCCCGATCTCTATAATACATTTGCCTCAGTGATATGCACACCCAGTTCCTGAGGAAGCAACACATATCTACACTGGCTAACGTTTGTAGATAGTCTAAAAACTAGATGATTCTTAGTACCCTCTACCTTCTTTTCTGCCACTGCAGAAATGGAAGGGAAGTCACACAAAGCTATGGGGTTGTTTCTTTGATTCCTGGGTTTCTGTGTTGGAAAAATTCATCATCAAGTGGTCAGGTGATGAGACTTTCCATACTTGGATAGGCAGGTCATTGGAAGGCAGACACAATCTGTTACTTAGACCATATAGGAAGCTTCTCTGGAGTGATGGAACATACCAGAGTTTATGCTCGCTGGCAAGACCTTCAGAAACATAGGATTATCTTCATGGGGAAGATACATTGTATTAGTATTTTGTGGACATTCATGTAGTAGATACTCAAATACTCAGATGGATCTGTGATCTCATTGATGTAGATGTTCTTTCCTCCAATGAAGATAAAAATCCATCCATACCAATCCAACCTGTGCCATATTGTCTACTATTCCAGGAAATTTAGAATAAAGCAGGATATCTTAAAGGGGGTGGCATAAATCTGTGAATGTCTTAAAAACTGATACCTATTTCCATATGAATGGTTTCCTTTTTAATCCAAATATGGAAAGTGATACATACCCCTTCCCCTCAAAAAAAGGCTGCAATGGCAGGTTAATTAGGAAAAACAATGGAAAGCAATGTTTTAGAAAGACAGGGGAAAACGAATAATCCAGGAGGAAAGAGTGGTCAATTGTTAAAAGCTGAAGAATGTTCAAGAAGCATGGAGACTGAGAAAAGGCCATTTAGCAACTAAGCTAAAAGATCTTTTCTCCTTTTTTTTTGCACTGAAAGACATTTTTCTGAGTAGGGGTCCATAGGCTTCACTAGGCTGCTAAAGGGCTCCATGTCAAAAAAAGGTTAAGACCTCTGCCAGTATCCTAAGGGTCTGCCTCACTTTCTCCTGATATTTGAAGACAACAGTGATCCACATGAGGTGTTTACTAGTTATTCCTTGCTCTTTCCAATGACCCAAACACAAGAAAAATACCTACATTAGGCCGAAATTATATAATGAAAATCTATGCTAGAGTTGGCACAATAGTGAGGTGTATTAGTAAGCACCCCAACAAAAACAGGGAGAGGCTGCTATCACAGGTTATTAGATCTGCATTTATAAAAGGGAAAGTAATTTTTGAGGGGTCAACAATCACTTTAATTACATGCAACATATATACGTGTATACATAGTTACCAGAGAAAGAAGCACCAACATCTGGGTTTTCAAAGCCAGGGGGTTCCTTAACAGCTTCTCAGAGTCTCATCTGGCACAGAAAACCTTCTGAAACCTTCTTCCAAAACTAAGCCCCAAGACAAAATCTTCCCGGAATGTGTGTGTATACACACACATACACACACACATACATATATGTATGTATATATATGTATATATGTATATTATGTGTGTGTATACATACCCTTTTCAGAGCCTGGGGGCATGACCCCTCATGACCCAGTGCCTCATTAGCAATCAGCAAAAGGTGTGGGCCTTCGTAGGAAACAAGCCTCCCCTAACCAAGCCTCCCTCAATAGCCCACACCTGAGGCCTATCAGTGGGAGGGGAAGAATTTTAACTCCCATTGTGAGGTCATTAAGAAATTAATACATAAAGAATCTGAAAGAGGAGAATTTACCAAAGTGGTAGGGGGAATATCTGATTCTTAATTTTAAAAACGGTTCATTACATGGCCACTTGGTGATTATTTGACCATAACAACTCATGAAATAAAGAAAAGGATGACCTATGTGGTTACTCCATCTATATGGATATTTCATGAAACCTGGCTTTCTCATGGATGCCATTCGTAGGAATCAGGTAGATTTTTATAAGAGGTATTCCAGAGTAAGCCCCAGTTTTATTGTCACTCAATTTGTTGGAAGATAGAATTCAGTTTCCATTGTGCTTATTATTGGTTTATTTTTAGGAAATGACCACAGTATGTAGGCCTTTCCCCTACCACAGAGGTGTTGCTGTGTGGCTTTGTTGAGTTTTAGGGGTGCTGGGATCCTAAAATAGCAACGTGCAGGTCCTGCTTCAAACCCAAACTTTCTTTCAACCAAAGACAAGATTTATTAGAGCACCCATTCGAGGGGTGCATGATTCTAAAAATCTGCATATTGGCCAGACTCTTAAGGAATCTAAGCACTGGCTAGACTTACTGAATCTGACCCTTGGCTAGACTCTTAAGTAACCTGAGCATTTGTGACTCTTGTGTTGACAAGTGGACCAGATTGAATCTGAGCCCCTTAATAGAGGCCAAGATGGATCTTATATACAGAAAGATTGTGGGAAGGATCTAGGGGTGGCCAAAGAGTCCGGCATTCCTGGGAGTTAAAGGGGAAGGTCTAGGAATGCCAGGGACCTGGACCATGTGGTGAAGGGAGACTGGGTCTAGATAGGATCAAGTGTGGGAAGTAACTGGGGATGATCCGGAAGTAGCAGAGAATAAAGAGCCGGGAACAGAGAAATGGGAGATTGGGCAGAGGCCACAATGAAAGACCAGTTGAGAGGAATACTGGAATAGGTAGATGTCTCAGGAGAAAGCCAAAGACTTGACTGGGTAGGACAGTTCTAGAAGAGTTCTAGGGTCTGTACCCTGTTGTTCCCCCCTCAAACAAATGGGACCTAAATACTCCATCAACTTGAAGGGAGGAAGAAGAGACATTTCTAGCCTCCCCACCTTCCTACCTTACTTTTCTCCAAGGGAGTCTTTCATTTCTTCCAGGAAGGAAAGTAGAAAATTTCAGCCAGAGGCCACCACTCTACTTTTCTTGGAGAGAGAGGAGGTCCCAAGCTAGAATCATATCTCTCTGCTCCCTGACTTTTTCAGTTTAAATATAACTTCTAATCACTGTTCATTATTGAGGGAAACAGGATCTCAACCTTTATATCCAAGATCTGACTCTCTTCCCACCAAATACAAGTTCTACAATGAACACATATAACATTTATCATTTGTCAAAGAAACATTTATTCAAATTAGTAGCAAAACAGAACTCAGAGAAAGTCTACATAGGAGAATATATACCAAACAATCTAGAGTGAAGGAGTTCTCCCATTGGGAGTAAGGTAATTCAGCTTAACTGAGAGAGAATCCCAGGTCTCACCCAAGGGGAAGTTCTCTGGAATGCCTAGTATAGTAAGCTAAGAATAAAGACATAGTAGACTGTCAGCTCCTCTCATGTCTTCCCAGAATCTTTTCCTTCAGCAACCTGAAATGGAGTTAGACTCTTCTATTTTCCCTTTGGAAGCTGGTAGCCAGAAGTACCTAGGGTCTGAGCTTGAAGAGGACTGAAAGATCATCTCAAAAAGAACTCCTCTGGTTCCTGGTTTCTCACCAATTCATCCCTGCCCCTTGCAAAGCAGAGCATTCATCTCTACCAATAAAAATAGAATACCATACTATGGCATGGGGCTGGAGTTACATTTAAAATTAGATACACTAGAGCAAAATGCTGCCTTAGAGGCACTCTTACAATAAGGTTTCTCCAGCCATACATCACAATTATCTAAGATTATATGAAAGATATAACAACAACAATAACATTGTTTGACTGCCCTTTCATTATTAATATCAAGTAAACCATAAAACAAAAAGATATAGGATCACCAAAGGTGTTTGAAATTGTGATGGAATTCAGATAGAGTATAATTTGAAGAGGGATTCAGTATGAGTACTGAGGTCCTAAAGGTGCTTCTGTTTTTCTTTTTTTCCCAATTTGTTTATTTATTTTTAGTTCTTAACATTCATTTCCACAAGATTTTGAGTTACAAATTTTCTCCCCATCTCTCTCCTCCACCCACCCCAAAATACCAAGCATTCTGATTACCTCTTCCCCCAATCTACCCTTCCTTCTATCATACCTCTCCCTTTTCTTATCCCCATCTTCTCTCTTTTCTTGTAGGTCAAGATAGATTTCTATACCCCATTACATATATTTCTTATTTCTTAGTTACATGAAAAAACAATTCTCAACATTTGTTCCTAAAACTTTGAGTTCCAACTTCTCTCCATCCCTCTCCACCCATCCCCGTTGAGAAGGCAAGCAATAGGATATATATGGAAAGACAGACAGATAGATAGATAGATAGAGATATATAGATATAGATATATGTATAGTTTTGCTAGGTGCTTCTATTTTTCGATGATATCATACTGGTTATGTAGAGACCCTGAACACTGTAGAGTTGCCTAGGCAAGATTTATAACCAGTGATCAATCAATTAACCAAGTGTTTATGAAGTGGCTACTATTTGCCAAGCACTGTGCTAAGGGCTAGGGATACAAAAAGAGGCAAAAGACAGGCCCTTCCCTCAAGAATCTAATGGGGGAAGACAGCAAACCAACAATTATATACAAATAGGCTAAACACAAGATAAATAGGAAATGCTGTTGTCATTCAGTCCATCTAACTCTTCATGACCCCATGGACCATGCTGTCCATAGAAATTTCCTGGAAATGATACTAGAGTGGTTTGCCATTGCCTTCTCCAGTGGATTAAGACAGAGGTAAAGGGACTTATTCATTGATAATCATTTAATATCATTTTTGGACTTTATTAAGAGCTAGAACTTGAATTAATCAATCAGAAGAAGAGCCTGGACTTAATAGTCTCTTTGTTCTCTGAAGTAAACTCAGAGAATACCTCTTCCTTTATCAACAAGACCAAATGGAGCTGATGTAACATTCTTTATGAGACCCTTAACCTGAGACACTATCTTGAATAATGGGTCTTTTTCCATCTCTTAATATTTTGTGGACATCTACTATGTTATGGCATGTTAATGGTAAAGAAAACACAGATATCCTGGGTTGTAATTTTAATTGACACTTTGTTAACTCTCTTTTATTATATTTACAACCTATTCAACTAAGAAAATTCCTTTCTTATGGTATAGTTAAACACATATAGAGACCGTAAATCTGTGGGACATAGACATCCTTGGATTGTCCTAAAACAGATTTAAGCCTGATTGCTCTTGTATTAGTCAGTCAGAAGTTTCCTTCTAGCTCCATTTTCATGTAACTGCTAACTTTAAGGGAGCAAATAATAGAAAATGTGGAAGACAGTAGTAGAGAAGAGAAAGGAGAGCATTCTAGGCATGAGAGGACAGAGCAAATGCCAGAAGCCAAAAGATAAAGTGACTTGTTCAAGGAACAGACTGGAAAGGTAGGAGGGAACCAGGATACTACAAAGAGCTTTGAATGGCAAGCAAAGCATTTTGTATTTGATCCTGGAGGTTAGTGAGTAGGACAGTGACATGATCAGACGTACTCTTTAAGAAAATTAATTGAGGCAGGCAAAAAGGAAGCATTTAGTCTAACTGGCAAAACAGGAGAAAAATCAAATGGATAAAGAAGAACTTTTTCATAATGCAATTTAGATGTGTGTGTGTGCATGCATGCATGTGTGTGTATGAGTGTGTGTGCTCACATGTGTGTATATGTGTGTCTTGAGGAAATGGTGATCATGAACCAGAAGTAGGGTCCAGAATCAAACAGAAGGAAAAACTGGCTGGATGACCTTCAGGAAACTTCAAAACTCCTTTAATGTAATGGAAACTAAAATGCAAATAAAATGGACAAATATAAGGAATAGAAAGAAATATATACAAAATATAAAGCAAATAGAGTCAAAAGAACAAAAAGCATGCTATTATCATATAAAAGGAAAAGTGAATTGGAGTGAATGGATAGATAAAGGACCTTAAAGGAAATTTTAGGGGAGTGACAAATTGTGTAGAAAGTAATTTATTTAAATGTAAATAGCAGCAAAACCTTTGGGTTCAGGTGTTCTAAGAAAATCAAGTGATTGATATGACTTTCACAAGAGATATAAGATAGTTCTGAGGGAATGCCAGGTTAAAATGAAGGGGGAAACCTGCCTATTTTTGTAAGTGACAGAAAATATTTTAATAGTTATGGAAATGTTGAAGATAAGAGGGATGGATGGATGGATGGATGGATGGATGGATGGATGTGGCAAGCTCCTGGAACTCTCAACTAACTCCATCTGATGAGTCCAGTGAAAGACAAGATTCCTTCTAGTAGCTTTTTTCTATGGTTCCATATTCAAAGTGAGGAAAAGAAAGCTTCCATTCTTCCTGGTTTTTGCATGCTGTATTTCACAAAAATCGATTCATACTTTTTAAAGGAAGGGGAATAGAAACTTAAGAGAGCTGTTCAATGAAGCTTTAATGAACTACAGGGGTGGGGAATCTCTGGACTTTGAGATCACAAATTAATTCATTAATGAATTAATGAAATTTGGATTCAGTCAAAGGGCTGCCCTTGAGAACCTAGAGAGCCACTTGTGGCCTCGAAACCCGAAGATTCCCCTCCCCTGAATCCAACCAAAGACTTTATTTTGAAATTAAGGAAAATGAGACCCAGAAAGAGGATATGTCTCACCCCAGCTCCGACAGCTAGTCAGGCTGCTCTTTTTCCTGCAATGGTATACTGTGTAGGTGATAAGCATGCTGGGTAGGGACAGCATACAACTTTTTTTTAATGAAGCAGCTTTTAAAGTGATCTTACTCTGGAATCTTTGACCTTGCTTTTAAATATATTTGGATAATTCAATATAAATGGTTTCCTTTGTCATCTTAAATATTATTTTATGCATTTATTCATTATGAGAAGGGGTCCATAAATTCAAACTGCCAAAAAGACCATGACACACACACAAAAAAAAGTCAAGGACCTCAATTTTAAAAAAAGGCAAGGAATTAAAAATTGACAACAGAATAAATTCAAACATTTGCAATCAATTATGTGGCCCTTTATGAAAATCCACTTTTATTTAAAAACAATCTCAACATTGCTTTATTTTTTAGAACTTTCTCTTTTTTCTTTCATTCTTTCAGCAAAAGTAAAAATAAACTCAAATATCTCCGGAAAAAAGTATTTTTCTTCTTTCTCTTTTCTCCTTTCTTCCCTCCCTATTATCTTTCTTCCCTTCCTGTGTCTCTGTCTCTGCTTCTGTCTCTGTATCTGTTTCACTATTACTGTATTTGTCTCTGTTTCTCTTTCTATCTCTTTCTCAGTCTCTCCATGTTTCTGTGTGTATGTCTTTCTTTCTCTGTCTCTTTGTCTTTCTCTCTCTCTCTCTCTCTCTCTCTCTCTCTCTCTCTGTCTCTCTCATTACTCTAAATCCAAAAGAAAATAGTAGTTCATTTTTGACCTTCAGGAATAGAGCCTGGTCATTTGAATTTGTTTCGAAGTGCTTTTCTGACAGAAAGCCTTAAAATAAAGCCCTGAAACAAGTCTCATGACAGCTCTGCTCCAGGCTTAGTGGTCAGGGCAACAGCAAGCTTTTTATACAGAAAAGTGCCCTGGCTTGACTCATTAGTGACTTCTTCCTCTTCCCCCATTGCTGACTTCAAACTAATGTTAACTTTCAGGAATTGACTCCTCCAGACCTAGAGTGGGGTTGTCAGATTCTCTGTGAGAAATTAAGTATCATCTATTCCATATTGACTCAGATCCGCCAGCATGCCAGGAAGTAAGTTATCCACCAACTCTCTGGGAACTATGAGATCGTTACCATACCCCTTTTTGTCCATGGTGGAGGGGCTCACAAATACCCACTCACCCCCAGTCAGCAAAAAATTCTGCCAGGCAAGTACAAAAGAAAGAAGACTTTGCCCATTCTTAAAATAAACAAACTAATCAATCAGTTGATCTCTCCTATGAAAGAAGAAAGCAAGACCCAACAATTTCATGGGCTTTCATATTTGGGAATTACTCAAATGGTGCCATAAAACTTCATTTATTTTGACTACTGAAGGGGGTAGTTAGTGTGAATCAGTGAAAAGGCTGGATGATAGCCCCTTAGGGGACCTACTTTAATGAATAGATAAGAAAAACTTGTGATTCACCAATCAATTTCTTTCTTGCATGTAAATGGGTGATTCCTAAGTGCTTAAAAATCCACTGTTCCTTTACTAATTTAATCATCCCCCTAGGCAATCTTGTTTACATTATTGATTTGTTGAGTAAATCTATTCTTTTTAGATAGTGCAAAGATAAATGTCAGCCCAGCCCAGGTTGGAATTATCCTAAATTCACACATTAATGGAGTCCCAATGGTGGGAGTTTCACTGTACCATTTATGGGGTCACAATGAGCCAAGATTCTAGGCAGTGAGAGTTGTCTTTATGATGAGCAAGAGAAAAGGTGCTTTATACACTCAACCGCTCAGATCAGGAAGGATATAAATCTTATAGCTCAATAAGCTATGTCATAACCCAATATCATGTGAAAGATGAAAGGATAGGTTTTTTACGTTGTCATCCTCACCACTTTTATATAAAACAGGCTTTAAAAAATATAATCTTATTACCTAACATTGCAGACCTGCAGAACTTGGCCATAGATAGGGGCCAAAATTAAAATAAGCTAAACTTCATGGGGCCACAGATAGGTTAGACTAGAGACAGAACGCAGGCCACATGACAAACATGAGAGAGTACATGGTGGCAACCCGACATTTTTCCTCAGACCACCCAAAATCCTTTGGAGGGCTACAAGGGGCCCACAGCAGGTGTTGTGCAGGCCGGCAATATTCCTTAATTTGGAAGTCTTCCCAGCTGTCCATTGACTCATGCAGCAAAAACTTTATCAATACAGTGATATAATTACATGGATTCATAGAGTGCCTATTAGGCCCAAGCAACATGAAGAAAAGTTAAAGATGGCTCTTATTCTTGGTGAACTGCCAAGTCTAGAGAGACATGAGACATAATCCAGTAAGTAGAATAAAACATGAGTGATAAATGTGAAAAACTGAAACAAAGGGAAAGACTTCCTGAAAAAAGTGGGATTAGAGCAGAATTGAGGGAAGTCAGGAAAGCGAGGAGATAGTTGTAAAGAAAGAGGGCATTGTAGGCATGAGGCACAGCCAGTGCAAATGCATGGTGGTAGATGGAGTATCCCAACATCATGGGATCATCATCTAGGGCAGTGGGACTGCGTTCACAAGGTGTATGAAGGGAACACAAGTGTAAGAACCCTGGAAAGAGAAATGTCAGATACTCAATTTGGGTTGATGACCCTGGGAACTTAGATGTTGTTGCCAGTCAGTTGGTTCAGTCATGTCCAACTTGTCATGTCCCTTCCACTTCTTTCCATGGGGTTTTCTTGCAAAGATACTGCAGTGGTTTGCCATTTCTGTTTTCAGCGGCAAACAGAGGTTAAGTGACTTGTCCAAGGTCACATAGCTGGGAAGTTTCTGAGATTGGATTTGAACTGAGGTCTTGTGACTCCAAGCCCAGAGCTCTGTCCACTGCATCAATATGACATTGGCCCTCATAAGCAGACCCATAGTTCTTCATAGAATTTTAGATTCACAAGATGCCTCAACATTATTTCAGTCATTCCCTCAACAGTAGTTAACCTTGTTCTGCCATCTAGCTTACCAACTTCCTGGTTGATTCAGCTCCCCCACAGATGAAGAGATCAAAGAAATGAAACCATACTGTAAGCTGTACTGCACAAACACTTAATCACTATGTACATTGACCATGTAATCACTGTGTAAACTTACTGTGTTCTAAGCACTGTGCTGAGCACTGAGAATACAAATACAACTGAAAAATGACAGCCTTTACCCTCATTCTAATGGGGGAAGACAGCACATGATAGAGTTGGAAGTGGGATAGGAAAAGGCTGCTGGGGAGGAGGTGGAAAAGGCTAGAGATTTAAAAGTGAAAAGTGAAACCAAGAGAGAGTGAATAGAAATGGCATGGGTACCACATAAAATGACAGTCCCAGGTAGTAACTCACTAGAAAGAGGAAAGAGCTGCAGGGATAAAGGCAACCACAGGGTGTAAAAGCTTCTAGGAGAAAGGACCCAGGTTCTGATCGGTATGACTGTGGGCAATTCTCTAAATGTCACTGAGCCTTACTTTCTCATCTCATCTGTAAAATGAGGGAACCAGACTAAATGGCCTCTAAGTTCTCTAATCTCTCGTTGTAAGATAAATACTCCTATGTAGATACGTATGGGCACATATACAGTATATAAAAACAAATAAAATACAAACATGCACGCACATATATTTATGCATTTAACATGTATATTTATACATGTGTATACACAAATACAGACATGTCCAATGATGCATGTATTTTCATGCACATGTCATGGAAGAGTGTGTATGTATGTATATAAGTATACATGTATTTATGGATATATGTGCATACATATATGATATGTATGTATTTTGAAATGTATAGATATATGTGCTATAGTAGGATCAAATATACAGTGGTGTTTTAATTACTTAAGCAATAATTTTGATTATTATTTACATACATAAGAGGTATGAAATTTTATGATCTTGGTATGTGTTCATATGTCTGTGTAACATGCAATGTATATGCACACATTATGTGATCATAGATTTAGAAGTTGCCTAGTCCAACCACATCAGTACCACACAGAAGACAAAATGTATGAAATGTACCATTTATGTGTCCCTAAATAAGTACACACAAAATAAATGACAAGATGATGGTGTGTGTATGTGTGTTTGTGTGTGTGTGTATGAGAGAGATCGAGATCCTACTTGTCAGATATTGAAGAATAACAAGGAAAAATTTTAAATATGAAAAACAAGTATATTCCTGACAAACTGTATGCACTGTACCCCCACTCTGTTCTCCTCTCCCCTACCCTCTCCTCATGTAAGCATACTATCATGCAAAGAGCAAACTATTATGTTTATTTTTCTAGAGACACTAACCTCCCCATGCCTTTTTTTTCCTATTCCTCGGCAGCAAAGTGGACGAATTGCTCATGGCACCATCTCCCATCAGCAGAGGAATGCCCAGTACTCTGCAGTTAGTGGAATAAACTTGCATTTCACTATGCTATTATATTAAATAGGAGGAGAATTATTCCAAAATTTGCTTTGAAGAAATACTCAGGTATATGTTCGTAGTAACTTTTAAGTGTTTTTCTTTCTTTTTGGGGGGTGGGAGGTGGCAAAGGTGCAGAACAGGAGGAAGGACAGAGAAGCTAGAGCATCCCCTTTACCTCTGCTCCTACCTGGCAGGTGCCTAAACCATGCACAAGGAGGAAGTGCCTTCTGCTCTCCCAACTGCCCAATTCTGTGATCCTGGAGGTGATACTGTGTTGGAGAATATGGTTGCAGCAAGGGAAAGTGCTTGTCAGCTCATTCCTCAGGGAGGAGTGAGGGAAGAGTCACAGTCTCTGCTATAATTAGGGCTTTGCCTTTTTCAGTTAGCAAATGTATTTTTCCCTCTTTTGTGTGTGTGCGGGGAGTGTGTCACAGAATCTGGAACTGACCCCAAGCTTGTGAAATAATTAGTACAATAGTGTGAATCAGCCATTTCTGAAAAGAGTAATTTACTCTGTGTGTAGCCTCTCAGCAGGGCCCCTCATTAATCAAACAAGGCCATGTACATCAAAGTGTTCCTTGCCGGCTACCACAACATCCATCATAGCACTATTAAATGTTCTGTGGCAAGACAGGATAAATATAATGCCTTTGATGTGCTGATAACTCCATGTATTGGCATGTGGCTGCCTGGAGGGCCCTGGGAAGTATACTGAGCAAGTGGGAAGCAGGCCTTGCTTAGACACTTGAGTCAGACCTCCTCTCCCCTCTGATGTGTTGAAGGCCTCACCTCGTCACAAAGGCAGATGTTTTTGGCATGCCGTGACCAGAAAGGAAATGTCTTATGTGGTCAGGTACAATGGCAAAGAGGTCTGTAAGAGGAAAATCATTTGGAATTCCAGCCCTGGAGCCACTACTAAGGAACAGCTGATTAAATAATTCATTCATTCATTCAACAAATATTAATTAAAGGAAAGTAGCATAGATTTAATGTGAGAAAGCATAGATTTAATGCTGGAAAGGCTCTCAAAGATCATTTGGTCCAAACCTCCTTATTTTATAGATGATGAGACTGGGCCCAGGGAAGTGAGAGTGACTTCCTAAGAGTCTCATGCTGAGTAATTGGAAGATGTAGGATTTAAATCCATATTCTCTGGCTTCAAATCTAGCACTATTTCCTCACTTTTCCCAAAATAATGGTCCTCCCAGGAAAAGCAATTATGCCCCATACCTGTGAGTATTCTTGAAAGTTCCATTTTAGGCCCTCTACTCTTTTCTCTTTACACTATCTCACAAGCTATCTGTTTAATTATCATTCTATAATGCTAATGAGATTAAAGATCTTCCACACCCATTAATGGGCCTACCTATTAAAAGGAGTTTGATTAGGTGAGATTTGTTGGAAGGCCCACATCTTTTGTTAATGAGGCACTGGTTCTCAAGGGTTGTAATGCCCTCTGGTTTTGAAAAATGTATAAATACTCTGAAGTGAGGTTTTACTTTGGGGCTTACTCCCTGGAAGTGTTTGACCAGAAGAGATTCTGGACAGCCCCTAAGCAACTCCCTGGCTTTAAAAACCCAGATGCTGGTGCTTCTCTCTCTGGTAACTATGTATGTTTGGTCAGACAGTTGCATCTGTCTGTTGCTCTATGATATATGTATTGCTTCTGGTCAGGCAACTGGAAGCCCTGTCTGTTGATCTTTATTTCTCTGTATTTTCTCTGAAATTCAGGGTGCTGCCTTTTTCCCCTGAACTAAGTGAATAATAAATATGTGCTTGATTAAAGTGATTGTTGACCCCTCAAAAGTTGCCTTTCCTTTTAGAAAAACAGATCAAATAACCTGTGATAGCAGGTTCTTGCTTTTACACATTCCTAAATGGATGACTCTCAGGTGTATATATCTAGCCTTAGTACCTTTCCTGAACTCCAGTCTCATGTTACAAATTGTCTATCGGACATTTCAAATTGTATGACCCCATAGGTACCTCAAAACCAACATGGCCAAAACAGAACTTATTATTTCCCCCTAAAAGCCCACCTCAACTTCTGAACTTGATTACTGATGACATCTTCATTCTCCTAGTCAACTAGATTTAAAAATATTAACACCATCCTCAACTCCTCACTCTCACTCAACTCCTTACTCTCACCCCATATATCAAAGCACTTGACAAATCTTGTCATTTCACCTTTAAAGTTATCTCTTATTTACAATCCCTTCTCTACACTCAAACAGATACCCTGTGACTTAGGCCCTCATCACTATTACAATGGCCTTCTAATAATTTTCTGTGCCTCAAGTATCACCCTCATTCCTCTCTATGTAGATGCCAAAATGACTTTCCTAGAGTGTAGTTCTGATCATATGATTTTCCTAAAATATAGTTCTGACTCTGTGTCACCCTTTTACTCAAACTCTAGTGACCCAATTATATCTAAGATCAAATACCCAAAGGTATTTCAGTAGCTTAAGACAAACAATGATTTTCTTTTGTTTCATATTGTTATAGCAATGGTTATGTGTATATGCTTCTACTGACCCTAGATTGATTTAGGTATGATCTTTATGAGAAGAAACTGAATTGAGCCACTTGCCCCAGCTTCAGTTAGCTCTCTATCAGAAGAATGTTGGATTTTATGGTATACTCATGTGTTTTACTGTATTTTTGTTATACTTTAAATTCTGTGATTCTTAAGAAAGCCTATTACTTTGCAGAAACACAAAACTTGCAACTCTTAAAAAGCACACTTCAAGGACCAGTAGAGAGGTTGAGGTAGTTTTTTGGTATGGGGAGTTTAAGCGTTTCAAGAATAATTCAAGCCAATAGTAAAATGAGGTCTGTTGCACCAAAACACAAAGGAAAATGTGATTGAATTAAAAAAATTGACAAAATTTTGCTGTGAAACAGCCTCATTACTTTTAAGAAAATAAGAAAAGACCATCAGAAGATCCTAGCTGCTGTTACTGGTTCTTTGTTTCACAGTGTAATGTGCACATTGTAATTGGAATTTACAGCAAGAAGATCAATAAAAATATATCTGTTAACCATTGTTGTAAAAAAAAGTTAGTCATAGACAAGGCAATATAAAGACAAGAGTACTGTAGATTGTAAAAATGTAATTTTTACTAATGAAACTCATCTGTTTTTCATTCAATATCAGATGAAAATCATTGTCAGAAGAAGTTCAGCTGACTGTAAGATCTGGATATTCCCACGCACCTGCAAAAAAACCACCCAAATATGTTTTCAGGATTCTTTTTTATTTCTAATGACCTTTGAAGTCTTGTAACCACTGAGGGAGTGGTAAACATATTGATATATTGAGAAATATTGTTCTCTTAGAATTATAGAAATTCCCAAATAAAGATGGTATGCTGAAATACTACCATGTACCCATCATGAAAGGTTAAAAAATATATATATATATAGGCATGTGTCCATGTGTGTATAGAAACACTTCAATAGTGTCTTAGTAATTCCCCTCTTTTAAACTTCATTGGAAATCTATGGACTATAATCAAGTCTAGATTTGAAAAAATTAACTGTTCATTCATTAAAGGCACACTTAATATCTAATGTGATTTTTTTAATGTAGCTTCAAATAGTTATTCTCATTATCTTACAAAGTCAATGCCAAATCATATTTAAAAAAAAAAACAATGGATTGCAGCAAAAGGATATTCTACAAATTTAAAGTTTTCTTTAAATGGAAAAAGATGAAAGATTCGTTGTATAAATCAATAAATTTAATTATTTAACTTTTTTCTCAGTTATCTGTTCACCATTGTAAGTTTCTTTGCCTAACATCGACAAGTCTTTGAAATCTTGCTCCTTTATACATTTTCAATCTTCTTACACATTATTCTCCTTCTTACATAGTATATTTTAATCATGTTGGGCTCCATTTTGTTCCCTACACAGGAAATTCTATCTCCTGTCTAAGTCACAATATCACCTCCCTGATATCATGGTCCTCTTCAAGAACAAATGACTGACAAACAGCAATGTCCTATCTCCACACCTAAGTACTGGTTATCCTTCATGCATTGAATACTCTCCCCTCTCGTTTCTTTAAATCCCTGGCTTCCTTCAAGATAAAGCAAAATTCTACCTTCCTGAAGGATCCCGTTTCCATTCACCCAGTTGCTCTTTCATCTCCCCTCTAAAATTACCTTCCTTATACATATTTATAAACACTTTGTCTTTTACCATCAGAAAATGACCTCCTTGAGGGCAGGGAATATTTTTGCTTTTTCTTTGAATTTTCAGTACTTATCACAGTGTCTGACATAAATGCTGAATGATTGGTTAGTTGATTAATAACTAATGTGTATATCTAATGGATCATTGCCACTTTTATCAAGTTGTAATTTGGCCTTTTGATATGCAACCAAATATTTCTTATTGTCCCCCTACGTGACAAGTTCCTCACTCTGATGATGGTGTGACCTACCACTAAGTAGCAGGAGATACCCACTCAGTAGATTTTTAAAGGTTTGGTTTTTAAAAATTTAAGTTTTGATCTATTTTAATAGTGTGTTTTAGGATTCCAACTGTTCCCTTGGACTTACTGTTGGGAGGAAAGGGATTTCTTTTAGCATATCCCCTCCCAGCCACTATGGTTCTAGACTGACAGAACATCAAAAGATGCTGATAACTTTGAAATGACATGGGCATGTTAGCTTTAGAGTTTTACCTAAAACTATGAGAGAATTTGAATATGTTAATAAACTAACCCCAAGGTGGCACAGATAAGAGTTAGTCTATTCCCCCAAAAAACTTTTAAAAATGAGACCTCAAATGCCTGTACCCCTCCCTATGAGTACTCTCCCATCTCCATAGGGTCCATGCTACCTAGTACTCCCAACTCTAATCCACAGTTGAGTGAGTGGTTATCTTTGCCTTTCCCCTGATCCATTCTCTTCTCCATGCTGCCTGCCTTGCATCATCATTCTATCCATTGTTTCCACACCTCTTTTTTCTACTTGTCTCTGGCTATAAGTGCTTTTTGCCCCCATATCCTTTGTACTTAATTAAATCATGATTGCCACCCTATTTCCTGTCAGTCGTGGTCTTTCTGGGCAGTACCCAAAGAACCAGGCATACCTACCTTCATTTTATAATTATTTCGTAAATTAATTATCAATTCAGGAATTCATTTCTTCTCTACAATCTCATCCTCCTCCTTCCAATCTTCTACTACTCCCCTTCTACCAGCCAAATATAACAAACCTTACCCAGGGCAGCACATCATCATTTCCTGTTGATGAGGATGTGATTGTTGTCAAGTGAGTTACATAGCCACAGAGGTGGGGGCCATTCCCTTGGGCAGCCATGATGGGCTCAGAGAGCATGGTGTGGCTGGCAGTGAAGGGAATAGTCTTGGACAAGGTAAACAAGAGGTAACCAGGCAGAGCCAAATGGAGCCATTGCAGGTAAGCACAGGAGCCATTCCCAGGGGGAAATTTCTTTCAGGGAAATCTGAACAGGGAAGAACACTTCAGACTGACTCCAACAAAGCCCTTCAAAAAATGCCCTGAGGTATTTGCTTTGATTAATCAAACAGCTTTTCAGATGATCTTTGATGGGACTCATAGTGACTATATCTGCAGCTTTTAGCTCATACCAGACATCCACCACCAACTCACATAAGCCATCTATCTTAGGAATATATAGCCTAATGGCCTTGAACACTGGGCAAGATCAGAGCCCTTTTTCGTCAGTTACTGAAAGAGCTGAAGTTTCCTCTCCAGATCCTTCCCCCTTCTAAATAAGATTTCTGAGTCATTTATCAACTTCCTTAAAGACAGTAATAGGTATATTAAACAGGTATCACTTGAAAAATGTATAACTGTTAGGGAGGATATTCATTTTAATGGAATTAATCCTTTCCCACCATGATAAAGCTCAAATGTATCTTCCTCCTAATTCCTTTTTAATAGATTATGAAAGTTGAGGGCATTTAATATGCAAACTGTCCATCATTCAGTGGGGAGAAGGGTGATTCTGTAAGAATCTAAAACAAAGAAGCCCTACTTCAAGAAGAATCTGCCATGAAAGATTATTTGTTCAGTCATTTCAATCATGTTTGACTCTTGGTGACCCTATTTGGGATTTTCTTGACAAAGATACTGGAGCGGTTTGCTATTTCCTTCTCCAGCTCATTTTATAGATGAGGAGCTGAGGCAAACAGAGTTAAATAACTTGCCTAGGTTCACACAGCTGGTAAGTGTCTGAGGCCAGATTTGAACTCACGGAGATGAGTCTTTCTGACTCGAGACTGAACCCTCTGCACCACCTGGCTGCCCAATCTGCTATGAAAATTGTCTGGAAATTAAAATAGAAAATAGCAATATTTTTGAAATTACCAAATCGATTTGGCAACCTAAAAACCAACTTGCACTGAAATGTTTTTACTATCAGCATAGGACTGGTCAACCTACATATAGGTAAGTTAGCAAGAACTCAAGAGTGCTGTTCAGTGAACAATACTGACCTGACTTTAAACCTGCCAAGACTAGTTGACCTAATAGAACTAGGAACCTAGATTGTGTAAACCAAAGCTGATGAGCTCAGATCTCCCTGTGCCTACACTGTATGTTGAGAGGTGGCACTGCATATTGTAAAGAATGATGAATCTAGAGTCTTGGGTTCAAATTTTCTTTTAGATGTTTGCTACTGGTGTGATCTCGGCAAGTTGCTTAACTTCCCTGGATTTCCATTTTCTCATGTGGGAAATGAGGAAGTTGGAATAAAGACCATTTAAGATCCCTTTCCACTCTGAATATATAATGTTCTAACAAAATTATATTTAGTCCTATTAACCATAGCTCAGACTCTAGAGTTCATAGGTCACTGTATGATGTGAGAGAAACAAACACATAATCAATGGAAAAAGGAGCTATATTAATTATAATAGTGCATTGTGAGGTAGTGGAAGAAGCAAGGGTAAACATTATGCTGCTGAATTGAAGAGGTGAGTTTGTCAGAAAAGCTTTCTAGATTGGGTGGGTTTTGACTATAAAATGTCAGACCTCATAAAACATCTATTTATCTATCTAATGTGATATATATATATATATATAAATAATACAAACATATTATATGTATGTATAATTTATATGCATGTATATATTTACATGGGGCAGCTAGGTGGTACAGTGGATAGAGTGCCTGATCTGGAGTCATCAAGGCTCATCTTCCTGAGTTCAAATCTGCCCTCAGACACTTGCTAGCTGTGTGACCCTGGAGAAGTCACTTAACCCTGTTTGCCTCAGCTTCCTCATCTGTAAAATGAACTGGAAAAGTATTGGCCAAACTCTTTAGTATCTTTGCCAAGAAAACCCCAAATGAGGATAAAAGAGTTGAACATGACTAAAAAAAAGACTGAATGATGACAACAAATGAATTTACAATTTTATGCATGTGTGCGTGTGCGTGTGTGTGTGTGTGTATTTATAAAGCTATAAAAGATCTTGGAATTCATCTAGTCCTCGGTTTTACAGATCAGAAACAAGAAGCCCAAGAATGTTAAATAAATTGCCCCAAAGCAAACAAGCAGTGAGTATCAGAGGCAGGATTTAAACCTAGGTCTTCTGATTCTAGACTTGGTACCCTTTACATTATATCACAATTGTGAAATAAAGAATTGATGTTTGGGCAATAACATCAAGAAGTTCCAACCAGGGACTCAGATCTTCTACCTTTCTCATTAATATATATGAGACATCTAAGATATTGGGGTTAAGAAAATGAAAAGTGAAATGGAAGATGAGGAGGAGAGCTTTTGGCATTGTGTTGGAAAAGAAAACCTTAAAATGGGTTCATATTGGAAATCAGACATTAAATGAGAATTATAAGGACTTTCTAAGTCTGACTAGTAAGAAATTGGGATAGAGATTTTGCTCTTGGTTAGCAGATAGATAAGATTAAAAAATAGACTTTAGGTGATTTCTTGCCATGTTTTCCAGAAGACTTCAGCCTCTGATGACAATGCTCTCCTTTTGGAGAGGAAAAGCCTATCAGAACATCAGCTATGATGACTCTCCTATAAACACCAAAGGACTTTACAACTATTCTGATACTGTTTGTGTGAGAGCCCTCACACTTAAGCGTTAGGCAGTTAAACTAAAAGAAAAATGGCAGAGCATATTACTCCTCTTCTGAGATAAAGGTAGCACCTCAGCAAAATACTGCATCTGAAGCCAGAAGCTAAGAGTAGAGTATGGCTCTTTTAACTTTTACTAACAGTGATCATGGGGTCACTGAAGCAGTCAAATAGTAGTTGCTCAAGACCAATTGTGAGCAACCAGCGGGAAGCTATGTCAGGCAGAGACTACATTCTTGGTGGAGACTTCATTCTGTGTCATGCTAATGGAGAATAGGAGAATTAATAGGGGAAGAACATGAAATTATCAAAAAGTTTCTCTCAATTTCTATAGCCTGGACATTTATGTTCCATGTATGCATGCCCTCTATGTATCTTCCCAGGTCATAGTGCTCTCTATGTGTGAGCCCCTGTATAGATATTCCCTAGTTTACTCTTCCCACTTGACAGTGTGTGGTCATAGCAAGAGTAGATCAATGAAAGAAATATTCTATTGCTGCTTTTCTTAGTATGCTATTGTTTAATGCCTTTGTTTTGAACAAATTATGTCCTATGACTGACTAGTTTAATAAACATATTGGTGGGGGTTCATTAATTATGTTTTATGTTGGAGTTTTTTGCTTACAAAAAACAATTTAATTAACATTTACTTAATATCCCTGGGTCTCCTGTTCTTCACCTGTAAACTACCTAAACTTCTGGATTTTTTTTCATTTTTTTTCTAGTGAACGTAGACTCACAGGATACCTTGAACGTAGGGGAGCTTCTCTGTGGTCCTCCAAAAATGACAGGGGATAGGAGGTGCCCCAGGAGCTACATTAGAGATAAAAGTCACTATTATACATCACAAAAAGTATGAAATAATAATTGGCATTCGTAGAGCATTTAAAGGTTTGCAAGGCACTTTAAATGTGTTGTCTCATTTGATTCTCATAACAACCTTGGGTGGTAGAATTATAAACATTATAATTATATTATAAGTACCATTTTGAATATGAGGAAACCAAGGCTCTGGCTGAGTGAATTGTTCTTGGTTGCATGCTCTTGGGTGCACAGTAAATAAATCTTCCAGGCAGAATTTGAACTCAAGTCTTCATGATTCCAAGTTTAACACTCTACTACTCAATATTCCAACATGGAAAAATTACATGTTTTATTTCCATATTGCCAATGGAAGTTATAGTGGTGAATAGTATTGAAAATTTATAAACCTTTGCAGGGAAAATGAAGAAGCATTATCGAATAAAATCCTCAATCCTTAGCTCCTCAAGGGCAAGATATATGGCCAAAGGAAAATTCAGCCTTCAACAGTCACATGACTTTCCCTACCCAGTCACAATTGAAAATATTGTTATCATCTGACTTTCTATTTAGAATAACAATTTTCTTCATCAACTTCATTTTATTCAGTTTGATAGCTGAATAATGATGCAAGTAGAATTTTAATTTGTTGATCAATTTCAGTTTTTTAAATGATCAGTTTAAATGCACCCTGTAACTTCTTCCTTCTTTGCATTTATTGTCTTTCTAAAATTTGGTGTTCATAACATGACTGCTTTCTTTCCTTTTCTTTTTTTCATAATCTCATTGTCTGATACAGTACTTTGTATTATAAGATAAAAAAATTGAAATCCTATTTGGACAATTTTTGTTATTGTTAATTTTGTTTTAGGTTTATATACTCACTGATTTAGAGCGAGACTGGATCTCTCTGCTCATCTCATCCAAGCTTCCCATTTTATAGATTAGGAACATTACTCAGGATCATACAAATAGTAAGTAGCCTACCCTAGTTTTTATTCCCTTGGACTTTGGCTCAAATACAACTCTCCTTCCATTTCCCTACCCTGATGACTCTATATAACAGACTCTTTGTCTGTTAATAAGTTTTAGGTGAATTTTTCAGTATTAACATTAATCAGATTGTTAAGTGACTACAAGAATTTACAGTTATGAAAATGATGGTTTACATTAAAGAGTGCTTCAAGGTTTATAAAGTATTTTCATCAAAATAAGTCTATGAAGTATGTAGTATAAACATGACTATGCCCATTTTAAAGATAAAGAAACTGAGATTCAGAATACTTAAAAGATTTGCCCATGGCCACACAGCCAGTCAGTGTCATCCTGGTCCCTAGAGTCTAGCCCTCTTTCTGTGTAGTGCTATTGCTTGGGAACAGCCCTATATTAAAGAAGGGACTTAATTCTTCTCAAATATGATAGCTGAGAGATATCATTTTTCTCCAGTAATTAACTGTGGAAGAATTGCTCAGCATTGGTACAACTGATCAAGGGATCTACCTGCTATTCTATTAATTATTGAAACTACATCAGGAACATCTTCAGTTTGAGGAAAAGAATTTCAGTGCCGTGTTCTTAGAGGGAGGTAACATGGTATATTTTTGTAATTAATGGAAAAATCAGCTTCATTCAAAGCTTGTTACTACTGCGGAAATAATATCTGATTATCTCATATGTTTTATATATTAATATGTTCTATTATAAACAACTGATTGCTATGCATTGTTTTGGAATTAATTACTTATGAGTCTTCCTAAGTCTTTTGTGGTAAGTGCAGTAAATGTCAGTCTCTTATAAGTAAATTTATCTATGTAACTATTAAGCTCAAGGGTAGAAAGCTTTTACCTGCAAAGTGTTGTTACTTATATTTACATGTATAGAGTTGGATCTTCAATAGCATCTGATCATCCTAAAGGAAAGTTGAAACTTTTGAGAAAATAACAGGACCAGAAAATTCTCTGTTCAAAAGTAGATAATATTATGGGGTTCTTGGTTTCTTTCTTTGTTTTTCCTCTTTCCTGAAATCACTTTTAATGCTTCCTCTATTTGGGGTCTGCATAATGAACTTGCATTTATCAGATTTGTGTCTCCTAGACTATGCTGTCCACTGGCAGATGGTCATGCAACAAGGAAGGAGCTGTGTGGGGTGGGCAGAGTAAATGCTTGCTGAGGATATGAGCTTACTCCCCATGACTTTCCCTCTATATTCCCTAAAGATCCTGCATGGAATTTTTCCTTTGCGCACTCAAAGGATATTGCAGGCAACCTCTTGGATGTAAGACATCCATTCCAGCCCGATATCTCTCCATACCTCTTCCTGGGAGTCGTGGTTTCTTTCCTTTCATTGTGATCTCGTAATTTGTCATTATGTCTTTTTTTGCTTTATGTCTTCTTGCTCACAGCAACTTTAGGGTACCAACCCCTTCCCTTGATGACCCCTACTGGTTTCCCTCTTGCCACCTTAGACTCAGCTGGCACCACATTCTACACTTCACACTGATCACCCCCTCCCTCCCCCCGCAACCTATTCCTTGCCCCTGAATTGGAGTCTTTACCCCTGTTCAGCAGGAAGCAGCTATTGAAGACAGTAATCTTTGCCCCTTTTCCCCCAAAATAGTCTCCTATCTAGTGGCTGAGTGGGGAAATGATATGCATACAATATTAAGGACTGACTTTGTGAAGCCCCTAGTTTATTTTCTAACCTGAAGGTGCCCTAAAGTGTCCCCTTACCACAAAACTTCCCCTTATCCTGAGGGGACCATAAGATTTCTTGTCCCTACCCCATCCTGGGGAATTTGATTTCCTTATCTTGCTTATCTTAGGTCATTGTAGCCTTCATCCTGTGTCTTCATCTTGTAAGACTTATCCTAGCTCAGCAAACCCCATAAGGAAACCCTAAAATCATCCTATGTAAGTCTGGTTCTTTTCCTATATTACTGCCTTTGTTTAGCGACTTGCCAAATCTCAGGCCCTCTTGCTTTTGGGTCAGTAAAGCTCCCAATGACTACAAAAATAAATTGCCCAGGCATTACTTAGAAGTCATATTTTTTCTTGAGAGAAAATAATCTAGAACCTGTGCATTCCAACTTGGTTTAGACATATATATGAAAGATCTATGAAGTAAGTTTTTACCTGTGAAAATGATGGAGAACTTCCTGACCTCTAGTAGTAGCAAAAGAATTAATGAATGGGCATTGGTACTGAGACCTTATCTTAAAAAGTCAAGGTCTCCCACTTTATCTGGGACCCTCTCCAGTCATCCTGATCTATATATTGCCATTAGGCCCAGGTAGCTCCAGAGGAGAAAGGGAGACTTAAATCCAATTCACTTGGAAGACATGGCTTCACATCCTAAGGTGATGGTCCTCTTGGAGAACAAGGTTGAACAGTAACAACAACTTGCTGCTCTATAATCAAACTAATTAAACCAAACTCATCCTGATTTAAATAAAGGTAAACAAGATATAGAAAGGCAAAAATTCAGATGAACACTTTTCTCACTATTACACAGTAAGGCAATAGAAATTATAATTGGTGCATTTAGAATATGAGGTGTTCAGAGTTAATTGGAAGTCACTGTTCTGCTGGCTTGGAACAACCAGGGAAGATGAAAAGAGCTACTGAGTCAGATGGCATCCTCTTGCCTGGGAAGGAAGAGTTGAGAAGCTATCAGATGCTTTATTTGCTTGAGAGAGGGCTTCTTATTTTGAGAAGGAAGCCCATATAGAGTTAATAGAGTATGTTTGAAATTGAATTAAAGTTAGCTAAATTAATGGAAACCTTCCTATAAAGTCATATATGTTTTATGTGTGGAGCTGCTTTAGTTTAAATTTTGGTCTTGATTTAATAGCAAAAGCACTTTTGCTGGTTTAAAAGAAAAGGGTGGTGAAAGGAACACTGAATTTGTAGTAAGAAAACCTAAATTCAAATCCTAAATTCCTACTTTTGTGGCTAGGCCAATCACTTTGACTCTTCTCTCTTCCTATTTCCGTATTTGTAAAATAGAGGTATTGAAATAAACTAGAAGATGTTAAGTTCTTTTCCAACTTTAAATCCTATAATCTATTTATGGTTTAAAAAAGAAAGAAACAGAATCTAAAATTCATGATTATTTTCTGGTCACTCCAAAAATATGTGTGTGCATATGAGTATGTGTGTATGTATGTGTACATACACAGACATACTCATTGCCTGGGTGCACAAACAATTTCTGATGGCAGAATATGTATATTAAACAGGCAGTTATTAAAATGGGGGGAAAATCATCCAGAAAGAGTTCAAGCTGCAAGTCAGTCACAGAGGGATAAATGTGTTCTTCCATCGGGGCTCAATCATTGGAGAACACTGACTTGTGTTTAATCTTACTCAAGTTGCAACCTGTTGCTTTATTTACCATGAAGCAAACAACATCAAAGTAAATTCAAGGTCCATTGTTACCACAATCAGGAAGGCAAGCATGTCGAACTGCAGGAGAGGGAAGGCAGCAATTGCCACCAATAGCCCTGATGAGGAAATAAGTCTTTCTTCTAAGAAGGGGGCTGTCTGCTGTCTGCAGATAAAAGCACGGGGGAAGCAAGACTTCTTAGATGGTACTTTATAAACTGCCTGGATGACTAGGTTGTAGTTTTAAAGCTGACTTTGCCTGAAGAATAAAGAAAACTGGGTGTTTTCTTATCATAGTGGAATAGAATGGTGCATGTTATGCTATAACGATCTGCTGATATGAAAATGTTCATGTCCCTGGTACCCGTCTACTCTCTCTCTCTCTCTCTCTCTCTCTCTCTCTCTCTCTCTCTCTCTCTCTCTCTCTCTCTTTCCTCCTCTCTTCTTCTAATGTTTGATATATATATATATATATGGATATATATATATATATATATATATATATATATATATATATACATAGAGAGAGAGAGAGAAATAGTTTTAAATTTTTGTGTGCATAGCATTTGTTGTTGCTGAGTTATTTCAGTCGTGTGTGACTCTTCATGACACCATGGGGTTTTCTTGACAAAAATACTATAGTGGTTTGCTATTTCTTTCTCCAGATCATTGTATAGAGGAAGAAACTGAGGCAAAAAGGGTTAAGTGACTTGCCCCAAATCACACAACTACATGACTAAGCTAGATTTGAACTCATAAAGATGAGCCTTTCTGACTCCAGGCCACTAGAGTCCTCACTGAGCCACCTTGCTGTCCGTATGTAAAATATTGTATAGCACATTATAGCATAGCATCATATAGCATAGCATACATATGGGCAGCTAGGTGGTGCAGTGGATAGAGCACCAGTGCAGGAAGTCAGGAGGACCTGAATTCAAATCTCACCTCAGACACCTGACACTCACTAGCTGTGTGACCTTGGGCATGTCACTTAACTCCAGTTGCCTCATCCTGGGTCATCTCCAATCATCCTGATGAATATCTGGTCACTGGATTCAGATGGTTCTGGAGGAGAAGTGAGGCTGATGACTTGCACAGCCCTCCTTCACTCAAAACAAAGTGAAGTACAAGCAATGTCATCATTTCTCTGATGGTGTGGTCTTCTTTGGCAATGAAGGATGAACGCACAGCACATATATGTGCAACCAGGTGGCTCAGTGAGAACTCTAGTGACCTAGAGTCAAAAAGACTATAGTATAACATATACTATAGTGTAATTATTATAGCTTTGTGTGGCAGCTCTCATTAAATGAAGTTGTGTGGTGCAATAGAAAGTTTTCTGGGACAAGAAGTTAGGCAAAAGGAGGTTTCCAACCTCTAATACTTTGAAACGTTGGGCATTTCCCCAGTCTCACTGAGCTGCAGCATCCTCATTTATAAAGTGCTCTTACAAAATGTGGATGCTCTTGGTAAAACCTAACTTAAGATTGGAGTGAGGCTCAAATGGAATATTTTAGCATGTTTAGTTTCTTAAGTCACAGAGTAAGGGCAAATTTGGAATAGTTGTTACACTTAAATACCCCTGGAAATGTTCATACAGTATAATATCTTTAAATAGTTGTAGTTAGAAAGGGACCAGATTATAAAGTAATTAGTATCAGAGAGCAGATGTGTCCTAGATGGTTCTTGCAACTGAATGCTAATTTTATTTTTCACAGTATCCAGCTAAGAAAGAGATAGAACCAAGACTTCTACTCAAATAGAAGACAAAAAACAGGTAAAGATTTTGCTGGCATGAAAATTGATGATAAGTTAGGGGAAATTATGAAAAGTCTTTGCACAAAGGACTAATTATATATAACAAGGGCTTTCCCCTCACATGTAGAAAGGAAATGTCATGTGGCTCAAAGAGAGACAGAACAGACATCTGTGGTCTCTTCTCCTGCCACCTTTTCCCAAGGGAGTTTTTAATTCTTACCAGGAGGGGAAGCAGGAAGTTGGAGCCAGAGGCAGTCACTCTGCTCTCTTCAGAAACAGGGGTTAAAGGACTAGAATTTCATATGTGCTCTCTTAAACATTGTTAGTCTAGGGGATGAGGTTTTCAGGTTAAATCTAACTTCTGATCCCCATTCATTATTTGGGGAAGTAGTACCCCAAGTTTATATTCAAGGCTTTATTCCTTTCCCACCATATACCAATTCCACAATGAACACATATGGCGTTTATCAAAGAAACCCATTTATCCAAATCAATAGCAAAATAGAACTTAGAGAAACTATACATAGGAGAACATAAATCAGAAAATCCAAAGGGAAAGAAGTCTTCCATTGAAAGTGAGCTAACAACTCATTTGAGAGAGAGTTCTAGATCTCATCCAAGGGAAAGTTTCCCAAAGTTCCTAGTGTCCCCAGTGAGTTGGGAATAGGACATGTTAGAGACTGACATTTCCCCTTATATTAGCTTCTTCCTAAAGTCTTTTCCTTCAGGAACCTGAACTGGGGTTTGTACCTTCCGTCTTCTCTCTCAAAGTTGAGACAGAAGTGCCCAAAGCAAATGCAGAACCCAAGGAGACCAAAAAGAGCTCAAAGAAGACTTGAAAAAGTCTCAAGAGACTCAAAACTTAAAGAGAATTGAAGACCTCTTCTCTCTCCCACTCTTGCCAACTCTGCCCCACCCTTCACACAGGCATGGGATATTGATCTCCATCAAGAAGGAGAAAGTCCCAATGGGATATAGAACATACATATGTCACATATGTTAGTGGAATCCACTATCTTTCTTCTTCCTGTATCCCCCATGAGGCAGGAGAGAACAATCAAAAGAGAATATGGCAGAATCCTTCTAGGTAACCAGGAATACTACTAAGGCTACCCTCTCATGAGGTCTACTAGCCTAAGTAGATAATTTACAAGTATCATGAAAAGGAGATTCTAAAATTACAATCAGTATAATGAGATCCTCACATTATAAGGACACTGGGAACTGAGAATAACTAAGGGGCCAATAATCTCACAACTCCTATCTTATGCTCAGTTCAGGCCAATAGTGTCAAACTTGAATACTAACAGGGCATAAACTGTAAATAAGGATCCCTGCAGCTGCACATTGACTTGGAAGTCACCTGGGCATGTTGCAGGCAGCATAACCAATCAGTCATGTGTTAGACACCTCTACTCTAGGGTAAATACTCATTCAATGGAATGGTATCTAGATGAATCCATATACTTTAAATTATTTTTCATTCTTTTTTTTTTCAATTCACTTGTTGTTTTAGTGATGCCTGACTCACCATGACCCCATTTGGGGTTTTCTTGGCAAAGATGGTGGAGTGGTTTGCCATTTCCTTTTCCAGCTCATTTTATAGATGAGGGAACTGAGGAAAAGAAGATTAAGGGACTTACCCATAGTTACACAGCTAGTATGTGCCTGAGGCTGGATTTGAACTCACGTCCTCCTGATTTCAGGGCTGGCACTCTATCCGATGCACTACCTAGCTGCCACCTAGTTCGTATTGCTTAATTTCCAAAGTGAAATATGCCAATGATGCGAGTGCATTGTAATATGTATAAAATGTTTTTCAAACCTTAGAGCATTCCATCTGCTCTGGATTTATGGTTTGAACACTGTCAGGTATAAAGTTTACTTTTAATAATAATAGAAGTTAATTTTATGACACACTTGAAGTTTACAAAGTACTTTCCTCACAACAGCATGATGAGATAAATATTGCAATTGCTATTCCATTGTATAGATAAGAAAACTGAGGCTTCCATGAGTTAAATGTGTATCTTGGAGACATGTAGCTAGTAAGTCAGACAGACCAAGGTCTCACCCGATTTTAGCTCTAGTACTCTTTCCACTACTCCATGCTGACTTTTGGTGTGCCATGCTTCCAAATAACACCACAAGGTTGAAAAATGATATAAACACAAGATCTGCAATGACTGGGGCCTTGATAACACCTTCTTAGCCCTTACTATTATGCCTTTTGTCAGGAGTTTTGGAACTCCAATACCTATAGTGAAGTTTCAAGATGTACCATAATTAGTTGGCTTAATTTCTATCCTATCTTCCCCTGACAGATATCAAAGCCCTGATTAGCATTTTGTAATTTTCTCAAACCTAATGTGGATTGGTTCACATTGTCTGTACAACCAGGCTAATTTCAGCCAAGGGAAACCAACAGCTTTTACCCATGCCCTAGTGTCTTAACCTGGAGTAAAACTGATATGGAGCATGATGTAGTGAAAATGCAGTGATATGAACTTGCCATGATTTCTAACTTTGACATGCTCTAAGTATGACAAGGTTATTGTCAAGGGCAGAGCTATTGACCTTGTGACATAAAATCACCACTACTAAACTCTCTTGGAATTCCCTATAAGACTTTGATCACATTGATAGAATGGCTCAACACACAACTCTTCCCTGAGAGCACATACTTTGCAGCAAGAGAATTTAGTTAAAATAACCTATCAATACCATACCCTTGGAGTTCCAAAGCAGTTCCCTCTGCTACAATGAAATCTCTTCCTGATCCTTTCCCCTTCTCCTTTTAAAGGATAATAGCAAGCTCTATAATTGACCAGCTTTCAAATAACAGCAGGGAAACCCTGTTTCTCCCTGCTTTCAAGTGTAGATTTCATGGAACTCTCGTGGAAGAAAAATACTCCTCAGAGCTATGGCAAGAAAGTAATGCGTACTGGCAACCCTAGCTCAACTCACCTGCCTTTGTCCTTGTGGTAACAACTAGATAAGGAGTCAGAACACCTGTTTTGAATCCAGGCTTAGTCCCTCACTTTGTGCAATCCTGGGCAAGTCTATAACTTGCTGTGGTCTCCAGGAGTTCTTCATCTACAAAGCAGGTAATGAGAACTGGTCTACCTATAACACAGTGTTGTGGAGAAAAATCAAATGGCATGGCTATGTGAAAAACAAATTCTCTTTCCTTGAGAAGCCATGCATCTTTTCCACATCATGGGGAGCACCCTCTGGAGTGAATGGGAGTCCCAGGGCTAGGTAGCTTTAGATGCTGCCACAGGAAAGAAGCAAAACCTGGCAGCCACCTGCAGAGGCTGCTTAATGCAAACTTTTATTGGCTGTACTGCCTTTCCTGACATTGCGCTGACACTGTCTTCATCAACATTCATCTGTGATTGTCATTGCCTCCACGGTGATAAATCCTGCACAGGTACCCAAGGGTGTTCAGAACACAACCAATTTTCTCCAGGTTTCATTCCCCCACCATTCTCCACACCAATGGACTGCAAAACCTAATTGGGCTATTGTCTGCTTCCCAAAACAAACTCATTTTTCTCCACCCAACCATCAGAGATGCTGTCAATCAACATGAAACGTGTCAGATTTTGAAAGGGGGTGACAAGGCCTGTAATCTCACAAGCATTTCCATGTAAACAAGTTCACCATCATTTGGGGAATTAAAGAAAATCACCTTCATATTTGTGGGGTTTTTTTTCATTTAGAATTTCTCTCTCTCTTTTTTTTCTAAGTACATATCACCAGGTAAATAAAACTTGGAAGGAATCAGAGATGTATGGGGTAGGGGATCTACCTGTGTGCATGTGTGTGTGTGTGTGGGTGTGTGTGTGTATACTGGGGTGGTGAATCCAGGTGAAAAAGCAAGCTGTAAAATGCTCCATTTCTAGAAGCAAGTCTTTATGGAAGTGGTAGAGAATTTGTTCACTCATTGCATATAAATGAGACATGTCCGTGCCATAATTAGCCCACCTGGTTTCTCTGCTTTTGTGTAGGGGCCATTATGTCTTTGGACATAAGTTTCACTTGGGAAAGGGTCCAGAGCCCCAATGGACAGGTTCTTGAGATCATGCCCTTTGCTCCACGTCTGGGCCTACAGTACTCGTTAGGAACAAAAACTGTCACAGCTCTTTACTAATAAGAGTGTATGTAGATCTTTGGCAGCCTCGGGACAGTAGTAACTTATTCTGTGACACATTTTGTGAGTTTTATGTGCCTGCTCTATAAAAAATGCACTGTTTCCATAGCAATGCGGGGCCTTCGGTAAGGCATGTGTGACAGTTAAAGCCCCCGCCCCCTTCAGGGAAATGTGCTTTTTCTGGATGCTTTTAAGACTTTCCTGAGGCCCCACTACTGCTCCCACTCCAATCAATTCACTTGAGAAAAGACCAAATGACAGATTCCCCCCCCACCCCCTAACCCCATTTGTTGGAGAGGAAGACACTGTTGATTGGGAGTTGCAATTTTAAGTGCACTAACAGCCTCAATTAGAGAGGCTGGCCAACTTGGAGAAAAAGAGTCTCATCCTTTTCATTGGCCAAAAATAGAAAATGAGCCTTTTTTAGGGGCTGCCAAATGAAAACCATTTTAAAATATAACATTTCCGTGTTGCTCCCCATGTCCTGGTTTTCTACATGAATAGAAACACAGTCTCTAAATAATGAAGTGTAATGTGATGGCTAGGACACCGAATCTGGAGTCAGGAAGGCCTGGCTTAGAGTTCTGCCTGTTACTCTTTTAGCTGGATCACCTTGGGTAAGTTAAGTCATTTAATGCCTCTGAACCCTTGAGTCCTTCTCTGTAACATGGGGTTATACGACTCCCGCTGTCCATCTTAAGCAGGGTGGTTGTGAACACTTAAAGGTATTATATATGTCAAGGCTATTTATAAACCATAATTAAGCTATTATTTTAAATACCAAGAGTCAGACCTAAGGTTCCTTGTCTGACCTAGCAGGCCCCTGCTCAGTGAGATAGTGAGTGGGACAGTACTCTACCTTCCTATCTCAATAAAACTGGTTCTCAAGGAGTTAATTTGGAAAGAAAAGGGATTTTAAAAAAAAAGGAAAATGCCCTTCTTCCCATCTTTTTTTTTTCTGGTAGAGGAGGGAGGATATGATGAGTAGGAGGAGAATGGATTGTTTTTCTCTGGCATGATAGGCAGTGTGTCATATATCTTCATTGAACAGCAGTGGTTTCATCAACATTTACTTATTCCTTTGCTTGGCTTTTAACTGAGGGCAGCTTTATTGTGAGATGGTTTCAGAATCTCAGCTCTTTCTGTTAAAAGTTCCTCACCACTCCTGCCCTCACCTCCCAAATTCACAAAGTGGAGATATGACAATGAAAAGAAATATCCAGATCTTTATGGCACAGCTATTTGTAGGAAAGGATAAAAATAGACCTAAAGAAAGTCTAACCAAGAATTTTCCAATCATGCATAAGCATCTGGACTTCCCCGTGGGAACGAAGTGCTATGATCTGAAGTATCATTATGGTTTGTACCTACTCTAGAACCAAATGATATCTTGTGTTTTGCTAGGGATAAAATGCCTCAGCACAGGGAGATACGTAGTCAGGGGCTTAGATGAACATAGGTCTTTCTCCATGTCAATACCTGAACTAATTTTTGCTAATCTACTAGGGAAGTGGGGCCTAGTATCCTTGATTGTCAATGTCCTTGACTAGTTTCTTTCCCCAACATTGACTTACCATCATTGAATTGAATGATATTTTGCTCTCATTTTTGACATCTATCCACTTAGACCTGCCTCTCATTACCTGGGCCTTTCCTCAAGATCAGAACCAAACTCCACATTTTCTTCTGGGAGAGAAAATCAAATCCATATCTGAACCAGGATCTAGTCAAAAGAAAAGCATTTCTATTTACTGGTAAAGGGATGACTATGATTAGTAAATTGTCTTTTCTTTCCCTCCCAGTTTTCTCCTTTTTCCTGCTTCTTCAATCCATTATCCATAGTCAAAAACAACAAAAAAATTTCATTAAAACACAGCTCTAATTGTGTCATTCCTCTGCCTAAAAAAAGTTTTTTGTAACTCTATTTCTATCTCTTCTGTCCTCTAAAGCCTTTCACTTCCAAACTATGCATCCCAGGCCATTGCCTGTCTTCTTGATTTTTGTCTCACTTTATCTATGATTCTGTAGGACAATACAGCTGGAGTTAAAAGTTAATTTAGAATTCTTCTAGTCAAAACTCCTTACTTTATAGTTGAAGAAATTGAGGCCCAGAAAAGTCACAATTTTGAGGAAATTGGCCAACTTGGAAAAGAAGAACCCCATATTTCTCACTAACCAAAAATAGAAAATAGCTTTTTAGGGGCTGCCAAATGAAAATCATTAGGGTTTTTAATAGCATTTCTCTATGGTTTCCTATGCCCTGTTTTCTCCTCTGAGAGAAACACATGTCCTTAAAATACCCAAGTTGCACAGACAGGAAAAGTGCTAGCATTTGAACCCAAGTTCCCTGACTCCAGAGTCCAACATTGTCTACACACTACACTGACTCTTGTGACTTCCTTCTTCAAAAATATAAGAGGGCAAGGATTGTTTTCTTTTTTTCTTCTGTAGCTAGCTAAGTTTGTGAAGGAGGATGGGGGCATATAGCCAAGAACAGGAGAAGGCATTAGATATCAGATCACTAACCATGCCCAGTCTTTTTTAAAGTCTCTAAGTCTGGGTATATTGTTGAGTTGTTGTGTTTATCCTTCATTCTCAAAGAGGACCATGACATCTAGATGACATGATTTGCACTTGACTTTGTTTTGAGTGAGGGAGAGTGTGCAAGGTCACCAACCTCACTTTTTCCTCGTGAGCCATATAGGTCCAGTGAGCAGATATTCATCAGAATGACTGAAGATGGCCCAGGATGCAATAGGAGACTGGACAACAAGTCCCCACCCACCTAGTACAGGGTGGATTTAAATACTAAGTAGTAATTGTTTTGCTTTTACCCAGGGAAAGTGCTTTGTCTAGGTGCTAAATAATTGCTTATTAATTTTTTATTCTTTAAAATGAACTCCAGTTCAAAACTTCAGAGTCATACTTAACTTACCAATATTGCTGAGTGATATCAGGATGCATCATAACCTTTATTGGAGTACAGCTTTTGCTTACCATGCAGCAGAAACTTATTACATATCACTTCTCACTGGTCCTATGAATGCTGTGACCTCTGACAGCTAGGACACCTAGCCAGCAACACAAGATACCGCCAAGGGAAAATACTTATGGGACAAGGGAAACACACAGATATCCAGAAGGGAAAATGCATATAGGAGCAAACATTTAGCCTGAGATATAAGGGAAAGAGTGTTGGATTTGGAGTTGGAGGAACTAGGTGGCTCAGTGGATAGAATGCCAGGCTTGGAATCAGAAAGCATCCTCTTCCTGAGTTCAAATTCAGTTTAGTCACTTACTAATACATATGTGATCCTGGACAAGTCACTTAACCCTCTTTGCCTCAATTTCCTCATCTATAAAATGAGCTGTAAAAGGAAATGGCAAACCACTCCAGTATATTTGCCAAGAAAACCCTAAAAGGGGTCATGAAGAGTCAAACACAACTGAAAAACAACCCAAGACAGTTCAAATCTTGACTCTGCCAATGCCTCTGTAACTTTGGCAAAGTCCCTTAACCTCTATGGGTTTCTATTTCCTCATCTGTGAAAGGTGAAGGTTGGACTAAATAACCTTAGAGGTCCCTTCTAGCTATGCGTTCATAATCTAGTGATGCATCTTTTCCTCCCTCCAACTTATATAATTATAAGTCACATTCACTGAGGACTTCATGGTTTGCAAAATACTTTTTTTGACAACCTCATGATGTAAGTATATGAGTATTACTATGTGCATTTTACAGATGAGGAAACTAAGTCTCAAAGAAGACCGTAGAGAGAATACCAAGGTAGTAGAATGGATGCCAGTTTCATAATTCTAGCTGTGGAGACTCTGCCTCTCCATACTTAAATGCATTAGCTTAGTAGATACTAAGTACCCATAGACTTAAGAGAGGAGAACTTTCTGACATTGAAAAAAGTGTGAATGTTTAAAAAAATATTAAAAAGTGGCTTTCCTACAGCATGCGTTGTGACTGGTAGATGACCTAATTTTTCTCCCAGATCTATCCTCTAGAGAAATAGTTCTCAACTTTTATGTTTTTGGTCTCAGAACCCCTTTACATTCTTAGTAATTATTTAGGATACACACCCCCCAGCTTTTGTGCAGATTATCTCTTTTGATATTTACTATGTTAGAAATAAAAATACCAGTATTATTGTGAAAATAGTTTTGACTTCACAGATCTCCTAAGAGGTTCTAAGGGTAGACCAGACTCCTTGTACAATACTTGGAAAACCACTGCCGTAGAGTGTTGGTATATTGTCTAACTTCTCTGGACTTCAAAAAAAAAGCAGAAACTGACCCCTACCTCCCTTCAACTTCACTAAGGACTGAGTGAGATAAAGAAATACAAAAGGCACAAAACAATGTGATAAAAGTTGTGAAAATTCTCTGAATTTCCTGAAGGAAGCTGCTAAGGAAACCACATGGAACGTTCTCCCCCAGCCTCCTCCTCCCAAGCTAAAATAGAACGTGTGGGTGATTCGTGTAACATATATCTGCTAGGGCCTAGATTTCTTATCCCAGGAACCAGCTTTGTGGATACCCAGGGAAGCTCAAGAAACTTTTCCCCCTGGCAAACAGGGGGTCATCCTTTCATTGCAATGCTGGTACCTAGTGAAAGCCTGTATGTGAAAACCTGGATGTCTTGTCAGGAATGTTATTACATCTGGATCAATTCTTAATCTTCCAGTTTAGCTTTGAGCTGTTCAGCAACCTCCAACAGATCAGTTATAAATCATTCCATCTAGGCTTGCATTCACCTCACCCAATGTAGGTAAAAAAGGTTTCCTCATTGTTCCCCCTGTGGCATTTCAGGATTTCTTGGAGGTCAACCTACCTCTAAAACCAGTGTAAGATTCTCCACCCTGACAAAATTCAAGTCTTTGAGATACAGGAGTATTTTGGCAGGGGGGCGGTGAGGGGGGGTGGTGTGGACAATAGGGAGCAGAGAGAAAAGTTAATCTAAAGAACACAAAAATTATTTCCTTTTCTTTGGGTCAAAATGGTTGCGTGTATAAACCCAACAAGAAATCTACGTCTTTCTATGCCGAAAGAATTTTCTAAGAAAGTCATCAGACTTACCAAACAGAGCTAGAGACCAATATATTTGTTAGTCTCAAAACCAGGCCAACCCTTGATTAAATTGTAAATGGGGAAGGAAAGCTATCTCCCTACTCTCCTTTATAATAGTGCCCATCCACTCTCTATTTACCTCATTCTCCCCAAAGTTCTCATTTCTTTGGACCTCTGTCCTCTTCTCTTGGCTGTCTATTCATCTACATTGTTTTAGCTGATAGGATTTAATGGGATCCCCTTTCTAGGAGCATTTGCCTTTTAATAGGTTGTCCTCAAAAACCCAAATGCCTTTAAGATATAAAGGAATGATTCTCTGGTGGGAGAATTTCAGGCACCATGACACATTATAGGGAAATAATTTGGGTTTGACTGCTACCACCCAAGGAGCCACGACCTTGACAGTTGCCTAGACTATTATAATAGTCTTTTAACATTTTTTCCTTCATCTCCACTTTTTCTCCCCTCCAATCCATCTTTCACACATTTTTTGAATCAGATTTCTTACTCAGAGATATGAACATGTCCTTCCTCTTCTATATTGGCTCCATATTGTCCACTGAGCAAAACTAAATCTTTTTTGCTTCAACATCAAGTTCCTATGTAATCTGTTTCTACCCTACCTTTTCAAGATTGCCCCATGTTACTCTTCTCCATGCAGTCTCTGTACTTGCAGTACTCTGTACAGTCTCTGCTCCTTGCCTCCAAACAGGGCCTCTACCCTCTCCTACATCAACGTCCCTTCTCACACTATTTCTTATACCTGAAATACTCTCCCTTCATCTCTGAACTCCTAACCATCTTTAAAATTCATCTCAAATACCACTTCCACATGAAGACTTTCTTGGTGCCTTAGTAGGTTAATAACCTTCCCATAAGACTTCAGACAACACTATTTTGTTTCTGGCCAATATAATTACTATGAAGGTTTTCCCAGAAGTCTTAGGGTAGTTTAATAGTTTTTGTGCTACTAAAGTGTAAAACTGCACTGAGACTTTTGGGACGTTCAAATAATATTGTGGTATAGTTTCTTATGTTGGCAACTTATACCTGTACTTAACTTGAATGTGTATAGCTCCTCTTCTTGAGTCTGTATAGCTCCTCTAGCACTTGCATAATGCTCTTTTACACATCACTTGCTTGCTAAATGTTTTTTTTTTTGGGTAGAGAGCTAGGTAGACAGGTAGATGATAGGTAGGCAGGTAATAGAATATTTATCTATTTACTGAGATACAATGTTTTTGGTCTTTTGTTTTCAAAGAGGACTTCATAGGACTATGTCTTAACTTGTGTGTGAAGTAAGGTAGAGTTGCATAAAGTCATCAGGATCACTCTCTTTCTAAGTCACTGAAGTCCAGTGGCAGGACAAAAGGCAAGACATCAAGGTGATGGTCTGGAATGCAATGAACGACCTTCATGTCTTCAATGTCTGACCAAGTTGTAAGCACATCACTGCTCCTGATTCATCCACCTTTGTGGCCATTGGAACAAGATGTTCTCATCCACTCATTCTGCTGGGAGAAGTCTTCACCTTAGTAGATGTCCTCCTAACTCACCAAAAGGTTTGGTTAACCTCAGTTAACCTCACACCTGTCTGCCAAGAGAGTTTTCCTGGGTTATGGCTACTGCACAGGTTACAGCTTCTTGGAGCTGCAGGTGAGAGTTGTGTAGACACCAAAGGTGAATGAGCAAGCCCTGAAAAGGCCTTGGTATGCCCTTATACCATAAGTGCTAGTCCTCCATGAGCACCCCCTATAATCCACATACTGAAGATACAAATATAAACAGATAAGACAGACCCTCTCTGCAAGGGACTTCAATTCTAGAGGGGGAGAATGATACACAAAGGGAAGTTGAAAAGCAGGGAAGAATGTTTAGGGTACCCACAGGAGAGGAGCAAGGTGAAAGCAAAGAAACCCAGAAAATGACTTAAATTAGGCATAAAGTGAGTATGACTAGAAATGGTGGTCTAGGCTAGAGAGTCACCAGTCAGAAGAGTAGACCTTTGGGCCTTAGGGGAAAGGTTTTGAAGTTGGGCCCTTGGTTTTCTCTTTCTCCATCACTCTTCTCACCCATCACTACCACTCCCCACAGCCCTCTATTCTATTAGGCAAGCATCTAACTAATATTTATTAAGTAGTTTCTCTATTAGTGATTGTTTTGTATGGTAGGGAGTGTGGAACTACAGGAGAAAAGACAGTTTCTTCCATTAGAGGGGGAATTATGCTATTGGATCTATCCTTCCTCTTTCTCCTCCAGCTTTCCCTCCAAATTCCATCTGCTTTTTCAATCATCCATCTGAAGTCCCTGGTTTTCTGGGAAAGAGCCTTAGCGTATATAGTTCCACTGGGGTGGGGAGGAAGATGCTTCCATGATGGATTGCTCCATGGGAGCAGTGGGGCATTGACAAATAGCATCCTCATACATCACTGGGCCATCAGGGTTGGCACTTTGATAATGTATTATGTGAGTACATCATCAGAATGTTGTCAGTCTAGCGATGTATTCATCAACAGATGGTGCTGTCGTAAAAGGGAAGAGGGAGAACTGAGCAGGACATGCAACACTTTGTACAAAGAGGAGGGGATCTCAACAGCAATGCTGGAATTGTCCCAATGCACCAGTGAATTTATTCTAAGGAGACAGTAAGAGAAATATTATAGTAGAGCATGGTGGAAACGGTACTAGACCTAGAAGATTGGAGACTTGGGTACTAATCCTGGCTCTATCACTCACTGACTTGGTGGAATTAATCAGGTTGTTTCCAATCTCTCTGAGTCTTAGTTTTCTCATCTGTAAAACAAGGGAAGTAACTAGGTGGTTTAATGAATAAAGTTCTGAACCTGCAATCAGGAAGAACTAAATTCAAATCTGGCTTCAGACACTTGCTAGATTTTTGACCCTAGGCAAATTACTGAACCCTGTTTACCTCACTTTCCCCATCTGTAAAAGGAGCCAGAGAAGAAAATGAAAAACCAGTCCAGTATCTTGGCCAAGAAAACTCCAAGGACAATATGATCCATGGGGTCAGGAAGAGTTGGACAAGATTAAACAATCCAAAACCAGCAACAATTAAATGAGAGAAATGATCTAGAAAATCTCTAAAATCTAGCTCTGACACTCTTTGTTAATGAGTTTAAGTTTTTCGTCTCATGGTATATGATCTCTAGGGTACAGAGAACTTGGTTTCCTTGGAGATCTGAGATTCAAAAGGTTGTCCTGACTTTATAGTACTATGTTGTTATTACCATGTTCTTACAATGTCACAGTTGACGAATTTTCTGAAAATTTCCTTGCTGAGCCATAAATGGTTACAGGAAAATGAGCAAAGTATATTGGAATGTTATTTTAAAATACTCTTCTAACCAACAGTCTAATATTCTAGCTTTAAGACTCAATTATCTGGCCAGTTCTCTGTGATAAATGTCAAGGAAGGATTCAGATGCTCAGAGCAGTAGGGTAGAAATGAGGAGCAAACATGGTTCTGTACGTGACTTCTCTGTATAACTGGGAAGGATGTCAGTGACACCTGAGAGGCTGAGAGGCAGAGGTAGGTAGGAAGAGTAATGGATAGAATGCTGAGCCTGGAGTCAGAGAGACTTGAATCCAAATCTGAACTCAAATGCTTTCTGACTATAAGACATGGAAAAGTCACTTGACTTGTCTCCCTAAGTTTTTCCAACTTTAAAATGGAGATAATAGCACCTATCTCTCAGGGTTGCTCTGAGCAGCATTTGAGATAATATTTGGAAAATACTCAGCATAATACCTGGCTGTATTAAATCAACCCATTCCTGTACCTTTGCCAAGAAAATCCCAAATGAGGTCACAGAGAATCAGAAATGACTGAAGTCTATACTATACTTAATAAAAGTTAATTTCTGTTTCTGTTTCCAGGTGCTAATATGTTTTACTCCCAGAGACCCCTGCCTAATTTTCAAAATCCTGGGATGAATCAAAAGTCACCAAAACCACAAAATTCAGAATGAGGTTAAGTCTTTGTTACTACTTGTTTTTGGAAAAATTAAACTCCTAAATTCAGCATATTTAGATATCTGCCTTATGACGGAGAGATTTCATTTCAAGGCTCCACATCACAGACTAGTGCACTATTGTGTAGGTTTTACTTCCCTTAGTAAACAAAATATCCAAAAAAATGGAAAAGAACATATAATGTTTGATTGTCTTTTGAGATTGCTGGGTTCCCAGTCAATAGAATGCCTTAATGCCCAAGATCTCAGGGGTGATACAAAGCATAGAACATCTCTGTTTGTGGAGTTAAATTTAATAAACAGTATAATCCCTTGGTAGGCTCTGGACTTTTTCTAATATCCTGATGGTATCCAGGGAGGAGTTGATATGTGAAAAAGTTACCATATGGCCTTACAACCAAACCCCAACAGAAACAATTGCCCTGTGTGTGGTACTGAATTAGAAATTGTCTAGACCCCTATTTTCCAACCTGATTTAGATTATGATGTGCTTCTGAGCCAGCAGAGTTCTGCCCTACTTCAGATAACTATCCATCTACGCCATACTTTTCCATCAATTTGTGTTAGGTATATATACACACATGACAGAGAGACAGAGAGGGAGAGGGGGAGAGAAAGAGACAAAGAGATACAGAGATACAGAGAGAAAAAAGAGAGAGTCCTTTTTCCTCAATGATGCCTATTTCATCATTTGAGGGCACTGTAATTTCTCTTTTGGGAAGGTAGGAGATTCAGTGGACAGAATATTGAGCCAAAAGTGGGGAAGACTCATCTTCCTGAGCTCAAATCTGACCCTGAACACTTACCAGCTGTGTGATCCTGGGCAAATCATTTAACTCTGTTTGTCTCAGTTTCCTCATGTGTAAAATGAACTAGAGAAGGAAATGGCAAACAACTTTAGTACCTTTGCCAAGAAAACCCCAAATAGGGTCATGGAGAATCAGAAATGACTGAAAAACAACCTGAACAACAACAATTTCTCTTCTCTGAGAGAAAAGGCAGCATTCTTTATGGAAAGAATGATGAAATCCATCGACTCAGAGGACCTGGTTTCAAATTATGGCTTTACTATTGACCACCTGTATAATATTGTGTCCTAGTTTCCTTGTGTGCAAAATAAAATTTCTGGATGAAATCATCTGTTAAGACCCTTTTAGTTTTTTGTCACTATGTTTACTGCTTGCATTCATATCTGGCTTCTTTTTCTTTATTACTATGATGACTTGGAACTCTTTACTTATATGAACCTTGGTGCCTTCATTTGGAAAGTGAGTACATAAGGATATGGGGGAGTTGGGGGAAAGGGAAGTTAGACTTAATGATCTCTAGGTTCTTTCTAGCTCTAAATCCTTTGGTCTTATAAATGAAATCCCCTAAAACTCCCAAATGCGTTGGGTACAAAATACTTTCCAAGTGAAAGCATTACCTTTCCTTTGTGTATTTCTTCTATAAATCTTTCCCATTTATGAAGAGCAGGTGGTGATCCAGGACTGGGTTCATACATTCATCCAATTGCACATCCATTCTTCCTTCATTCTTTCATGCAGCACTCAACAAATATTCATAAATCACTTATTAGTGCAAGGTACTAGTGCTAGATGGGCAACTAGGTGGTGCAGTGGATAGAGCACCAGGGCAGGAGTCAGGAAGACCTGATCTCAAATTTCACTTCAGACACTTGACACTCACTAGCTGTGTAACCTTGGGCAAGTCACTTAACCCCAATTGCCTCATCCTGGGCCATCTCCAGTCATCCTGAGGAATATCTGGTCACTGGATTTAGATGGCTCCGGAGGAGAAGTGAGGCTGGTGACCTGCACAGCCCTCCCTCACTCAAAACAAAGTCAAGTGCAAGTCATGTCATCATTTCTCCGATGGCATGATCTTCTTCATCAATGGACAAACACACTAGTACTAGGTATTGTGAAATGTTACAAAGCAAAGCAAGACACTAAATCTTACCTCTGGGAGATCGAGCAATGTCATATTTGAGCAACCATCAAATGTCTCATCCTTGCTCTCAGTCAATATTTTCACAAATTTGCCCAGGCTATCATGCAGCTTGGCCTTACCTTGCTCTATTCCCAATGTCGTATGTAAAAGATGAAAGATAACTCAATGACTGGGTTTTCTAGGTCCTTATTTTCAAACAGGGTTCTGACAGAGTAAGAGGGGGGCTTGCTGCTAGGCGAGAACCCCCAAAACAGAAGGGGTTGTCAGGGAATTACTAGGCACAGGACCCCTAACTGAAAACAGGTGCCAGTAGAGGTAACCAATCAGGAAATGGGGGGAGCTCAGCAGAAGGTGGTTTACCTGGCTAACATTAGGGGGACACAGGTGGTTACCATGCAAATGGACTAAACAAGAAATGACTGTTAACAATTTATCAGATATTTCACAACCCAAAGGGGAATAACATTTTGACAGGGGCCCAAACAAGAAACCTGTTGCTAGGCAGATTATCCAACCCTGCCCAGTAACCTAACAGATATCTCTCAACCCAGGGCCCAGGGAAGAATAATGTCCATTTTAGGCTGTGATGTTGCAAACTTCTATCATTGTTACTATGGTAATAATTCTTGACATTATCGTTACTTATTATCTATTTCAACTGCAAATGCAGCCCCCATTCTAAGAGACTTTTTTTACTAGGCAGAAGTCATTTTTCTTTTAAAAGTAGGGTTTATTGATTTCTTTTTTGCTTGCAAAAATAGTTGAGTTAATAATTTCTTTTGAAACATAGACTCTTGTAGTTTTGTAGATTGGCTGGTCAAAAGCATAGCTTTTTTCCCCTTCTAAAGTCTACAGAAATTTTCTCCCCTCCCTAAAATGACAGTAGATTTTGTCAAGGACATTCAAAGAATATTTATTATTATTCAAGCTAGACAGACTTCCTACTCTAAGATAACTAGTACTTCCTAACATCACTGATGATATATCATCCTTCAGTAAATTAGGAAAATCAGCCTGTCATCTATTTCTACCCCAGACAACAGACACCTACTTCTTATGCTTCCTAGATCAAAATGAGTATGGAAAAAAAACTGTCTGTATATTATGTGTATGTGTTTGTCCTTCATTGTCAAAGAAGACCATGCCATCAGAGAAATGATGACATGACTTGTACTTGACTTTGTTTTGAGGGAGGGAGGGCTGTGCAAGTCACCAGTCTCACTTCTCCTCTAGAGCCATCTGAATCCAGTGACTAGATATTCATCAGGATGACTGGAGATGATCCAGGATGAGGCAATTGGGGTTAAGTGACTTGCCCAAGGTCTCACAGCTAATGAGTGTCAAGTGTCTGAAGTGAGATTTGAACTCAGGTCCTCCTGATTTCCTGCACTGGTGCTCTATCCACTGCACCATCTTGGTGCCTAATATGTTATATAAGTACTTCTTGAACAAATATCACTTTTAAACCTTCAAAAACACTTGAGAAATAGGGGTACTATAGACAAAAACTGATGTTGAAATGTAGCTTTTTTTACTACGTAAGTAGGAACGAATTTAACTTCAAATATTGCTGTCTAATATTCATCCTGTGATCTTTACATGGATACTTATATCAGCATGGAAAAGGCTGGCACCAAAAGAACTAAAAGAAAGGTGATAGTCCAAGTGTGTGACCTCCAATAGAGAACTGAATCAAGTTTACAAGGATATAAGTTATTCCCCAATTGATAAAAGGTCAAAGGACATGAACAGGCAGTTTTCAGTGGAAGAAATTTAAGTTATCTATAGTCATGTGAAAAAATGCTCTAAATCACTATTGATCAGAGAGATCTGAATCAAAACAATTCTGAGGTACCAACTGCATCACATCTATCAGATTGGCTAACATGACAAAACAGGAAGATGATAAATGTTGGAGAAGATGTGGGAGGGTTGGAACACCAGTTCATTGTTGGTGGAGCTGTGACCTAATCCAACCATTCTGGAGAGCAATTTGGAACTATGTCCAAAGGGCTATAAAGATGTGTATGCCCTTTGACTCAGCAATACCGCTTCTAGGGTTGCATCCCAAAGAGAGCACAAAAATGGGAAAAGATCCCACATGTACAAAAATATTAAGAGCAGCTCTTTTTGTTGTGGCCAAGAACTGGAAATGGAAGGAATGCTCATCAATTGGAGAATGACTGCACAAGATGTGGTATGTGAATGTAATGGAATTCTATTGTGTATAAGAAATGATGAACAGGTCAGATTTTTAGAAAAACCTGAAAAGACTTATACAAATGGATGTTCAGTGAAATGAGCAGAACCAGGAGAATGGTATGCACAGTAACAGCCACAGTGTGCCAGGACTGATTCTAATAGACTTAGCTCCTCACAGCAATGCAAGGACCTAAATCATTTCCAACAGACTCATGATGCAAAATGCCATCCACATCCAGAGAAAGAACTATGGAGTCAGAACACAGAATGAAGCAGACTATTGACTCCTTTGCTATGTTTTGTTTTCTTTTGTTTTTCTCATGGTTTCTCTCATTTGTTTTAATTTTTCAGGAAAAGCATTAATAGGAATGTATGTGTAGAACCATATAAGACTGCATGTCATCTTGGGGAGGGAGGAAGGGAAAGAAAATTTAAAATTTATGGAAGTGATTGTTGAAAATTTAAAACAAATAAATTAATTTAAAAAAATAAGTGTGGCCTCCATCTGGAAATTTTCTAGTGGGTCGTTGAAAACATTCATGCTACTCATATTCCATATATAAGATATACTTGATTATTATTCATTTTTTCAGTCACTTGTGTTTCTAAATGTGGGAGAATGGGAAAGAAAGTCTAATCACTTCTCCAACTCTTGGAATTAATTCTATGAGCCTAGAGCAATGAGACAAAGTCAATACCAATTTTGAAAATCTCAAGCTATCTAGAGTTAATTAATTTTGCCTATATGTACTTTAATTTCCTTTTCCTTTCAACTATGACCTCAGATGGAAAACATTGGAGATTTGGGGTTAGAAACAAGGCTCAAAACAGTAAATCTGAAGAGTACATAGTGGCCATCGTCAGCATCACCCCTACCACCATCATCAACTTTTCCTTTTCCTTCTCCTCCTTTTTTTCTTCTTCTCCTTCTCCTTCTCCTCCTCCTCCTCCTCCTCCTTCTTCTTCTTTCTTCTTCTCTTTCTTCTCCTCCTCCTTCTCCACTTCGGAATCACAGAATTTTTGAAATAGAAGCCATGCCAGTGTTATTGCAAAAATGTCAAATACTGTAATTCTTACTGGAAGGTATATCCATTTTAATATTTTCAACCAGTGGTCATAAATCTTCCCCTTGAAAACTTCCAAAAAGGAGGAAGCCACCCAGTCCACTTTTGAATAGCTCTATTAGAAAACTTTGTTCAGATCAGAGCTCAATTTGCCTCTTTACAGCTTCTACACAGTGAAACAATATGAGGAAAAGATACAAGAGATGTCCAGACCATTGCTTCACTCCTGCAACCCAAGCCCAGGTTTTTCTACTCCCCTACCCTCATCACTGTCATGCCCAAGAGAAAGGCTGAAAGAGGTGCTAAGTGAGGTAAGATCAAGGTTAAAGACAAACCACAGAGGAGATCAGCATGTTTGTCTGTGAAAACTGCTCTCCAAAGGCACATTCCCAAACCAAAAAGGGAAAGAAGTAACCCAGAAAGAAAGGGTGACTCTGATAAGGATCATAAGAAACCTGCAGAATACGGAGATGCAAAAATAGACCAGGCATAGAAAGCTGAAGGTGCTGGAGATGCCAAGTGAATTGTGTGATTTTTTTTTACAACTATATACTTCTGGTAACTATACAATTTAAAATACTATTTTTATCAAGTTTTATAAAAATGTAGAATTTTGTTTTACTTTTTAAAAACTATGTTTATAACACAAAAAACACTTTGTTATTGTTGGGGGCAAATGTCACAGACAGTATATTTCAAAAGCTAACTTGAAATGTGTAGGGATTTGCTCACCTCCTAGATTTTGAGAGGACTCCTCTTGAAAGCCAAGAAAAGATTCTCTCTCTCTCTCTCTCTCTCTCTCTCTCTCTCTCTCTCTCTCTCTCTCTCTCTCTCTCTCTCTCTCCCTCTCCCTCTCTCCCCTATCTCTGTCTGTTTCTGTGTCTGTCTGCCTGTCACATACACACACACACACACACACACACACACACACACACACATACATCAGATGCATTGGTATGAACACTTGCGACTCTCAATCTGTCTGGTGGAGGGAAGAGTGGATAACTTCAAAAATTCGAACTTTTTCCCTATTTGCTATAAGCATCAACTTGACTCCTCTAAATCCAGGGACATATAAGGACCTGTCCTCATTTCTTTCCCTCCTCCCATCCCCAAATCAATTGTATTGGATACCAAAACAGGCAATCTGAATTGAATAAAGATGGCCTGTCCAAAAGAACCATATTTCCTTTCTTATTGGGGTTCTTTTCTAATTAAGATTTCTTCAGTTTTCCTTTCATTTTCTCAAAGTCAGGGTAGGCTTGTGAAAAGTTTGTCAGCAATATATGCTCAAAGTGTAAGTGTCTAGCCTCACAATTTCTCTGTTTAAAGTATAAAATAAAGACTCTTCATTGTTTTCTTTAATTTATGCAATAAAACAAGCATTTCCATAACATAATAAAAAAAAGATGATTGCACATGAAACCTCAAATTCATTATGTACAACTTGCCCTTCCTTTTAAATACATAACAGTTATATAAATTTCCTTTTATTTCTTCCCCTCCTTTTTCTCTCTTCCATCCCACCTCAGAAACGACTACCATTAGACACTAATAGGTATATACACACATAGACATATATACATACACATATATATACACATATTACACACATACATACACAATATATATCATATATGTATATATGTTTGTGTATATGTATGTGTATGTTTATATATAAATATTCATTGGGTTTTGTAATGACTTCATTAATCCATAGAGAAATTATAATCCATAGAGGAAGAGAGTTTGAAAGGTTTATATACTGTTACTGATCAGAGTCTATATCCTGCCAGATTTACCATTGGTTTCCTCTAGATGATTGATTTCTGGTTTCAAGAGGTATAGAGGATCCCAAAGATTCAAGAAAAAAACTACTTGAAATAATAAACAACTTTGTCAAAGTTGCAGACCCCATGGTTTTCAGAGGTCCAAACACTCTGGAGAACAATTTGGAACTATGGCCAAAGAGCTATAAAACTGTGGGAAACTGAGGTCTGGGGAGGTTTAAATGACTAACCCAAGGACATGCAAATTAACAAATGTACTTTGTCAAATGAAAAAGGATGGCATTTGGGACTGACATAATAATAGGCACACAGCATCGAAACAAAACCAAAAGAATGAAAAAATGAAAGATAATGCAAAATATCTCATAAAGTCATTAGCCTCCATCTGTTCCATTCTAATTTTTAAAGAACTATTTTCTTTAGTGAGCTTTTGAACCTCCTTTTCCATTTGGCTAATTGTTACCACAGTTATTTATGAAAAATACTTGTAATGAAACTTGATATGATCTGAATTGGGAAAAAACAACTTCCACTTGGTGATCTTTGTTTTTGTTTTTTTGTTTTGGTTTGGTTTTTTTTTTGCCTTTAAGGGTCAAATCTCTCTCCTACCTTAAAGACCTTTAATTACCTAAAGATAGCCATCATGTCCCTAAATTCCAAGTCTTCTCTTATCCTGGCTAAATATCCCTGGTTCCTTCAACTGACCCTTATATGGCATGATTCAAACACTGCCATATACAGTTTTCTATCCTCTGTATACTTTGCAGCTGTTCATGAAAGTTATAATGTACAAGATCTTCCCTGGTCCACTCAGCTGGAGTGACCTTTTTTCTTCAGTTTTTCTGACAATTTCCATTGACATATAGTTTTTGCATTCTATTTTACTTTGTATCATAAATACTTTTATAGATGTTCTATCCCCATCACCATTTAAGTACAAACAAGCATTAAGGATAGACATGGCTAATTTTTTTATTTGGATCCCTACTAACACAACACCTTGCACATAGTAGGCACTTAATAAGTGAGCTGAATTCAATTGCTCCTCATACTTGTCAAAGTGCCTCCATGGCCATTACTTCATTTTATCCTTGAAATAACTGTTAGGTAGCTAAGACAGGAATATGCTATCCTATTTTACAGATGAGGATGAGACTTAAATAAGTTGAGTGATTCATCCAAAGTCACACAAATGGTGAATGACAAAGCTGATACCCACACTCCAAATCCAGTGCTCTTGACAGGTCACATTCAGAGCCTGGGAAGATATTTCAATCTCCCTTGACATTAAAAGGAAATTTTCTCTTGATATGCTGGGATGTGAGAGTAGACGATAAAAGGGAACAAAGGTGGGGAGGGGGTAACCCAGGACCTGATAGCCTCAAAAAAGTGAGAGTTGGCTCTCCATTCAAAGTCCACATTTTTTCTTTTTCAGATTTCCTAGCTGGCTGCTTCAGTCACATCTTGTTCTGTAGCCTTTTCCTCCTGGAATTTGATGTGGCTGACATGACCTAGCATGATGTCTCATCTCAAGTGGCAACCTCGAAATCGGAAAAATTGAAGTTTCAGTTCCAGAAATGGCTGTTTTCAGAAGTGACATGGTTTTGAGCATTGTGCCCATGACAGAGGAATGGGCACCAACCAAATCCTCCAGTACGACTGATGGGGCTTTCAAAGCCTTTGTCAGCATGTTGAAAAGACTCCAGGACAGAATCCGTTCTGTGTCACCCTCTTGCCAGCAGGCACTGGCATCTGCTCCTATTGAAATCTTCTAAGTTTATTTGATTTTACACTCTTCCCACAGCTGTTTTACACCCTTTGCCTTATGCAATATTTGTAACCCTTCATCCTCCACACACTCCCAATATTCCCAGTCCACCGGTACAGGTTAAAAGAGCCCAGAATGGGAAAACCAATCCTCTAAACTCTGGGATGCTCCCAGGGGAGGGGAGGGAGGGAACAAGCATTTATTAAGTACCTACTGTGTGCCAGGTACGATGCTAAGCATTTTATAAAAATGATCTCATTTAATGCTCACAACAACTGTAGGAGGTGGGTGTTCTTCATAATTATCCTTGTTTTACAGTTGAGGAAACTGAGGCAGATGGAGGTTAAGGAATTTGCCCAGGGTCACACAGCTAGTATGTGTCTGAAAATGGATTTAAATTCAAGCCTCCTGACACCAGATCTAGCACTCTTTCTGCTGTAGTCACTGGGCGGGGGGGCACCCCATCATTAATGCCTCAAGGAGCAAAATCAACAGTGAAATAGAAATGGATTTTTTTTCAATGTCTCAGAAGCAAAAGATTATAAAACCAGTCATAGATTTAGAGCTAGAAAGGCCCTTAGGGGTCAACTAAGTCTAACCAACCCTTTCATTTTTACAGATGAGGAAAATGAGGTCTGGTTAAGCCCAAGGACATGCAAAGATAAGTAACACAATCCTAACTTGAATCAAGATCCTTTGAGTCTAGAGCCAGTATTCATTCTACTGCATGATACAACCTCCATTTATGGTTGTGAAAGAAACAAAGTAAACAAAAAATTGAAAAGGAAGCATATGGGTTTACAGAAATAACCTGAGGAAGTTTCAAAAATGCAGAATTTGGAGTCATAAGACCTGGATTCAAGTCTCAACTTTATCTCTAACTGTGGGGAAAGTTAACTCCTCTGAGCCTGTTTTCTTATTTATAGAATGGGAATGCTACTTGATTTAACTGACTTATGAAGTCATTGTGAGGTTCAAATAACACCAAGCTTGTAAAAGTCCTTTTAAAATGGCATGGTGATATTTCATATACACACACACATATACACATGTATATATACATTCATTTTACAATATTTTATACACATATGCATATGTGTATATATACACATACATTTTTTGTTTACTTGTTTTATATTTTATACACATATGTATATGTGTATATATACACATACACATACACATACAAATACATACATAGATATAGATAGATACACACACACACATAGAGACTCAGCACTCAAATGGATCTGTAGTCTCATTAATTTGAATGTTCTTTCCAACAAGACAGTTTGAAATCCATCCATACCTGCCCAAACTGCATAACTCTTGACGATGTCCTTCCACATGGTCACCACATGGCATCTTCTCCTGATTTTGGAAGGAAAACAACAGAGCTATTTGACTGTTCACTTGTCAACCAGAGAGATGAGATGGAAAGTGCTCATTTTGGGCAGCTAGTTGGCACAGTGGATACAGTGCTAACCCTTTTGTTGGAAGGATCTGAGGTCAAATCCAGCCTCAGGTACTTCCTAGCTGTGTGATCCTGGGTAAGTCACTTAACCCTATTTATCTGTTTCCTCATTTGTAAAATGAGCTGGAAATGGAAAACCACTCTAGTATCTGTGAAGAAAACCTCAAAATGGCGACAGAAATAGCAACAAGTTCTTATTATCCACCATCCTCATCACAGGATCAATTCATCTCCTCTTGCCGTTATATATTTCCCTAACGACTAATAAGAAATAGCTCATATTTCTGTAGTACTTTAATGTTCACAAAGCACTTTACTCACAGCATCCCTTTGTGGTAGGCAATACTACTATCACTATCCCCATTTTATAGATGAGAAAACCAAGGCAGGAAGTGATTTGCCAAGATCACATATCTTTTAATTGTCTGAGCCAGGGCTAGAATACTCTAAACCAGGTATTTTTTCCAATATATCACAAGATGTAAATTGCTATTACTAACTTTAATAATCTTTCCATTGAGAGAGACAAGTGATCTTTTATTGTAGGAAAATGTCTGGAGTTTGCATGATGAAGGGAAGTGATCTTGGAACAGTCATCAGGTAGTTAGCTTGGGTGCAATGGAAAGCCATGGAAAGAACAACTAATTTCCTCCCTTTTTTCAAGTGTCTCTCTTTCATTCCCAACAGATGACCCTTTCATATTCATTCTCACACAGATGTCACCATTAAGATCTCCCCTTCTGAAGATCCACACTGGAGATCTGAGGGAATTCATCATGGCCTTGCATGTAATTTTGATGACTGCTTTCATTAATCTGGCCTGCAGTTCTTTATCAGGTGCCATGTTGGACCTTCTTCAGTCTCTTCTCTTTTTCTATCTCCCTTTCTCATCTTTTCCCCTACCCTAGTTCCACATGCTCCCAGCAAGACTGGTAGACTAAAAGCAAGGATATTTAGGGCTTGGGTTGAAGGTTTACTTCCTTGCTGCTCTGTAACTGCTTTTATAAGGAGTTTTTCCTCAGGCCACTTTGGGGAAAGGAGGCCAGGTGGAATCTGAATTCAAGGATTTTGTAGCCTGGCAGTTGTTTCCATTATAGGGAAACATCCTATCATACTTAGAACCTCTGACACATGCACATCCTTAAGGGAGAGGGAAGTTTCAGGAATACCATCAAAGAGGTGACTTTCACTGACCCTAAACATGATTCTCCACAGAGTAGTTTCCTTCTGTCTATATTTTAAGGCAGCGTTGACACTCTTACTTGAGGACCAGGCATGGGGGTCCATGCTTATAGTTTCTGCTCCTGGAGATGGCTGAGATTGACAGATCACTTGAGTTTAAGAGTTCTGAGATGCAGTGGGGTGGAAGCCAATAAGTATCAACATAAAGTCAAGCACTAGTATAATCATTGCCCCAGAAGCAGGGGGCCATCAGGCTGATTAAGGAAGGAAAATCTAGCCCAAGTTGAAAAAAAATGAAGCAGGTTATAACATTTGTCCCAATCAGTTTGGGGACTGGATTCATGAGTGACTACTACACTTCCAGTTTGGGTAAGATAGGGAGAAAAAAAGAAAAAAAAGAAATAAGGAAGACAAGAAGAAAGAAAGAAAGAAAGACAAGAAGAAAGAGAGACAAGAAGAAAGAAAGAAAGAAAGAGAGAAAGAAAGAGAAAGAGAAAGAGAGGGAGAAGGAAAGAGAGAAGGATGGGAAGGAAGGAAGGAATTTACTTATAAAGCACACATAGCATGCAGCCTGGTGATCTGGGAGGGGGTCTGGAGAAGGTTCTCGGCAGAAATCAGTAACTGACATACACCAGAAAATGCCCACCGGCTCACAAACAATCACCTTTTCCTGGCGATCCCACCTGACACCTTTTGCTCATGCTTCTCACCTCTGTCACTTTGTATCTATAGTCATCGTCCTAGTACTGACATTTATGTAGCGTGTTAGACTTGCAAAGTTTTACAATACATTGTCATACTTGCTCCCCACAAAAGCCTTGTGTGGAAGGTTCTATGGATGATATTTTCTCCATTTTATACCCTTTATCTTAGGAAAATGAGGTCAAGGAACTTGACCATGGTCACACAGCTAAGAAACACCAAGGGCAGGATTTCTCAAAACTTTTGGTTCAGTGTTCTTTCTACTACATCATGCTGCCATTTTGACATAAACCAGTGATGAACAGGTACCATCAGAAGTATCCTTAGTAGTATGTAAAGAAATCAGTTCTTGGGTACAAATAGTCATACTGACACTCATGATGTCAATAATCCCACTTTGTTGATCTCTCCCCTTCTCTACCACAACTGTACCAAAAAACTTCCTTTAATAGCACCAACTGGACAGTAGGCCTCAGGTATGTCCACCTACCTGAGAATTGATTAGGCCAGAAAGGATTCAAAGGGATGACAGATGTCCTAGTATAAAAAAGTCTTCCATTCACCTTCAAAAATTCGCGTCTGCTAAGATAATTACCTGAGCCATATCCATGCTAGATCCCTCAACTCCACTCTCTGTTGTAGCTTCACATCATAGGGATCATGAGTTAAAAAGTCATGGCCAGGTTAAAGCGGTTGTGCACACCAGGTCATTTAAATCTCTTAAGACATATAATGGACCAGGACCATAACCACACTAGGATATCAGAAACCTGACCCAATTTAAAGACAATGATGTTCAAGTCTACCATTGATTAGGGATGGTTCTTTTCTTAAGAGATTAACACTTCTCAGTTTGGTGAAGGCAGTCCGGAGGTAGGAAGGCAAGGGATAGCCTCTTGGAGCCAGAAATAAAAATGCCTACATACCTGAAGGAAGCTGAGCATGTCATAATAGATGCTGCATTAGGCTGGAAGTCAGAAAGACCTGAGTTCAAAACCTGTATCAGATACTCTCCAGTTGTATAAGCCTTGGAAAGTCATTTAATTTATCTAATGGATTACTAATAGACAATAAACTAATTCTTTCTTCCCTTCCATTGAAAGCAGCAACAGTAATTACAGCTGGAGATCTCACCTTCACCCAGAGTCCAAATTATTAAATGAAAAAATGGACTTTAGGTAGCTAGATGGTGCGGTAGATAGATGAGTTTAAATCCAGTCTCAGACATTAACTAGCTTTGTGACCCAGGGCAAATCCTTTAAACTCTTTCTGCCCCATTTGTAAAATGGGAACACTTACCTCTCAGAATTGTAAGGATAAAATCAGATATTTTTAATGTAAAGCTTTACAAACCTTAAAGAGCTGTGTAAATGCTAGCTAATACATTTACATACAGTTGAGATAAAAAAGTTAATGGTAGCCTAGAATGGTGACCAAATCTAATGAAATGTTATAGGACTAAATATGAAGCAAATATAAAAGGATCACAGAATTAACCCTAGTAGAGTCTTAGAGATCATGTAGTCTAACCTCTCATTTTACAGAGGAGGAAACTGAGATCCTGAGAGTTGAAATGACTTACCCAGAGATATGCAGGTAGTAAGTGAAAGATATAATTCTAACCCATCAATACTTTATAAAATACTTTCTAAAGACGACCATGTGACCACTCCAAATCTTACACCTGGAGTCAAAAAAGTCACCACATAAAGAGTAGGGGAATCACAGCTAGACAATAGTTCATATGAGGTCACATCTGAGAATTTTAGAAGACTCCAAGTTCCATAGTACTACAAGAGAGCCCAACAAAAGCTCAGATAATTTTGTTGTGCAGTCTAATCCAACTCTTGGTAAACCCATTTGCTTTTTTGAGGGCAGAGATACAGGAATGGTTTGCATTTTCTTCTCTAGATCAATTTACCGAAAAAGAAACTGAACAGAGTTAAATGACTTACCCAATGTCACACAGCTATAGTAAATGTCTAAGGACATATTTGAATTCAGATCCTCCTGACTCCAGGTTTGCCAACTCTATCCCCTACAACTCATAGTTGCCCCCAAGGGATCTTAGGGTTGCACTAAGAGAAACAAAGGACCTCAGTGGTAAGAACAGAGACCACAGTCACAATAATAATCCTGGAGAATGGAAACCAGGCTATTCATGGAGTGGTTGAAGGTGCTGACTATGTTCAGTCAAGAAAAGAAGTTAGGGGTGTGTGTGTGTGTGTGTGTGAAGGTGCTATGTTCAGTCAAGAAAGGAAGTTTGGGGTGTGTGTGTGTGTGTGTGTGTGTGTGTGTGTGTGTGAGTGTGTGTGTGTATGTGTGTGTGTGTGTGTGTGTGTGTGTGTGTGTGTGTGTGTATGAAAGGAAGTATGCAGCAAGGTAAGCTGGAAAGGTAAGAAACTCAAGAATGTCTGTGACTACACAGCTAGGTCCAGTTATGTTTCTATGAGGTGAGAGCGTACACAACACCTCTCCCCCGACTTCTGTTCTTGGATCTAAATGTTTTTCCTTAAAGAGATCCTCCCTATCTTCCCTAGTAAAATAATAGACTAATTTTCCTTTCCAAAGCACTGGATAGCCACTGCTAATATGAATTACAGCTAGAGATTTCACCTTCACCCGAAGTCCCAATCATTAATGAAGAAATTATCCCTCTATCTAATGGGTGTTAGGGCTCATAGGGAAGAGATAGATGTGGAAGATTAGGGTTTCCTCAGAAATATGGGATAGACTTAGGAATGGGGCTAGATATATTGGCTACTTAAGGTCCTCAGGTGCTCCACTCAGGGAAACATTTCCTTCTTAGTTTACCCTCCTAGCATATTTGTATTGTCTCCTTCAGTCCTGAACGCTAACATCTCCTGTGGTTCTGATTTTGTATCTTTAACCATAAACCTACCTTGGCTAAAACTAGTAGATGGCCCTGTAGAAAGCACTTTATCCTTTGTGCTCTCTCCTCTTTTCTGCAAGGAGAAGGGCTGAATCTTGCTTAGACCTTACTAGCTCCTGCCTCAATCCCTTTCCTGTATTAATTTGAGGCTAGAAATTTAATTAGCCATAGCCTGATACAGTACTTTAATTGTCTGCTGCTTTGCCTGGACCCTCACTCAGCTGCTTGGTGGAGTTAATAAAAGATGAAAAGTTATGAGTACAAACATTACATCTCAGAGTCCCCAATTAGGAAAATTCCTAATATCTAAATAGAGGTTTGGCTTGTGGACCTAATTTAAAGTTTGGTATATGTCTAGCTCAGAGGTGGAGAACCTGTGGCCTCAAGGCCTTTTAGGTCCTTGGGTGTGGTCCTTTGACAAAGTCTCAGCTTTACGAAACAAATCCTTTTATTAAGGGGATTTGTTTTGTGAAGTTTGGATTCAAAGGGCCACACTTGAGGACCTAGAGGGCCACATATAGCCATTGAGGCCATAGGTTCCCCCACTCCTGGTCTAACTCATCTTTGACTTTTTTTATATTTGAGGGAAACTATCAGGATATAAGAAAATTTTAGATAAAAGAAATAAGCAGATTGTATTGAAATAACTGTTCCTGAGTAGGCAAGGGGAGGGGAAGTTGTAGCAAGAGCAAATTTTTAGGAGGAAATGTTCTCAGTTTTTGAAGAGGTGAGCACAACTCATAGTGTCAGTTTGAGCCCTCTATTCCAAGATACTTTAAGGGCCCAATGACTTATCGTGGTACCTCCCTTCTTTGCTGCAACTCAGAGTCCTTTCATTTTTCCCTTTCAGTGTTTGCCCCTGCACTGCTGATTCTTTCCAGCTTAGCTCATTAAGTTCCCCTGAGGTTGGGAGTGGTGCCATCTCCTCAATGCTGCTATTGCTACAGCTGAGCTCTCATATTTTTTGATCCTTCCCCTCAGTCTATCTCTTAAAAACTATGTGTGTCTTTTAAAGAATATGGTTTAAATCTACCTTCCAACTCAAAGATCACAGTATTCTCATATCACTCTCAGGGCTGGTTTCCCTCTGAACTATACAAATCCCAGGATGTCATGCGATTCTCAAACTCTTGTCACACTAGCAATCTAAAGTTGCTTCCTATGCCACTGTTTTCTCTTGGTGTTTTGACTTGGAACTCTTTGTTTCTGACTCTTATCTATAACCTTATCCTGGGATGATCTCATATCATGGTTAGAAAGAAGAACAGAATCTCTGCCTGCTAGGATATAAGCTCTTTGAGGGTGAGGGTTGTTTCATTCTTTGTACTTACCTCCCCAATGCCTAATAAAATTCCTGGCACATAGTAGCATTCAAGAAATGCTTCTTGGTAGATGCATGACCCAGAATGATAATGGGCAGTATGGAGCAATGGAAAAAAAAATAACACTAGATATGAGTTAACATTAGAGCAAGATTAACCTTTGTAACTGCACAACAAGAAGAGTGTAAGGGAGACCTGGTTTTTTATCATCTCTGCCAATTCTTATGATTCTCTGTGACCTAGGAGAAATCACTTACCTTCTCTGAGCTATGGTTTCCTTAGCTATTAAATGAGGGGATAAAATTCAAGGGCCTTTAAGATTTATTACAGATCTAAATCTGTGATCAAATGATCTCATGGACTCAGAAATATTAGGTCTTTGTGATCATTAGTCCAAGATCATGAACTTTTATCAGAATGGAACAAGTGAGGAGGATTTAGGGTCACCAGTAACTTCCCTTCATATATGTGTGTCTGTTGGTTTTCCTTATTAGAATACAAATTCTTTGTGCACAAAGACTGTCTTGTTTGCTTATATTAATATTTCCAGAACTTACTATGGTATCTAACACATAGTAAGTACTTAATAAATACTATTTCATTCATTTCCCATTCATTCCTGATTATAAGTGTAGGCAAATCCCATAGATATGGCCTGTTCATTTCCCTCTACAGATGGAGAGAACTCCATACCCCTCACAGAGCTCCATTTTATCAGGCCTAGGCCTGGAGGGATTAGCATGACAACTATGACACTGAGTTTTCTGTGTGGCTAATTATGTTTTTCCCAAATGTAATAAGTCATTGGACATGAAGGCAAATATTATGTTGTTTGTTTTTAACTTCTCACAAGATCATTCTGTTAGACTCTAGCAATTAAAAATCTCAAATAACTTTTCCTACTTACTTCTTTTTCTAAGGATAAATTTTGTTTTTCTCTTATACTTACTAAACCTATGGATTTTAGTTTGGGGTTTTTTTGTTTTGTCTTTGTTTTGTTGCTTTTTTGGGGGTGGGCTATTTAGTCCCATTTTGTGATTTTTATCAGCATGAGAAACTCCTGGGATTAGAACTCTCCCCATCAATGTGGACAAAAAAAAATAATGGTTAACATTTAAATAGCGCTTACTGTGTGCCGGACACTGCTAAAGGCTATCTCATTCACTCCTCACAACAACCTTTAAAAGTAGGTGTTATTATTGCCCCATTTTACAGAAGAGGTAACTGAGGCAAACAGAGGCTAAGGGTAGTAAATGTCTGAGGCCAGACCCAGTGCTCTGCGCATTATGATGCCACCTAACTGAGCATCTAGTCTATAATTTATAGCTATGGAAAGTTATCCAATTGTGCTAAAAGTTCATGACTTGCCCACCTACTATGTGTCAAGGACAGAAGGTGAACTCATTCCATCCTGCTTCTACTGTGAGCCCACAGCATACTTTGCCAACAGACTTATCAAACTTTTGGTTAATGCAAATTAATCAGGTTTGCAGCTTATCCTGCCACTTAACCTGGAGTCAACAGAACTCCAAGAGAACTGAGGATGGATGTCAAGGGATCTATGATTTTATTTTTTTTTTTGAGTCCTTTTGTTTATTTATTTATTTTTAATGTTCAGTTTCCACTTCCATAAGATTTGAGTTCCAAATTTTTACCCATCTCTCCCCTTTCCCCACCCCATAATGTCTTGCATTCTGATTACCCTTTCCCTAAGTATGCCCTCCCTTCTATCATACCCTACCCTTCTCTTATCCCCATCTTCTCTCTTTTCTTTTAGGACAAGATAGAGATCCATATTCCATTACCTGTACTTCTTATTTCCCAGTTGTATGCAAAAACAATTCTCAACATTTGTTTCTAATACTTTGAATTTCAACTTCTTTCCCTTCCTTCCTTCCCACCCATCCTCACTGAGAAGGTAAGCATTTCAATATAGGCTATATATGGGTAGTTTTGCAAAAAACTTCCATCGTAGAAGACTATATTTTCCTCCATCCTATCCTGTCCCCCACTTATTCTATTCTCTCATTTGACCTTGTCCCTCTCCAAAAGTATTTACTTCTAATTACTCCCTTCTCCCATTTGCCCTCCCTTCTATCATCCCCCTCATCCCACTTGTCCCCTTCTCCCCTACTTTCCTGTAGAATAAGATAGATTTTCATACCAAAATGGTTGAGCATATTATTCCTTCCTTAAGCCAAATGTGAAGAGAGTAAGCTTCACTTTTCCCCTCTCACCTCCCCACTTTTCTCCTCCACTGAAAAAGGTTTTTCTTCTCTCTTTTATGAATAATAATTTGCCCCATTCCATTTCTCCCTTTCTCCTCCCAATATATTCTTCTTTCCCCACTTAATTTTATTTTATTTTATTTTTTTTAGATATCATCCCTTCTTATTCAACTCAATTTGTGCTCTTTGTCTGTGTGTGTGTGTGTGTGTGTATAATCCCTCCACCTACCCAAATACTGAGAAAAGTCTCAAGAGTTACAAATATTATCTTTCCATGTAGGAATGTAAACAGTTCAACTTTAGAAAGTCCTTTATGGTTTTTCTTTCCTGTTTACCTTTTCATGATTTCCTTGATTCTTGTGTTTGAAAGTGAAATTTTCTATTTAGTTCTGGTCTATTCAAGAATTTTCAAGAATGCTTGAAAATCCTCGCTATAATTGAATGACCATTTTTTCCCCCTGAGCTATTATACTCAGTTTTCCTGGGTTCAGTTCTAATTTTTAAAGAACTATTTTCTTCAGTGAGCTTTTGAACCTCCTTTTCCATTTGGCTAATTCTGCTTTTTAAAGCATTTTTCTCCTCATTGGCTGTTTGGACCTCTTTTGTCATTTGGGTTAGTCTATTTCTAAAGGTGTTATTTTCTTCAGTATTTTTTTGGGTCTCCTTTAGCAAGCTGTTGACTCACTTTTCGTGATTTTCTTTCATTGTTCTCACTTCTCTTCCCAAATTTTCCTCTACCTCTCTTATTTGATTTTCAAAATTCTTTTTGAGCTCTTACATGACCTGAGACTATTGCATATTTATTTTGGAGGTTTTGGATGCAGAAGCTTTGACTTTTAGGACTTCCTCTGATGGTATGAATTGTTCTTCCTCATCCAAAAGGATGGATGAAAATATTTGTTCACCAAGAAAGTAAACTTCTAGAGTCTTATTTTTCCCCCCTTTTTTGGCCATTTTCCCAGTCAGTTACTTGACTTTTGATTCATTTGTCAAGTGGAGGGTATACTCTAGGGATCTATAAATTCTCAGTTCCTCCAAGGTGGCACAATCAAGGTAGAGGAGTTTATTGGCCTGCACTCTTGTCTGGGAGCAATCACAAGCTTTTCTTCCCAGGATCTGTGAGTAGGGTTCCCTCTTCACAACTGCCTCCAACTCTACCACAGCAGTGCTTCTACTCACCCCAGGGTGGCCACTCAGGGCTGAGATTCAGATGAGCCATTTGATTCCCCCAGAGCCTTTAGGCCAAGGTCTTCAAAAAAGGATGCTGCAGCCATGTGGGCCTGGGAGTAGGGCAAAACTCTGTTCTCTTCTCACCAAGGTGAAAGAGCTCTCTTACTGACCTTTGAAGCTGTCTCTGACATTTGTGGGTTGAGGAATCTGGGATCCACAGCTGCTACCCAGGGTTCCATGCCCTGAAGCTTGCTCCAGTTCTGTCCTTGCTTCACTGTGAGGCCAAGGCTGGGCTGTACTCCATGGGCTGTGCTCTGCTCTGAGCCCAGTGTGATAGACATTTCCTGTAGGCCTTTCAGACTGTCTTGGACTGGAAATCTCTTTTACTCTGTCATTTTGTGGCCCCTGCTGCTCTAGAATCTGTTTGGAGTCATTTTTAAAGGTATTTTATGGTCTTCAGGGGGAAAGCTACAGCAAGTCTGTCCTTCTACTCTGCCATCTTGGCTCCACCCCCCTGATATCTTCTTTTAGTGTTTTGATAATTGTATTTCTGTATACAATGGGAAACTAGGTGAGAGAGTGAAGAAAGGGCCAGGTCTGGAATCAGAAAGACTCATCTTCCTGAATTCAAATCCAATCTCAGACACTTATTTACTAGTTGTGTGTCCTTGGGCATGTCACTTCACCCTGTTTGCCTCAGTTACTCATCTATAAAATGAGTTGGAGAAGATAATGGCAAACCACTTCAGGATCTTTTCCAAGAAAACCCCAAATGGTGTTATAGAGTAAGACACAACTGAAAATGACTCAACAACAACAATTGCAATATAATTGTTTTTCTTTGTAATCTTATGTATTTATTTTATGCATTTAAAAACATTAATGTGACATGGGGTTCATAGGTGTCACTAGCCTTCCAAATGAATCCATGACACAGAAAAGGTTAAGAATCTCTCCTGTAGACTGTATTTTTGTCTTGTTATAGAATCTCTGAGTTGGGAGAGAACTCAGAAGGTCACAGGATCATAGATCAAGGCCTGAAAAAAGAATTGGCGATCCAATGGTGTTACATAGAAATGGAGACCACTGAACCATACATAAAGATCTTTAAAGGATGTATATTGACCTGGTTTTAAAATAAAATATTATCTATGTTTTATGATAGTTTTATATATTTTGTTAAATATTTTCCAATTACAGTTTAATCTAGTTCAGGCTTCACTTTAGAGTATTGTGGACTATGTTTTTGATTCCTCTGATCTAGTCCAAACTTTTCATTTTAGAGATGAAGAAACTGGGCCTCAAAAGTTACAGGCTTTGCAGAAGGTCACACAGGTATTAGGCCACAGAACTGGAATTCAAAATCATGTTTCGCACTTCTAATTGATCTTTCTATTTCCCTACTCTTGTTCTCTAATTTGTACAACCCATGATTAAATAGTAATCCTTTCTGTGGCATCGCTGTCAAGTGGTTATACAGATTTAGTTTGAAGGTTTCTAGCAATAGGACTCACTGCTTGCTAAGGCAGCCCATTCTTTCTTAGGCCCCTCTAATTTCTCGAGTCAAAAGTAGCTGCTGCAATTTCCTCTAACTGTGCCCAGTGTCTTCCTGGTACCAAATAGAAAAATCTCGTATTTCTTATAATAGAAGGCCTTTAAAATATATGAAGACAAAACTCAGATTTCTCTTTAGTCTTGTCTTTTCTAGACTTAATAAGCCCAGTTTCTTCAATGAATCTTCCCAAGACATGATCTCTAAACTTCTTTCAACTCCTAGGCATCCTCTTTGGCAATGTGTTCCATCTTGTCCATGTCTTTCCTAAAGTGTGAGATCTAAAGTCAGACACAAAACTCCAGATACTCCAAATGTTCCCATAAAGGATCTGAGTATGGCATTCTGACTTGCAGTGATAATGACCTTTTTTTAAACATCTACCTCTTAGAACTCTATATGGTCAGTACGCAAGCATTGGAGGATGGAAATGCCCTCTGGGATGTATGTATGCAAAGAAGTGAGTAAAACTTAGAATCAAACTCTGCTCTAATTTCCTGGCACAGGCATAGGAAGAAAGGTAGTTATTGTCATTCTCATTAGACAGATTAGGCAACTAACCCTTCTAGACTTTAAATGACTTACCCAGGGACATTCACAAGCATAATTGGCTAGAATTTTTATTAACCTAAAATATGATTGATCGCATATTAGAAACTTTGCATTCTAACTACATCCTCTAAAAAGCCCTTATCACCAAATAAACTTATATTACACTTTCCCCTTCTTTGTCATCAGATTGACATATTAACAGACTCATCTTCTCTACTCATACACACAGATGCACATCCTCAGAACAGAAGGAGACCTAGAGAATTGAAAACTTATTAACCCACATTTTTTAAATGTACTGCTAGAGCATGCATTGACCCTACTCCTTTTTCACCCTATCAACTGCCTACCACTTCCCCATTTCCACCCCACCCCCCAAACACTACTCAAGCCATTTCTAGTGATCCCTTTCCCTGGGAAGGCAACCAATATAAGGCTGTGTTCTGTAAATAGTGAGAGAAGACATTATGGCAAATGTCAGAAACAATAGCTGAATTCAGAAAACCTGAGTTCTAGCTTGCCCTCCACTAGAAACTATCTACAAGACCTTGACTGAAAGTAATTTAACTTCTCTGGGCCTCAGTTTCCTCATATGTCAAAAAGGGAAAAAACTCTGCCGTTTTACTCTTGGAGTTGTTGGAAGGACTGAATAAGACAATGCTGGACTTTGAGTCAAGAAGATATGGGTTCAAATCTAACCCTAGACACTTTACTAGCTGCATGACCTTCAGGAACTCACTGACTCCTAGAATTGGTTTTTTCTCTGACAAATTAGACACATTAATAGAACCAACCACATAAAGTTATGTTGTTGAGTCTTTTCCAGTTGTGTCTGATTCTTCATGATTCAATTTGGGGTTTTTTCTGTCAAAACACCGGAGTGATTTGTCATTTCCTTCTCCAGCTCATTTTGCAGGCAAGGAAACTGAAATGAGTGCCTTGACCAGGGTCACACAGCTAGTAAATGTCTGAGGCCAGATTTGAACTCATGAAGAGAAGTCTTCCTGACTTGAGGCCCAGCACTCTATCCACCTACCTATCCCATGAAATTATAGTGAGGCTAAAATGTTTATAAAGCACTTCACAAATCATATACATAGGGGTGTGTGCATGTGTGTGTGTGTGAGTGTGTGTGTGTGTTATTTTTTATTATGGAAGTGATTTTGACAAGGGTATTATTAATTCCTTTTTGTGGTCTATGTGTGTTTGAGAGGAGAGTTTTAGATACCAGTTTGAAGTTAAACCATTCAAGGAGAGGGCTGGGAGGTGATTCCTTCTGAAAGACAATATTTTTTTTCTGATTAGGGTTGCCATAACAAAATCAGCCTAGAGAAGAACAGTGATTGGGATTTTGAAGGAACTGGCTTCCCCTGGTGCATGTCAGCGACTTTGCAGATGTCAGAGCCAGTGTCAATTGAAGTTGTTTGAGAGATGATGCTATTAGTGACTTCTCCATACATTCTTGAAAGAAGGCTAGATCAATGAGAGAGAGCTTCAGAAGTCGAGGGCACAATTGCCATTCTTCTGACAGAACTGGCGGGGGTGTGGAGACATTTGGGTTCTGTCTCAAGGAAGGAAAGTGACAGTGTGATAAAAGGGTTTCTACAGGATTAAATTTCCCAGAAACCAATCTGCAGGTAGATGGAGAAATTGGTCTAGCAACATGGGCATGGTGCTGGGGGTCAGCCAAGCAAAAAAGATGCTTGCTGAAGAAAAGATGCCTTTATTCTGGCCTTGGTTACAAGGTCACTTAATGGGTTGCTAACTCTGTCTCTCAGTTGCCATCTCTCTGTCTCTGTTTCTCTTTCTTTCTCACTCATTTTCTCTACTTTTGTCTCGCTATCTCTTTATGCCTCTCTATCTGCTTTTCTATCCCTCCTTTCCTATATCTTTTATTTGTGTCTCTGTATCTCTCTTTGTCTCTGTCTGACTTTCCATCTCTGTGTTATCACTATCTCTGTCTGCCTCTATCTATTCCTGTATCTGTCTCCATGTCTCTCTTTTCCTTCCATCTTTTTTCCCTCCCTCCTTCCCTGTCTTCAGTCCATTCAATTTAAACTAAGAGAGATTCATAATTTGGGGTCTATGCATTGATCCATGGATACATTTTAGGAGTATATGAATATGAATGTTAAAAAAAATTACATCTTTATTTTCAGTAACCTCTAACTGATATTTAAAATTTTCTTCAACTACAATTTTAAAAAAAGCTTATTCCCAAAAGGAATTTTTAAGCTTTACTAGACTGCCAAAAGGATCCATGACACACAAAACGTTAAGAACTCTTGGCCTAAGTTCTGTGAACAGGGATGGCCTCGGTAAAGGTCATAAACAGATGAAATGCCTCCTCCTAGGGCACCAATTGACTTTTTTGATATGTTTTACCTTTCTCCTTCATGATGACCTCCCTGGTCAAACAATGCATAATTAGATTCTTTATCTCCCTCTATTATAGATCATAGAAAGGTAAAGCTGGAATCTACCTTAGAGATCTGCTAGTCAAATGATGAAGCAACCAGAAAGTATTTTTTAAACACCTACTATGTGCTAGGTGATGGGGATACAAAAACAAGATGTCTGCTCTCAAGGAGCTTACCTTTTATCAAGAGAGGGAATACATATAAACATATATGTATATGCAAATAAATATAAAATTTTTTGGGAGGAGGGATTATCATTCAGAGTGGTCAGGAAAGATTTCATGTAGTAACTCTGAAGACAACTAGGGCTTCTAAGAGCTGGAGGTGAGAAAGAAGTGCATTCCAGTACAATTCTACCTCCCCACGGCCATTTTTACAGAGGGAAAAATGGAGGCTCCAAGATATGAAGAGGTTTACCCAATGTCACAAAACATGGTAAGTGGCAGAACTAGGGTGAAAACTCAATTTCCAGTATCAGTCTTCTTTCCACCATACCCTGTTAATTTGCTCACTTCCCAGAGTGAAATTAGCATTGGCCCAACAAAGCTAGAAACTAGAAACTTGAGATGAGAGGTATGGTAGGATGTAGCCTCAAATCCTACCTTTCACACTTACTACCCATGGGACTTCGGGCAAGTCATTTAACTCCTGTACGTGTCAGTTTTCCAATCTGTACAATGAAAGAGTTGGACTAGATGAGATCCTGAGATCCCCTCCCATTCTAAATCTATGAGTTAATGACTTGCTGATAGATAGGGAAGGTCAAGTCAGCAGGGGACAGGAGTTATGATCTGAAAAATATAAAGAATCAGAACAAAATGAGATGTCCAGTGGTGATTCTAGCTTTGATGAGATACTTGGTCAGTTCAGTCAGACACTGAAGAATGATGAAAGAGTTAGTCTAAGATAGTCTAGTTGAGAATCTGGGGATACCATAGATTGAGGGATTGCAGAAGGAAAATGCAGAATCATGGTCAGTAAGGTGGTTAAAGACCAGAAAAATCAGGGCTAGAGGATTTATGAGGAAGTGACTTATGGTTGAAAATATTCTTCCAAACTCAGAAGACATGAGTTCTAATACCAGGACCATCTCTAACTTACCTTCACCTTTGGCAGATCATTTCTCCTCTCAGTTTCTTCATAAATGACAGGATTGAACTAGGTACCTAAAGTTCCATCAAACTCTAATATCTTTGAGTCTATTCCATGTGCTACATTGGTAGCACTGGGATAAAGGCTAGATCTATGATTTCATTGGTTTATGGAATTCTCAGAAAAGGGAATTTCATCTACCAGTACAGGTTGGCATCTTTTCTGCAACTTAGAGTCTCAGAGAGTTGCCTAGAGCACTGAGAGGTTAAGTGACTTGTCCAGAGTCACATAGGCAGAATGTCAAATTTAGGATTTGAATCTAGGTCTTGGCTTCAAACTGTCTCTCTACCCACTATGCCACACTATTTCTCTGTGACTGACAGCAAAAGTACGTGTAAATGTTTTGAATTGATCAATTTATTTCTTTCCCCTTGTAAAGGATAATGCTGTGTGTCTTTTATAGACGTGGATACCGCTTCCCTTATTATGCCCACTGACTGAGTGGTCAAAGGATAGATGAAAAAAACTTTTATTTGTCAAGTTGAAATCCTTTCTTTTTTAAAAAAATAAAATAAGCTCACTATATGACAGGCACTCTTTTAAGTGCTAGGATACAAAAAGAGACCAAAATGAAACAACACTTGAAAAAATGCTCACAAGGGGTTCATTCCTAATGAGGTTAAATAATATTAAAACAACTAGGTACAAACAAAATATTTGCAATGACAAATCTGAGATAATCTTAAAGGGAAGGCATTAGCCTTAAAGTGGAAGAAGAAAGGTTTCCTGTAGAAGATGGGTTGTAGCTGAGACTGGAAAGAGGCATGTGAAACTAGGAAAAAGTGATGAAGAAAAAAAGAAATCAAGACACAGGGAATCATCAGTGAAAATGTCCAGTCAGGACATGGAGTGTCACCTTCAAGGAAGGGCAAGAAGGCTGGTATCTTTGGCTCTCAGTATATTTATAATGGCCTCTGTAAAGCCATCCCTCATATATGAGGATAAGAAGAAGAATGAAGTTACATTCAGCTTTGCATTCTCTTTTGCCAGGTGCCTCCTGGGGCCAAAGACATGAATTTTTAATAACTCTATATAATGAAAGATATAACCTTGTCCTAGCTGACTAGTGTCTAAATCAATCCAATCCAAATGGCATTTATTAAGGACTTACTTTGCTCGACACACTGGTTAGATGCTGGGGATAGAAGGCAGGTAGAAAAAGAGTCCCTGTCCTTAAGAGGCTTCCATTTTCTTGGTTTCCTTTTCCTTTCTGGATGACCCTAAGCTAGTGTTAAATCTTCCACTTCTCTGTTATGCATACTGGTCAAGTATACTGAAGCTGACCTGAAACAGTACCGAATCATCACTGAGATCACTATGCTGACTGTTGACTGTTGTAATATAAAGAACTTTAAACAGGTTATGAGGCACTTCTGAGAAACATACTATGGGTTTGCTTTAATGCTGGCCTTGCAGTTCAGGCCATGGTATATTTTTTTATGTGAAACTGCCTTATAAAAAGGATCTTTGAGCAATTATATAATCAACCTACTTTGGTTAGAGTCCAAAAATAGACCAGCCTTAAGCTGAGTTTTGCTTTATACGAAGTATGTCAGAATGTCAAAAGACTCACTCTCTCCATTGATGTAAAACAAGTCACTAAATTTTTATCCCATATCGGTGTGGCTCCAGAGTCTTCCTCAATTATTTTCACCTCAGAGTCATGTCCTAGGAAAGTATAAAAGATGTGAGAAAAGGAGGTATTGATCCACTATGGAAGTGGTTCCCAAACTTTTGGGGACCCATTTATACTCTTAACAATTATTGAAGTCCCCTCGAAGCTTTCGTTTATGTGGTTTAGAGCTAGCACGATTTAGTTATTTAGTGTTTTAGAAATTAGGACATTTTAGCATTAATATAAAAATAATTTGGACCTCACAGACACTGTGGAAAGGTCTCAGGGATCACCGATGGTCACCAGACCACACTGAGAACCTCTACATTCTTGATAAAGATAGGAATGAAGGAAGGAGGCAGTTAAAATTAGCTCTGGAGGAGGCAAAAGTTTGAGCATGGGGAAGATTCTTTGATAATGACAATGAAGCAAAACATTCTTCTTCTAAATAGCATTTTTCTTTTAAATGTTAATAATAGTGACTAGTTAAATATTAGTGCTTTGTTAAGTGTTTTATTTAACTTTAATAGATGATATTTAAATAATGCTTTAAAGTTTGCAAAGCAATCTATTAATATTAGTTGACTTGACTTTCACAACAGCCTGGTGAGGTTCATATCACAAGTATCATTACTCAAATTTCACAGATGAGGAAACTGAGGTTTGTCAAGTTTAAATTATGCAATTAGGAAGTTTTAGAGGTTAGATAAAAAGCATAATTGACAAGACTCTCCCAAATATAATCTGAAATATGGTTCATCATGTGTATGTGTACTTTTGAATTCCAACCATATGATTAGCCTAACTAGCTTTCTCCGGTTGTAGCTATAATCCCTAAGAGGAAATAACTAACCACAAACATGATATCCTGACTTCTGTTGCTATTCGGTCATTTCAGTTGTATCCAACTCTTCATGACCCCATTTGGGATTTTCTTGGCAAAAACACTGTAGTGGTTTGCTATTTCCTTGTCCAGCTCATTTTGCAGATGAGGCAATTTAATTGAAGCAAATAATGTTAAGTGACTTGCCCAGGATCACACAGCTACTAAGTGTCTGAAGCCAGATTTGAAATCAGGAAGTTGAGTCTTCTTGACTTTAATCCTATGCCACCTTCATTTTCTTGCCCCTGAGCTATGTTATCTAACTTTGGGGGGTACTTCCTTTTGTCCACCATTGCTTTGAAGTCACTGAAGAATAACCATATTTAATTATTTTACTTATATTATTTTAATTACTTTATTTGTTATTTAATTTAATTATCAGTTTAATGTGGAACTTCTTATTAAATTCTTTGTAAAATTTCTCTGCCTCCACTTCCTTTATAGCAGGTGCTACAACCTTTAAAACAGGTAAGTTAGATCCATGACGGATGCTTTTGCAAATGTTTATCATGATCACTACCATCCTTTTAAACGATGTTTCTTGTTGCCTTTGGATGAAGGACATAAAACCAGTCCCCTTATTTGCCTCTCCAAGGAGAACCTATGAGTCACCCTTTCATTAAGCTCAAACTTCTTTTTGTCTTCCATTTTCATTTACAATAAGAAAGCCAGATTCGAATAATTCAAGACCTCAAGTCACATGTCCACTCATTGGTCACTGAATAAGGATCTCACATTAAATAAAACAGCAGCCAAATTAATGTTTTTAGTTGATCTACACAGTTGGGTTTTTCTTTTTGCCATGGGCTCCATTTTCAACCACTCTACCATCATCGCTACAGAACCAGAAAAGTCCCACAAAGGAAGACAGTGAGTCACTGGACAGTTTTCTTTGTTTTAGGGGTTGCTGTAGCCCAAGAATTTACCACCAAATGGCCAGTAGCTTGGTGCTACGCTTCTCCACATTGAGCTAGCTGGTTCCCAGAAAGCTGATATAGTTTGTTACAGGGACCAGAATTAATTTATTTAAAAATAAAATCTAATTGCAATTTGGGAAAACAACTATTCTTCACTACTTTAGGTAGCTAAGTTGTGACTTCATAGTGAAAGGAAAGGAATATTTGGTGGGGGGGGGAGTGTGGTGAGCAAACAATCTTGGAAGTGGGGGCTTTCCAATTATCCTAACTACAAAAGCTCTTCCCAGAATGAAATAAGGATTTCACAGGAGCCTGTGTGCAGAGAGTTTTGCCTGTAGCCTAGCAAGACACCCAGGGCAACATTATAATATTATTGATTTCAAAGACAACCAAAGATTCACGAGAGACCAGGCTAGGGTTTACAATTATCTCAGAAAAGTATCTTTTTCACTGCTAGCCTTGGTGCTGTTTAATGATTGGTCCTTTCCTCCTTTAACTAGCTCTTTCAGAGGCTTCTGGAGTAAAGGGAAAACTGGTTATCTGTCCCAGAGTGTAGGAAAACATTTACATTTTAAAAGAAAGCTTTGTTCGACCACCAATGACTACTTTGGAGAACTCTTTAGTTTGCATTTGATTAGTACTTAAAAGTGCTGCTTAATACTTTCAGGATTTCCCTGGGATTGTGATTTCGCTGTAGTTTCAAAATGATTCTCTGTAAAAGCAAGTACTATTCTATTTTACAACCTCTCTTCCCTCCAGGGGGCCCAAGTTGCAGTTTCTGGCGGATTAGCCTGCCATGTGCAGGGTGGCCTCTGTGAATAAGACCACATCGAATTTCATCTACTGTAAAGTAGGGGGTATATTGACTTGAACCAGTGAATGTTTCACTAGAGAATCAAATAGTATATGTTTGACCATCTGTATTTCGATACTTTGGGTCCAATAGACAAACAGTTTGAGATCTTGGAACATTCACTAGACCTGGCATCAGCCAACTTGGGTTGGAGTGATGGCTCTGACATTTTTTTTTTCAGTATGATCTTGGGCAATTGACTTTAACCAATCAATCACCATAAATGTATTAAGTTATAGAACTACTTGCCAGGTACTCTCATGGAGAAGGAAAGAAGGAAGAAAGGAAGGAAGGAAGGAAGGAAGGAAGGAAGGAAGGAAGGAAAAAATAAAAGGAAGAATTCCTGTACTAAAGGAACTCACATTCCATCTAAGGAACTTGTATGTATAATCATACAAGTATACACAAAATATACAGAAAATTAATGAGTTTTCTTGTTATTCAGTTGCATCTGACTTTTTGTGACCCCATTTAGGGTCTTCTTAGCAGATACTAGAGAGATTTGTCATTTCCTTCCCCAGATCATTTTACAGATGATGAAACTGAGGCAAATAGCATTAAGAAATTTGCCCAAAGTCACCCAGCTACTAATTGTCGGAGGCTGGATTTGACACAGGAAGATGAGTCTTCCTGACTCCACCCTGTGCCAGTTAGCTGGTGGGAGAAGAAACTAAAAGTTAGAGAGGTCAATACTTCTCTAAGCCTCATTTTCCTTGTCTCAAATGAGGACAATAGCCTCTGTTGCTCAGAGGATTCTTTTGATAATTGAATGGTATAATAAATAGGATGATAGAAATTTAGAGCTGGAAGAGGATTTACAGGTGACCAAATCCTTCTTATTTTAAAGATGAGGAAACTAAGTCAAGGGTCGCTAAATGACTTGTCTGGACAGGCAGAAAAATGCCTGAAACAGGGTTTTAATCCAGGTCTTTCAGATTCCAAGTGCAATGCCCAATCCACAACATCATGCTTTCTATTGATAATATAATGTGCGGAGTACTGAACTTTCTGGGGTTCAAGTCCCACCTCAAACAGTTACAAACTGTATAATCCTGAACAAGTCACTTAGTTTCCCTCACTCCATGGAACCAGCTAGGTGGCCTCATACAGTTCCTGACTCTATGGTGTTGGGCAAGTCATTGATCATCTATTTGCCTTGGTTTCTTCAATCATCAAGAGACAAATAATGTCTCTTGCCAATAAATACCCGCTTGGCAGGATTTTGTGAGGATTAGAGGGGATGAGATTTGTAAACCTCTTGCTTGGCACATAGTAGGTACTTAAATGCTTACGTCCTTCTTCAATTTCCTCATATATAAAATGGAAAGGATTGGACTTAATGGCCTATAACGTCCCCTTCAGGTCTAATTTTATGATCCAATTCCAGGCAGCTCTTAAAGACCATAAATTAAAGAGCAAATACAATTTGCTGAGGCAGAAGGAGCTCCCTTACGTACCAATAAAATCCTAGGTCTGATTTTTAAAGGAATTAATTACCTAAATGTGAATGTCATTATTTTTGTTACTGTTAGATCATGTAATTTTAATGCTTATGTGCTTATATGTATTGTAATGCAATGAGACAGCACAGTGGGTAGAATTTACTAGTTGTGTGACCCTGGGTAAGTCACGTAATCCTGTTTGACGTTTCTTCATCTGTAAAATGAACCAGAGAAGGAAATGGCAAATCATTTCAGGAATTTTGCTAAGAAAGCCCCAAATGGGAGTCAATGAAGAGTCAGACACTACTGAAATGACTCAGTAACAACAGCCAAAACAAATATCTGTATTACCCTATCTGGATATTTATTATGAGAATAAAATAAATAGTAACTGAAGGAATGGAAAACAATCCATTCTTTTCTGACTCATCCTCACTAGCTATACAGAGGCTTCTCAATTCCCCAGATCATCCTATAACTTTTTATTTTCTTTTGGCAGTATTGATCTGGCTCAAGTAAACCAAGAAAAACCCTTTTTTGAATAGAAAGAGTAATTTTTATCTTCCCTTTTAAAACCAATTTGCAAAGTGGGCAGGATGCTAGCAACCCCTTGCTGGCCACCCCAGGAAACCAAAGGGGATCAATGAGATGAGGCAGATGAAGGGTTTTGGTGACCAGCAGAGTTGTAAAGCTGAAGGAACAAAGGATTGCACAATAATTTTCTAATGGATAGGGATATTTTCTCTCCTTTGCTTGTTGGGAATTTTTGCTTATATTAGTTTGTATGGGATTGAATGCTAACTTGTTTCAGGTCACATATACAGTCCACAAGTATTATCTCTATCAGGAGGTTTCTGGTTGTTTAGATCTCACCTAAAGAGAAAACCCTCCAATATTTAGCTATGTCTCTTGCAGAAATGTTATATTCAGACACACAACACCTGTCTAGGATTTAAGCAAACACATTGCAATGATTTTAATAAGCAAAATGGCTTCAAATTTAATTTATGCATCATCAGATCCTACTTGGAATTCACTAGGGGTACTTTACACTTAAAAGTCCAATTGGAAGCTCCTTTGTAATGTGAATTCTTACCAAATAGATCTGTTTTGGTTTTAAGTTTCAGTGTTTCATGGATTGGATTTTTCTTAAAATGGGGGCTGCCTATATCTATGCCATTGATTTTTTTTCCTATTCACAGAGAATATTACTAATAGAATGAATTTCATGTTTCTGGGAAAGTCATTTTCCTTATTTTTCAAATGAAAGAGATTGTGCAAGATCACTAAGGTCTCTTAAAATATTGCCATTTGTGCCCTGCATATAATAGATTATTTTTGTGTGTGTGATTTGAATCTCTTTGCACAAAAAACCAGAGCTGTAATACATACCACAGATATGGCTTGTTATCATCAGGGCCCAGAGAGGATATGACTCATCTAAGGTTACATGACTACTTAGTGAAAGAGCCAGGTCCACACTCTAGGATTCCTGACTCCAAATCCTGTTTGACCATGCTTTCCTTCAGTCAGAATGAGGGAATTACTAGAAGAGGCATACTTCAACTGGTAGGTATTTAACTGGTCCTTAGAATTTTTCCCCATCTTCCTGTGTTGTTCATCTTCCTGCAGCTGTTTCTGGAGTGAAGTTAAACCAGAAGTGGCTTCAACACTGAGAGTCAGCACCATGGCCAGAGAAAATAGTGAATTCTGCGGCAGCTGCTTGTTCACTCATCCCTTGTAAAGCAGTTAAGCCTGCTGCTGCCGGAGCTGTTCTGCACTATCCTTATTGAAAGGGAGAGGGAGATTTAAAGAATCAGAAGATCTCTTATCAGTATTCAGTGAATAATTAGGCTAGTCACCTTTGATGCACTTAGGCATTTGGGGTTATTTGCAAGTTCACAGTTAGACCACACTGTCCGGGTTTCTGAAGAAGAAACTTCACTGATACATGAATGTGTCTCTGTGCTGCTTTTCTCATATTCTTATCAGTAGGGGGCACCCAGGAAAGCAACGTGCCCGTCTGTTTTTTTTTCCTGTCTTTGTGTCCTGTGGTACTTCCTCAATTGCAATGATGTCAGCTTTCCAACACAAGTTGAGCTTGCAATAAAACCGTTCTGAGAGACTTTGCACCTCTAAGCCAGTGCTTTTTACACTTAACTGTTTTGCATCCATAGGATCAAGCCATTCCTTCCTTTTTGAACTAAGTAATCAAGATATAATGATACGGTAAAGGGAATTGTCCTGTAAAGAGATTCTTCCCTCAGCCCAAACTCCAAGACTGATATTGCAAGGACCGTCATGACAGGATGCCTCTATACGTCTTGGGAACAATGATAGGATTCATGAGTCTCTTCTGCTAATCCTACAGCATGGTTTTTGAGGCATAGGTGGTCTCCATTTTATAAGTGATAGATTCAGTTTTCTTGATTGGGAGAAAGGAGTCACACACTTCCTTCTCCTCCCGTATCCTCAGCATGTCAAAATCATAGTCTAGTTTTCACATCTCATGCCTGTTGCGCAAAATTGGCCAGAAGAAACTCTAGACAATCCCATCTCAAAAAGTCTTAGGAAAGTGTCTCATGAATGGGAAAAAAAGAAGAATAGCTGGTATTTATGTAAAACTTTAAAGTTCACACAATGCTATACAATATTTTATATTATTTTATCACAATTCTGAGGGAATACAGGAATTATTAGCAACATTTTACAATGAATGAGTTTGAAAGATTTAAGAACAGATCAACCTAATAATCAACCATTCTAGAGGATCTAGAGGATCTCCTGACAGACAGATGATGGACTAAATATGAAGAATGATCCTCATTTTTTTTACATAGAAATATGGGAATTTTTTTTGTTTGGTTATATGTGTTTGTTACAAAGCTTTGGTTTATCATTTCTTCTTTTTTCAGTAGGATGAGGGGAAGGTGAGAGGAAGAGGAAAAAAATGTTTATCAATGAAAAAGTAAAATTTAATTTCAAAATTTTCCTCATTTTGTAGAAGAGGACACAGGTTAGGAGAAGCTAAGTAAATTGTCCCATTTTCACATAACTATGGCAGAGGCATCATTTGAACTCAGATTTCTTTGAACTACAAATATAGGATTTTTTCCACTACAAAATCACACTATGATCTAAGTCTCATTTGAGATTTAAGCCAGCCATCTCTTTTCAGGACTCCAGTATTTATTTAATTTCTAATGACTTTGAAATTTACCTCTTTTACATAAGCTCTGACACTTGACTTTAACTCTTGTATTGCTCTCATCTTGTATTGCTATTTCACTGCCAAAAAAGAACTATAATTTTTAGAGAAAGGGAGGACCTGAGGAGCAACCATTAGGACAAATGACTGAATCAATAAGTATCTTATCTTGAGGATTCTGCATGAATTGATTTACAATCCATTTAGTTTTTTAATTATTACATCATAAGGTATATTGTCAGTGGCAGTAGCCAGTAAGAATGCTGAATGAACAAGCCATTCTTAGGCTTTGTTGAGCTTCCCCAGTTCTCCTTTCCCTACTCCAACTCCACATTTTCTCTCCAGATCATCACAAGGTTTCCAGAAGTAGATTCTGCAACCTCTTCCACATGAAGAATTGTCTTTTTGGCTCTTCATGCCTACTGATAAAGGGAACTGGTTCAGTAGCCACTCTCCTATTATATTCATATCTATATGCTCATGGAAAGTGTGAAAGGTGTGTTTGTCCTTCATCGCCAAAGAAGACCAGGCCATCAGAGAAATGATGACATGACTTGCACTTGACTATGTTTCAAGTGAGTGAGGGAGGGCTGTGCAGGTCACCAGCCTCACTTCTCTTCCAGAGCCATCTGAATTCAATGACCAGATATTCATCAGGATAACTGGAGATGACCCAGGATGAGGCAATTGGGGTTAAGTGACTTGCCCAAAGTCACACAGCTAGTGAATGTCAAGTTTCTGAGGTAAGATTTGAACTCAGGTCCTCCTGACTCCTGCACTGGTGCTCTATCCACTGCACCACCTAGCTGCCCCTACTTACATACTATATATTGTGTGTACATATATTATCTTTACTGAAGTCCTTGAGGGAAGAGATTGTTTCTCTTTTGTCTTTGTCAGGCAAATGAAAGACATATCTCATTTATTGATGTTTCAGTTATTTGATGACTCCATAACAAGTCCCAAGAACATTGCTAGGTTTTTTTCCATTCATCTTTTGGGGAATCAGAACCTCTTCTTTGATGGGGTCTTCAATTCTCTTCTAAAGCAGTGTCCTGTACGCCTCCATGCACATTTGATAACAATTATGCCCACAGAACAGCTCAGAATTCAGGAAGTTGAGTCCCCAATCTGGCTGAACTGGCTAGAGCTCCACCTTCATAGCAATAGACTCTAGGGTTGCTGATTTCTGTCTGATTTTCCATCTTCTTCAGTAATCATCTCACTAGCTTTGGAAATCTCTTGTGTAAGTCGCTTCTAGCACCTTATCATTTGAACCCTACACTGATTTCCTGGTCCATCAAACTAATCCATCATCCCATCTACCCACATGGATGGCTCCAAAATAAGCCACTAAGCAATGCCATAAATTTCAAAGAGGCACAGATATAGTTCTTTTCAGGCTTGTCTATAAAACAAAAAATGTGGCATGATTTGTTTTCCCTTTAAGGAGGCTATTAGCCTGCTTGTATCTACTGAAGGAATAGAGGTGTGAGCAGACCTCCGTTAGCAACTGGATTGTTAATCTTGATCTCGGCTCTGCTAGGGGCTTGAATTGCTTGGGAAGCCTCAAAGGGGCCTGAGGGCTAGCCGGGGGTTCTGTTATGAGAGTTAATGATGGATGGGAGGATACATTCTTAAACCTACCAATACATAACATTTCCTGCTTTATCCTCCGGATTCAAACCCTTCAGAGACACAAGATGGGAAAACCTGAGAGTGGGGAAGAAGAAAATGGGAAGAAGGGCCAAGGGCTAGTCATCCATGTGGAAAGCAATATGATAAAGTAGAAAGAGTGCTGGATTTGGACATGGGTTCAAATCTTGGCTCTGCCATTTACTTTTGAGTATGACCTTGGACAACTTATTTCATCCCTTTGTGCCTCAGTTTCCTAAACTATAAAATAAGCCAATTGAACTAGATGACCTCAAAGTCCCCTTCTATCTTAAAAAAATCTCCCCAGTGATGCCTGACCTATTATTAGGGATTCATTCTTCTATGTTGAACATTACCCTCTTCCTGAAGGCTTCTTTTTAAGTACAACCATCCCTTGGGGAGGTAGCATATTAAACTCTTAAATTAATCTACACTAAAGTATTTGCACATGCTCTTAGACTTTTGAGGTGAGAGGAATTCAGAAATCCATTCATTCAAACCCACATTTTAGCCATAAGGATCATTCACCTGAGGTCATTCAGATAATAAGTGATTTATTTAGGATTAGAAGCAAGTTCTTTAAGGTTTTCCCTGTCCTCCCACTCTATCCCAGAGTATTTCTTTCAGACAGGAGGAGCTAAGCAATATGAGAGAACTTGGGCAAGAAAAAAACTTGGTGGGTGGAAGGAGAAAAAAACATATACACAGGTAAGAAAATACACAATAATCTCTGTAGTGGGGAGTGTTAAAAACAAGAATCAGGAAAGACCCTTTAGAGGAGCTAACACCTGAGGCAAATTATAGACATTGGCCTTCAAAGAGAGGAGAAAACACATTACCCGTGGATTGCACTGGAGAAGGAAATATTTCTGAAAGGGTGAACACTGTGGTCTCAGAGAATTAGAGAAGTCTCCCTAAAAGAGGGATTCATGGAATCGGATCTTGAAGGATGAATAGATTTTTTTAAAAATAATATTTCTTCCCAATTACATGTGAAAACAACTTTTAACATTCTTTTTTTTTTAGTCTTGAGTTCCAAATTCCATCCTTCTCTCTCTCCCTCCCCCCTCACTGATATGGTAAGCAATCTGATATAGGTTACACATGTGCAGTATTGTAAAATATATGTCTCTATTAGTCACTTTGTGGAAGAAAATAGAAAAAGAAAAGAAAGAGAGAGAGAAAGAAGAGGAAGGGAAGAAGGAAGGAAGGGAAGAAGGGGGAGGGAGGGAGGAAAGAAAGTGAAAAATAATATTCTTCGGTCTGTATCCCAATGCCATCACTTTTTTTTTTCTGGAGGCAGAAAGCATTTTTCATCATGAGTGATAAGTAGATTTTCAAGAGGCAATGAGAGATGGAGGTAATTTGGTATAGCAGAACAATCATTAATTCTGGAATCAAAGGATCTGGATTCAAACCCCATCTCTCATATCTACTACTTATGGGACAAGGGGCAAATCACTTAAATTCCTTGAGCCTTAAGTTCTTCATATATCAAATGAGAATATTCAACTAGATGGTTCTGCTACCCTGTCTAATCTTATACGAGCTACGGAGGACATTCTTTTCTTTTTTATTTTAATATATAGTTTACTTTTCAGTTTTTAACATTCACTTCCACAAGAATTTGAATTCCAAATTTTCTCCCTATTTCTCCCCACCCCCACCCCAGGACAGTGTGAAACCCATCCATCCATTCCCTCAGTCCATCCTCCCTTTTGTCATCTCCCTCCTTTTATCCCCGTCTCCTCTATTTTCCTATATGAAAAAATAGATTTCTATACCCCATTGTTAGTATATCTTATTTCCCAGTTGCATGAAAAAACAATTTTTAACATTCATTTTTAAAACTTTAATTTCCATATTCTCTCCCTTCCTCCCTCCCCATTCACACTCATTGAGAAAGCAAGCAACTCAATATAGGTCATACATGTGTAGCCATGCAAAACACTTCCATAACAGTCAAGTTGCAAAAGACTAACCACATTTTTCTCTGTCCTGTCCTTCCCTCAATTCATTCCATTCTCTCCCTTGATCTGTTACTCCACAATAGTGTTTGCTTCTGATTATTTCTTTCCCTAATTTCCTATCCTTTCTATCCTTGCATCTTCCCTCTCCTATCCCCTTCCCCCCACCTTCCTGTATGGTAAAATAGATTTTCACACCTAATTGTGTCTGTGTTATTCCCTCCTCAAGCCAAATCCCATGGGCATAAGGCTCACTTATTCCCTTTCATCTCCCCACCTTCCCCTCCATTTTAAAAGCTCTTTATTGCCTCTTTTATGTGACATAATTTGCGGCATTCTACCTCTCTCTTTCTCTTACTCCTTTTATATTCCACTCAACAGTAAATTTTATTTTTTAGATATTCTCCCTTCATATTCAGTTCACCCTATGTCCTCTATGCATGTATGTGTATATATGTATAAGTATATATGCATGTATACACATATATTCATATATACATACATATATGCATACATATCTATGTATATATGCACACATACATATAAATAATATACACATACATGTGCACCCATATATAACTACATGTATGTATAGTGTGTGTTTAACATATGTATTTATGTGTGCATGTCTATGTGTGTGTGTCTATGTATGTATGAATATTCAATTCTGGTCTTTTTAAGAGGAATGCTTGGAAGTCCTCTATTTCATTGAAATTCCATTTTTTCCCCTGAAGTGTTATACTCAGTTTTTCTGGGTAGATGATTCTTCATTTTAAACCTACCTACTATTAACTCTGGAATATCACATTCTGATCCCTTTGGTCCTTTAGTGTAGAAGCTGCTAAATCTTGTGTCATCCTGATTGTATTGCCCATTCTGGGAAACTTCTTTCTAAAATGTTCTGGCCGACCAAGTAATTGTTCTGAATGCTACATATGACAGAAGCTCCTCCAGGGTAATCTGACTTTCCAGATCCAGCCACCAGCTCTGCCCTGTCATCATTCGCCTTATGCCAGGACTGCCACTCAGGGCTAAGACCCAGATCAACTGCTTGATTCCCTCACCAGCTGTTGACTGAGAGCTCCAGAAGTGGCTGCTGCTGAAGTAGTGACTACTGCCATGCTGAAACAGGAGTTGGGACTGGGGCTGGACAGTGATCCCCTCTTACCCAGGTGAGAGAGTATTCTCACTGACCTTTGAAGTTATCTTTGGTGTCAGTGGGTTGAGAAATCTGGAAACTGCAGCAACTACCCATGATTCTGCACCCTGAGGCTTGCTCCAGGCCTGTCTGTTCCTGGACTGTACTCTGCTCTGAGCCCAGGGCAGTAGACCCTTCCTGTTTGCCTTCCAGATTGTCTTGGGCTAGAAATCTGTCTCACTCTGTCATTTTGTGACCTCGGCTGCTCTATAATTTGTTTAGAGTAATTTTAAGGGCTTTGGGGGGAAGAAAGAAAGCAGATTTATGCTTCCACTCGAACCTCCATCATTGTCCTCTATGGAGGACATTCTTGGCAAAGGGAATGATGTGAGCAAAGGCACAGTGGTGGAAAAGCATAAGTCATGTTCAGAGAATAGTGCGCTATGAACTGATGCAAAGTGAAGTAAGGAGAACCAGAAAAACATTGACACTATAATAGCAATATTTTAAAGATGATCAACTGTGAAAGATTTTGAAACCAATGGCCTACCACAACTCCAAAAGTCTCATGATGTATACTGCTATCTACTTTTAGATAAGAACTGATGGACTCAAAGTACAGATTGGAATATTCTCTCTCTCTCTCTCTCTCTCTCTCTCTCTCTCTCTCTCTCCGCCCCCCCCCCATATTATGTTGTTCAGAACATGGCTAACCCAGAAATTCATTTTGTATGATTTTATACTTATAGTAGGTTATGTATTTCTTGACTCCATGGATGAAGGAGAGAAAGAATTTGGAACAGAAAATTTTTAAAAATTGATTATATGTGAAAAAATCTACTAAAATTATGAATAAACAACAAATAAATGAATAGATAAATGGAAAAATAGGGAGAGAGAGAGAGAGAGAGAGAGAGAGAATAACCAGTTGTTCCAGCTTGGCTGGAAAATGTTAGAGTAAATAATGAAGGAAAGTAGTTTGAATTTAATTCTTAGTATAATCAAGGAAAACTCTTCTTCAGATACCCAACCCCTAACCGACTGATCTCCTATGTACTTCCCAGATTGTCTAGTTCTATTTCTTGCTATTTACTGATACTCCTCCTGCTGCTTCTTTCCTAGACTTAAGAGTGGCTTGCCTTTTTTTTATTGTATTGTCTCACATAAGTATATTCTTTATTTCAGTGCTGAATATACATATGTGCATGCACCCATGAACACATGCAAGCATGCACACATACAAGCAAACACAGGAGAGAAAGAGAGAGAGGGAAAAGGAGAGAGTCTAGAAACCACATTCATTATATAAATAAATGGGGTACATTTGTTTGAAAGTTCTGGATCTGGAAAGTCGGATTACCCTGGAGGAGCTTCTGCCATATGTAACATTCAGAGCAATTACTTGGTCAGCCAGAACATTTTAGAAAGAAGTTTCCCAGAATGATGAATTGCTTTAGTAATAACTTCTAAATGAGCTATTTTGAGGACCATTGGAGAATCTGGCCCTTGCAGGGTGGAGACACAGAGCATTTCTACTCAGGTGTCTGTCATTGTGATGCTGAGCAAGGGGGACAACTCTGCAGAGCAGCTTTAATGAACTCATGTCTGAACCTTGGACTTTGTTTTTAAGAGATGCAAGTCTTTTTTCCCCTTCTTTTTAATTGTCTCAGTATCTGTTACCACTGATCATTTGCCAGACCTCAGGAGTAGAGGAAGAGTGTTACTGTCAACTATAATTGATTATGTCAGAGACAATACAAAGAATAAAACTGTAAGACTTTCACAAGACCTGCTTTAAACCCACAAGATGTTTGTTGCCTTTCCCCAAAATGAATGAAAAAGTATTCTTTAAAGCAATTACTATGTGTTGTATACTGTGCTCACACTGTCAGTACATAGAAAGTATTTAATAAATGTTTGTATATATGTTTTATATACAAAGGAGAGAGAGTCTTATCCTCAGAGAGCTTCTATTTTAATAGCCAGGTACAATACTTCTTGGTTAGAGGCAGCCCAGGAAGAATGAAAACACTGGGATTGTGAATGGGGAAATCAAATGATGCATCCTTTCTAGAAGCACTGTCCCAGAGCAAGAGACAAGAGGAGAGAGAGGAGAGAAGCGGTGATGGTAAAATGTTCTGGTGTGTTGGTTGGAACCATTTAAATTCAGTGAGCTTTCACCTGTCAACAAGACCTCAAAGTATGATAGTCAGTCAGTTAAACATTTATTGAGTTCCTACTATATGACCAGCACTGTGCTAAGCTTTGAAAAGGTAAAGATAGCATAAACATAGGACATGGAAGTTGTGTTTTTTGAAAGGACAGTTATTTTCTTTGTTCCACATTTTCTAGAGAAAAACGGTGCATGACAGTTCAAACTAACAAGCCTTTATGAAGCATCTACTACTACATGCCAGACACTGCTGCTCAATCTCTTTACCATAATCCTAGGAGAGGTAGGGTTTTTAGCATTACTGTCTTCATTTTAAAGCACTGAAGTTCAAGATATTGAGTTGTCCGAGTTTATGTAGCCAATAAGCATCAGAGCTGGGATGTGAACCAAATCACTCTTGACTCCAGGATCAGGGTTTATTCTTTCCATGTCACCACAGTCTTTCAAGGATATACAAATAAAACAAAATGAGCCTCCATCTCAAAGGATTTTTCACAGAGAAAAATAAGACGTGAACATGCTGAGGTGCTCAAGATAGAATATGTTAAGTCTTAAAGACAGGTCCAGACAAAGTGTTCTCAGCAGTATGAGTAAGGAAAGGTCACATTCAACTTGAGAAATCAGAGAAGGTTTCATGGAGGGGGAAGGATATGAGCCTTGCTTTGAAGGAAAACTTTCAACAAGTGGGCTGGGATTGGAAGGTCTCTATTCCAGGCATGAGGCACAGCGTGTGGAAAGGAACGAAAAATGGATAAGGCAGGCTGAGAACAGATGATGTTGAATAGTCCAACTTGACTAAAGAACATGAAATAAAAGAGGGCAGAGGAAACCGAATAGTGTGAACTTGAAGCCAAATCATAGAAATCTTTGAATGTCAGTTCAATCCAAATATCTTCTCCCACATAAGACCTTTACTGATCCCTCAAGATATTAGTCAAATACACAAATGCTATTTCCTGCCTCAGTAAGTGTAGTAATAGGAACTTAGTCTTTTTGAAACACATGTAAATTTCCTTGCACATGTTGTCTCTCCTAAGAAAATATAAGCTAATGAAGGCCAGGGAATGTTTCCTTTTGGTCTTTTTATCAGAATGACTGATATATAATAGACACTTAAATGCTTATTTGATTGATTGATTGGTTATTTGGTAGGTAACAGAAAACCAGGGAAAGTCTTTGAGAAGGGGAGCTATGTGGTCAGAACAGTTTCATTAGGAAGATTACTCAGCAGTCAAAAGGATAGACTAGAAAGGAGAGAAACTGGAGGTAGTAAAATCAGGAGTCTAGGTACAAGAACCTAACCTAGGGTGGTTATAACTGCAGTGAAAAGGAGGGGATAGATATGAGATACTGCAGAGGTAATTTCCACAAAGTATCACAACTAATTGGATGTGGGGACAGTAGAGTTGACTGGAAAAATGAAATTTTTCAGAACTAGAAGAAATTTAAAATAGATAGTATGGAGTACTTATTCCTCAAAGCAACTTACTGGAGATATTTTGGGGCCAGTATAGATTGAATCTACTTTTCTTCTTTTCATTCTTCATCTCCTTCTTCTCCATCTCCAGTTGGAGAATGATGATCCTAGACCCTGATACAATCTCAGTCATTCAAAAAGTTCCAGTTCCTGTCATCACGATTTTTGAGTCAGAAAACGGCGTTTGTACATTTGGAGAATATTTTCTACAAAAATGGCCTGCTCTTTAAATGGAAAATACATTAATAATATTTCCCCCATACTACCATTCTCAGCTTCTTCTACCTGCTCCTCTACCCCTAACATTTCAAACCAAAAACTTAAAAAAAGAGGAAGGAACTTAGAATAATGTTTTGAAGAGATCCTGCCCTTACTACCATTCTGAAAGAGTTGGTAGGGGCTTCTACAGATCTACTAGGAAGGCATTCTACATCCACTACTGGAGATGCCCTGGAGATACCTGGAAGGTGGAGGCTACCCCAGATAACTCCATGCTTTGTGTTTTTAATGTTTCATTGCAACTTATTCAGATTGAGAGTAGCATGTATTTCAGCGAGACCAAAACAACATGGTGAAGGAATAAGGAATGTCAAAGTGCATTGCTCCAGCACACTGGGGGAACCCCAACCTTAAGTAAGAAGTCAAGGACTGAGACCAAGGGCCTTCTGAGAATACAACCTTTATTTCCCCAGAAGTCATTGTGATAAGTGGCAATACTGAACCAAAGTAGAGAGAATAGAATAGACCTTGGGTCAAGAAGACCTGTGTTTAAATCTTACCTCAAATAATTTCTAGTTGTGTGACCCTGAGCAAGTCCTTTAACCTCTGTCTACTTCGCTTTCCTCAACTCCAAAATAAGGATAACAACATCCTGAAATTGATGTAGGACTGTTATGAGATGATACATATTAGGTAGTTAATAAGTGCTTGTTTCCTTCCTTCATTCCTAGGGCCATAGGAAAAAAAGAATCATTGATTCAGCTCTGGGAATTATTCATTTCAGTCTTGAATGTGTACATTTAAACACCTCTTGGGCAGGGCAAGAACTAGATTGTAGTTTGTCCAGAAAGAAAGCAACTTCTCAGCACTTGTGACTGAACAAGACAATTATAAATAAATACTGGCTGTCCCACATGCCTAAGACATGATTTTTCCTTCTCTGCCCCTTTGGAAACCATAGTTCTTTTCAAAGGCCAACTCAAGAACCAGTTGTTATAATAATAAATTATGATGATTAATATTATTAGGGTAAAACTCTACTAAACCTTTTGGTACACTCTATATTAACGCTTTAAGGTTTTCAAAGAGCTTTGCAATGTTCATTTTGCTCTCACCACAACCCTAGGCAGGAAATACTAGTATTGTCTCCTTTTTGTTCATGAGTAGACTGAGGGAAGCAGAGGTTAGGATTTTCAGTGTGATAGAGTAAAAAGGATACTGATTTTACAGTGATTCATATTCTACCTCTGATGCTTACTTACCTGTGTGACTGCGCAAATGATTTAACCTCATAAACTTCAGTCTTCTCATCTTTTTAATAAGAGGGTTGGAAAGTCAACACAACCATGACTAGGAGGGAAGCAGAAAACTGGGAAAGAATTTTTGCAACTAGTGTCTGTGATAAAGACCTCATTTCTAAAATATACAGAGAACTGAGTCAAATTTGCAGGAATACAAGTCATTCCCCAATTGATAAATGGGCAAAGGATATGAACGGGGATTTTTCAGAGGAAGAAATTAAAGCTATCTATAGTCATATGAAAAAATACTCTAAATCACTACTGATTAGAGAGATGCAAATCAAAACAACTGGGAGGTACCACATCACACCCACCTGATTGGCTGACATGACAAAACAGGAAGATGACAAATGTTGGAGATGATGTGGGCGAGTTGGAACACTCCAACAACACATTGTTGGTGGAGCTGTGAGCTGATCCATCCATTCTGGAGAGCAATTTGGAACTATGCCTAAAGGGCTCCAAAAATGTGTATACCCTTTGACCTAGCAATATTGTTCCTAGGGCTGTATCCCAAAGAAGTCATAAAAATGGGGAAAGGACCCACAGGTATAAAAATACTTATAGCAGTTCTTTTTGTGGTGGCCAAGAACTGAAAACTGAGGTGATGTCCAGCAACTGGGGAATGGCTGAACAAGTTGTGGTATATGAATGTAATGGAATACCATTGTGCTATAAGAAATGGCGAACAGGTGAACTTCACAAAAACCTGGAAAGACCTATATGAACTGATATTGAGTGAAATGAGCAGAATCTGGAGAACATTATACACCGTAACAGTCACAGTTTGTCAGTACTGTTTCTGACAGACTTACCCCTTTACAGCAATGCAAGGACTTAAAATATTTCCAAAGGACTCATAATGCAAAATACCATCCACATCCAGAGAAAGAACTATGGAATTGGAATTCAGAATAAAGCAGACTATTTTCTCTTGTGTTATGTTTTGTTTTGGTTTGGTTTGGTTTTTTCATGGTTTCCCCCATTCAATTTAATTCTTAATTAATTAAACATGACTAATGTGAAAATGTGTTTAATAAGAATGTATCTGTAGAACCCATAAAAGATTGCATGTTATCTTGGGGAGGGAGAGATAGGGGAGGGGGAGAAATTTTAAAACTCATGGAAGTTAGTGTTGAAAACCGAAAACAAATAAATTAATTTTAAAAAGTAAAAAAAAAAAAAAAAGAGGGTTGGAATCGATGCCCTCAAGGTAACTTCTGGATCTATAATCCTGATTTCTCTCCGTTTTTCTCACTCCTCTCTTCCCCACCATCGTTGCTTTATATGTATTCATGTGTGTATACTTTGCCTCACAGACTATAAATTCCTTGAGGTCAGGAACAGCTTTATTGTTGTCTGCATCGCCAGAACCTAGCACACTGCATGGCATATAGTAAGCACATAATAAATGTTTGTGGAATTGAATTGATTGTTTAAGGGATAAAATGTTGTCAATATCCTGGCCATCCTTGTATCTGTGTTTCCCTAGTGAAATTGAGAAAGATAGTGTAACCTGTGGGATAGGGAATGTCTTCCCCTCTCCCTGCTCCACTTCTATTTCCAACATAATACATCTTTCTATATATTTCATATTAGAAATTTTCTAGAATCAAGAAATTGCCTCAGTGCAACCAGCATCCACCATCCTCTCACAATTCCACTCTTCCTCACCTTCCCATATTTCTCTCCCTTCCCCTTTCATCTACTACAACAATTATTAACAGCCATTGAGGATCCTTTGCTTCACCCACCCCACACCCACGCTGTTCCTTCATCAAAATTAAAGCTTCTCTTTTTGCTTCAGTCTGAAAACGAATACACTCTGGCCAAGATGGTATTTACCCTGAAGCACTTAGTTATTCATGACTTTTTACTCCCAGGGCAAAAAGCATCAAAGAAATGTCACTGATTAGAGCAAAGCTTAATTAAGACCAGATTAGTATCAATATTTTTTCCCATATGTGTAGCTCTGATTTACCTTGAGTTCCCCTGCCTCCCATAGTTGTCTCCAAACAGAAGATAAATTACTCCCTTGGTTTTTCTCCCCCTTAGAAGACACTTATAGTAGGGATTACTCTTTAGCCCACCACTGTAACTCTCAATGAGGTTGTTACTTCTACTTGGCTATCTTTCCAGTGAGATACTATCTCATATGAGAAACTCTCTTTTTAAAATTCCATGCATTGATGAATCGACTGAACATTCCAGCATTGCTATGTACTTGATGCAAATGAGGAAATACGTGGTGAATAGGGCGGGGGACACAAAGGTGTATCATCTGTTAAGGATTATTTTTCTTTCTTTCCCATAATGAACTTTTAAAATTCACACACAGTCAGTACCATGATTTCCTGGTTTTACTGAACCATGCTTATAGTTTAATTGGTGCAATAATAGTAATAGAGGTATTATTTTATAATGCATTAAGGTTTGCAAAGCATTTTGCAGATCAATTATTTGGTCCTCATAGCATCCTGATAAGGTAGGTACTGTAGTCATTCCTTCCACATGCGGGGGAGGGGAGGTGAGTGGCATGGCATCCCATGATCTAGGAATATCAGCGTAAAACCATTTTGGTTCTCCCTTTGTATCAGAGAAGAAGTCTGATTTTTTTTTTCATTTTCTTTCATGGGGTGCTGATATTATACCATACTATAACATATTTTATACATTTCTGAGTTTCTAAAATTTTTCTGTCTGCTAGCCTTCATGTGTAGTTTGTAGCTTCTACAAAACTCCAAAAAAAAATTGCCATTGAATTCCATATGTTGAGCCAGGATATATAGAAACCTGTGATGGAGAAAGTTATGATGTGGAAGGGAAAACTGTATTAGCATCCTTATTTTACAGGTGAAAAAACTGAGTTTCAGTGACTCAAGGTTGCATAGCTAATATTTGAGATAGGATTCAACTCAGCTCTCTCCTGACTTAAATTTCAATAGTCTATCAAGTATAATATCTTGATTCCTAGATAGATAATGCTGGTGTGGAAACTCTCATTGCTGCAGATGAGCGATTCATTTAGGACTATAGATTTAACAGTAGAACTAACCTTGGAGTTCATCTCATCTGATCTGTCCCTCATTTTGCTGATGTGGTTCAATCATTAGCCCAAGGTCAAGTAGGTGATGGACAGCAGGGCTAGGCTTCAGACTCAAGCCCTATGACCCCAACTGGGTTCAGTGCTCTAGTCTATAATTGGTGGTCTTAGAGAGGTTCCTGGGGCCCTGAAAAAAGGTTAAGTGATTTATCCATGGTTATACAGCCAGCATACTCCTATACCCAACTTGAAACCAGGCATCCTTAATCACAAAGTCAGTCCATTATGCCATATTGCCTCTCACCTATTCCATCAGTACAAACATTCAATTCTGGGGTGTTGTGGGACTCACATGAGATGATGGACACCAAGTACTTCTCAAAATTACGTGCTATGTAAATCTCAATTTTTCTTATTATTAACCTATCCTCTAGACCTCCAGGCTTGTGAAGACTTCATTTCCTGAGCCTTGTACTACTCTTGTTGAACTCAAGCAATGACTGTAGAACACTACAGAGGTATGCTAGTAAATGTTTAGCAGCAGGAGGAGGGTGAGTGGTGAATAAACGTGCACATACTTTTATGTTTAATCTGCATGATTGAGTCTTTTAAAAATCTAAACAAAGAAAATCATAAATCAAGCCCTGATTTGTAGCAATTAACTTGTGAGGTATAAAGGCTCACACTGAAAATGTATTAATCGGCTCTAGCAAGCCATTTAAAGCTGGTTCTAGAGCACCTATGATTCAATTCAGCATTACACTGTGTACAGCGGAAGTTACAAGAGAAAAAGACATGTTGCAGGCATCATCCCTTACTTTTTCCTCCTTTTCTTTTCCTACTTTAGTTTGATCTCTCATCACCTCTGGCATAGACTATTGTAATAACTTTATAACTGAACCCTCCATCTCCATCTTTCCCCTCTGCAATTTATTCTTCATATTGTTACCAGAAAAATGCTTTTCATGAATAGAGCACTGGGTCTGAAGTCAGGAAGATTCGAGTTCAAATTCAGCCTCAGACACTTACTAGCTGTATGACTCTGGACTTAATGCTGTCTACCTCAGCTTCCTCTTCTATAAAATGATCTGGAGAAGGAAATGGCAAACCACTGCTGTATCTTAGCCAAGAAAACTGCTAATGGGTTCAGCAAGAGTTGGACATGATCAAAATGACTGCACCTTAACAATCCAATAACATCATTGCTCAGTCCCCTACTGCCTACCAATGAGATCCATTGACATAATCTTTGCAAATCATTTTGACAAACCTTAAAGTCCAATATAAATGTCAGTAATGACAATTGTAGTTGCCAAAGAAATTCTTTATTCTGTCATTCAAGACTCTCCATGATCGAACTCCAACCTTGCTTTCATATCTTATCTAATATTGTTCCCTTTTAGATATTCTATATTCCAGCCAATCTGATTACTCCTCATTCTCATTCTCATCTCATTCTCTGTCTTTGTTAGCATTATCTGTCATGCTCCACACCTGGAGTCTGCTCCCATCCAATTTTCTTTCTCTTCAATCTCCTACTATTGAAGCTTTACCTTCCTTTAAGACCCCATTCAGATGGCACATCCTTCAAGCCGCTCTCCTTGATTTCCTCTTCCTTCCTCTGTTTGAAAAATCTCTGCTTCCTCAAAATTTTCATAGAGCCTTTCTTGAGTTGTCCAATTTTCACATAACATTTTGTCTTTTTTTCTTTAATAGAATTGTGATCTTATGAGGACGGGTACACACTGATATCCATTCACATTACTCACCTCTTCTCAGCCTGGGTGATCCTGGTGCATGTCTTTCTGTAAAATTCATAGACCCTCCTCTAAACCTCTTAATATTTTGTGTTTACCACAAAACCTGGCTTGGATCACCTGCACACCTGCCTGTCTGACCCAGGTACCATCTAGCAGGCTCAGCAGGAAGTAGTTTAATTGTCCCTTTACCCATCATTCCTACCAATGTAAGGAATTCTGTTCCTTCCCACAAGGAAATGAGATGACAGTGAGGAGAAGGATCTGCATTCAGACAAGAAGGAAAAGTTTAAGAGGTAGGTGAGCATGCATACTGTCAGGTTTGAGGAAGCATTTTCCTTGAGACTGAGGAAACAATTATGGAGTGTGTATTTTACTCCTTGACATATTGGAGACAAGGAGATGAACTAGAATGATTCCATTTTTAAAGGGGCATCTACCATCTTAAAAGTTTCCTGCCAATACAGAGATTTCTGATCAGTCCTCCTCTGTTCTCCACAGAGAAACTCATTTTCCAAAGTAAGAAAAGCTGACCTTTAGTAACTTTAGCAAGCTCCAAGGCTTGCAAACTTCTCCCATTTCTTTTCTGCCACTACTAATTGTCAATGTACTACCAACAAGCCTAAAAAGCTATAAAAACCCAATCTGTACCCTAAGAACTAAAGCTGCTACCAGGGAATGGTCTTCCTTAGTACACTAATAAATTTCTTTCCTTTCAGTCTGGCAGGATATTCACTTTATTTGACCACCAGTCATGCAGACCTGATGGTGGGTGAACTTGTCCTTGGACTGTCAAGGAACTTAGGCTGAGAAACACGCACAAAAGGTCTTCCTATGTCCACCGCCACTATGCTCCCCCCAGGGATTGCCATCTGACCTAAGGATTGCTGGGTCTTATCATCCCAGCTATACCCTTAGCAAATGGGCACTACAATGGAATCTTCCTATATATATTGTCTCCTCTGCTTAGAATGAGAATTCATTTAAAGTAGGACATCTCACTTTTTCTACCTGTATCCCCACTGCTTGGCACATAGTAAGTGCTTAATAAATGCTTTTTCTCCCATTGATTTCATCTGTTATCCTTTACTCTTATTCTGAATAGATTATAAATTCCTTGAAAATAGACACTGTATTCACATTTTTCTTTATATTCCTAGGACCTAGGACAGTTTCATATACATGATGGGTGCTTAATGTTTGTTAAATTGAATTGAAGGACTAGTCCAACTCCTTTTCTAACTATATATGTCCTTGAGAATGTATTTTATACAAGTAATCACTTTTACCACAGGATCTCCCAAAAATATTAGTGCAGCATTAATAGCTTAAGACTTTGGGGATACTCTCTATACCACAATCTACTTAATCCTCCACGAGTCTTTGAATCATCCTTTGGTGACTCAATTATACTTTCTTTTTTTTTCCCTGAGACTATGGTATTACCAAGGTTCATATAGACTTATAATAGCATTGGTAAATTGCTGAGTCATTTTTCAGACGATCTGACTCTTCTTGATCCCATTTGGAGTTTCGTTGGCAAAAATAATGGGGTGTTTTGCCATTTCCTTCTCCAATTCATTTTACACTTGAAGGAAGTGAGGTAAATAGGGTTTAGTGACTTGCCTAGGGTCACACCGTAAGTGTCTGAGGCCAGATTTGAACTCAGAAAGATAAATCTTCCTGACTCTAGGACCACTGTGCCACCTAATTGTCCTAGCATTGGGAGAATAATGGTATTAATTAATTTAAAAAGTTTACCTTTTTCTTTAGGGAATTGCTTAGGATCATTGAAAGCATTGTAAAATTTCCCAAAGTCCAGCTGGTCACAGCACTTAGCACAGTGTCTGGCAAATAGTAGGTGCTTAACAAATGTTTGATCATTGTGATTAGTGTATACACTTTCCCCCTACTAGATCATAAACTACTTGAGGTCAGAGTTGGTGTATTAAATTCAATCCATTAAACAAACCACAAAGTAATAGCCATGCAAGGCTTTGTGCCAGGTTAGATAGAAACTTTAGATGAGAAATGAGTCCTGGTTTCATGGCGTTTCCTCCAGTGTGGTGGTTCAAGTGAACTTATAGTTGAGAAGGGAACTATAGCAGACACACAAAGAATTCCAACACAAAATAATACATAAGTGTCTAACAGAGGTGTCAACCAAGTGCTATGTGAGAGCTGAATGGGGGAAGGTCTTTACTGATTGAACCAATCAAGGAAGACTTCCTAGAGAAGGCTGGCTCTGAGTTGGGTTTTAAAAGATGGGTAGAAATTTAAAGAAATGGAAAACAAGGGGGGGGAATGGATAAAGTAGTCTACAAATTGGAAACAGTACATACAAACACACAGAAATAGGGAATGCAAGCATCAATATTTGGTAGCCCTATTTGAAACATACAGCATGCAGAAGGGAATGATGTAAAATAAGGCAGGAAAATTTTAGTGATGGCAGCTGGTAGAGGGCTTAGAACATCAGGCCAAATGGTTACCCATTAGTTACTAAACAATAGGGAGCTATAGAAAGGTTTTGGGAAGAATAGTGATGTGACCAGATCTGTGCATGACTAAGAAAAACCTGAGCATTATATGAAGGCTGACTTGGAGGGGGAAGAGTGAAGGCAGAAAGACCTTTTAGGAGTTTGCTGCAATAATCTAGCTGTGTAATGATGGGGGCCTGTGCTAGAATGGTGGCCATGGGATTAGAGAAGAGAAATTAGAGATGAGATATTATTTCATTATTTTATTCCTGGAGTCTAGCAGGGAGCCTCATGTATGGTAAGTGATTAATAAATAGGTGCTGAATTCAATTGAAGTGAGTACAGAGCTAAATAAGATAATGGAGAGACAGAGACAGCAAGAGAGTGAGAAAAATAGAGGGACAAAGAGAAAAAGGAAGAAGGAAGGAAGGAAGGAAAATTGACAGAGAGAGTTGGAGACAGCAAGTCAGAGAGAGACAGAACCAAAGAGGAGAGAGAGACAGACAGATAGAGAGAGAAAGAGAGAGAGAGAGAGAGAGAGAGAGAGAGAGAGAGAGAGAGAGAGAAGTAAATTGGAATACTTAGAGGAGTGAGATTTTGTAAAGGAAGCAGTTTTGCAAATGACTTCACTAATAGTCGTGTTGTGTAAGACTAACTACATTTCCCTCCAACCTATCCTGCCCCCCATTGTTTCTATTCTCTCTATTGATCCTGTCCCTCCCCGAGTGTTAACTTCAAATTGCTCCCTCCTCCCATTGCCCTCCCTTCCATCATCCCCCCCACCCTGCTTATCTCCTTCTCCCTCACTTTCCTGTATTGTAAGATAGGTTTTCATACCAAAATGAATGTGGATTTTATTCCTTCCTTTAGTCGAATGTGATGAATAAACTTCGTGTTTTTTTTTCCTCAGCTCTCCTCTTTTTCCCTCCACTAAAAAGTCTCCTGCTTGCTTCTTCTATGAGGGATAATTTACCCCAT
>CM053769.1:66334179-66381276 GCA_028658325.1 Potorous gilbertii
AAGTATATGTAGAACCTATACAGAATTGTATGCTGTCATGGGGAGGGAGGGCGGTAGCGAGAGGAAAGTATGGGGGGAATAAAATCTTAATTTTAAGGAAGTGATTGTAGAACACTTAAAAATTAATTAATTAATTTAAAAAAATGAAGGGCCAACAACAAAAAAAATGATTTTGAGCTAATGAAAGGACTGGATTAGATCATAAGGTCACAAGGTTACTCTTTCAGAGTTAGAAGAGATTATAGGACCTCAGAGATCATTTATGCCATGTCTCTTGTTTTACATAAGAAAACTGAGGCTCAGAGTGATGAAATGATTTGCCCAAGGTCAACGTGATGCTAAGTGACAAATCCAGGTTGACCGAACTCTAAGTCTAAAGACTTGGTCTGACTCATGACTGACATTTACAACCTGTGACTTTGAGCAAGTGGTTTTACCTCTCTGGGTCTCAGCTTCTTCACCTGTAAAATGAAGAAATAGAACTAAATGACCTCTAAGTTCTCCTTTTACTCTACTCTAGATCTATGATCCCAGAGATCAGTGTAGGGAAATCTTTTATTATATTGTTAGGAAACCAAAGCTAGCTTTATGTGGCTAGAACGTTGTCTAAACCAAAGGCTTCCTATAGAGCTCAGGATGACCTTAGAGACTTCAGGAAGCTGGATGGTTGAAAGGAATGCTTGGATTCCACTCAGTTCTTGCTTTGAGTCTGATCAAAATTAGTGTTTTGGGTTCTGCCCAAGTTTGTGTTTTGAACTCCCTAAATTAGAATTATTTACCTATTGATTTATGTCCCAAACTCCCCATCTCTTGGAGACTATCTATGATCTATGTGATTCCAAACAGGTAAATTTCCTTATGCCCTTATCTTGATTCTAGATAAAGTAACCTCACAGAGATTTGTAGAGGGAAATGTCTTTTCCTTCTGGTTCCCTCTCTACCAAATGACCTAATGGATTTCTTTCTAAGGCTATTTCAGATTTTGGAGTTGTCCTCATGACTACCACTATTTTAATCCTTGGCACATAGTAAGCATTTAAAAATCTTGTTGAAGGAAATGGAATTTATTTCTGTTCCCCTTAGCCTCAAGGAAGAGTGAGAGGACACAGAACACCAGAGCGGACTTAGAGAAAAGAAAGGGCTCTAAATTAGACAGCTAGGTAGCACAGTAGATAGAACACTGGCCCTAGAGTCAAGAGGACCTGAGTTCAAATGTGACTTCAAAACTTTACTAGCTATATGACCGTGGACAAGTTGTTTAACCTCAACTGCCTCCAAAAAAGGGCTCTGAATGGAAAGGATGAGAACTAGAAACAAACTTCACCTTCATACTATGTATCGTCTGTTCCTGCCTATACAAAGGTTAAGCTTGGAGAACCTAGGACAGAAAATCTTTGTGTCTCATGTTTCAATTCAAGAAACATGGTAGAGTGGATAGAGAGCAAGTCTGGAAGTCAGGAAGAACTAAGCTCTGTCCCATCTGTGACAGATCCTGACTGCTTGAACCTGGCCAAGTCATGTTATCCCTCAATAGTTCATTCATTATCAGTTGCTGAGAAGGTGCTTACTTACATTGATAGAAAACGTTTCCTCACTCGGAAAGTGAGGAAAATACACAGGTCTAACCCTTCCCTATTTCTCTCCACATATTGTTTTAAAAAAAACTTCTCTGGCCATTATCATGACCATAAAGAAGACTCACTCCAAGTTGTATTTTGCCTAACACACCCAATGGGACGGGTACCACTGAACCACCCTCTACAGCTCTGATTCAGTCATGAAAGATTTAAAATATTCTTCTCCAGGAAAAGAACCCTTTCTTATAAGTGGTTTCTGCAAGAACCTGAGAAATGTTCCACTTTTTATGCTCATGCAGTGCTCATCTGATATATTACATACCTAATTAGGGCTTGAAAGATAAAAAGGTACACGGGTGCCCTTCGTTTTCCGCACACAAGGTTAGGCCGTGTAAATTAGATGGAACGTCATTAATAATCAAGCAAACAAGGTCAGCACCATTGTTCACTGCATGCTTTCCACTTCTATTAGGTTAATTCTACATTTCCCAGGCTCTACAATTGAATAGTGATTACTTCGCTAAATACTACATGAGTTTTGACAAAACAAACCCCTGAGGAATCAAAATAAGTAATTTCTATTCAGCAGAAATCATTTTCAGATTAGTCTGCGTGCAATATTATACAACCCAATTATGACAATATGCAGACATGTATAATAAATAAGGAATATGAGATCTAACACAATCTGAGGTTAGGCAAGAGGAGGTGAGAAAGACTTTTATAGAGAGAAATGTTGAGCCTTTTATCCAGTGCACCCTGAAAAATGGACGAATATAGCATAAACCACTTTCACCAATATGGATCGTGGGAATTATGGATGCTTTAAGGTTGACAAGGTGCTTTACACAAATCTCAGTTTTGTACAAAATCCAAAACCATGGGATAAGTTTAAATTTCTTTGTGATTTCTGCTTTGTGGTCCCCCAAATTCTCTTATACCCATTAATTTGAAATTCTACAGGAATATGGCATCTATCATCAGATGGAGCACTGGTCCTGGAGTCAAGAAGACCTGAGTTCAAATGTGACCTTAGACACTGACTGTATGACCCAGGGCAAATCACTTAATCTTTTTTGCCTTGGTTTCCTCATCTGTAAAATGATATGGAGGAGGAAACGGCAAAGCACTCCAGCATCTTTGCCAAGAAAACCCCCAAATAGGACCTTAAAGAAACAGATGTGACTGAAAAACAGCTGAACAGCAACAGAATCCAAGCATCCTTCCAGGAGAAACAATAGTAATAAATCAAATGAGCACTGACAAAATGACTTCCAAGAGCTTCCAACTTGAAGTTGTTCCTTCAAGGAAGAAGGAAGTTTATGGATGCTCTGGCATATAGTGTCAAGTTGTATGTATGTATCTATATGTATGTGTATATGCATGTATGTGTATGTATGTGTGTATGCAAATATACATATATGCATACACATACATATATACATATATAATCACACATATTCTTTATATTTGATCCTTACATCAACCCTATTTGATAGATGAAGAAACAACTTTTCAGAAATCAACCTAGTTACATATTGAGGCAGCTAAGTGGCACAGTTGATAAACGCTAGACCTGGAGTCAGAAAGACCTGAGTTCAATTCCTGCCTTACTAGCTTGCTACACTTACTAGCTGAATGACCCTGGACATGTCACTTAACCTTTTTGTGCCTCAGTTTCCTCATCTGTAAAATGGGGATACTAATGGCATCTAACTCCCGGGGTTATTGGGCAGTTAGGTGGTATAATGGATAAAGTGTCAGGAAGACTCATCTTTGTGAGTTCAAATCTGATCCCAGACACTTACACGTGCATGACCCTGGGCAAGTCATTTAATTCTGTTTGCCTCAATTTCTTCATTCTACAAAATATGTTGGAGAAAGAATAGCAAACTGCTCCAGTGTCTTTGCCGAGAAAACCCCAAAGATGATCGTGAAGAGTCTAAAATAACTGAGCAAGAACAACACTTTGTGTGCTATTATGGAGATCCAATGAGATAATATTTATAAAGCACATAACACAGCACCTGACATGGTAGGTACTTGATAAATGTTAGTTTCTTGCCATCCTGTTTGTCTACCTTCAAGGTCCTGGTCTTTCCTTCCAAGCCAGTGTCAGAGATATAACTGGAACCCTCACCTTCTAATCTAGTGCTTTTCTCATCACATTATTCTGTTGAGAGAAGAAAAAGAAAGGGAAGCCACATTTGATATTTTTATCTTTATTTTATTTTATTTATTTTATTTTTAAGAAATAGAGCCTGAGTCCATGGTATATCATTTCCTACTGCCCACCCTTACTAAACATTCTTCTTGGTAGTAGCTACTAAATATCCCCATGACTGATTTCCCTTAATCTCTGAAGAATTTGTGTTCTCCTGGGGGAGTGTGAACTGTTCTTGTGGACAGAATGAACAATACCTAGAACATGGAGTCAGGGACCCCAAAATACCCCCTCTAATCCATCCCCAATCTCTGAGACCCCTTTGTAACAAAGAAAAAGTCTTCTCTCCCAGAAGGAGATAATCAGATGAAAACCACAAAAATCCTCCTGGGAGAGAATCTGTGACTTAGAAATGCACTAAGACATTGTGAACTAACATTATAGTCTTTCTAAAGATCAAGTTCTGCCAAAGCAGAGAGATCATTGGGCACCAATAATTTCATAGCATCCCTTTTTAGCAGAGAAATGGAAACCATGTAGATGCTGATTGATTGGGGCATGGCTAAATAGTGGTATGTGATTGTAATGGCATATCAATGTACCATAGGAAACAATGAACATGAAAACTCAAAAGACCACTGGAAAGACATGAATTAATGTGGGACAAAGTAAACAGACCTAGGAAACTAGCATTCATCATGACTGCAATAATTTAAATAGAATAGAAAAAAGGAAACTGGACATGGTATAAATATAATGATGGAACGTGGTTATGGAGTTGAGAAAATAGACCCTCCCACCAATTCTTTGCAAAGGTGGAGGAGTGTTTTTCAGATGTCTCAAACTAGATTTCACCACATATCTTAAACTCTCTATGTCCAAAAGAAATCTTATTTTCTTTTCCCCTAAACTGTCCCTCAACCATGCCTCCTACTTTCTCTATTACTGTAGAAGAAAACACCATCTTCTCAGCCCCTCAGGCTTGCCACCTAAGAGTTATTCTCAACTCCTCACTATCTCATACCTTTTGTATCCAACTGGCTTCTCTTGAATACACCCCTTCACTCCTTTGACATGGCCACCACTCTAGTGAAGGTCTTTATCACCTCAGGACTAAATTATCGCAATAGTTTGCCCACCTCAAATCTCTCCCCACTGTAATCCATCTTTCATTAGCCACTAACGTGATTTTCCTAAAGTACAGGTCCTGTCAGGTCACCCTCTACTCTGTAAACACCAGTGATTTTCCCATTACCTTCAGGAGTAAAAACAAAATGCTCTGTTTGGTATTCAAACTCTTCTAGCCTCTTCTACCTTTACAATCTTATACATTATTCCCCAACACATACTCCAATCCAGTGACACTTGCCTCCTCCACGTTGCATCTCTTACCTCCAGGCATTTTCTTTGGCTCTCCTCCTTGCCTAGAATGCTCTCTCTCCTCCACTCTAACTACTGACATCCCTGGTGTCCTTTAAGTCCCAACTAAAATTCCACCTTCTAAAGGACGCCTTTCCCAACCCCTTTTAATTCCAGCATTTTCCCTCTATTAACTATTTCCTATTTTTCCTATTTATCCTATTTATAGCTTGCTTTGCATGAGTTTGTTTACATGCTGCCTTCTCCATTAGCTCCTTGAAGGCAGGAACTGTCTTCTACCCTTTGTTTTCTTTTTTTACCCCCATCCTTAGAGCAGTGTTTGGCACATAATAAGCACTTAATAAATTATCCATTGATCAGAATGCTGCAAATATTCTCTGAAACAGCTGGTAAATTTAGGTTGATTTGCTGAACGGCTATTTTGTTTGTTTCCCTCTCTTTCCTTTTTATGTTTTTATTTTGAGGAAATAGCTACCTGGGTAAAATAGAAAGAAGGACATAAAATCAAAAGAAACTCCAGAGATGGAACCCTACAATGCAGCAAATCTATCCCAAATCAAAAGTAACAACCCTTGAAGAGGATATATGAACATAATGTAAAAAAAAGTATCAACATTTCTGAAAAAATTAGAAATTAATGTGGGGCACCTAAAGATTTTGATTAGGCATTAAGAAGGTGAAGTGAAGAAACCTTGGGAGTTGGGAAGTGTTGCACAAGGAGAAAGAGGAGACCACAAAGTCATGATAGAAACCTGTCCTACTGCGCAATCCTTCCTGCGGCCAGCCCTGTTGGTGGAGCATTTCCAGGTCTGGGATGGAGTTGGATGTATTCCTTTGTGTTGCTCATTTGGGAAACAGAGTGGCAGAATGGATTTCTGGCCTCTCTATTGCCTGCTAAGGCAATGAAGAGAAAGCAGAGAAGCTGGCATTGTGCTGTAATGTTGGGGTGGGCCAGACTGGAGTAATTGCTGGTATGTTGTAGCCAAGCAAAAAACAGTGCCTTGCAAATGTGCTTCAGTGGAGCTTGCCAAAGAGAACAAAGACAGCCCTGATGCTTCCCCTGCCTTTCCTGTTAGGGGACATGTTGCCAGATAAATTGTGGTGGCATCCCTTTCCAGGATCTACCTAATGATTTGACAACCTGAAGGTAAAGAAAGGTGGAGGCGGGGGCACTCCACAGCATCCTTTTAGTTTAGCATATTCCAAAGAGATGAACAAAAAATGCTTTGCCCTAGCCATGCTATTTATATGGCCCTGTGAGTACACAGGCAATTCAGGTATCCCCACTGGGAGCAAATTAATCTGTTCCTACTACCCCAAGTCACTGTCCTGCTATCTTGTCCTTGAACATTTAATACAATGTATTGCTAAATATGTAATAGAACATTTAAACGAGTCAAATCAACAAGCATTTGTCTCTAAATACTGTGCTGAGAGTGAAGAATACAAAGAAAGGTAAAACCATGGTTCTTCATCTCAAAGAACTCATGGTTGTTTGTCCTCCCTTCTGGAAAAAGACCAATGACATCAGGAGGGTGATGTCTTGATTTGCAAGTGAATTGGACTTAAGTGAGGCAGAGATGTGCAAAGTCACCAGCCTCACTCTCTCCTCCAGAGTCATCGGAGTCCAGTGGCAACACACAGGTTATGATGACTGGTGATGGCTCCAGCTGCAGTGGAAGAATTTCCAAGGTACTCATTATCTAATAGGGATTATCAGTTTGGTTTAATTAGCTCTTCCACCTGTCACTCGTGTGACTTTAGACATGGTATTTTACTTCTCTAGGCCTCAAAATCCTTACCTGTAAAATGAGAGGAGAGGACTAAATGACCTCTAAGGTCCTTTCTTAATCTTTTATCCCATAGTTCATTTTCTGGTAGTAGAGTACTGGTCTTAGCAGAAGAATATATAGAATGCTGTGAGATTTCAGTTCTACATTTCCTCTAATTTTGAAGCATTCTGTTTAGGGCATCCCCCATACCTATGCCTTCTCTGTTTACAGCAAAATGACTTAAATAGAAACCCTTAATACGTCTTTGTTGGCTAAGTAAGTGTGTCAGGGACTCAGTGCAGACTGATAGTGCTGACCTCAGTCTTCGTTGATGTCTCTGATGTCTACATTCCTAGTTACCAGCGTAGATTCAGAGGTTATTTGTGGGAATAGGGGCAAGAGAATGGAGGGGAAGCAGTGATATACTCCCTGTCTTATTCAATTGCTGCCTAAAAGGATAGAACTATGCAAGAGTGAAATGGGCTGATTTAACAAGTAAGTCAGATCTTCAAGCAAAAACTGATGGAGATACTGAAGGGGATCAGTGAGTCGGTCCTGGGTACAAACCCAGTCCTGGCTATTTGATGCCTGTGGATCATTAGGAAAACAATTTCTTCTATTTGAATTCATTTCATCATCTATAAAACTGGGAGGGAACTAGATCAGGGATCATCATATTGGAAAAAAAATAAAAATCATTCTTAGCTTATGAGTTGTACAAAAACAAGTTTCTGGTCTAATTTGTTTGCCTCTAAACCAGATGATCACTATAGATTCTTCCAGGAGGTATTTAATAAATGCTTTTTCATTGATTGATTCCAGCTTTCCCTCATGTGATCTCATTTTTTTTGAAGGACTCCTTCCATAGTTTTCACCAGACTGTCAAAGGGGTCAATGGCACATGGCTGAGGAAGGAAGATGATATAAATAGTTAAAGCAAGAAGGGAATGGAGTGTCTTTCTGCATTTTTTTTAACTTGGTTAGTTCCTTCTGCACTGTTTCAGAGTCTTTTTCATTGTGTTGGTGGTTCCACTTTCTAAATAACTGCTGAGACTGAATTTGACCGCTGCAAGTTATTTATTAGGGAAGGCAGAGCCTTCAAGGTTCCAATCAGTGAACAAGGTATTGCAATAAGTAGCTTTTCCTGATTTGATGTGTTGCAAGCCAACCTTGTGGAACAATACCTGCCCTGGAATTGAACAAGCAGCTCCAAGTAAAGCCAAAATGTGAAGGAGAAAAGCACTGGTGGGCTCTTGGCCCCCTCAACAGCTGACAACACCTTTGCTCTGGTGCATGGTGTGGATCTTAGCAGAAGGAAAGCCTGACCAAAGATCCTATGGGGACCTAACTGAGTTAAGCTCTAGAGGGAAGCAAGGAAGGGAGAGTTTAGCCCATATCAAGTATTTAGATTCTAGTCTATCACTTTCTCTAGGTCAGAATTCTGGGTTCTGTGAACTTACATATATGTGTTTGTGTATGTGTGTCTATGTACACATACACATATGCATACACATATATGCATAATATTGCTATGCATTATTTATCACACATATTCATAGATCTATATATACATGTATATAGTAGATTGCATGTAAATACTTAATATAATATATACATAGAGAGAAAATGAGAGATAGAACTATATTTCAATATAATTGATTTCATTTGTAAATAATGTACTTTATTTTATGGTTTTGAAAACATTATTCTGAGAAGAACTCCCTCCATAGTCTTCATCAGATTGTCAAATGGGTCTGGCACAAAACAGGTTCAGAATCCCTGGAATATATGGACATTCCCTGTCTGAATCAAAAACATTCACTGGCTTAAATTTCTATGATGGCAGACAAAAACCTGACAGGCATATAAAATGCAACATGTCCCAAACAGAACTAATATATTCTGTTAACTTTACCTCTACAGAACTTTTCTAATAACTTGCCCTATTTCTGTCCATGGTACTGACAGCCTTCCATTAACCCAGATTCATAACTTCAGTGGCATGTCCAATTCTTCCGCCATAGCAAACAACTTATCAAATCCTGTCTATTCTATCTCCTCAATCAGCTTTTAGCTCCCTCTCCTTCTTTACACTCACATGGTTACCACCCTGTTCCAGACCCCTAATAAACCCCTGACTGGGCTCCTAAGTGATCTCTCTCTTTCCAGTGAACTGACTCTCCAACACATTCTCCACACAGCTGCCAAAGTGATCTTCCTAAAGAAAAAGTCTGACCATATCATTGGATTGCTCAAGAGGTCCAGGTGACTGCTTCTCACCTCCAGGCATTTAAAGCTTTTCACAATCTGGCTATCACTTTTATTTCCAGATTGATTATACATCACTTCCTTTCACATATTCTCACTTCCAATCAAACTATCCCACTTGTTATTTCATATCCATAACATTTCACCTCTAGTCTTCCTATCCTGGAATGGGCTGTTCTTCATGTCTACAAGCCTCTCCCTGTTCACCATTAGCCCTGGAAACCCTCACCTCCCTTCAGATTTTACTTCAAGTGCCGCCTTCTCCAAAAGGCTTTACTGATTAATACTGAATTGCTTTGTATTTTTGAAGGTATATATTTTGTATTTACTTGTGTATGTATGTGTTTTCCCTTATCCTCCCCTCCTTCAGGACAATGTAAACTCCTAACTAGCAAGGATTGTCTCATTTTATTCCTTTATAACCCCAATGCATAGCACACTTCTTGGTCTTTGGTAAATACTTCATAAATGCTGTTTGGATGACTCAAAGGTCCAAAATCTAACTCTAACTCACCACTAAACATCTTTTGATGTGGCAAAGTCATTTTACTTCTTGAGACCCAAAGACCTTCTTCAATGTCCTTTCCAAGATGGAGAAAATACAGTCCTTGGCCTCAGAGTGCTTACAGTCTTGTAAGCCACAAGGGGCATACACAAACTGCAAGAATGTCCTTTTAAGCTTTTGAAAGAAACATTTGATCTTCTCAATGACCCTGTGAGGTACAGAGGGGAAAAATTATTATTTGCATTTAGCAGATGAGGAAATTGAAGCACTGAGAGTTCAAATGACTTGTCCAAGTTCATATGATGACAATGACAAAATCAAGTGTAAAATCTAGATTTCTCAATTCTTTACTCTGTGATCTTTCCCTTCATTAGTAAAATCATAAAAAGTTATATACACTTATTCACACCATCTCCCTTCCACCAACTCATTTCTCAGTTCCCTGTATTACAGCTTCCATCCCACTAATCTGTTGACATTTCATAAGCCAAGGTCATTAATGACCTCATCACCAAACCCAAAGTTCTGCCCTTTACCAAATCTACCTTATTTTTAAAGCTCTCATTCTCTTTTATCTCTATGGAGCTTTTGACTTTCTTGGCTTTGACAGTCTTTTGATTCTTGTTCCATTGTATTCAGCTACATTCTCCTACTTCTCTGAAAATTCATTCTCAATCTCCTTCACTCATTCTTCCTCCTGTCCTTACTTTCAAACACTGGTGTCCCCGAAGTTCCTGTCCTTGGCCTTCTTTTACAGTCTTAACTTTCTTTCTCCCTTGTGGATCTCACTCACTTCTGTGGTTTCAACAGTCCCCTCCATGCAGATGTGCAATTTATCAATCTCATATCTCCAGTTGCCTGCTGGACATTGACATTACATGCTCTACCAGTACATCAAATTCAAAACTTCCAACATGTAATTGATCATCATCTTTCTCTGTTCCTATATTTCCCTATTTATTTTCTGGACAGTGTTTATATTATTTCCACATAGATCTTGCCCTCCTTTTCTCTGTTGTTCCTCACTTTGGAAAGTATCATTTCTTACTGAAGATAAAGAAGATAGGTGTATAGTCTGTCCTATAGTAGACATTTTTTGTGTCCTGACTGTAAGATTCATTACTATCCTCTGCCTTAACATGATCATTTTTTTCCTATTTGTCATGAAATCCACTCTCTGGGTTCATACTGTTCCAACTTCTGAAGGTCATTTGCCCCACAGAGCTTCAATTTTCCTTCTCTTGAGACAGAATACTTCTCATGGAACCATCACACTCTCAGTAGTAGTGGTCTTTCTATAAGCACCAAATCTCTTTGGATTATACCCTTGCTAAGATCCCCCTCTCCCATTACAGAATTTCTATTTGTTCCTTCATTGGGACCCTTTCTCATCACTGAATTGATATTCCTTTTTCTTTTTCCCCTATTTCAATCCTTTCCTTTATTACCTCACCCATTCTCCCAATAGTTACCTTCTTCCTGAGAAACTACAGATATCATTTTCCTTTCATTTTTACTGTTGAATTAATTGTAATGTATCACGTTCTCCTCTCAATCTTCTTCATCCCATTTCACTTTTTAAGCATTCTTTCTATTCTGCAAGTTGGTACCCCCCCAAAAACCAAACAGACAACTAAAATCTTGATCCAGCTGTAAGCAAAGTGTTGAAAGGATCAATTAGTCCATGAAGCTTCCCTTTTATTTCATCACCAAGTCTTTTTAAATTTTACTTTTACTTTTGCCTCCTTGTGTACTTTTAAAAAGAAATCTCTGAAGGGCACATGTAGTATAATGTTATTGCTGTTGTTTTAGTGACATTATTAGCTTTTACTTTCTAGGTTTTTTTCCTTTTTTCTGAGATCATTTATCTCATTACAGTCTCTTTGGTTGCCATATTTGTTTGTTTGTTTGTGTTTCTATTATCTGAGGTGTTTGCAAAATAAATAATCTTTTCATATTTTTGTAGGAAAACTTCAAATGTCTATCTTTTATTGAATATATTTTTTTCATTGATGCTCCATTTTGTAGAGTGTCATGAATGGATCTCAGAACATAAGACCATGGGTCTTGTTGCACAGTCTTGACAGAATGTGAGTTAAATGGGGGAAGGGAAGTTGAATAAGTATGTTAAAAGTTAAAGACAATTGCAAATTCATCAAGTTATTACCTCCTTAGGATTTCTGGTGTCAGTCTGTGAAGACGGTTACAATTGTTTTATCTCTTGTTCATAATTCTCATTTTGGAGAAGTTTTAGACCTTGTCAAGATCAGAGAAAATGCTTAGTCTACCATCTTGTTGGTCATGTGACTGAACTATTTCTTTTAACAACGACAATACTGACATGGATACAGTGTTTTGAAATTTACAAAGCAATTTACTTGTGTTAATTCATTTGATCTTCATAACAATTTATCATTATGCCTCTTTTACATGTGAAGGAACTGAGCCTGAGAGTGGGGACATGATTGTCCTTGATCAAAAAACAAGAAAAGTTGTAGGTAGAATTTGCCACCCCAAGTCTATTAGGTCACCCTGGGTCTTGATGGTATCTCCATTTTCCCAGTGATCCAAGCTTGAAGTCTTAGTCATCATGGTTTTTCCTTCTCCTTTACTCTTTAGTGTCAATAAACTTGCCAAGTGCTGTGGATTCTATCTTCATAATATTTCTCAAGTCCCCACCCCAATTGTTTCCACTCCAATTTCAACCACCTTACTTCAGACTCTCATTACCTCTTGGGCTACTAAAATAATTTCCCCCTCAGTCTTCTTGTCTCTAGCCTTTCCTTGTATCACTGTCCAAATAAATCTGCCTAATATACAACTCTAATTATATCAGTCTTCTATTCAAAAGCCATCAGTGGCTCCCCATGGCTTAACAAATTAAGTATAAACTCCACCACCCCCCATTCAAGACTTCCACAATATTTTCAGTCTTATCTCACATTTCCCCATTTCACATACTTTTTACTTCAATCAAATTAGACTATATGTTTTTCTCTCTCCTCCCTCTTGTTATCCTTCCTTCTTCTATCTCTGTGCCTCTGGTAAATCAAAATCCCTTCCTTCAGTGTCTAGTTGTGTGTGCTTTCCCTGATTTCTCCTCTACCTTTCTATCTGGAAGCCATCTCTGGCTCCTTAGATTTTTATTGTAGCTTGTCTGGATCTCTTCTTTGTGCTTACCTCATTTTCACTCATAAAAATTTTAAAATTAATTTTTAAATTGAATTTTTTAATTAAATTTTTTAAACTTATAAAATTGTATTGTTATATGACTTAAACAGAATATAAGGTCCTTATGAGTAGACATTTTCTCATTTCATTTTTATTACTCAGTAGCTAGCACAGGGCCCCAATGAATGTTTATTGAAGACAATTGCCACAATGCTACATGAGTGTTATAGTATATGTATCATTACAGTATTTCTTCTTTACTCAGATGTCACCTACATGATCATGATTTGGAATAGTTTATATCTTCCAACAAGGGAAGGAGGAAGGAAACAAGCATTTATCAAGCGTTTGACATGTGCCGGGGACTTGGCTACCAATTTTACAAATATTTAATTCTCACAACAACTCTATAACGTAGGCATTATAATTATCCCCACTTTACAGTTGAGGAAACTGAGGCAGATCAAAGTAGATCAAAGGTTGTAAGTATCTGAGATCTGATTTAAACTCAGCTCTTTCTGATTCCAGGGCCTGGGCTTGATTTTCTGTGCTATTTAACTTCCTCAGTGAGACACAGTATCCCAACAGGTAAAGAAATGCTAATATTTACCTCATGAGTCTGGTACAGAAAAAAAAAGTTTATTAGAACCCCCTAAGACTCAACTTAGTGATTTGTTCTTAGAGCAGGGTACCATGTGTACTCTGGTTAATAAAAGTTGATTGCAAGCTTTGAGAGATGCTAAATCTAATTAGTGTTTCCTTGCACTAGTTAGCATATATAATAGGTAGCTACAGGAGAGCATACTGTCACAGAAAGGTATTTTAGAAGCCATTTAATCTGACTCTTACTCTTTTTGGAGATGAAGAAATTGAGACTCAGGGATTTTAAGTGACTTTCCCAAAGTCACACAGGTATAAGCTATTTAAACCCAGATCCTCTGGTTCCAGAGCCGGTGCTTTTTTCCATTATGGTATAGACACATATCTGTATATTAGCAGATTTTGACCTGGTGTGTCCACATGATTAAAGAGAAACAATGACGGCCTTTTGCTTAAATATTGGGACTCGCAAGCTACTTGACCCAGAGCCAGAAAAATCCAATACCAACAAAATAAAATTCAAAGCTGAATTGTAAATCCCCCAAAGAACCCAAGTATAGATTGGAAATGCTGACACAACCTTAACAACAGAAGCACAAATGGCCCACCATGATTAGTTTACCTTTCAATTTGATCAGATTTCAGCTCCTGAGGATTTTGTGTAAGTATTCCAGGAGAAACAAAAGCTTAACCACTCATATCACAGCTTAAAGTCCCTTCAGAGTCTTTATTGACTTTTTAAAGTTCACACTGAATGGGCTCTTGGAGGCCTTGGAAGCCTTAATGACTGCTAAGAACCTAAATCCCACATGGGCAGAAGACTTGGGCTGGTAAGCAAACAGGAAGAGGGATGGAATTAGCCCTATGAGAAACTCCCTCTCCTTATTCCACACCCTGCCAACATGTATGTATTGAGGAATGAGTCTTTTATTTCCACAGAGACCCAGGCTAACCCAGTTTAGGCTCCAGGGAGTGGGAGACCACTCCAGAATTCCCTTCATTAAAGGGCTGAGTCCTTGGCAAAAAAAGTCAATGATGAATAAATTTCAATTGTTATTTAATTACATAGAATCCCTGAATGGCTCATATGACTCACAGGAATCACCAAAGTTGCAAAAGGCAAATCTACCCCCAAGCAGTTAAAATGAAGCTACTTGTTCATTAGCTAGCACTCTCCAAAGACATAGAGGGGAGTTCATAAAATGTTCTCTCCCTCTTTCTCCAAAAGAGAAAGGAAACTAATCCAAATAACAATCAATGAATGTGAAGCATCTATCTTAGAACGGGAAAGGACTTGAGGAGGTCATGTAGTCTATGCCCCTGTTTTCAGAGGGGTAAGATATCTTTGCCCCCATTTTACAGATGAGCTCCTTAAGGACTACAGGGGATAATAAATAGCCTTACCCAGAGTCCCACAGTGGCCAAGGAAGTCCTGGAACTGATTGCCTTACTCCCTCATATTGCTTCCCATGCTATAGGGTCAGAAAGAAGAGAAAATCATGAGAGAAAGTGACCTGAGGAGTCAAGAAGAGATCACAAATATGATGTTTTTCTGGATTGTTGGGAGCCTTTCTTTACCCTGAAATCTACTACTTATTGATTTAGTTCTGAACTCTTACTACTTGAGTGAGTACTTGAATGTCCAATACCGATAGCCATGGTATTACACTGGTTACCAGTCATTTATACGTCAAAAAGGATAATCAATCTATTATATATAATTATCTATTAGTTATGATATATTATATAATTATTATATATCTATTATATGCAATTTAGATTAATGGATATATGCTTATGTACATATGATTATATATCATATGATATATATATATATATATATATATATACTATAGATGATATAAATATAAATGAACAATGAATTGAGTTCAGTATTCAATAACGTCCAATAGTAGAAGGAAAAGCTATATTGTCTTTGGAAAATTGCAAACTTCCTTTCAGTTTAGGAAAATGCAAAGGACCCCAAACTCATCCATTTCCTATTGCTAGATATCTAGATGGTATAGTAAATAGAATACTGGACCTAGGGTCAAGAGAATCAGAGTTCAAATCAGACCTCAGGTATTCACTGTGTGATCCCAGGAAAGTCACTTAATTATTTGCCTCAGTTTCCTCATCTGTAAAAGGGGAATAACAGTAACATCTACCTAAAATGACATATCTATAAAGCACTGGGCAAATTTAAAGAGCTATAAAATGCTTTATTATTGTTTATATACCATACACTTATTATTATACTGAGAGTTGTATGGTTTATTATGAAATTGGAATCATGGATCTAGAGTTCAAATATCATCCATTTTTTCACAGATTAGAAAACTGAGACTCAGGGAGATGAAGTGACATGCCCAATTTCATATAGTAAGTATAAAAAGGTGCAATTTAAACTCAGGTTCTCTGACTTTAATAGTCAGTGTTCTTTTCTAAGGTCCCTAAGAAGTAAAAATTAGTCAGAAGGTACATGGTAAATATAAGCAGATTATAATACATAATAAATAAGGATTTTAAAAAGTGGAACTGGAGCAAAGGATATTGTCAGGGAAATGAAGGATTTAAAAAGAAAATGAATAATTTTATGATATTTTTCAAAGCAATAGCAAGTTGCACACACTAGATTTGCAGTTTCATATACAATCATCGTTTTATATTCTACCATGTTGTGGAAATGCTTGTTTTATTCCATAAAGTAAAAATATGATTAACTTTTTAAAAAGAGAATGGAGATCCAGATGACCAATACACAACACATTTTCTCCAGTGGTACTCTCACAATGAAAAAAGGTGAAGAAAGGACCCAGGAAGTTTAGTATACTCACGGTGGGCAAGCTTTGGAGAGGATATGGCACAGTATAGCATGTCTGGATGGATTGTGATCAGCCTTATTGAAGTTAACATCCATGTCGCTGACATCACAAATTCATTTGAGTGTTTGAGTAGATCAGAAACTAAGTTTTGGTAAGTGAGGCTAAGAGGGTCACAGGGTCACTGAAGGGAAAGGTTATGAGAGCAGGAGTTTTCACATGTAGGTGTATGCGGGGCAGAATGGAAGTGACAGAAGTCAAAGATAAACTCTGTCCTTCACAGTATTGCCCAAGGTTGACTGGTCTTCCATCCCTTTCTGTGAGGAATATACTGTGTCAGTTTTAATTTTGATTGGCATAGTGTTTGGTTAAGAAAATAATTAAATGCACTAGAAAACTAAGCCAAGATTTCAAGAACCTGGCATGGAGAGCTTTTATCTTCTGAGATGAAATCGTATCCAGACTTTCCAGTCTTTACTTTATAATAAGCCTGCCTTCAACAACTCAACCTTGCTATTTTGTCATTCCTCTGGCTTTCCTTCCTTTGCTGGATAGACCGTGCCCTGAATGTTCAAAATAAATGGGGAATATTTGACAAATGAATCTACTTATTTCCATTTCTATTCTGCACTTTGTGTACAAGGTTTGTGACTAACTCCACAATCACAGCTTGTGAAGTATACCTGAAGGTGCCTATCTGATTGACTTCCTCCATCTATATGCAGATTTGTGCTCCACCAGTAAATAATTTGTAACAATTTGCATGGAGTTTATAGTCTTTTCAATCCAACCTTGATCATTTGTAAATTGCTTCTGTTCATGTGCAGATCAACTGTAATAAGATTGCTAATAAAAAAGCAGTTAATAAAATTTATAATGGGAAGCTGAAGCAGAACTTAGAAGGGGATTTTTGACATAAGGGCCTCTTTCAGGCTGTGGGCAAGAAAAAAGATTAATAAAATTCTATTTGTTTTGCTTTATATTCTAAAGAAGGCCTCATGGCAAAATGAAGTCTTGAATCACATGTTACCTTGTCTGGGGAGCTGAGATGTATTCTAGCCTGAGATATTGAGAAACTTTTGCCAACCACAGCTTGTCCAGGCAGAAATTCCAAATGTGGCAAGCTGGAACTGGGGCTAGTTATAGAGTAAGATGATGGTTCTTAGCAGGCTGTTCTATAACCCAATGAATCAGTCACTGAGCAACCATCTCCAAATGTATCCAGCAGATAATAGGATGTAGCTTAATGGGAGGAACCAATGAGAACCTTTTCCTTAGGGTTCTGGTTCAGGAGATGAACTGCTGAAATACTACATCTCATTAACTCCATACTGATAGAGTTACTGGCAGAACCTGAACACAGCTTTTTAAACAACTTAACCCTTTGATAGATGCCATATTGCAGCAGCTAATTAAGATTGCTTAAACATTAAGAGAATACTCTTGTATTGATAACCATTTATTAAGTGTTTATTGGGTGCCAGGCACTGTGCTAAATGCTAGAAATCAAATAAAGGCAAAAAGGTAGAGAGGGGAGAGAAAGAGAAGATACTACTGGCACATGGAAATGGCAGAGGAAGTCTGGAGGGTAGAATGGATCCTAGAGGGAAATGTAGCCATGGCTGGCCTGGTCACCTTCCTTAAAATGGAAGATCTGGGAGGAGTCAGTTACAAGACCAATTACAAGAAGAAATCACCATAATCAATAAACTTCCTGGGTAAGAAAGTCAGGGGTGAAATTTAAGGTGAGAAACTTAGATTTGAAAGATTTAGAGCCCAAAGATATCTTAGAGTTCTCTGAGGTCCCTTCCAGTTCTAAATTTTGGATCTTCTAGCTCAGTTTACTACCACACTTCATTTTACAGATCAAGAAACTGAAACCCAAGTTTCATAGACTCACAGAATGTGATAGTTGAAGGAATCTTAAGAGTCCATTTAGTTCAACCTATACCTAAACAAGAGCGGTCATTCCGCCTTTACCTGAAGATGTCTAATGAGAGGGACTCCACTACTTTCATTCTACTGTAAAGTAGAACCAATTGTTAGATTTTTTTCTTCTTTACATGAGGTTTATTTTGGCTTCTCTGACACTTCCACTGACTACTCAGGCCATGTAAAACCAGATCTGATTCCTCCTCAACATGATAGTTTTTCAACTATCTTGCCTGCCCCTCTTCTCTTAAATTTTCTCTTCTCTAGCATAAATATTGCCAATTTTTTTCTATCAATTCTCATGCAGTGTTATCTCTAGTCTCCTCAACATCCTAATCTCTCTCGTCTGGATATGTTCCAGCTTAGCAATGTCTGTCCTAAAACACAACACCCCAGAAGTGAATTATCCACGTGGGCTAACTATAGCAGAGAACTATCCAAGGTTACATACCAAATCTCTAGCAAGTAGGAAAGTTAGGACCTGAAACTGAATCCTTGGGATCCAAACTCAGTGTTCTTTCAATTCTATTATGCTCACCTCTAAGGCAATGCATAAGAAATAATCATCCTGAAATTTCTTCCGAAAGTCTGGTGTGAGAAAAAAATTATGAGCAAAATTTCTCCTGCCATACAGTACAGAAGATGATAATTCTAGGGAATCTTCATGAATGTGTTTCGGTGCCTCCCGTCTCCCCTATTCCAACCAGGATCCCAAAGTCACAAAGAGAAATAACTTGGTCCAGACTTTAGGTATGAGAATATTTAAACCATTCATTCCCTTCTTTCATCAGTCTAGGAATAAAGAAGCTATAAAATTCTGGATCTCCTGCTGGTGCTTAGCTACTCTGGCAATTAAAAAATAATGCTCTTTAGATATATTCAAAATCTTTCCTGCTTTAATTTAAACCTATATTAAAATGGGTAGCAACCACAGGATCATAGAACTACAACTAGAAAGGACTTCAGAGGAAACAATCCACCTATCCCCACTCCCTCTCCAATTTTATGGATGATGAAACAACTCTAGGTCACACACCTACTAAACTTTCAAAGGTAGGATTTGAACCCAGGTCTTGTGATTCCACAATCAAGGCTTGTTCCCCTGTACCACACTGGCTCATAAACAACAATCTTATGAAAACTATACATTGGAAAACAACCATGAGGCTATCCTCTAGTTTTCTTGTCTATACCTACAAATATTCCAATTCCTCTTTTTGAATTGTTTACCACTAAGTATCTAAGGATCTGGAAGCACTCTCAATGAAGAAATAGCCTAAAAGTGGTGGTTCTTTTCTAAACAATAAATCAGTTCCTATCTGGAATTCTGGGGTTTCAAAATGCTCAAGAACACCAATGGCAAATTGCAGACCAGTGGTAGAGTCCCATGTGGCACTTATCAGCTGGATTGTTGTAAGTAGATCACCTCAATTTCCCCTCTTGTCATTCCAACACCCTTCCTGAACTCTGCATCTCATTCAGAATCTTTAGTATACTGTACATTCAAACAGCTTCGCCTGGGGTCCAGAGACTTGCGCCAATTGCTTCTATGGCTGAATTTCTCATACGATATTTTTATAGAATAAGGAGTGATTGAGAGTGGGAATTGCAGATCAGAGGGAGGCAGCAAAATGTCATCTGCATTACATAATTTGTACTATCACTTGTCAACACTGATCCCCTTAATGCGATCCTTTGACAGATGAGCTAGGCAGGGTTTTAGAATGCTAAGGAGTAAAAGAGAGGATAAAAAGACAACCATGTTTGATTCCCCTCAGCAGTCCAAAGGATTTGAAAGTCATGACACCAGTTATTACTATGGTCTTTGGAGAGATGAACTGAAACTTAATCTATCTAATAAAATTGCCTCCAGAGATAAACTTAATCTAAACTTTCTTTCAGATATCTTTCAGTGTAATCTAATGGATTTTTCTTGGTCTCCATTGCTGTATCCGACAGTCGTAGGGAAGATAGACCTTTCACGTTAATTAATCCACTTCAGTCCTGTCAACTGGACTTGGAACGTGGGAGAGAGTCGTGTTTCTGAATGTGCCTGGGAGCCCACATTAAACAGGGCTGGCAGATTGAGACAACCTCCACCCAGCGTTCCCATAATGCTAGTAGATGGAGTTTCCAAAGAAATTTGGAGGATGACAGGGAAGAGGAGAACATCTAGTGGTGTAATGTGGAAAGAATGCCTGATTTAGAGTCAGACAACATGTGTTTGAATCCTTGCTCTATAATTTACACCATTTTCCCACTCTAGGATTTAGTTTCTTTAATTCTAAAAGGAGGGAATTAAACTAGATGACCTCTGATACTCTTCCACCTCTAAATTTAAAATTCTATGGTCCTCCGTGACGAGTGATCAACAAGTATTATTGCTACAAGACAGTGTCAAGGATGGGAAGGAACCTGAACTCAAGAACTGGATTCTCTTGATTCTTTGACTTTTCTGAAAGTGTGTGAATTACTACTGGGAGATAGCTTGACCTTGTCCCATACCCTTAAGATTAGTCTGCCCAACCATTTGATATCATTTTTCTATACTGGCTCCCAAAGTAATAAGATTCCTTTTCCTGTACTTGGAATTTTAATTAAAAAATCAAAGAAGGCTACATTATCATCATAGTCTTAAATATGTAAGTGTACACACAGGATAACTAAACCTATGGTTGTGTTGAGGTCAAGGAACCAAAATGCTGAGATTTGGGGTGTGGGGGACCCTAAAATGCTAACACCCCAGGTTCTGCCCAAATGAATTCCACCCAAGTCTTCTTTCAGCTAAAGTAAAACAAAATTTATGAGAGATTTGCCATATTGGGTTGACTCTTAAGAAACCTCACCACTTGTGAATCTTGTATTGACAAGCAGGCCAGATAGAATCTGAGCTAGATTGAATCTGAGTACCTTCATGCAGACAAGAAGGATCTTATATTCAGAAAGACTGTATGAAGGATCTGAAGATGGTCTAGTAGTCTGGGATGATAGGAGGAAGGGTTTAGAGAGGGTATTGAGAAGTCTAAGCAGGATCTTGATGGAACTGGGATGACTACAGGTCAGAGTCAAGAGAATGGGATTCTGATGTGATCAAGTATGGGAAACTGCTGGAGGCAATCAGGAGGTAACAGACAATGGAGAGTCAGTCAAGGTTAAGGGTAACAGATTTGGGTATGAAAATCCAGATTAAGTGGGAAGATTCTAGGACAGTTCAAGGAGGTTCCCAGAGTCCCTATTAATAAGACCTGAGTTGGTCTCTGATAATAAAACATAATAATTTACATAGATTTATCATTGGTTAAAATCCCCACTGATCTGATGTCCTATTCTGACAGCCTTGAACACTAGGCTAAGTATTGGTCATACCAAGATAAAAGTAGAAACAGTCTCTGCTGTCAAAGAACTTGAAGGAAAATGTGGAATGTAAGCCCTGGTAAATCTGAAGAAAGTTAGAAAGGTCTTTAGATATAAACCTGGTGGTGAACAATGTTCAGTTCTAAAATAAGGGCACCAGACTAGGTGCCTCCAAGATGATCTCCAAGATCCTTTTTGATTTTAAGCTCATAATCTCATAAACCTCTCTGGACAAGTGATTCTCAAAGATTTACCAAGCATGAGAAGGATTATGATCTGTGTCAGTGAACAGAATAGCCACAATGACAGAAATCATGGATCTCTCAAGTATATCCATGGAATCTTCCCATGCATAAGCAGTATTTAAGATTATAGCTTTGAGAATTGAAGGAAGCCAGGCAACTAAGTGGTGAAGTGGATAGAGTGCTGACCTGCAGTCAGGAAGATTCATCTTCATGAGTTAAAATCTGGCCTTAGACATTTACTAGCTGGGTGACCCTGGGCAAGTTGCTTAACCTTGTTTGCTTCAGTTTCCAAGCTATAAAATGAACTAGAGAAGGAAATGGCAAATCACTCCACTATCTTTTCCAACAAAAGACCCCAAATGGGGTCACAAAGTCTTGGACATAAGTGAAAATGACTGAACAAAGGAGGTAGAATTGAAAAGGGAAAGCATTCCAAATTCTGAAAATGCATGGGATCTGGAGATAGATATGGTTTGGTAAGCAATAGCAAGGAGATTACTGTCACTAAATTGAAGACAATGTGGAGGGATGGTGTAAGAAAACTAGGAAAGTAAGAAAGGACTAAATTATGAAAAATTTTAAAATCCAAATAGGATATTTTATATTTGGTCCTGGAGGTAATAAGAAACCACTGGCATTTCTCAAATAAGGGGGTAACATTATCAAATCTGTATTTCACAAAGAACAGCTGAGTGGAAGATGGACTGGAGTGAGAGGAGACTAATCAACAGGATGTTACAATGGTCTAGATTTGTACCAGAGTGGTAGTGGTGTTGAAGGAGACTAGGGGGCAACACAAATGATGTCATGAAAGGACATGGCAATTGATTGGATTTGGCAGAGTATGAAGAGTCAAGAGTGACACCTAGCTTGCAAACTTGGGTGACTAGTAGGATAGTAGTACTCTCAACAGTGATAAGAAAATTAGTTGAGGAGAGGATTTAGGAAGAGAGAAAATTAGATCAGCTTTGTACATGTATTTGACTTGTCTATGAGATAGCCACTTTGAGAAGCCCATTAAGCAATTGCAGATATAAAACTGGTTTTCAACAGAGAAGTTGGGGCTGGCCAAGAGATTTGAGAATCATCTACACAGAGATGATGATTGAAACTATGGGAGCTGAGATCATCAAAAGAGATAGTATATAGGGAGAAGAGAAAAAGAACCAGGACCTGTGCTAGATGCCGTCTAAGAGCAGGAGTAACTTGAATGAAGGTCCAGCAAAGGAGAGAGAGAGAGAGAGAGAGAGAGAGAGAGAGAGAGAGAGAGAGAGGGAGAGAGAGAGAAGGAGGGAGAGAGAGAGAGAGTAGTCACACAGGCAGGAGGAGAACCAGACAAAGTCGTGTCACAAAAATCTAAAGGGAAGAGAATATCAAGAAAAAGAGAGTGATCCACAGTGCTAATAGCTGTAGAGAGGTCAAGAAGGGTAAGGATAAAGAAAATGCATTGGATTTGAAAAGAGCAGTTTCAGTTGAATGATGAAGTCAGAAACCAAACTGCAGAGAGTTAAGAAAAGAATGAGAGGAAAAAAGTCAGAATGACCCTTTTCAAGGACTTTATCCACAAAAGAAAAGGAAGAGATAGAATGTTAGCTAACAGGAAAGAATAGATCAAGTGATGGTTTTTTAAGAATGGGAGAGACATGGTTGGTTTTGTAGGCAGTAAGGAAACAACAAATAAGGAGAGATGGAAGAGGAGAGAGAGGGAACAACAGAGGACACAATCTTCTAGATAAGACAGGATGGAATAGAATCACTTGTGCATGAAGAAGAGTTTGACTTGACAAGAAGAATGGTTCCTCTTCATATGAGCTGGGTAAAAAAAAGAGAGAAAATAAGGAAAGGCATCTGAGTGATACGAGACCAGCAGGAGCGGAAAAAGCATTGCTAATAGTTAATAGTCTTGATTTTCTCCATGAAATATGAAGCAAAGTGCGTAGTTGAGAGGTGGGAACAGGATGAGCCATAGGAGGATTGAGGAAGGAAGAAAAGGTTTAGAAAACCCATTGGTTGAGGGGTGTAGTAAATTAACTATGGAAATATTGAAAGTTTCCCCTGTTGCAGTGATGACCAAGTTGAAATTATGTAACATAAATGTTACAGTACATAAATGATGCAGTACACTGTATCGACTCATCATAGTTTCATGATTCTCTCTGTCTTCATTAACGGAAATGAGAGCAGTAAATGGTGGTAGTAATCCAAGGCTGAGGGTTAGTAGTAGGCTAAGGGGGACAAGAGACTTGAAAAAAGAGAACATAGTAGAGTTGCACTGGTTTACCAAGGAATTAAGCTGAGGGAAGGGATGAAAGTGGAGCCACAGAGGAAGGATGACCAGGAAAAGAAATGAAAGATGAAGGGAATATGAGAATAATAGGAAACTGAAGAATAATGTTAGGGGCTGGAAGGGAGGGAGAGAAGTAAAAATGGCAAGAGATTATGGACAGATTAAGGAATATCGGAGTTTATGAACATGGTGTAGATGATAACAAAATCAAGAATATGACCATGTAGGTAGGTGAGGTGGATCATGGCAAATAAAGGGGCAAGAAGACTGGAAACGTAGGAATGGCTTTAAAAAGTCAAAGGATTTCATGTTTTTGTCCCAAAGGTTGCCATTGGAGTTTACTGAATAAGAGGGTGACATGGTTATACTTTCACTTTAGGAAGAATAATTTGACAACTGAGTGAAGAGTGGACTGGAGAAGGAGAGACTAGAATAAGTTAGTAAGTGAATCCAGCAGTCTGAAGTCTCTCCAATATTTAATCTCTATCCTTTGATTCTTTCTTCGCTGTCAACAAATATATACAAGTCTCCCTTAATCTTAAAAAAGAAAGAAAACTCATTAGACTCTACTGTCCTCTCAAAGTTCTTGTATATGTGTGTGTGTGTGTATACACACATATATATAAGTATATATAAATGTATGTGTGTACATACTATATATACATAAGTATATATGTATCTGTGTATATACACATATATACACACATACATACACATATACATACATACATACATACATTCCTGTCCAAACAAACTGGCCAGTTTCTCATGCATGAAATTTCTCTATTTCTTTGCAATGGCTCTCTTTTGTGCTTGGTATTCTCTTTTACCTCAGTTCCTTCTCTTAGAATCCCTTGTTTTCTTTAAATCTAAACTCATAAGCCCTTCTCCACTATTTTTTATCCCACTTAGTCATTAGTCCAAATGACTTTGTATTAATTTTATACGTACTTTTTTTGTATGTATAAGTTACTGTCCTCTCCTCCCCCCCCACACACCCTAAGTTATAAATTCTTTGGGGGAAGGAACTTTCATTTTTGCTTTTGTATCCCTAGCATCTAGCATATTGCCTTGCACAAAGCAGATCCACAATGTTTGTTAATGGATTAATCTACGATTTTACCAATGTGGGTACACAGCATGATTCATCAGTGCTTTCTCATTCTGTTAGACTCTCACCTGGAGTCTGGAAAACCAGAGTTGGAATTTGACCTCAGACATTTTACTAGCTATGTGACCTTAGGCAAGTCCACTTAATCCTGTTTGCCTCATCTGTAAAATGAGCTGAAGAAGGGAACAGCAAACTACTCCAGTATCTTTGTCAAGAAACCCCAAATGAGATCATGAAGTGTTGGACATGACTGAACACGTGAAGAACAAAAAGTTTTACTAATATTTCCCTATAAATAATTTATAATGGGCGCACGTGATTACCCAGAAACTTTCCTCTATGTAACGCTTATAAACAGTCTTTTAAACGTGAGATTCTTATTACCCTATGCCTGCTTTCCACTATTTTGGAAAAGCAGGGGACTATACAGGTATAAGCACAATTCTGTATTTTCATGCATTGCCGTGGCCAAGAATACATCACCAAGTGGTCAGTCTATCAGCGTTGAGACTTTCTGTGCTTAACTAGACTGGACATTCAACAACATATAGTCTATTGCCAGGTACAAACTGAAAACTTTTCCAGCTTGGTAGAATCTATCAGAGCTTACATGGGGCTGCGATAGACTTCAGAATTCATGCCACAAAGAGAAGAATTTTTGTGGAGGTGACCTAGAGCGTCTGTCACATTGCCTGAAAGTGTATCATTGGACAAAATACACCATTAGAAAATACTCTTTCCTTAGCATGCATAATAATAAATACTATTATATTTCTATAAGGTGTTTGTTAGATTCATTTGATCTTCCTAACGACCCTCTGAAGAAGGTTGGGATTAGTATTTTTATCCTCTGTTTACAGAACAAGAAACTGAGGCCTGGGAAACTTGCCCTAGGTCCCTTAGTTTTATAGTAGAGCCAGGATTTCCGGCTCCTTGTCCAGTGTGATATTCCTTCCTCTATACTCCATTGTCGGAAATCCTTGCTTTTTTAAGCTATCCCAGGAAAAGTGAAAAATTAAGCTATTATCCATTAATAGCATAGATGAATGAGGTTGTTCCATTTTCCTTCCTGATACTTAACTGAGACCAGGATGCTGAGAAAATAGGTTCACAATCTCAGAGTCACCCTTGACTCCTCACTTCATTACATATATCTAATTAGTTTCCATGTCTTGTTGATTTTTACCTCCACCTAATCTGTTCCTTCCATCCCCTTCTCTCCACTCATATGAGTGTCACCCTTGTTCAGGCCCACCTTATCTCTCACCTGGACTATTGCATGGGCTTCTAATTGGACTCTGTCTTCAGTCTTTCTTCTCTCCTATCCATTCTCCATTGTCCTTTTCCATTTTCCAATCCATTCCATTGGCCACAATGATATTCCTAAATCACAGATCTAACCATTTCACTATCCACAGTGCTCTTTATTATCTCCAGGACCAAATACAACTCCTCTGTCATTTAAAACCCTTCAAAACCTGATTCTAATATACTTTTCAAGTCTTATATAGTAATGTATACATTACTCACTTTCTAGTTCTCTAAAGTTCAATGACACTGAATTTCCTGCTGTATCTCACATACAACTTCTGTCTCTCATCTCTATATCTTTGTTCAGGTTTTCAACTGTACCAGCCAATATAGTATTTCCTCTTCCTCTTAGGATGCTTAGCTTCCTTCAGACTTTACCTCAAATAATACATCCTATATGTGTTGTTTCCTGGTCCTCTAACATTGCTAAAACAAACCCCTCCCTAGCCCTGCAACTATCTTGTATTTATTTTGTACATTTTTTGTATATATTTATTTTACATCCACACACACATACATAAATGTGTATGTGAATATGTGTGTATGCTATTTCCCTTCAATAGAATGTGAGTTTCATGACAAGGATTATTTCACTTTTTTTTCAAATTTTGTTTCTCTATTACTCAGTATAGGTCTTTACTAATAACACATAAACATAATAATTGTTTGTTGATTTACTGATTGAATGGGAGAGAAAGACAGAAAACCATAGTTCTTTTCTTGGAAAGACAGTCAATTAAGCTTAGAGATCCCCAATGCACAGCATGAAGACACTGTGAACTTTTAGAAAGAAAATAAAAAGGAAAGTACAGAAAGGTAAGGTGTGGCTGCACCTTTTTCACCTTCCCATGTAGCTGGAACAAGAAAATGCTGGTTTCAGGCCTATAGATGTCCTGTAGAGAGGCAAGCAGAAGTATAAACTTCCACCAAAACTGGGCTCTCTGAAGGTGTGGTATCACGTGGTCCTCCCTGCTCTTGAAATATACCAGAAAACCTGGTGGAATTGATAGGACTATAGGATTTGATAACTATGGGTGTTTTAGATGAGAAATGGCTAGAATTCAGATTTTTATTACAGAACAACCTACTATTTGTGTACATGTTCTGTCTGTCCACCCATACTTCTATTATCTCCACTCTGAGACCGGGTACATGGCTGAAATGGAGCTGAGCCTTACTTAAGATGTCAGTGCTGACCTGACATGATATGCATGGGGAGGCTGGTGACAGCCCTCTTCAATGAGAAGAAAATCCATCAATTTTCTTATCTGTTCCACTGGATAAGCCCAAGGTTTCTAGCTCTCTCCACAGTTCTGTCTTCTGAAATATCCCTGGGTCAATGGCCCAGACTTTCTAATACTTTTCATCCAGTGGCATTTGCCCCCTTAGCATGATGTGAAATAACACATGAATTGGTTTCTGGTAAACTTGAACTTGGCGATTCTTTACCAATCCAAGAAATTGGCACACAGGACATTGGGGTGATCAGAGGGTGGGGCATTCACAGGCATACCCTTCTCCCTACTGAGCTAAGATCAAGTCCAAACACACACAACTCAAACATTTCCTATCTATAACCCAGCATTAATAGGGTTGCCCTTGGTGAGTCCTCCATATAGAATCAATCAACACACTGATTGAGTGCTTGTTATATTGTAGCTACTATACTAGGTACTTGAGGACAGACACACACACACACACACACACACACACATACATGCATTTCATGCACATATCAAGATATAAAACTATCTATACACATATAGATAAATCTATATCTTGTAAAAATATATACTTATATTTATATCTATTCATCCATCTAGCTTTATAGATATATCTTTATATAGATACATACATCATATACATAGATATGCATCTGGATATGGGTCGTATATACATACATATACATGGTCCTGTGGGGAATATAAATAAATAAATATGTATGTGTGTGTTTGTGTGTGTATATGTATATATGTGCTTACATAAACATATCATATGTGTATATGCAAGAATATATTATGTACATATATACCTAGCATATAACAGACATTCAATACCTGTTGAGTGATTCTATATATACATTTCATCAGGATCATCTTTGTTGATGCTAGTTTATGGAGAGGGAGTATTTGACTCATGTGTCCTTGAGCATCCTGATCTATGTCTTGTCACTGAACCCAGATGACTCTGGAGCAGAGAGTAAGACTGGTGATTTTGCACAGCCCTGACTCACTGAAATCCAATTCTGTTTCAAGTCAACAAATCACCTTCCTTATATCATTGATGTTCTTCAGGAATGAGGGACAAATAACAATCTGTGAGTAGGAGTAGCTGCCTCACTGGGGACCCAACTGGCCAGTTCCAGTTGGGCAATACTACTCCTTTCCTTCCTTCCTTCTCCATCCCTCCCTCTCTTCCTATGTCCACATGGGGAATCATGCACTTATATGTGGGTACCTTTCCCAAAGGAAAGTGGATTTATTAAAATAGAGCTCTGGAACAAACAGGTAAGGAACCCTGAGATTCAAATGAAGCTACTTGAGTATGCCTTAAACCCAAATCAATCTGGCTTTCACTGACTGGTCAATCCAAACCTCTATCGGTCATTGTTTGGGTTTTGATGGCTCAAAGTGGGCATAAACAGAGATTGTTCCTAGTCTGGTCAAAAACCCCAGGTCTTCTCCCAGATTGATTTTTTTTGAACTAGATAAAAGAGAACTTTTGCCTCATTTCTTACCTAGCCTGAATTCACTAAATGAGGGACAAACTGAGACCTGGGAAAGACTTTAGTTTAAAATGGCCAGTCTCCCACTGCATCCAGGGCCATCTCCAGTTCTCTTGATCTATAATCTCGCACTAGATCCAGATGACTGGAGGAGAGAGTGAGGCTGGTGACTTCACACAGCTCTGCCTCACTTAAATCTTATTCACTTGCACATCACCTTACTGATGTCAGGGGTCCTCTTTGGGAACAAATGACACACAACAGAATCTTTCATTGAACTACAACATAGCAATCTAAAGGGAATGGATGAAAATAGTGATCAATGTACAGAGACTTAGGAATCTGGAGCTGACTCTCAGGAGGTCAACATATGCCTGTTTAACAAATATCGTTGTGCTAAGCACTAGTGATACAAAAAGAGGCAAAAATCATGACTCCTGCTCTTGAGGAGTTTACATTCTAAAGAAGGAAAGGGAAGAGAAAAGCACCTTTCATTGCCAATTCCTCCCACCCTCAGCTGATCTCACAATGAACCTGTGTTACCTTTGGAGAGGTAAGGGAAGGTCATTCCCACACAAGTAGAAAGACTGAACAGATACCTGGGTGATGGTGGGGAGGACGATGAAGGGGTTTGTGATGATTATAGGACATTAGGTACCATATGAAGGAACTCAGTGAAAGAGAAAGAAAAGACCATCAGTGCTTTGAAGTGGGATGGTAAACTACCCCTGAAGACAGGAATAAGCCTCCTGATAATGTCTGGGGCAGAGGCCCAGTAGCCTGTGCTGGTTCTGTTTCTGCTTACTGGGAAATTTAAATATGAGTACCTCCTTCCCAGGCGAAGCCTGTCTAGCCCAAGAACCTAATCTGTTAAAAACTGGATTCCTCAGCATTACTATCATTGTCTCCCACCATTTTAAAAGCTGTCTTTTTCCATGTGTTGTAACTTAAAATGACCTGCCCTGAGCTCTTGTCATTATCAACAAACATTCATTGGGTGACTTGGATGTAGAGGAAATAGTGCTAATTTCTGGGATACAATCCCCGTCTCCCTCCTCCCCATGTCAATATTGATCAGCATTGAACTGGTGGAGCTGTTGGGCCTCATGGAAATTCTGCCTTTCACACACAATACCCAGTTAGAATTGTCAGAGTCTCCTTGAGAATTTGATGGAGAAACTGAGGATGTTCAGTTTGGCACCTGACAATGAAGGAAGGATGCTCTCTGGAGGGACTGATTCTTTGATAGAGCACTCAACACAGGCTTGGCTTTTTCCACTATTACAGTAAGCCAAGGGCAAACTGCCCAGTGAAATAATGATATCTCACATTTATGCTTTCATTTGCTCTCCAAACTCTACCCAATTAGGTAGTAGGTGGTTTACTGGACAGGGTGTGGAGTCTTGAGTCTAAAAGACCTAAGTTTAAATATGGCCCTACATACTTAGAAGCTACGTGATTCTGGACAAGTCAATTAGTTTCTGTGTGACTCAGCTTTCTCAATTATAAAAATGAGGACAGTGATAGCACCTAGCTCTCAGAGATGTTGTGAGAATCAAACGAGATTATATTTGTGAAGCATTTAGCATAGTTTCTGGCAAATGGTAAGTACTTAATAAATAGAATAAAAGAGGACACTAAGGAAAAAATTGTTGATGAATAACAACCATTTACAAATTAAGTTACCTGATTATTTTCTTAGGTTGCAAAATGATCTCCTTACACACAGATAGGGAAACCGAATATCATTTTGTTTTCTAGCAGGGAACCCTAGACTTTTATTTGTTAGGATTATTATTCCCTGAGATTTTTAAAAGACACACAAGATGTTCTCTGAAATTTCTTTCACTAAGACATCCCAGAAGCTTTCGAAGCCTCAATTGTTTACAGTAAAATGACTGCAGTTCACATCTTGGTATCTTACACAGATGGTCCTTTTCATTTGAGTTATTTCCTTGTCCTCAAAGGAAGAGACCATGGGATGATAGCCATGTTTTCTATTAGAGCAAGATTGTTTTTCCCTTCTCTGCGGATGGATTTCTGAAAGTTAATAGACTCTTAGATTTAAGGCTGAAATGGAACTTAGAGGTCACTAAGTCTACCACCCACACTTGAAAGATGAGGAAACTGAGGTCCAGATATTTATTCTGTAGATCTTTCTTGATTTATAGCATAAGCATCTCTCCTCCCACTCTCTGCATTTACTTACATCTGTCAAAATTCTTGTTCACTGGCATTCATTTACCCATTCTATCCCAGAGCTAGTAAATTTCTCAAGGACCTACTATGTACTTTGGACTTTGTTGGGTGCTGAGAAAGATCCAAAACAAAATAAAACACTGGGCTTATGGTCTAGTACATGAACACGACCCGAATAAGTATTTATTCTTTCCCTGCCTCACTAGTATTGTGATGATATTGTCTAAATTGTGTATTTACCCATACCTGCATATGCTATTTCCACGTAGTAGGATGTAAGCACCTTGAAGACAGGGATTTTTTTTGATGTTTAATCAATGCATTTTGAATTTAATTTAGTGATACATCAATAAATAATTACAATATATTATGAATGCAACAAGGAGGTAATAAAAGAATGCTATCTGAAGTTCAAGGAAAATCTTAACCAATTGGAAAGTACCAATGAATGCTTCACCAAGGGAGCAGGTGGTATTTGAACATGGTTTTAAAGGTAGAGGAGGTAGGGAATACTATGATTAAAGGGAGAGAGGTGGAAAAGTGTGCAAAGTATATTGGGCATATCAATCCAATTCGGCTGAGCATACAGCTCACGTATTTTCAGATTCATTGTCTGTTCACCAATGTTAGAATCCATTTGGGTTCTGATATCATGTTTAGGAGTATATATGTATTTGTCCAACAATCAAATAATTTGTCCAACAAACAAGCTAAGCTTGGCCCTTATCTACATATCTACTCTCTTTCCCTTTACAATGATCAATCAAAATTCTCGGCACAAAGTGTAATTGACTTACAGTTTAACTTTATTAAATAAAAGGTAATAAACACAAAAGCATTATTCAACATGTAAACTGTTTATTCCATTTTATCTCAGTTCCAGCCTTCCAGACATGAAGGGATAAAAAAAAGCATTAGGTTTGATGTCCTCTGCCTCACCTAGCAGTTTCCCTACTCAAGATTGGGTTGTGAAATTACATGAATCAGTAATGTCATTATAAATTCACCAACTTCCAGCTACAAATTGGAATGTAAGGAGACACAGTCTATACTCTGGCAGTTTAATCACTTGGAACTATGCCTCAAAAGTTATTAAATTCTATGCATATCCAGCGATACCATTAATAGTTCTACACCCCAACGAGATCAAAGAAAGAGGAAAAGCATGCTTATCTACAAAAAAAAATAGTGACAAAGAACTGGAAACAAATGATGTGCTCATCATCTGGGCAATGTTTGAATAAGTCATCTAATAGAATATTATTCTGCCATAAAAAATAATGAACAAGGTAGTTCCAGAGAAACCTGAGAACACTTATATGAACTGGTGCAGAATGAAATAAACAGAACCAGGAGAATAAATTATTCAATAACAGCATTATAAAGGCAAACCACTTTGAACTTCAGATATCTGATCAGTCAAATGCTCAGCTATGATTCCACAGAACTAATGATGAAGTCTCCTTCCCATCACCTGACAGAGAGGGGATAAATTTAGGGTATATACAGAAACACAAAGTTTTGTTTGTTGTATGTCTTGTTTGTTTTGTTTTGTTTGTTTGGCTATGCATGTTTGTAAGGGGAAGCAGAAGGGCTTTGTTTTTATTTTCAATAGGAAGGAAAAGAAAATGAGTTTTTGTTTACCAAAATTTAAAAAAAATATTTTGAAAAGGAAAAATTTCCTCTTGCTTTTGCTGGAGCCAATTTGGGCATGCTCAGGTAAAGGAAGACTTATTTCTAACTCTTCCTTTGTCCTGGGAAAAGTATTATGGCCTTGATAACGACTTCCTCTACTCCTTCTCTGTCACTTTCTCACATTCATTATGAAATAGATGGAAATCTATAGCTCCAATACTTTCTTGCCATTGAGAAGGACCAATTTTTAAAAGAAGGTTGGAAAGGATTCCACCATTTCTCCTCTGTCTTCATCTTCAAAAGTATATACGTAACAATGAGTATGGTGTTTCTTGCCTTCTTAATAACAGAAGGGAAAGAGAGAATTTGGAACTGAAAATACAAGTTAAAAAAAATTAAATTAAAAAAAAGTATACATGTAGGAGGGTTTCTCAGTCATCCTTCAAGTCTGTCTTGTTCCATCAAATCTCTCAAGTTCTGTTTACTCTGTATATATCCTGTATGTTGCTATTTATTTATTTAATTATATAGACAGATTATATAATATGTAAGTACAATTAATTAATTGACTGATCAATTTGATAGTGAGACATGTTGTCCCCCCATTAGTATGTAAGCCTCTTGAGACCATGTTCTATTGTTATGGGGCTGTTTGTTTTTTTTGCTTTTCTTTGGATCCCTAAAGAGTTGGACATGCCTGACATATTGTAAACTTTTAATAAATGCTAGTTTAATTAACTCAACTCCACCAAATCCTAATCTATGCCATAAAGGTTTCAACAATCAGCTGGCCTTTTGGGGTCTCACTCCAGCTAAGACTCCAGTCTATACCCCTGCTATAGGAGAAGCATAAAGATCTTCTTCCATCCTCCTCCTCATTAACATGATCGAATCATCTTGAGCCATCCAACAGACTGAGGTGTTGATAGACACTGTTTATCAATTTCACAGACTCACAGTTTGACCATTCATCTTTCATTCTATTCATTCTTATTGGTTTCTCCATATAGTCCATTACTATCTGCTTATTCCACCCTCCATCCCCACCCCAACCTGCCTTAGGATGATCCTTCAGCATCATGAGGTCTAAAAGACCGAGTTTTAAAAATTAAAAGTAAATGATGACTAATAGAAAAACTTAGATCCTGCCTATAAAATAGGCACCTGTTAAGCAAGCAGCAGAATTATTCTAGCTAACAGAAATATAGGTTTCTCAAGGAACATAAACTTTGGAGGAAGTCACTTTGGTCGTAGGGGAGGTGGAAGTTGCCAGTCACAAAAACAAATAGAATGTCAACAGGAGGAGAACCATGGGGCACAAAGCTTGTAATGAGAAGAAAAAAAAAAGCCAGACCAATGCAAAAGAGCCCACAGGGACAATAATTTTATACAAGCAGACAAATGAGTGCATAGGGTCTCTTTTTGTGCTTTTTTTTGCCTCTTTAAAAAAATAGTTCTCATCAGTGTTATCAGCTTGGCCTGAAAATGACTTCCCTCCCCATTATTGCTTATAAACAAACCTTTATCACAGATAGCTTGCCTGCTGAATTAAGACGCTGTATTAAACAGTATATTGCTTCTGTCAGGCCCGATCGGCTGTTTGTGCAGATAATAACGCCAAATGCAACAACAGCAATCAGCTAGTGTAAATTAACTTAACTGTGTGAAATAATGCCTTCTCTATCAGATTAGCTTCCTGAATGACTTTATCCTTAAATTAAAGCTTGCTGGGGCGGAATAGTAAATCATTTAAATGGGGCCGGGTTTTGCAGGTAATGTCTTCATATATTACTGTAATTTCAATTCGCCAAGGCATGCAGATGGCTTTGGTCTCTAGCCGCTTGTCTCCAAAGCCGCTCCTGGGCTGCCATTTTGTAATTACAGTGTAGGCAGAGAGCCTGCTGCTGCTGCTAGATTTCCCAGGGTGCACCAGCAGCCAAGGCAATGTATTTTAAAATTATTATTCTTGTGTGGCCCTCATAACATAAATGTAAATCTTTTATGCTAACGCTGTCAGAGGTTTAGCACTAGGGCTCCAAGGTGCGCTGATGTAGAAATCACCAGCAATCCATCAACCACATACCATTGGGGATCTGGCAAATAATTCACATTGGGGAAGCTCTAAGCAGTGCATTACTGTAAGGTTAGAGAGGTATCAGACAGGAAGTCATTTTGTTTAGGGCTGGGAACCCATCTCTGCGAGGGATTCTTTCCACAGCCCCCCATCTTCCTGTAAGTGCGAGGTGGAAATTTTGCTTTGACTGTTTTGGTTTAATATTGGAATCATAGCTTCTCCAAATTGGATTTGGAAGGACAAAAGCAGCCAAGTGCTGTATTCGGAAAAGTAGCCCTCTTAGGATCCCTGTGACAGAGAAGACAGTGTTTAGTGACTTTGAAGTAACTAAAGCCAACTAAGCTTTCACAGTTATCTGGTCTATTGTTTTTTGCTCCTATTACGCACTGTCTCATGAATTTCCGATTTCTACTTTTAAGAAGGGTTTTCTAGGAATGGCAGGTCTGCAACCTCTCTGGAGCTAGATCTTTCTGTCAAGTTTCTGATAGGTGTGACATTGTTTGAATGAGGTGTCCCATGGCTCTCCTCCTCCAATAATGAAAATAACAACATATAATAATAACCTTATAATGTACATACATATGTGTATAGGTAGATAGATATAGATATAGATGCCGTGTGTATGTATGTATCTATCATCTATCTATCATCTGTCTATCTGTCCATCTGTCTATCTCTATGTATCTATCATCTATCTATTGTCTCTCTATCATCTTTCTATCTATCTGCCCATCTATCTATCTATCTCTATCTATCATATATCTCTATCTCTATCATCTATCTCTATCTCCATGTATCTATCTACCTCTATGTATCTATCATCAATCTGTCTATATCTATCATCTATCTCTCTCTATCATCTCTATCTATCTCCATGTATCTATTTGTCTCTATGTATCTATCATCTCTCTATATCATCTATCTATCATCTATCTCTATCTATCTGTCTGTCTATCTCCATGTATCTATTTGTCTCTATGTATCTATCTATCATCTATCTATATTATCTATCATCTATCTCTCTATCTCTATCATCTCTATCTATCTGTCTATCTACATGTATCACTTTAAGATTTGCAAAATACTTTATCTCTTTGTCTTATTTGATGCTCACAATAGTTCTTTGTGATAGGTGTCCATATTTTACAGATGAGGAAACTGAGACTGAGATATGTTAATTAACTTGTCCTGGGTCACATAGCTAGTAAATATCTGAGAAAGCATTTTAGCTGTTCTTTTTAGCTTCAACATTCAACATTCTCTCCACTATGCTGCCTAGCTAAATTAACAATGTACCTAGATGACTCCACAGGTTTGGGAAAGTGCTTTTAGGAACCCTGTGTTCAAAGTGATGGCTAGAAAGAAAGCAATAAGGGTGGTCTGTGTTCTGCCTTTGGCACCCAAGAATTAAATGCAAGATAGGGAATATCTTTCATACTCAGATATTCAATGATGAAACTTTGGGAAATGGTAGCCTAAACATTTCTCACCACCCCTCCCACCATGTGTGTGTGTGTGTGTGTATGTGTGTGTGTGTGTGTACACATACATTTATATAGTATGTAAGTATATTACATATGCAGGTATGTGTATGTGTACATAGATATGTGTATGTATACATAGGTGTAGATATGTATGCATATTTACATATACATGTGCACATATACATGAATTGGGCTTCTGTGGAGCATATGAGGATTTGTAATAGAGCAAGCTGAGTGGAGACTATTTTAATGATATTTGTATTCTGTCAGTGTCCTATTCTGTTCTAGCAGTTTGGGGACTTAGAGGAGGTTTTCACAAAAAAGACTGACAGGTCATTAATGGGTAAAGCAATAGGCCCTTATTATGGCATACTTCAACTCATACAAGAACAGGTCCAAGGCCTAAAAGGAGAAATCTACCAATGTATGAACCTAGCTTTCCCTATCTCCTATTTTCCCCTTGCCCCTGTCCCTAAATTCAGATCAAATGATATATCTGGACCTCAATAACTAAAGGGTTTAGAAATCAAGGTTGGGGAAACCAGCCTCAAGGCCCTCTAGGTCCTCAAGTAAGGTCCTTTGACTGAATCCAAACTTCACAGAACAAATCCTAAGGATTTGTTCTGTGAAGTTTGGATTCATAGGGCCCTACTTGAAGACCTAGAGGGCCATAGGTGGCCTCAAGACTGCAGGGTCCCCATTTTTGGGTTAAATACAACCAGTTCTCAGTCACCAAATGGAGAGTTAAAAGGCCTTTAGTGTAATGATCCCCAGGTCTTGTTAGAAAGAAGGATATGAGTGTAGGGTGGGGGATGGGGAAATGATGGTCTTCTGAAATAGCTGCCCCCTAATTTACACACCCACATTTTGCATATTCCTTTACCCTCTTGCTAGCTTTGTATGGGAGGTCCATGTCATTAGTCTCCTTTACATGAAAAGATTGGGCAGCAAGAGCCAATAGTTTTATTTGGATAGGAATATCTGATAGGTTTTCCCGCATCTGATGTCCCTAGCAGGGAGATTGTAGGGATTGGTCAGCAAATCAAATTTTAAAAAAAGAGAAAACTTTTCTGGAAGTTTCCAAAAAAGACAGGAAGAAAGGATGTTAGGATAAAAGTGAGATCTAGTTCACAGAGATAGCCCAATGGATCTGAGAGGCCCAAAATATCAAAGAGGCTTTTTGAACTATCATAGTCAGCTTGAAGAACTTAGTGTCACCTGTCCAAAGCAATGGTAGATAATGGAAGAGGAGTTGGTATAAGTAGAGTCCCTCCTACTGAATGTCAAAAAGCAAATGCACAAAAGCAAAGAGAAGGCACCAGAACAATCTTCTCTAAACACTGCTTTCATCAGGTTGCTCCCTTTCCCACATACCTGCAAAAACTTCTTTGCCAACTGCATTATCTTAGCTCCTTTACTGACTTTCAATACCCTCCATAATCTGGCTCCATTTTACCTATATATTTCTTTCTCATTCTTTGCCAACACATACTCTCCAATCCAGCTAGTTCAGTCTCTTTTTTGCCCTCTGCAAAATCTATACTCATTTCTGTGTTTATACCTTTGCTCATGTTATTTCCATATATTCAGAATACCATCCCATCTGTTTACTCTTAGCTGGATTCAATCTCTAGATTTTTCCACCTCCTCACCAGCATCCTTCCCACTTTGGAGATGATTCCACCCTGAGCCTTGTTTTTGGTATTGCAGAACTCCTAGCCAGTACTGCCGTCTCATGAAGGACCCCAACCATGCTTACTACACTTCCAGTTGAATTCACTCTATGGACTCCATCTCTGATTAATTCCACATTAGTACCCCCTACCTCATTATAATACAAACTCCTTATGTGGTTTTCCTTATGTTTGTATGTACAGTACATAGCACAGAACAAGTACTTAATAAAATGCTTTCTCTCTCTCTCTCTCTCTCTCTCTCTCTCTCTCTCTCTCTCTCTCTTTCTCTCTCTCTCTTTCTCTCTTTTTTCTCTCCCCACTCCCCTCACTGATCTCTCTTTCTTCTGCTTCTCTGATCTCCTAATGTGCTAAGAGCCAGCCCTAAAATCAACAGTTACTTTATTTTTGGATCCCCAGCTAGACTATAAGTTATCTCAGGGCAGGCATGATGTCTTTTTTCTATTGTTGAATCATCTAGCAGTGAGTAGGCTCTAAATACTTATTGTTTTATAAAAGCAAATCAAATATCCTGATAGAGCAACTTCTCTGATTCTTGGTCTGTTATAGGGTCAGTTCAGTTGTATTATGTGTGTATTTATAGCTAGCTATAGCTATGAAAACAAGACCTTTCATTGTTCCAGTCATCAGAGTCTGAGCAGTGAAAGTACTTTCCTGTGGATTGGTCATCGCATCTAAAACTTTAACCCAAAAAAATACTTCTAAAAGCTCTTACATTTGAGTGAGAAAAGGTCTGATCAAGGGAACCATTAGAACTGGTAATGATAAAGGGTTGAACTTGAAGAAGAGCCTTAATCCTCAGGAGCAGAGGAAGGAGAGTTACTTGGCATTATAGAGCATGGACTAGTGACCAGAAATGAGGAACCTGTGGCCTTGAGGCCACATGTGGCCCTCTGGGCCCTCAAGTACAGACCTATGACTGAATCCAAACTTCACAGAACAAATCTCCTTAATAAAAAGATTTGTCCTGTAAGAACTAGAACTCAGTCAAAAGGCCGCACCCAAGGATCTAGATTGCCACATGTAATCTCCAGGCCACAGGTTCCCCACCCTGGCTAGTCCGTGGGTTTTTACTCTTTTTGTGTGTCATTAACTCCTTTGGCAATCTGGTGAAACCTTTTCAGAATGATATTCTTATATGTGTAAATTGCATAGGATTATGAAGGAAAATCAATTATATATTATAGGCAGTTATTGGTGTATTACTATTGTTACATGTTATATAAATATATTATTATTGTGTGCTATTATTGCTGCATATTATTCTATGTATAGATGTGTACATATATGTGTGTGCATGTATATATGTATACACACAATTATACATTATATACAGTTTTTTAAAAACAGGTTCATAGAGCCCCAGATTAAGAACCCGTGATAAGTAGAGGGGGTCTTGGGCTAAGAGTGAGAAATAAGACCTAGTTCTGAGACCACTGAGCCAATTTTCTCATCTATAAAACGGAAATGGTTACTCATCTACCTATTGCACAATGTTGTTGTGTGGATCAAATGAGATAACGAATGCCAGTGCTTTTGTAAGCAGTAAAGTATTCTCAAAATGTAAAGGATACTTGTTACTGACTTGGAAGGTGAAATTGAAATAGATAAGTAAGCCTGGGAAAATCCAGGCAGGCAGCATGGTTAGGATCACCTCGAAAAAGAGGTATATGTTGGACGTTTGGCACCTCTTTTCCCAGGTTGGGGATTATCATGGATAAATTTTTGTGTTAAAATATGATATGACAGAGAGCATCAAACTATCCTGGAGGGATTTGACTGAAATCTTTAGTGGGAAGAGAAGCAGAGGACCTGGGCTTACACATAATGTATTCTGATTTGAGGGTTGCAAGAAGAACCTTATCTCCAAATAACTGCCCATCAAAGCACAGGATGGGGGAAATTCTGCCATCAGAGTTTCCTTCCTTAAGAAAGTATTTCTATTTCTTCCTGGTTTTCCCCTTGTTCATCTTTTAAAATCTAATCCCTCCAAGGAAATTCTAGCATATCAAGTCCTTGACACACTAGAATAAATCAATTTCTCCCATTACCGTCCTCCTAGACAGAAGTCTAGAAGCCTCAGGCAGTATGAGACTGCTGAATTCTGGAATTGAGAGGAGGCCTTAAAGAAGGGCACAGAAAAGGCAAGGGGCAAAAGCTGAGTACAAGCCTCACCACCTTGACTTCCTAGAAGTGAAGCAGGGCAGTGTAGAGAGAGCAATGAATTTGGAATCCAAAGACCTGACTTTGTATTCTGGCTTCAGGATACTTGCTAACTAAAAAGCTTGATGGGTCATTTCCCTTCTCTGGGCCTCAATTTCCTTTTCTGCAAAAAAAAAAAGGTGGGGGAGGAGGGGAGCTAAATGATCTCTAAAATCTCTTCCAGTTCTGACTCCTGTGCTCGAAGACTAAACAGTGTCCAGGGCTTTCCCTGAAATCCAGAGAAAAATATTTAACAGGAATTACAATTTGCCGATGTGTGCAGAGCTTGTGTTTATCAATGGAAAGCAATGTTTGTTTGGTTCTCTCCCCCCACCCTTTTAAAAGCTGCTAAGCTTCCTTTGATGAAATCTCCAATCTGTGCTAAGGTCTGTACTATGGGAAGACAGTTGTGGTTTCTCCTGCGCCATCCTGCAGCAGACTTGATCATGCCGATGTCTGTCACTAACATCTATAGCTCTCACTCATTTCTTTTCCCTATTCAGCTCTCCCTAGCCTGACCTTGGAGCAGTGAAGATAATCCTTACGGAGTTGTTACTCTCTGACTGTGAAGCTACAGGGGGCACAGCAGGAGGACTTTGGATCATCGTCCTTAGCATCTGATGTCAGACACAGTGCAGCCCAGAGCTGCTGGGAAACGAGGCCAAAACAGGCTGATTTGCAAAATTAGAAGAGATTCATTTATTTTCTCTGCTTAGGACAAAAAAAAATCCTACAACAAACAAACAATTCAAAAAGAAGACAAGTGGGAGCTATTTTAAAATCTTTTTTTAAAATCTCCTTTTAGCACATGTAACAGGAAATTGGTCTCTGCCATAGGTCAGTAAATCTCCTACTTTTTACTGAATAAAAAAATGGCAGCAAGTCAAGTTCAAATCTTTTTCCTCAGAGCTTCTTACATAATACTGCAGCTCTGCAGAGTCAGTGTCAGAGAATCTTTAAGAAAAAGGAAAAATCCCAAGAGACCAGAGACCCGGGTTTATTTCTTTCTCCTTTGAAATCCTTGACTATTATTTTCTGATTTCTTTTCATGGGTAGTGAGATTCCCTTTTTGGATCTGTCTATTAAAATACAGATGGAAGATTTTCGGCTTTTCCTAACGTCTGATGGTTTCCCCGATACTAAATACTCAGGAATGGACAATAGGGCAGGTCTGCAGCTCTGGAAGAATACAGGCTACTTTGGTGGAAATATCTGGGTTGGAACATAACCTTGGCTTAGACGGGTTATGTGAACCTCTTCAACTCATATGAAAACCCTTAAACTTCAGAGAGGACCTATACGTTTCTCTAGCACTGGGCATGGATAGACCTTGGGTCTACTTAGCAAAAGTTCTGCTTCAAATTATTGATATTATTTTTGTCTAAATGTTTGTAGGCATACACCAATCAAATACTTGAGTCCCTAACAGGAGAAAGGCATTCTGCCACTTCTGAGTCTCAGAAAAGTGCATTCTGGGGTAGATTCTAATTAGATCTTTGGTGGTAAGTAATAAAGGGAAGATATGATTTGAAGTATGTCCATATGTTGTTTTTATGAGGTCCCACTTCTCTCCTGGAGGCCTCTCAAGCATTTCACCCAAGCACCCTGTAGGCTCTGACCCAGCTCCAGAAGCAACTGGAGAGCTGTGCGAAATTCCTGTTATCTTCCTTGTTTATTAGTGCTAATGATATTTTCCCACAGCCCTTGATTTTCTTACCTTCTTATTTTAATTGCCACTCTTTCTTTGACATGCATTACCCAGTCACCTTTTCATCAGCTTAATTTAGGGCTCTATTTAGAACCAATTTGCATGATTCCTATGAGAACTAAGTCAACATAGTCTGTGCTTACTCCTGGACAAAAAAGACCAGCAGCACCATATATTAGGAGGCTTATGTACATACCTAAATATATCTGTCCCCATTTGTCTGCTCTAACCACCCTCCCTTTTTACCTGTAATTCATACCATTGAACTCACTCATATATTAGGAATTCTCCAGCCACTCTCATTTTGTAGGTGAAAGTCATTGCCTAGAACTGAAAGTTGTGTTTGAACTCTGGACACTCTTTTCCTGCTTTTCTGGCCAGCATCCACTCCTGCTATGGCTTACAACATCTACCTCTCTTGAATCTGCTAATATTTGTACCCTATGACTGTGGCTCCTATCTGTTTCTTGTTTCTCTTTCAAAAGGGTATCGATTTTTTGATTTTTTGGTAGAGAATTAGATCTGCTAGACAAACATGCCTGGGAAGATATTCTGAACTGCACTGCTGTCAATCTTTCAGCACCTCCCCATCTGAGAAGTGGTGAACCATAAGATAGAAGAAAGCGTATATTTTCAAAAATGATTGGTATATTTATTATCTTGTTTAACCATACTTTGTAATAAGGGAACGTTCTATTAGGACAGTGAGGGGAGACATGGAAATAATGTGGCAATGAAAACAGCATCAATAAAACTTTTATTTTTTAAAAAAAGAAATTCATTTTAAAAAAAATTTTCAGTGAAGAGTGTGCCACCGTTAAGACTAATTGAACCATTTACATGTGTTCATCCTTCATTGCCAAAGAAGACCATGCCATCAGAGAAATAATGACATGACTTGCACTTGACTGTGTTTTTGATTCTGATGGAGACATCCTAGGACCCTAAAATACGAGAACCTTAGAAATAGCAATGTTTCCAGATCAGTGTCTGCAACCTTCATTTGGGAAGCAACCCCTGTAGATATGTAGCCTGGTAAATGTTCTTGCTAGAGGCATGGCCATATCTGTTGAAGATCCAGAAAAGAAATTATTCCACCAAAGTTCTTGGTACTGTCAAATGATTCAACATCAGAAACTAATGTGATTTTATCAGTGGCACTGACATTAAAGAAGAGACATTACCATCTGCTTTCCTACTATACCTTCAGGAACATGGTACCTTTCCATCTAACTTCTAGCTGAAACCTGCCATATGTACTATCTCCCCCATTAGAATGTTGACTCCTTGAGAACAAGGACTGTGTCTGTTTCCTGTTTCTATCCCCAGGACTTTGCACAGAGTAATCACTTTATAAGCACTTCATTCATTCATTCCCAGCAAAAGGACATATCCATTCATATTAGTTCTTATTACTGGTCCAAGTATTGTTCTGTGCTCCTTGAGATTCATCCATGGAAATGCTGTAGGCCCTGGCCTAGCTCCAGAAGAAAGAGAACTGTGAGATATTCTTATTATTTTCTTTGTTAATTAGTACTGATACCATTTTTCCATAGCCCTTGATAATGTTTTATTTGAGATCTCAGTTTATAAGCAATATAGTTGACTTTGAGTCAAGATTTCAAAGGTAAGAATGCTTTCTTCTCAGGCACTTATACTTAAAAAATGGAAATTCTTACATGCACATGTTTCTTCCAATTTCAAAGCCTTCAGGTAAGGCTAGTAGGAATTATGAGCACATTTTCCTCATTAACTCCTGCTTCAGTTTAGAAAGATTCTGAGTTTTTTTCCCCCATTTGGACAAAGAGAGCCTAGTACAGAAGTTTTATATTAAATTTCAGACAGCTTAGTATAGTTCCAGACTTATAGTCACAAAGACCCGCTCAGACATTTACTAAGTGTGCCATCTTTAGAAGTCACTATTAACCTCTCTGAACTTCAATTTCTTCATCAGCAAAATGAGTGTAGGGACAGCTACGTGGCACAATGGATAGAGCACTGGGCTTGAAATTGGAAAGTTCCTTTTCGTGAATTCAAATTTGGCCTCAGACACTTGCTAACTCTGTGACCTTGGGCAAGTCACTTAACTCTGTTTGCCTTAGTCTCCTCCTCTGTAAAATGAAAAGGAAATGTCAAGGGACTGTAGTGTCTTTGTCAAGAAAAACCCAAAATGGTGCCACAGAGAGTCAGACATGACTGAACAACACAAAATGAGTATAATAGCTTAACACTACCTCACAAAGTTACTGCTGATTAAATGAGATGATGTAAGTAAAGAAATTTGTGAGCTGTAGATATTAGAATTGTTTATATTTGAAAAGGACCATAAAGAGCTTGTTGAAAGTATGCTGTAGGTTAGCTCTAATTACAAAAACCTGCTTCTGGGAGAAGGAATCAGATATAATGGAAAGAGCAGTAGTCAAAGACTTGGGTTTGAATACTTGCTTATTGTATGTCCTTACTCAAATCCCCTCCCTTCATTGAGCCTTAATGTACTCATATATACATATATATATATAGATATATTTCTATATAAGTATATATGTTTATATATAAATATATGTACTCATATATGTAATTTATTTGTTTTTAATATGGGGATCAAAATCTGAGGGTGCTTCTCTAAAGGACTATTTCTTTTTCTAGCCTTGTTTGAGGATGAGCAGATCTCAGCCAACAGCAAATATTTATTTGCCTGGGACTGTGTTAAGTAGTGAGGATATACAGAAAGAGCAAACAAAACAAATAAACAAACGAAAAACCCCACTAGACTTTTCAATTTATGTATTCCATTATCATTCCTGTATCCTCATGTTCTTGATGCCTTCAGATATTTTGCTTCAGTCCCTCCATGCCACATTCCCACTGTGCCAAAGCAAAATAAACTAACTTTAAAAAGGCAGTTATTTTATGAAAAGCAAAGCATAGAAAGGGGGAAAAAAATACCCAGAAGACTCCAGTTCTGTAATCTATTCTATCATTATCTACTTTTATTAGTCTGGATAAGTGATTTAACTTCTTCAGGCTTCAGTTTCCACATCTGTAAAGTGAAAGGGTTTGATCATGTGACTTCTTATATCTGAAATTTCTCCAAAATAGTTTTTTCCAACTTCTCAAAACTTCTGAAGAGATTATGTGATCATTAAAAAACCCAAATATTGCCTTTCTATAAACTTCTACCATAGCAAAAGCTCCAAACAAAATAATTATAGTAAAGATATATAGTGCCTATGACTAAATTCACAAGGAGACAGAATCTCTCTCTCCTCTCCTTCCAGATGGGACACAAAGGTCATGAATTAGAACTGGAGAACCATAATGTATAGAGTCCTCATTCAGCTTTTCTGCTTCCAACCAACTCCCCACTCTCACCTTAGTGAAGACAAATAAACTTACATCCTGGTGAGTCAGGGTCCTTAAGGATGATGATCCTGCCCAAATTCCATAGCCTTGAAAATGGTGGCAAATGCTGATTCTGTCAAGCCATTAAAGGAAAGAAGGAGGGGAGAAGGAACACTCAGGAAGGATAGAAGATTTTTTTTATGTAAGATGCTTGGATTAATAGACTAGAGAGGAACAGAGAGCATCAGGCATGATGAAAAGGGACTAGAAAACCAACTGAGGTCAATTCTTTCCCCCTGGAAGTTAATGAGGATAGAAACTCAGCCCTCCTCTCCCACCTATCCCTCAAAATGAGGATGCTGGGGTTTCTTAGCAGCCTAAACTTAGGGTATGTGCAGTAAGTATAAGGATGGCAGAATGAAGTAAGAGGAAGATTCTGAATACTGAGGGAATTCAAAAGAAAAGGAACTACAATATGGCAGAGAGAGAAGACCTGAGCAAAAATCTAACTCACAATATCATAAAAGCAAAAAGAATAATGACGAAAACCTCAAAGAGAAATTAAAATATAGTGAACAAACATGAAAAACGTGAAGGAAATAATATGAATAAATGAGCTGATATTACCCAAGGAAATAAAAATTCTATGTATTCCAGATCAACAAGAAAAGACAAGCAGTTTCAAAATAGAAATAAAACTCTTGAAAAAAAAAGAAACAGGGAATGAACGTAGGTCAGAAATAAAATCCTTCATGCAAATTTTTAGAACACAAACCAAAGAGTAGAAAACTTGAATAAATAATGTAAAAGTCTCTCCAAAGATTTAGAATGTCTGAAAGAACAAGTTACAGATTTGGAATTCAAAAAATACTGAAGTGGAAGAGAATTTGAGAGGAAAAAAGCAAAAGCAACAATGTTAAAGAATACACAGACTCAAACCAATGTGGCTGACCTTGAAAGCAAGATACATAAACAAATTTTATGACTCATAGGTTTCCCAGAAAACATGGCCAATCAGAAACTTGAAGACCATAATTCAGGAAAGCATATAAGACTTTCTTTTCACAATTTTTCAGAATTCCTGAATATAGACAACATAGTGTTGATTGAAAGAAGGATCACCATAAGGATCACCACCACACACTCACACATCTCTAATTCCAAGGCATGTGGTGCAATCTCCTACACCGATAAAAACTGAATCGTAAACGCAGATTCAGAGCAAAAAACAGAAACCAAATATACAGGAACTCATCAGTCTCATTTTAGTTACATTAACTCATTTAAAATTTTATTTAACTTGGTTCATAAATATGACTAAACATCTGGTTCCACAGCAAGTGTTCCCTCTTTTCCCTTTCCAACAAATTCATTCTACAAGCATATTCATTTCCCTCTTTTACCCCCTTTTGCAGAAATTGTTCTATATGGTATAGATCCTTTATATTGACTAATTCTAAGAAAACAAAACTCAAATCCTTTCAAGATTATATTTATCTTATTTCATAAATTTAGTTCTTATAAAGTTCATCATT
>CM053769.1:66381776-66401294 GCA_028658325.1 Potorous gilbertii
TCCAAGGTCTCAGGGCAACAGTTGGAGGTGTAGGGCCGCAATTGAAGCTTAGAGCAAAGAAGAATGGCCTGAAGATCATTAGAGAGTGCAGAGCAGTTCCAATATGCAGACAAATTGGTTCCATTTTCTAAATATTTGTTGTCCTATCAGTTTTATCTATGAGTATTCTCGAGATAATGGCACTCAGTTGGGTCTCACATCAATTCCACTTTCTGCAAATATGTTTTCACTACCATTGCCTTTCCAGATTTAAGGAGGCAATACTTCTCACTAGAATGACCCTTAAATAATAAGAGCTTAGACTGACAGCACTTTTTGATTAACGACGATCTTTACATGTATATTCCTTGGTTTTTCCCAACATCTCGAATTGGTTAGAGTATTGTTCTCTTTGTTTTACAGGTAAGGAAACTGAGACTATGAAAGGATTTTTGATCTGCTATTGTTAGCCTGGAATCTGGGTCTTTTATCATTCTTTATTTTATTATTTTACCATCCTTTCAGTTTTATTCTTTGCATTTGCATTTATCTCCAGTACCTGGTATATAATAGGTGCTTAATAAATGTTGCTGATTGTTTGAAGGAGAGATAAGAAAAGACAGAACTAAAGACTTAGAAGTTCTGTTGGAGTGTGTGTGTGTGTGTGTGTGTGTGTGTGTGTGTGTGTGTGTATGTGTGAGTTTTAAAAAATGCAAAAATCTCTTCCCACTGGGCTACGTGCCCACGCCTGGAGATGTTTTGAACCCTTTGCCTATGAAGGATATTGTGAAAAAAGGCTTATGTAACAGAGCAACTAGGACACTCTGAATATATTAGCATTTATAAAGTGGCAACCTGAGCATCAGTTCTAGTTAGAGTTCTAAGGGGATCGATCATTCTTCCTCAGCTTACAAGGAGAAGCTCACTTTAAGGTTAATAGGAGTTCTGTGATGTCAAACAAGGTTTGAGTCCTAAATCTGAATTAGATCTTGAGAGTTAACATAGAGCCTAACCTTGGTAGCTTTGCTCAGACTACTTTTGTTCAGTGGACACTCCAGTTAAAATTTCCACTCTTAGAAATGACCTTTTCTCATGGTTAGACACAGTCATGGGCTTATTTTTAGGGACTCACAAAGTTAAGGACCATAACTTAGTTGCTTTTGTATTTCTTCTTGTGTCCTATACCAGCACCCTGACCCCCATATTTTTAAAAACCTTACAAAGGTCTAGGACCTTTTGCTTAAGAGTGCAGGAATAGAAGAATCGGCACCCTAAATCAATAGCCCTGCTCCCATGCGTTCACTATCCAGGGGAATAAATCCTATGGAGCAGTGGCATGGGGCTGCTATCCCAAACATCACCAAAACCACCCACTAACTCACTAATCCACTAAAATGAAGGATAGCTTCACACAACAGACCATCACTCCTGCCTCCCTGACCACCTCATACCTACCATGCACGGGAGCAATCTTTGTGGGAATGGCAACTTCACAGCAAAAGTCACAGCAGAAGATGGGTGGCAGAGCACTGGATCTGGGATCAGAAAGATCTGATGACTTCAGACACTTGCTAACTGTGATGCTACACAAGCATATTACCTCTGCCTCAGTTTCACCAACTGTAAAATGGAGAAAATAATACCTTTATCTCACAAGGTTGTTGTAAGGATCAAACAAGATAATATTTATAAAGTGCTTAGCTCAGTGCCTGACACGTACTATGCATTTAAATAATGCTTGGCTCCACCCTCCTTCCCTTCTTGCCCTACTCTTTTTTTTTCCTCCTCTCCCTCTTTTCCTTCCTTCCTTCCTCAGATCCTCACTTCTTTGTTCCCTCCTTGCCTCTCTCCCTCTCTCTCTCCATCTCTCTCTCTCCCTCTCTTTTCTTCTCTTTTTCCCTCTCTCTCTCTTTCTCTCTCTCCCTCCCTCCCTCTCTCCCTCTCTCTCTCCTCTTCTCTCTCTCTCTGTTTCTCTCTGTCTCTGTCTGTCTCTCTCTCTCTCTCTGTCCTTTCCCTAACTGCCAAAATCCCTACCTTCTCCACAGTCATAACTATTGATGACACAGAAAAGAAAATTCTTACCCTAAAAGTCAAATGTTGATTCATTATTAGAGGTGATTTTTTACTTTATCAATGGAAAGGACATTAAAGAAGATGCATCATCATCTGGCATGCCACTATACACTAAGGATTAATTGACTTTTCTAGCTGACCTACAAATGATATCTCCCATATATGTTTCCTCCCTCTATGGAATGTAAAACTCCTCAAGAGCAGAGACTGTTCTGCTTTTCTATGTGAACTTCCAACACTTAGTGCAGCATTTTGCACAGAGTAAGCTTTTAAAAAATGCTTGGAGTTTTTCCTCTCATTTATCCACAATGTTTTGCCTTAACAAGCACTAAAATGGAATTTCAACAGATAGAGATTGATATAGAGATAGAGATCAGTAATATTTTCTGATTCTTTTAAGATATCTCTTTCTCACCTTTCAGAAGTCCCTCTCCTTTTCAATGGTATGGTCCTTTGGTGCCATGGGATCATAGACCTAGCATTAGAAGGGACCTCAAAAGTCATCCAATACAACCCTCTCATTTAAAGATGAGGAAGCTGAACTAGGGAAGGTAAGGGACTTGTCTAAGGCTACCTGGGTAGTAAACATCATTCTGGATTTAACTAAAGTCTTCTGACTCCAGCGTCAATGTACTTTCCACTACATATTTTGCTCCAACCTGCATTATTTAAGCAGTATTTTGGGTAATTTCCACTCAATGATCCACCAAAGAAATTTATTCCTCCTGTGTCATGTACCTACAGAACCTACTGTCAGAAGTTAACTAAAATATTTTCTTCTAAACAGTGCTAGGATGTTAAAGGGATAAAACATTAATTCTCCCAAAGACCATATTTCCATTAAAGTGGTAGGGATAGCAATCCTCAAAGCCTTTACCCAAAGGTCTAACATTAGCGGTAGGAATTTAAGTCCCCAAATAAACCAAAGAATATAAAAGAAGATATTTTTAGCATGTGGACAACTTTCTAAATGGAAATTGAAGAGAGGCAGATTTTAACTCAATGATAAGAATCTTCCAAAGAAATGGAGCTATATAAAAGTGAAAGGGGCTGCCTTAAGAAGGAGTAGCCTCCCTCACTAGAAATCATGAAGTAAAAGCTGATTATAGCATCAGATGGAGGTTATGAGCACTATAGATGACATTCATATTAAGCTGAAGCAGGCTCCTTCCAGTTAGTTGAAGATCTGTGTACAATGGAGAACATAGTAGATGTTTAATAAGGATCACATATATTAAATTGAATAAAAGCAAAATTCAGTCCCTCTTTCTACCATGCTCCCATCCTAGGTTTATCTCAAGGTAAAGATGAAATTTGTTGAAGAAGCACAAACATCTGGGCCTTTAGATGCAGTTAGCAGCCTGCCCTGGTTGACAGCAAGATACCCTAAACTCACAATCTATGTGCTTCTCAGAGAGAAAGAAGGAAAAAATAGCAGTTCGTGAGATTTAACAAGGTTAGGGAAACTCACCAAGTAGGAGAAGCAACTTGGACAGGCTGCTGCTTTTAAAGAAGTTGACTCACGTTCTACAACAAATTGAAAGTGCCCAATAAAATCCCTCTGCGGTTTATATTCTCTCTCTTCAGGTTGTTTTCCTGCCTTCCTGAAGCTCTTATAGACAGGGGTACAGGTTCCTGTGATTTAGGGCTAGTGCCATTCTCCATTAACAGCATAATGAGTTGATTTTTAATTTCATTATAATTATGCACAGTTGTGCAGTTACCCTTAGGATCAGTGCTTCCATGTTGGCTGCTCTTATCAAGAAAAAAGAAGTTGCAGAGGATTTTTTTTTTAAGTAATCAGCAAATAGGGAGAAATCACAGATGCTAAGAGGCTAGGCTAGATACCTCAGCTGATTGGAGCCCTGTATTAATAAGGCAAGGTCAAGAATTCTTTCCTTGTGAGAATTAGTTAGTTTTGCTCTGTTTAATGGACATCGACTGACAGAGGATGTCTTTAACACTGGGAGTGTCCTACTGAAGAACTGGCGGGACGAATGAGAGAATAGATGCAGGGACCATGTCAGATTGTTCTGCCTGCTTTTTCTTTGTTAGAAGGGAAGGCTCACTGGTGGGGTGAGGGGAGAAAGAGAAGAAAAGATAGATCCAGAAATGACCATGTGGTGAAAACCAAAATATGTCAATAAAACTGTTTAAACTATTAATTCACTTATTACTTTTAGGAATCAATAAGTCTTAAAAAAAATTTTGAATACTTGGAAAAGACTACAGCTACAATGATTCAGAAACTGAATGTGTGTTTGTCCTTCATTGCCAAAAAAGACCATGCCATCAGAGAAATGATGACATGATTTGCACTTGACTTTGTTTTGAGTGAGGGAGGGCTGCACAGTCTCACTTCTCCTCCAGAGTCATCTGAATCCAGTGACCAGATATTCATTAAGATGACTGGAGATGACCTAGGACATGGCAATTGGGGTTAAGTGGCTTGCCCAAGGTCACACAGCTAGTGAGTGCCAAGTGTCTGAGGTGAGATTTAAACTCCGATCCTCCTCACTCCTGCACTAGTGCTGTATCCACTGCATCACCTAGCTGCCCCAATGATTCAGAAAGGAAATAGGGAAAGAAAGTGTGAGCAACCTGCTACAAACTTCTCATCCACTGGAAATACAACTTGCAAAATCTCAGGGGCCAAAAGGGAAGTCAAAGGCCATCAAACCATGCTGGAAAGAATTTCCTCCTGAACATGCCCAAGTGGTCAGTCAACTTTTGTTTGATTACCTCCAATGAAGTAGAAGGACCTGCTACTTCCTGAGGCAGTGCATTCTACTTTTGAGGATTTTTGTTAGGAAATGTATCAAGGAAATATATCAAGCCTAATTTTTCCTCTTCTATCTCCACTTTTTATTCCTGGTTGTATCCTATGAGATCAAAAAGAGTAAGCTTAATTTATTTTCTAAGTGACAGTCTTTTGAATACTTGAAGATTAGTATCATGCTCTCCTTGAGTTTCTTCTTCCCCAGGCTAAGCATCCCCAGTTCTTTCCATCAATCCTCCTATTACATGAATTCACAATGCAGATTGTTCTTCTCAAGGCTCATTTCCTGCTGATGCTGGCTGGTGAGTATTACCTTCATGCTCAGAATATGGCTCCTGCTCTGGGGAAACCTAAAGAATCAGCTCTGGTGATGTTTGGTTATGGTTACTCTGATTTAACCTAAAAACCACAAGAAAAACTGTACACATGAGCCCCAGGTCTTCTCATCTTTTAGGAAAAAGCTATGGAGTAGTGTGGGTCAGGGCATAGGATCGCAGAACTTTAGTGCTGGAAAGAATCTTGGAGTTTAGAAGTTAGTCTCATGCCCTTGAGTGAGACAATATTGTATGTACAGTGCTTTGCAAATATTAAAACACTATATAAAAGTCTATTATTACTATTCATATTTTACAGGGGAAGAAATTAAAACCTGAACAAATGAAATATCTTGACTAAGGGGCACACAGGTGGTAAGCAACATAACTAACATCTGAATAAGGATTCTCCATCTCCAAATATATTCTTTCCATTATACCCTACCAGGGAAGTAACTTGCTTGAGGTTAGGTGGCAAGTTGGTGACAGAGCTAGGAACTAATAGCCTCTAGGTTTTAAGTCATTTGCACTTATCAAAATTAGCCTTGTATTTTCCCAAATATAGTTGAAACAACATCTAATTTCTCTAGAATACCATAGTGATAGGACTGAGGCATCAACCTCACACGTCCTGGGTCACATGGAGACAGAACTGTAGTCACATTGAGATATCTGGAGATATTGTCTAATTTGGGGAAACCTTAAGCCATCATTGCAATCGCCACCATATATGTTACACTTTAATGATCTCTATAACAATTTTTTAGGTCCAATTAGTATAAAATTACTTGTGAACAACTATACATAAAGAGCTGGTACCTGGCCAGATAAACTATGAATTTAAGATCTGATTGCTATCCCAGACTTCTCAGATATGGTACATGGGTCTGAAATCAGAAAAACCTGAATTCAAACTTTGCCTCAGATATTTACTAACTGTGTGACCTTGGGCAAGTAACTCAACTTGTTTACTTCAGTTTCCTCAACTATAGAACAGGGATAACGACAGTAGATACTTCCCAGGATTGTGCCTGGAACACAGTAGGTGTTAAATAAATGATTATCTCTCTTTCCAGTTGGTAACTGAATAGAGAACAATTCAATTAAAATTAACATGCAATTTACTAATCACCTACTATGTATGAGGCACTGTACTATGTACTGGAGATTGAAAAAAAAATGTCCCTTTCTGCTGTGATTTACAGCTATTGCTCCTTGACTTGTAGTATGGAAAGAGAGCTTAAAGACCCTTCCCCTTCCTTTTATAGGTGAAGAAGGGGATATGCAGAAAAGTCAAATAATTTGCCCAAACATACGCAGCTAGTTAGTGACAGATTAGAACTAGAGACTAGAACACCAACATCCCATCTCTTGCCTTTGTATCATGGTGCTTCCCACATCACAAGAAGAAAATATAGGAAACTGTTTTTTCTTTAGACCTTTTCTATGTGTTTGCTGATGAGCTGAGTGGTGACTCTAGCCCTTCATACTGAAGATAGTGTTGCTTCCATCTAGCCTGAGCCTACAGTTTAATATTAAAGGCCATTGGGGCAGTCATCATTCAGCCTCATGAAGATCTGTCTGCTTGAGGTTAGTGAGGGTTTATGGGGGTGAGTAATAGAAAATTTGAGAATGATTGTATATTATGACCACAGTGCCTCCTTAGGGGAAAGCAAGATAGAAGATGCCTTTTGGAGGGTGACTCCCTGCTTTGTGTTTGAAAAGCTACAGTAGTGACATTTGGGGACATCTATAAAAATACTGAGCTAGTATAACATGACAAGTGTCAAAAGATACTATATGATATTTCTAACATGAAAATCATTAAGAATGGATTCTTAACGTGTGGATTGTAAACTTGTTTTTTTATTTTTATAACTGTTTCATTATAATTGTTTCCTTTGTCACCCTATGTATTTTATTTTATGCATTTAAATACACTATTCTGAGAAGAGTTACATGGGCTTCTCCAGAGTGACAAGAGAATTCACTACATAAAAGAGGTCAAATGAACTCCTGATCTAGGTGAAGGCTTTATCTTCAGAAAGTATGATTAAAATAATTTTACACTGAGAGTGAGAGGAGGCAGAAAAGAAATTAGATGTGCTGATTCATCAACACATTAATATAATCAGGGAGGAGTTGGTGAAATCAGCAGAGGACACACTTGAACTCTAAGGATAGTGGGGCATAGGACCAACTGGTAAATAGATTCCTAATTGTGTGTGTGGTGAGGGGGTGGGGGGGTGTGGTTTTGTTTTGTTTTAGTTCTAGAAGAGATTTTACATAACTATCTAAAGTGAAAAGATAAGTGAATTAATTCAAATAGTAGAAAAGTTTGGATTAGAATCTAGGTCTTGTGATGCCCAGGCTAATGTTCTTTCCAATGAACCGAACAGAAAAAGCTAGGGCTGTTAAGGAGGAAAAGCACTGATAAGACACTGCATTGTAAGGAAAGAGGGGCACTAAGTAACCAGAGGATAGAACTGGAGGTGGGAAAAGAATGAGAAGGTATGAAAAGTTAAAAAGGGTAGTTGTCCACTTTCAAGTTCAGTTTTGCTTTAGACAGACTTCCTTTCAGGGCTATTCAATTATATATATTTTTTTTAACTCTGAAGGGCATAAGAACAAGCATCTAATTCTTCCCTTTAGTTGTTAAAAACAAATTCTCCCCACTCACCCACCTGCCCAGTACAGTGAGTAGGTCCATTTACAACCGCAAAGTCAAAATAAGAAGCAGGAATTTTGTTTAGCTTTTATTTGTTGTGGTAAGTTGTACAAGCTTGGTTTAATTATTAAAGTAAAATGTAGGTTGGAAAAGGGTCAATCACCTTTAAGAAAGAAATGAGAAGCAAATAGAATAGGTCTTCCTAGATCCAGATTCTCAGTGAAGTTCCCCTTTTCTCACTCATGAATCATTAGATCATAGATTTAGAGCTAGAAAGGATCTCTGAGGTTATAAAGCCCAGCTCTCTCCTTTTACACATGAGCCAACTGAGGCCTTGAGAGGTTGTATCATCTAAAGTGAAATGTAAGTGTAAATCTTCTCCCTATACCTTGCCCGATCCAGTAGGTCACATTGCCTTTCAAATTTAGAGCATGGAGAGATATCAGAAAGCATCCACCCCAGACCTTTTAGGCTTTTCATGTGTGTTATGAGCTCCTTTGGCAGTCTGCTGGGCCCTTCTCTGAATAATATTTTTAAGTGTATAAAAACAAATACATAAGATTACCAAAGAAAAATCTCTAATTATGGTGAAATACAGTGGTCAAAATTTTCTTTGAAATAAGTTGAAGTTAATCTAAGTTGTTCACTTTATACATAAGTAACTTGAGGCACAGAGAGGGCATATTTACCTAAGACTATAATATTCAATCCAGACGTAGTAAGAATTTAGCTTGAATTTGAACTCCTATCCTCTGACTTTAGAGCTATTGGATTTTTCTCTGTTCCAAACCACTTCTTTGTACTCTTTCTATCAACTATCAGCACTACCTAGGAGGAAAATCTCTGGAATTTATTTACACTACTATGTGGAAGATAGCAATTTCAGCTATTAAATTTTCCAAGAATTTTGGCATCATGATAAAGATTGAACTTCTGGCTCTAGTAGTAGATTTCATACTAAGACTAGCAGGTGGGAGAGGTACTTGGTGAGGGAGGAGGGAGAGCAGCAAGGGAATGCATTCATTCATTCAACAAACATTTATAAAGGGCAGACTCTGGTTCAGGCTTTTTATTAGGTGCTAGGAACACTGACACAAAAAATGAAATAGACTACTGTAAAGTAGTTTTGTTGTCATGGCACTGAAAGTAAATTAAAACAAGTAGTACATTTGCTTTTTATCATATTGACATGACCCAACCATGAGCAATCATTTAGATAAAGATTTATTTCTGTGAAAAGTGTTCTGTACTTTTATTCACATAATTCCTATGCATGTTTGATAGACGAATTACCAAATATTATGTATATTCCACAGTTCTTTTCCAGGGAATTCTATCCCAATTTATTTGCTTATTTTTTTCTAACATACAAAAAGGCTGATAATTTCTTTGGGATTTTTATGTCTTGCTGCTTTGATAAAATTAGTTGACTCCTCAGGGTTTTCTAAATAGATCATATCATGTTCAAAAAATAATCAATTTGTTTTCTCTTTGACTATGTGTATTCCCTGAATTTTTTTTTTATTTTATTGTAGTAGGTGATATTTATAAAACTAGCTCAAATAATAGTGATGATAATCTATATTCTTGTTTTTCACCTAATCATAATAGAAAGAACTCTCATGTTTCTACAATAAAAATGATTTTGGACAGATGCTATTTATAATAGTAAGAAAGGGACATTTAGTTATATGTTTTCTAATGTTTATAACCAAAATGAATGTTGTATATTTTCAAGATCTTTTTCTGAAACTATTGGTATAATTATGTGATTTAAATATTTTTGTTTTTAATGTGATTTATTATGTTTGTATTTTTCTAATATTCATCCAACTACTCATTCATGGTATGAATGACACCAAATCAAATAATCTTGTAGTATGTTGCTGTAACACTTTAACTGATATTTTATTTAATACTTTTGAAGTGGACATTATTCCTCCCTGGGGCCCTAGGTTGAGGGATATCTGTTAGGTGGCTGGACAAGGTTGGATAACCTGCCTAGCAACAGGCTTTTGTTGGGCCCCTGTCAAAACGTTATTCCCCCTGGGTTGTAAAATATCTGTTGAGTTGCTAACAGCCATTTTCCTGGTGAGTCCCCTTGCATGGCAACAATTGGGACCCCCTTGGCAGAACTGTTCATGTTAGACCCCTTTGCCAGGCAATTACCTTCTTCTGGGCACCCCCCTTCCTGACAACCACTTTTTGCTGGGTACCCCCTTCCTGACAACTATTCTCTGATTGGGTCCCTTTCCTGGCACCTACTTTGTGTTGAGGTCTCTTGCCTAGCAGCACCCTGACAACCACTGTCGCAAGGCTATACTGAGAAGCGCCGAAATGCTTAAAATGCATACACCCACCTTAGTTTGGGGCTGTCTCCTCTGGGTTTTCCCATAAGGCAGCCACCAGCCTGGCTAATAAAGATGATCTCGAAATTCCTAATTGACTCTTGCCTGTGAATTACTCTGTCCATTTCACTTTTGCCTTGATATTCATTAGGGATGTGGTCTATAATTTTCTTTTTCTATTTTGTCTCTCTGATTTATGCAAGGGAATACTACTTATATCAGAAAATAAATTGTATGATCTCTTCTTTTTCCTTAATTTTGAAAGCAGTTCAGGTAATATCAGAACTAACTGGTCTTTTAATGTTTGATAGAATTACTTAAAAACATCTCTGGTATTAGAATTTTATGGTTTTGTTCCCCTGTTCTCTGAGAGTTCATTTCTGGATTTACCAGTCTATTTAATCTGAGATTGATTTACTTCATCTCTCCACTTCTAGTTCTGTTAATCCAGATATTTTATATATTTGTAAATATTCATCTATTTTACTTGTTATCAATCTTGTCTTAATAAGGCAAAATTGTTTCTAATGACTTTCTTTATTTCCTTTTAATTCATTGTTAATTCCTCATTTTTATTTCTGGTGTTGATAATTGGTTTTCCTCTCTAATTTTAAAACAGATTAGCTAATGGTTTGTCTATTATGTGACTTCTATTTGCAATTCAAAGTTTCTATTCATCTCTGGTCTTTTCATCAGGAATGCTTGAACGGCCTATATTCCATTAAAATTATTTTTTTCCATGTAGGATTATACTCAGTCGTGCAGGGTAAGTTATTCTTCATTGTAGCAAGTCTTTATTATTTCCCTTTTGAAATATCATGTTCTAAGATTTTCTCTACTTTAGGGTAGTTGATGCCAAATCATGTCTTAACTGTGACTTCTTGATAGTTGAAACTTTTCTAGATAATATTTTTTTCTTTGCCCTAGAAACTCCAGAGTTTTGCTGTGACATTATTAGGACTATGTTTTAATTTACTTTTTTTCAAAAGTAGACTAGAAGGTTCCTTCTGCTTTCATTTTGCCTTCTTGTCCCCATTATCTGGCCTCAGACAGTTATCCTAGTTGTGTGACACTGGGCAGGTCATTTAACTATATCTACCTCAGTTTCCTCAACTGTTAAATTGGCATAATGATAGTGCCTGCTTCTCACATTATGAGGATCAAATTAAATAATATCTGCAAGTGCTTACATTGCACACTACCTAGCACACAGTAGGCATTTAATAAGTGATTTTTTCTTTCTTCTTTTTAGTAAGTCTGAGATATTTTCACTTATTATTTCTTAAAATAAGGTATCTAGGCTTTGTTTTTGTCATTGTTTTCAGAGAGTCTAGTGGTTCTTAAATCATTTCTTAATCTATTTTTTCAGGTCATTTTTAAAAAATAATAGATTCTTTGTATATTTTTCTATTTTTTCCCATCTTCCCTATCCCAATCATATTTGTTGTTTTATGGAGTCATAAAAGTCTGGTTGATCTGTTCTCATTATTTGGGCAAGTCTTGCATCTTCTGATCTAAGGTATTTATTCTCCTTCCAGTATTTTCCTCCAAAGTTCTTACTTCACTTAAATTCCATTTCTGAAATCTCTTGCATTATATTTTTCATGTATTCTTCTACTCCTTGAGTCTTTTTTCTCTCTAGGGCTCTGATTGTGTGTAGTGTGTGTGTGTGTGTGTGTGTGTGTGTGTGTGTGTGACTGTATGTGTGTGACTGTGTGTGTGTCTGTGTTTGTGTGTGTGTGACTGTGTGTGTGTGTCTGTGTGTGTGTGACTGTGTGTGTGTGTGTGTGTATAAAATTACTCTCCTTCTGGATTTACTATCACTTTTCTTCATATAGAGCAGTTGCTTCTTCTGTTTGCTCATATCTCCAACATTCATCCAAAACATCAGAATTTATGTTTTTATTCACTTTGCCCTACCCCTACCCCCCCCCCATACATGCTTTTGGAAATAGCAGCATAGACCCTTGTTTGGTGCTGACCTTGATTTCTCATGCTTTTGCCAATGGCTCCCATCTTTCCTGATGCATTTGCTCTCAGAGTAAGGTTTTGGTGTCCTCAGTCAGAGAACTCTGAGGTAAGCTGTCCCAAAGCTCCTGTTCCCTCAGGGTCTTTCCAGTTCTCCCATCCTTTGGGGTTTACATCCATCCCCCATCCTGGAGTGTGTTAAGTTTGAGCATTGCTGCAAGTCTCATCACTTGAACTTGGGCAGTTTCCTCAGTGTGACACTTCTTTCTGTGCTCACAACTCCTGGCTTTCTTTTGTGCTGTGCTAGACTACAATGAAAAAAAACCCATGAACGTTTCTTTCTGTGTTTCTTAATTCTTATCATATCCACTTTGGGGGGAGGGGTCATTACTGGAGTGTATATGTGCGAGCTGTGCTCCTCTCCAACATGCTGTCATGTTAACATTCTGAAATCCTTTAAAATTCTTTCTCTCTGTTGCCTTAGAAGGAACTTAATTGCTTTGGTCTCAGTTTCCTGATTTGTCAAATGAGAATGCTGACTAGATGATCTCTAAGGTCCTTTCTTGTTCTGAGGCTCTCAGATTTGCAAAATATATCAGGCAAATTTGAATATAGACCAGAATCCCTAAATATCACTGAAGCAAAAAATAAAGATATATATGAAAAAATAACACTGATTAGAGGCTGTGTTCAGATTTTATACAAACAGGATTTAACTAAGGGTGTGGGAGAGGAGAAGACATAGGCTATGTGTAGGCTAATAGGATCTGAGCATCTGGTCTGACAGAGTAGCTGCCCTCAGTTGGGTATAAAGTGAAGCATGGGATGGCTTTGACTAAGCAATTACAGTTAACTCCTGGTTAACATGACCAGCAGTACAGTAATGAGTATTAAAGCCTTTGATGAAAGGCAATCCTTCACAGAAGAACGTGGAGGCTCTGCACAGCATAATAGTTTAATAACTGAGCCCACTTACCTAATGGGATAATACAAGCTGGCTTAATTTAGCTTATGATCTAGGGCCAGACCCCACATAGGTAAAGTAGTTGCCTATATAGTAGGATACAAAGAACACTGTGAAAGCCTCCTTTATGATTCAAAGAAGTGAACTTAGAATAAGAGAATTTCAGGCAATGTGACAGGCTATGGGAAAGATATTTTTCAGCCTGGGAACTTCCTATGAAGCCCCATATTGCAACACATATGTAGTCTACCTTTTCTTCTTATTTAAGAGACTACCTTTTTGTGAAACAGTGGCTGATTGATTTCTTCCATTCATCTTTGTTATCAAGTGATATCATGCTTACAAAGTCTGGTGAGGGGAAAGCTCCTAGCTGCTGTCTTATTAATATTTAGATGACTGATTTAATAAATCCTTTATCTCACTGTATTTTGTTATTTACATTAGTGGTACCTGGTTTTCAGGGAATTCAGTGGGAAGGTTTCTTATCTGTTAGTTTGACAGAAACTGGCGAGAGGAAAATCAAATGTTCATCTACGCACATCTGGCGTTCCACAGGGAACGACGTTTAGACCCCTACCGTGTTTAACTGTATAAATGGTTTCTATCTATCATCTAAATCAGAACCATTTATGTGCAGAGTAAACCACATCAGATAAATATCCACATGTACAATCAGCAGAAGGCAAAAAGTAAAGACTCCTATCAGTTTTCAGGATTGAAATCGTCATTATTTTTTCCTTCTTTCTATCTTTCTTTTTATTCCTGGTCAAAGTTCAACTTGATTTGCAATCAATTACTGCCTATTTGTTTTACTTTTTATGCCTCTTCTTCTCTTCTCCTCCTATTTTAATCCTGTTGAGGGATGAGGAATTCATTTTAAGATGTTTAATGAATTGGTAACTCAGCTTGTAACATGATAGAAAATAAAAGGTTGTGAATCTTAAAATAGACCCAAAGCTAGGGTGGTAATTCTTAAATCCTTTTCATAACTGCAGGCTTTTCAGATTTCTACTGTTCTCTATTCTGTGTGCTCAATACAGGGCACACATAATGGCCAGAAGGTTCTCCAATACTGTGATGGCACCAATTTCTCTGAAACTGACAGCAAATACTTCAGGCTGATGCTCCAAGTAATACTCAAGTAATTGCCCTTCATGGAGTATGAACTGTGGAGAAGCAGGTAAATCAGGCCAGAATTAGAGAATGTCAGAGTCATATAAAACCTCTATTCCCACCCCTACCTAATCATAAATCCCTTCCATAGGATCCCTAACACTGATCTGAAGACCTGGGCGTGGGGAGGGGGAGACCTACTACCTCCCAAAGCAGACTGTTCTGTAGTTCAATAATTATAATTGTTTGGAAGCTCTTATTTTCCTGACATTATATCTTAAAAGAGGGCATATGAGGCTAACGAATCTCAGAGTTTTTTTTTATCTATCGTCAGATGTGTTATTCTCGCATCATTAACCCTATAGCACCCAGTGTTCCCAGGAAGTTTCCCATTTAAGTACTAACCAGGGCTAACTTTGTTTTGATAATTTCAAATTGCTCATTGTACCTGGTTGCCTCTCCTGCCTTGAGAGTCAATTTTATTTTTTGTTCTGCTGAACATCACTTAGTCACTCCCTTGCTACCAAAACCCTATAACATCTGTCACACTTAATATCCACATGTCCTTGTATACCAAAGAAGCTGCTCTCTCTACCTACAGTGATTTGATCCCCAGAGATTCTTGGAGGTCATGGAGAAGAGGATGGTTTTCTTCTTTGTTCCAGAGTCCTCCACTTTTTGAGTTGATTTGTTGAGCCAAAGGACCAATAGAATTTAGAGCTGGAAAGGGTCTTAGAGGTCATCGGTAGACGGGCCTTCATTTGATAGTTGAGAAATCTCAAAGGCCATAGTTGTTAAGTGGCTTTGAGACTTAAGACATTTTCACTAGTTATCACTTGGCTGGAACTCTCCTTCATCATCTCTGTGTCCTGGATTACCTGGTATCCTTCCAGTCTCAGCTAAAGCCCCACTTTTTGTAAGAAGTCTTTTTCAGTTATCCTTAATCTCCATGTCTTTGAGAGTACCTACCCCCAACCTACCTTGTATACATCTCCTTTGAACATGTTTACTTCTATGTTGTCACCCCCTCATTAGACTGTGAGCTCCTTAAGGGCAGACACTGTATTTTGCCTTTCCATGTATCCCCAGCACTTAACATAGTGCCAAACACCATAATAAATGCTTTGTGACTTGATTTAGGTCACTTGGGTATTTAAGTAACAGAACTGGAATTTGAACTGAAGTCCTCTGACTTCAAATTCAGACTCTTTTCCCTATACAACATTGCCTCTCTATTGACTGCATTTGCCCTGCTCTCTTTCCTTCATTATGAGTTTCTATTGTCCAATGAATTTGATAATGAGGTGCTGAGGACAAAGGAATATTCCTTAGACATAAATGATTTTCCAACCACCCTTCCAACTCAGAAGATATTTGTGGGAAGAAAATAAAAGATTTTTCCTAGGAGACTCATGGAAGAAGCATTTCACTGTCATTTCACTGTCACTGTAAATTTTTGTAGATTTGTAGATTTTTAGATTTAGATATCCTGCCCATTGGGCATAGAAGCCCAGTTCACCAACCTAGCACTTTCACTTTTCTCACCTCTCCTCCACTTCATGGTACCATTCTCCAAGACAACTTCCAATGCCAAGGACCCTTTTGCTCTTCCCACAGCTTCCTCTATTAGGCCTTTCTTTTTTTGCAAAAAGAAAGTGTCTGATAGTCCTCCAGAAGAGAAACATTACATCTAAACCTCAGAATGAAAAGAAGTCACAAGACTTTTTCCCCCAGAGGCATCTGTATCATAAACCTAAGTTTTAATTGTGAAATGAATCTGTCCTCTCTTAAATGAATTTCCAGCATCAGAATAAGGATCTGAGGGGATATCACAGCGTGCATAGACCACAAATTTAGGATTCTCCCTCAAGTTCATCTCCTGAAGATGTCACTCATTCCCAAAGATTAACTTTATAACTCTAGCTCACTCACCCTTATTCAGTCAAATCTTATCTCTCCAGTCCTAGTGGAGAGGCAGGGAGAATGACAATAGTGAAATAAAGGGGAAGTAGTTCAGAAGTCAGGATTTCATTAAGCTTTGAAATTCAATTACACACAGTCAAGCTCAGCCCCACTGTCTAGAGTAGAGAGCTTAAGTATGCAGGAAGTTACAGGAGGAACCCCTGATAATCCACCAAAGGAGATCAGAGCATATTTTTAGGTTTGTAACTTTTGTGTAAGAATTCCCTTGACATAAGGACGCACGTTGGGAGATCTCATATCTCTGGTTCATTAGTTCCACCCAGAAAATCCAAAAGCATCAGTATTTAGTACTCTGTAAAAGCAGTTCCCAGCTTCTCTTACATTCACACAAGTTTACAAGGCTCAAAACATGAGCAGTGATACTTTTAAGTAATAGTAGCTGGACAGCCGAAGTCAGAAAGAAATTATGTCCTCTAGAAAGCATTACCCTCAGAAAACTATGATCTCTATGACTTATAGTATACCCTGGGGGGGAAGGGGCTCATCAGAAAGCATGAGGGGAAGTCCCCATCTCCATCCTCAGCTGAGAGGGGAGCATTGGAGCTCCCCTCTCTTGGTTTGACCTTCACAGTTCTACTGTACTCTGCAGGAGAATAGAATCTCCTACTTTAGTCACTCTCTTTCTCTCTTCCCCCCAATCATGACTTGGCTCATCCATTGCCCATCACATCATCACCAGAGTTCTATTCTGCCCCCAACAGGTTCTCTCTCTGTTTCTATACTGTGAAGGCTCTGCTTCCTGCAGCTCAGTGTTGCTGCTTTCCACAAGGTCCTTCTCCTGCAATAGGTGTAACTTGACATACTGAGGCTTGATTCATTGCTTACTAGTATTCTTATTTCATCCAGCAGATGGTGCTAGAACAAGTAGCAAGGGAGTTAGATTTTGAGACAGAAGATATGGGTTCAAATTCCACCTCTAACAAGATTGACTGTGAACTTGGACTAGGCATTTAGCCTCTCTAGACCTCAGTTACCTTCAGAATAAATTATCTCTAAGATCACTAAACTAGCCCACAGTGGGTCAAACCCTGAGAATTCTTTATAGCTCAAAAAATGCCCAAGCCAGAGAGAAATAAAACAGCAAAGGCATAGTATAATTCAGTATCACCAATGAAAATTAACAAAAAAAGGGACAATATTAATAAAAAGGTTATAGCAATATATTCAAGTAGTTTTTTACTATGAGTAAAATTGAAAGAGTATAAACAAAAAAAAATGACATAAATAACATAATGGTATTGACTTCCACAGGAAAAAAAAATCTTACAACACAACAAAGTATTCATTTATGTTAAAATTTTTAAAACCTTAAAAATCTGACAATAAAGGATCTTTCCTTCTCATGATCATAATTATCTATCCGAAACCAAATGCTTGCATGGAGGGATTTCCCCAGAAAGGAAAAATAAGAATGAAATGGTGATATTCACTATCATTCATCATAATGTTAGTTCAGCATTAAGGGGGGGGAAGAAATTGAAAAGATAAACATAGATAAAAGTAAAGAAAAATTGCAATTATGACTTATTTGGAAAATCTTAGAGAATCAATAAAAGTAACAAAGTTAATAGCATTAACAAAAGTGTAGCTACAAAATAAATCCACAAAAATCATCTGTCTAGATATATAATACTTATAAAAGTCAGAATGAGAAGAAATTCTTTTAAATGCAATAACAAATTGCACTAAATATTTGGAATTATCCTATCAAGACATGTACAAGAGTTACATAAAAATATGTCTTTTTTTTTACAGAAATAAAAGTTTAATATATTTGGAGAGATATTCAGTGAATATGACTGGGTCATGACAATTCAGTAACTATAATGCCATCCACACTTCCCAACAGATTTGCTAAACCAAATTAGCAAAGGGATATTTTATAGAATCAGAGAGAAAAATAACAGCACCTAACTGGAGGAATAAAATGAAAAGAATATCAAAGACTATATGTGTATGTATATATATATATATATATATATATATATTTATGTGTGTGTGTGTGTGTGTGTGTGTGTGTGTGTGTATCAAGAAAAAGAGGGACTTAGCACTAGCATATCTCAAGGTATGTATCAAAATTGTATTTTATTTTTTAAAATGTATCTTATTTTTAATTTGTACTATAAGATAAACATTTCCATAACATAGAATAAGAAGAAGGTGATTGCACATGAAACTGCAAGTCTATTGTGATTATGACTGAATACTGCAGTGCTATAAGAAATTACAAGTTCAATGACCTTAATAAAAACCGAATTTTCAACATAGAAAAGCACATCAGGCCCTGCCCTGGCCACGCGGCACTGAGAGGAGCAAGCAGATCCGAGCAGGCTTCAGGGACAGAATCTCCAGTGGCGACGAAGGTCCCTCCACCCACAGACGCAACAGTCAGTGAGAGAGACTTCTGGACAGGCTGAGAGGGGAGTGGAGTGTCTCCACAACTCGGGCCCCCTCGGGAGGCAGCGGGCAGAGGCAGTGGGCGGGCAGAGGCAGTGGGAGGCCAGAGGCTCCCAGAGCAGGCAGGAGCTAGACAGGAGCTCCATTACTGAAGGTCTCTGCATAAAACCCCTGAAGGAACTGAGCCTGGGAGGCAGCCCTGCCCCCACCTGAGAACCTGATTTAATCTTACCCTGAATAGGAGCCAGGTCAGCCACCAAAAGCCCTGAGGCTGGGAAGCAGCATTTGAATCTCAGATCCCAAGTACTAGCTGGGAGGACCTGGGGGGAAGTGGTGGAGAGGACTCTCAGAAGTCAAGTAACTGGCTGGGAAAATGCCCAGAAAAGGGGAAAAAAATAAGAGCATAGACGATTATTTTCTTGGTGAAAAAATGATTCCAACCTTCCTCTCTGATGAGGAAGAAAACTGCTTACCATCAGGTAAAGACATAAGAGTCAAGGCCTCTGTATCCCAAACATCTGAAATAGATATCTAATGGGCTCAGGCATTGGAAGAGCTCAAAAAGGATTTTGAAAATCAAGTTAGACAGGTGGAGGAAAAACTGAGAAAAGAAATGACAGAGATGCAAGAAAAGAATGAAAAACACATCAATACCTTAATAAAAGAGACACAAAAAATGCTGAAGAAAATAACACCTTGAAAAATAGGCTAACTCAATTGGCAAAAGAGGTTCAAAAAGCCAATGAGGAGAAGAATGCTTTCAAAAGCAGAATTAGCCAAGTGGAAAAAGCGGTGCAAAAGCTCACTGAAGAAAATAGTTCTCTCAAAATTAGAATGGAACAGATGGAGGCTAATGACTTTCTGAGAAACCAAGAAATCACAAAACAAAACCAAAAGAATGACAAAAGGGAAGAGAATGTGAAATATCTCAT
>CM053769.1:66401794-66447502 GCA_028658325.1 Potorous gilbertii
ATGGGAGGAGGGAGCAATTTGAAGTCAACACTCAGGGAGGGACAAGATCAAAAGAGAGAATAGAAACAATGGGGGGCAGGATAGGATGGAGGGAAATATAGTTAGTCTTACACATCATGACTATTATAGAAGTCATTTGCAAAACTACAGAGATATGGCCTATATTGAATTGCCTGCCTTCTCAAAGGGAATGGGTGGGGAGGGAGGGATGGGGAGAAGTTGGAACTCAAAGTTTTTGGAATAACTGTTGAGTATTGTTCTTGCTACTAGGAAATAAGAAACACAGGTAATGGGGAATACGCAGTTTTCTGGCCCTACAGGACAAAAGAGAAGATGGGGACAAGAGAAGGGAGGGATGATATAAGAGAGGGCAGATTGGTGATAGGGAAAATTAGAATGCTCGGTGTACTGGGGTGGGGGAGGGGACAAATGGGGAGAAAATTTTGGAACCCAAAATTTTGTGAAAATGAATGTAAAAAGTTAAATTAAAAAAAAAAGCACCTCAGTGTAATAGGATAGATTTTTTTTAAAAAAAGAAGAAATGAATGCAACAATGTAATCTGATAAATCCCACAGAACAAACTACTACAAAGGAAAGGATTCTTTATCAAGAACTTTGACAAACTGGGAAGTGGATTGGCAAATAATACATTTAAATATGTAATTTGTGCTTGTATCATAACAAGATTCCAAATAGATAAATGACCAAACATATAAAGTTACATCATAAATAATCTTGACTATTTTTAGTTTAAAAGTTTTTGTACAGATAAAGCCAATGCAGCTAAAGTAAGAAAAATGGAGTTGGATTGGGAAGTCAATATTTGCATTGAATAAGACTAATAAAATTCTAGTGTCCAAAATCTAAAGGGAATTGACTCAAATTTGTAAGGTTGTATTATTCCTTGATAGAGAAATGGGCCAAAGATTTGATACTTTTCAAAATTATAAACAATAATCACTTGAAAAATGTTCGCAGCCTCTACTAATTGGATAAACTGAAAAGAAAACAACCTTACGCTTTTCCCTTACATCCTTTCAGCTAGCTAGGATGCTATAAAATGTCAGGGGAGGAAGTGGAGGGAGATTGGAAAACTCACTTTTGGGAGAAGGATGCTATTTCAGTGCAAGCAAACCTGTGAAGCAGTTTAAACCTACTGGTAAACAATTTGGAGTTATACAAAAAAAAGTCATAGGATTGTTCATATCCCTAGACCCAGGTATTCCACTATCAGAATTATATTCCAAGGAAGCTAACAGCAGTAAGAAAAGACCCACATGTACAAAACTGTTAATAGCAATGTAATTTGTGATTTTTAAAAAGAAGGAATAAATTTGCCAAAGAACTGGGGAATGATGGAACAAATTAAATTGATGAACATAATGATATTTCTGTGTCATGGGAATATCGCAATTGAAGAATTTAGATAAGTATGGGAAGATGTGTGTTAAGAGATGAAAAGTGAAGACAGTAGAGGCCAAAGAACAAGACAATTTTAGTAACTCTCTTTTCAAGGTCAGTCATTCCCTTCAGTCCCCCTGATTTCCACCCAAATCTAAACATTCTATAGACTAGAAGCAGGAGTGGGTAAGAAAGAACCAGAATTGTAAAATACAATATTATCATTAATTGATATTGGTCAAGTTTTTTAAATATATAGTCAAGATAGGGATCTATGCCTGAGAATGAGATATGGATGGTAGAGCATGGAAGGGGAATCCTTCTAGCCAGGCTCTCTTCCTATTCTGAGCATCTACAGAGTTCAGGGCCAGCATCATAAGCTGTTAAGAAGAGGTTGGAGGAGTGTTGAAGAGAACCCTTGCCCAAGACCCCGCAGGGATGGTGTGTCTATAGCAGAAGTTTATGGGATTCCCAGCTATAGGAGCTAAAGTGAATATTGGTGAGATGAACCCTTCCCTCCCCCAGTGAGATTTTTGCAGAACGTTAGAGTCCCATATCTAATTAAACATCTAGGCTTGCCTGAATTCAAGTGCTGAAGAACTGATAAAAGAATTTAGATCTTAGAACACAATACACACAGTAATACCCTTTGGGAAAAGCAAAGTTAGCAACTCAGACATTACTGCAGCTGTCTGGTATTAATGGCACAGTAATGGCTGGTCCTTTACATGAGTGAATTTTTATAGTTCTATTATCCTGTCACTTTAATTGCAATTATTTACAGTAAAGTTATTCTAAACTATAATTTGAGTGTGTTTTTCTTTTGGGTCACAGGAAATATGAAAAGAGATAGAAATCTTAATGGAAAAGAAACATGAGCTACATTTGGAGATTTTTCCCAGAGTTCCAAGTAAGAGTAAAATAACAAGCTAATTTGGTGATAAATACATGCTATATGCAAATTTTTAATCATAGACCAATTCAAGAGGCTCCTGGGTCAAGGTAGAAAGAATTACTTTTATAGTTATGAAACTTTCTCAACTACCAGCAACTCCAACTGGAGCATCCAGCATTCGGTGGATAGCCAAACTATTTCCTTATTCTAAAAGTAAGCATCAGAATATTCCCTGTGTGCGCTCCCCTTTTTACAGGTGGTGGATACTCTGTTCTATACAATGTATCTAAAGCACACATATATGGGAAATAAGATGTTGGTCAGTGACAAGAGTCAGTGTCAGCATCATACCCTCAAAATTAAAGAGAATAATTTTCTATTAACAATCACTAAAATGCAATTCAGGGAATATATTTTGAAAGTGAGGGATAATTGACGTATAGGCTATGGACTCTACCAGTATCTTCACACAATCAAGCAAGGAAAGACTCTGTATATTGGAGTACCTCCTGTAGTGAACTAATGAGAGAGCATAGACAAAAATAACACTGGGTGGTCAGATTTGAGTCATTGGAGAACATTCTTGCACTAATAAGGTCATAGATTCATTTGAGCATTTAATTACTTTTTAAGAGGATTTTTTCTGGAGTGGAGCCAAAATGGTGAATTAGGAGCAGCCTCCCAGATGAGTTCTACCAATATTCCTCTCCTAATGCCTCAAATAAAATGTTGTAGTGGCAGAGCCAACAAAAAGTGAGGGTCAGATATTTTTTCTGGTCTAAGAAACCTAATGTTTAGGTAGAAATTTGTAACACTGGGGTGGAGGTCTATCTGGAGTCTACATAAGTGATGGAGGCAAAAAATAGCAATAGCAGCAGCAGTAGCAGTAACCTCAGAGTACTGGGTATGACTGGCACTAGTTGGCAACTCTTTTGCCCATATGTAGCTCTAGGTCACAATTCCAGGGTGGAGAGGAGCTCTGATGGTCATCCATAAGGGAGCAGAAGCCCTGGGCTCAGTTCTAAGGCATAAAGGAGCATTAGTGTTTTCCTTAATAAAGACCAAAGCACAGACCAGAAGAACAGTGACCATACCTCTCCCCAGATCAAACTACCATGAAAGTACCAAAACTTTACAGTCCCACCACCCCCTGAACTAACTTTGAAAATAGTCATAAAAACAGGCTGGAAGCTTTGATAGTACCTTTCCACCTCAAGGTGAGCAGAATCCAACTTTAACATAAAGTTTGAAGTCAAGAAATAGGTTGAGAAAAAATGAGCAAACAACAACAGAGAAAGAATTTTACCATAAAAACCTATTATAGTGTCACAGAAGACCAAGATATGAACTCAGAAGAAAATAATATGAAAACAACTTCCAAAAAAACCTCAAAGAAAAATGCTAATTGTACTCAAGCTTAAAGAAAATCTCTAGATGAATTAAATGAAGAGATAAGATTGGAAAAGAATTGAGACTACTGTAAGAACATTATGAAAAAAGGAATTAACCACTTTGTAAAAGAGGCATCAAAAATAATGAAGAAAATAACAATTTGAAAAACAAAATTGGCCTAATGGCAAAACAGACACAAAAATTCACTGAAGAAAAGAACTGCTTAAAAAGCAGAATTAGCCAAACAGAGAAAGAGGTACAAAATTTCACTGAAGTAAGTAACTCCTTAGAAATTGGAATTAGGCAAGTGGTAGTGAATAAGTCCATGAAATATCAAGAAACAATAAAACAAAGTCAAAAGAATAAAAAAGAAAATGTGAAATATTAAAAAAAAATTGACCTGGAAAATAGACCAAGAAAATATAATTTAAGAATCACTGGACTACCTGAAAGTCATGATAGAAGAAGAACAAGAACAAGAACAAGAAAAGAAGAAGAAGAAGAAAAGAAGAAGCCTAGACATCATATTTCAAGAAATTATCAAGGAAAACTGTCCTGATGTTTTACATCTAGAGGGTAAAATATAAACTGAAGGAATCCACTGATCATTTCTTGAAGGCAATCTTAATATTGACTCCCCGGAATAGTATAACCAAATTGCGGAGCTTCCACATCAAGGAGAAAATACTTCAAACAGCCAGAAAGAAGCAATTTAAATATTGTAAAACCATGGTTAAGGTCACCAGAATTTAGTGACTTCCACATTGAAGGAGTGGAGGGCTTAGAATAAGATTCCAAAAGCAGAGGAGCTAGGATTACAACCAAGAATCACCTACCCAGAAAAATTGAGTGTAATCCTTTGGAAGGAGTGGGGGGAATAGATAATTAATGAAATAGAGGACTTTCAAGTACTCTTGATGAAAAGACCAGAGAGAATAGAAAATTTGATTTGCAAATACAAGACTCAAGAGAAACATGAAAAGGTAAACGTGAAAAAGTAAGCATAAGGGACTCAATAGAGTCAAACTGTTTGCATTCCTATGTGGGAAGATGATACACATAACTCTTATGACTTTATCATCATTAGATCAGTTGAAAGGAGTTTACATAAACAGAAAACATGGGTATGGATGCATTAAATTGGAATTAAAAAAGGTGGGAGAAAGAAGGGTGCATTGGGAGAAGGGGGAAGAATGTGGAAGAAGAAGGGAAATTTACATGAAAAAGGCATACAAGGAAGAACTATAATAGAGGAGGAAATTGGGGGGTGGGGTGGCAGACAATGCTTGAACTGATCACACTTATCAGAATTGCTTTAGAGAAGAAAACATATTTGTGTATATAAATATATATACACATATACATATATACTTGTATATTCATATACATGCATGTGTGCAAACACTCTCACACACACAGAGTTGTATATCAGAACGTAACTTACCCAGTAAGGAAATAAATAAATATGAGAAGGGAAGAGGATGATAAAGAGGAGGGTGAATTAAGGGAGACAAGGGTTAGAAGAAAAATAAACTTCTGAATGGGTGCAGGAAGAAGCAGAAAATAATGGGATGGAGGAAAATACAGAGTAATCAAAACTGTGAATGTAAATGGGATGAACTCAACCATAAAAAAGAAGTGGAGAATAGATTAGAAATCAGAAGGCAACAATATGTTGTTTATAAGAGATATACTTGAACAGAAAAACACACAGAGTTAAAATAAAGAGTTGGAGTAGAATCCAATATGCTTCATTCAGCTAAGGTAAAAAAGAAAGATAGGGATAGCAATCATGACCTCAGACAAAACAGAAACAAAAATAGACAATGTAGTAATATCCACAAAAATTTTTGTGAGTTTCTCTGATAAAAATCTTTTTTATCAAATACATATCAAGTATTGAACTGAGTCAAATTTAAAGAAATATGCCATATCCCAATTGATACGTGGTCATTAGATATGAACAGGCAGTTTTCAGAAGAAATCAAAGCTATCTATAGTCATATAAAATGCTCTAAATTACAAATGATTAGAGAAATGCAAATTAAAACAATTCTGAGGTACCACTTCACACCTATCAGAAACTATAAATGCTAAGGGAAAGAAGGAAAAATAGGTATGCTACTTGGTTATTGGTGGCTGTGAACTGCTTCAACAATTCTGGAAAACAATTTGGAACTATGCCCAAAGTGCTATAAAACTGAGCATACCCTCTGACCCAGCAATACCACTACTAGACCTGAATCCCAAAGAAATCAAAAATAATTAAAAGAATCTAAGTGCACAAAAATATTTATGGCATGTCTTTTTGTGGTGGCAAAGGATTGGAAATCAAGGGGATATTCATCAAGTGGAGAATGGTTGAACACGTTGTGGCATAGGATTATGATGGAGTACTATTTTGCTCTAACAAAGGATGAGGGGGAGATTTTAGAAAAATATGGCAAACTATATGAACTGGTAGAAAAAGAAGTGAGAACTGAAGATCGTTGTGCACAACAACAGCTATGTTGTAACGATCATTAACTTGAGAGACTTGGCTACTGTGATCAATACTATAATCCAAGACAGTTCTAAAGGACTCATAATGAAATGCTATCCACCTCTAGAGAAAGAACTGATAAACTCTGAGCACAAATTGAAGTATAATTTTCTCACTTTATTTTTGTTTCTTGTAAAAATACAGCTATTATGGAAATATGTTTTACATGGTTTTAAGTGTATATTTCTTGCTTTCTCAGTGGGTGAGGGAAAGGTGGGAGTGAGGGAGAGAATTAGGAATTCAAAATTTTAAAAGGAAACAATGTTAAAATAAATAATAAATTTTTTAAAAGAGAATTTTTTTTATTTTTTAGGGAAATCTTAATAAAACATAGCAATGAACTTTAAACAGAGAACTCCTTTAGGTTACATCTTTTTTCACCATTCGTGATCCACATAAAGATACAAAAGGTCACCCAGTGGTCTTATTGGGGAGAATAGCAGAACTCCATCATCTCCACATATTCACATGATTTTCTATCTCCCATTACCCATATGTTTTTAAATTGCTGCCTATCTTCTTTTTCTTCCAGCATACAGGTGCTATGTCTCCCACTTGTGCTAGCAATTCCTACTGAATCTAAGCGTTTTGCAAAATTCTCCCATTTTCTCCCTATTTGTCCTTCCATCAATGTCTTCCCCTATTACCACTGACTTGGGCTACTCAAATAAACTCAGGGCTTCTTTGCATAAGACATCCAACAGGGAGGTGAAAAGTCCAGACTTGAAGTATTCTGGTATAGCTGACTAAACTGATGAAGATGTAACTTTTTTGTTCCTTTTTTTTATTGATGAATTTTACTTTAACAATCACTTTCCAATGAACAAACCCTCCACAGTCCCATTTGGAAAAAAAACAATTAAAACTGTCTACTATAGTGCAACAGGTGTAATTTTTCTACTCATAGAAAAATAAAAGTAGAAATTAAGAAAATGGATTTTAGTTTCACTAAGAACCAACATTAGGCGTTACATTTGACCTAAATTCTTTTATCTTCTTCTACTTCATTATATTTTTACATTATCTGTATTTTTCTTTCATTCTCTATCAGTTCATGCCAGTCTTCTCATGTTTTTCTGTGCCTTGTCATTCACACTACTGCAGCACTGATCAGACTTCAAAACCTACTACTACTAAAGTCATCTACTTTACAGCTAAACTTTTTTTAACTGTTGTCTTCTCTCCCTCCTTCCCCTCTCCTCCAATATAATGTGAGCTCCTTGAGAGAAAGCACTATCTTACTTTTTTTATTTTCCTCCCTGACCTTTAGCATCATTCAATCATTTATTCACTCATTTATTCTTCATAGTCATGCTTTACATTAAAATAAAATTACTTTCTATCCACCTAATACAATTTCTGGAGTCGTTTCCCAATAGCTGTGCACATAATTTGTTTTAATTTGGGGGGGGGGTTGTTTTTTTTCTGTCAAAAACAGTGTGGCTATAAACATTTTAGGGCATATGTGGCCTTCTTTCTGCCACTGTCCTGCCTAATGTATTGTCTTGAGTTCTGGATTACAAAGTCCCCAATAAATTGATTTTGTAACTATAGTGTTTACTGAATAATAAATAAACTACATGAACAATCATGTAAGGTGTGTTGAAACTGCATCTGTTCTGGTCCCCCTGAAACCACCACCCATCCTTCTAGTTAGCAAAGTAAGTTTATAAGTAACCAGCATATAATAACTCTATCATAAAATAAGATTGCGAAAGGAAACCTGGAAGTTACTTACAGACTGTCCCATAGATCAAAGGAGCACAATGGTTACTTGCAAATTGTATGATAAATTAACTAAAAATCATATCCTGAGACCATGTGCTAAATCAGAGGAAGCCAGCTGAGGCCTTCCTGTAAGAGCTTTTTAGCTCTATTAACTGCCAAGCTCTGTAAGCCTCAGATAAGCTCAGTAAGACCGGGAGAACACCAAATGTTGCTGATAACTTTGAAATGACGTGGGTATGTTAATAAACTAACCCCGAGTTGTCTCAGATAAGAGTCGGTATGTCTCCCACCAAAGCTTTATAAAAATGGGACCACAGACTCCTTTCCCCCAAGCACGCCTTTCTCTCCATCTGGGTCCATGCTGCCCAGTGCCCCCAAATCTAATTCATGATTGCAGAAAGGATTCTTCTCCCCTCCCATTTTTTTTCCCCATGCTGCCTTCCTTCCTTCATCACCTCATCCCTATCCCTATGCCACTACCACCCACACCATCATCTGTATATTTGTTATGTCATTTACCTCTGTACCCTGTGTGCTTTATTAACGTGTGACTGAAAGCATGACTTCCTGTTGCCATCATGATCCTTCCCAGTGAAGACTCAAAGAACCAGTTGTGCCTGCCCCCATTTAATAATTCTATAAATTAATAAGCAATTCAGAAGGGCCCAAGATGCATGGACCCTGTGAGAATATCACCGAATATCTCTGGTTCTCAGTTTACTTATTTATAAAAGAGCAGTTGGAATAGGTTGTTTCTAGGGTCCCTTCTAATTATACAACTGTGATCTTATGATATCCGGATTCCTCACCCATTTGGGGACTGATCTGTGGAAGTTGGACACATAGATAAATGAAACCCAAATCTCTTTAGATCTCTAACTTCTTCTGGAAGGCCCATAGATGTTCAGAGATGGAGAGAAGGCGAGTGCTAGGTGGTTTTGTACTGAGATAGCCAGAGTTCAATCTATGATGATATAAGGGAGACAGCTAGGTGATACAGTGTATCCAGAACATTTAAGCTGGAGCTGGAATGACTTAAGGTCAATTCCATCCTCAAATACTTACTAGCTGTGTCACCTTGAGTAGTCACTCAACTTCCCTTTGCCTCAGTTTTCCCAGCTGCAACATGGATAATTCTCAACTGTAAAATGGATAATGTATAATTACATCATTTACCACAACAGGATCAAATAATGACCAAATATTTTGAGGATCAAATGAGATAATATTTATAAATTGATTAAAACAGTTTCTGGCACATAGAAAGTGCTGTATAAATGCTATTATTCTTATTAAGTAAATCCTAGACATTTGTGAATATTCTAGTTGTAACTAGATCAGGTAAAACAAAACACATATGTTGGCAAAGCTCCTTTAGAATCAAGAGATGAATTTATGGGTATGCATTAATCATTTTATCTATCTTCTTCTCTCCCATACCCCTCTTCCCCACCCACCCTCATTCTCCATTTCCACCCTTCTTCCCACATGCCCTGAAAGAGATTGGTCTGCATTAGGTATAAACTCAGTAATGGGATTTCTGAATCAGACACATTCAATTACAGCTCTCTAGAACTGGAAGAGGCCTCAGAGGTCAGCTTATCTGATCTCAATTTATGGAAGAGGAGACTCGGGCTCTTATAGTTTGAGACTTTGGTCAAGGTTACACAAGTAGGAGAATCGAACTCAGGTCCCGTGATACCTCAAGATTACTGAACAACTTTAATTGCTACCCCTGTAGGGTTTTCATTATAGATTATAGAATCTTGGAAAGGAACCATGGTTGTTGGACACCCTCCTCATTTTACAGAAAAAAACACTGAGACCCAGAAGGTGAAAATTATTTATCCATGTTCACATGGTAGTTTAGCATGAGAGCTGGATGAAAAAACCCTAATCTTCCAAATCCTAGTCCAATCTAATAAGGAAAAAAAACACAGGAAATAGCTTTCTGTGAAGCAGTAAAATTGAGGCTTGCTTGCCCAAGATCCACCCTACCTGACTGTGAGCAACAACCACCTACCTATGGATATATCTTACACAGAAAGCTCAGACCCACCTTTTGCTGCTGAGCTGCCAGGAGCAAGGGGAGGCTGGGTGATGGAACTCTATAGAGAGGTGGGAACCGTGCCGCCCATAATCACATATTAGCCTTTCTCATCATGCTGTAAATCCCAAAGGCTCTCTGGTTCCCTGCCTTCATGCCTGGGTAACATTTACACCATTCTATATATTTGCCCGGTAAATCATACACCACAATCTTTCGATGCTGCAATGTAACATATATTGTATTATTCAAGCCACAGGACCCTGCTAAATCGAGACCAAATGAAAAGTGTCTCAAATCATTTCTATTTAGATACACAATGCCGAGCCCAAATAAAACAGATTAATAATTGACGGTGGGCAGTCAAGCTAATCCTGCAGTCTGCGTGAGCAGAGGAGCATGTTACAAGGTGAGGGAAAAAAGAAAATAAATGCACCTTAGAAAGGGCAGGCAGAAAATCCTAAATCTTAAAGATCAAGGAATCAGCTGTTGCTAGCAATGTGGCACAGTTCCTCCAAATGAAACTGCTCCTAGAAGCTTGAGAAATATACTCTCCCAGAAATCTTCTTCTCCCCCCTCGCCCCAGGGATTTCACTTAGTGAGAAGGTAAAAAAATAAAAAGAAAGGTCACATTCCCTCTAACAAAGCAAAGATCACCCCTATGATCTTCCCATTTTAGTAGCCCTCACACACCTCTAACTACCCTTCAACTCCATCATACTTATTCATACATGAAGTTTAGAGCTAGATCTGGAGCCTACTCTGAATCAAAGAAAGAAATTTTACATGTTTTCATGTCTGGGGCTCTACGTAATGACTTCTCTTTATAACGTTTTCATTTTATTGCATTGATTTTTTAATTAATTTTTTCTGTTGATAAACATTTATTTGAACTTCCTTTCTCCTTGACTTCCTCCTTTCCTTCCCCCCAAAAAGATATATACAACTCTTGTAAAAATATGCATAATCAAGCAAGATATAGTATATGGTTGTGCTCTAAAGGAAATGATGAAATAGATCATTTAAGAGAAGCCTGAGAAGAACTGATTCAAAGTGAAGTGAGCAGAACCAGGAGAATACCTTATACAATAACATCAACATCATAGAAAAGCTCTGTTGCATTGTGCAAAATGGACAGCAAAAGAGAAGTTAAGGGAACTCTAGTCAGGACCTGTTTGGTCCTTTTGTACTCCAGTCAGCAATGAAAGGAAAAGAGAATCAATTCAATTCAATTCAATGAGTATTTATTATATAGATATTATGAAGCTGGTACTTTTCTAGACACTGAGGATTAAAAAAATTAAGACACTTTCTGCACTCAAATAGGGGATACTTTCAGGCAAATGAAGGTGGAGGTAAGTAGGTGGGACTTATAACATGTACATACATGTGCATATAGATACAAAATATATACAAAATTCATGCAAATAATTTGGAGGCTGGATAATGCTCTTTCAAATTGGGAAACAGGAAAGAAATGATATTTTATCTGAGTCTTGAATATAGCTAAGGATTCCCAAGGATGGAGATGAGGACAAAGGCTTCTAAGAATGACAGAGAGCCTGCCCAAAGACACAGAGGCTAGATGAAATATGGTAGTAGGAACAGCAGCTAAGGGTGCTTTGATAGGAATGCAGAGAGTAGGAGGTAAGACAAAATAGATACAGAAAAAATAGGTTAGAGCCAGATTGTAACGGTTTCATAATGCCAAAGGATTTTAAAAGCCAAATGGAGACTAAGAAGAAAAGAAGGGAATGATGGTTCTTGGGTATCTCAAATAAAACAGTCAACTGGCATTTATAACATGCCTACTATGTACCATGCATTATGCTAAGCACTGGAGATACAAAAAAAGACAAAAAATAGTCCCTGCTGTCAAAGAGCTCACAGTCTAATGGGGGAGATAACTTGCAAACAACCATGCACAAACAAGATGTATACAAGATAAATTGAAGAAAATAAACAGAGGTTCTAAGAACACTAAAGAGAATCAGGAAGGACTTTTTTCAGGAAAATAAACTTTAATTGACACTTAAAGGAAACCAAGGAATATGAGCAACAGAAATAAGAAAAAAAAGAATCTTAGGTATATTGGACAGCTCCTGAAAATGCAGGAGATGCTTGTTTGAGGAAAAACAAAGGGGCCAATGTCACTGAGTCACAGACTATGTGGGGCAGGAGAGAGATTGTATAAGCTATAAGAAGTCTGGGAAGGCAGGAAGGGACCAGGATGTAGAAAGTTGTATAAACCAAACAGAGGATAAGGATTTTATAATTGATCCTTAAGGCAATAGGGAGTCACTAGAGTTTGAAGGACTAGGGCAGAAATGGAAGGGTGATATGGACAGATAAGCTTTCACAAGCTCAGTTTGACAGTTTGGTCAAAAATAAACTGGAACAGAGAGAGACTTGTAGAAGACCCACCAGTAGGCTGTTGCAGTAGTCTAGACTTAATGAATTGATGAGAACCTGCTCTAGAGTGGCAGCAATGTCAGAAGAGAGAAGGTAGAATATCTGAGATATGTTGTGAAGGTAGAAACAGCAGGACTTGGCAACTGCTTGGATATGGGGAGTAAGAGAGAGTAAAGAGTAAAAACATGATACCTAGGGTTGAGAGTCCAGTGGATGAGAGGATTCCTCAAGCTTTGAGACAATGTTGGTACCCTTGACAGTAATACAGAAGCTAGGAAGAGGGAAGGGTTTAAGCACTGCATGGCAGAAAAAGAGGTACAATGACAACAGATTGTGATCAAATATAGGAATTTCAGAATTCATGACCAAAGAAATGGTGTATTTGTCGGTGACAGCTAAATCAATAGTATGATCTTCTCTATGTATAATTGTCCTGCATGGAAGAAGAGGGCATAAATAAATAAATGTATAAATAAAGTAAAATAAGTAAGTTGAGGAACTGAAAGGTTAGAGTGTTTGAGGGAATCTCAATATTATATTGAAGTCCACTAGAGGACAGGAATTTGAGAAGGAAAAAGACTATGAGCTAAACACTAAAGTCACTAGGTAAAGAAGGAGTGTTCTATACATTGGTAGAAAACTGGGTGATAAGTACGGACTGAATGAACCTCAAAGGAATAGAGGTTATCCAGTGATGATGGTAGAGGACGAGCTAAGTGTAGCAGTGCGGAGCAAGGATTATTTCCACTTCCCCACCACAACCAATGAGTTGGTTATATGTGGGGGGGATGGTTGAAGGTATAATCTGTGATAAAAAGGGTATACCCAGGGAAGTTGTGTTATCAGGAAGATCCAGGTCTCAGTGAAAGCTAAAAGATAGGAGAGAGAAAGGAAAAGGTTTAAAATGAAAGCTACATTCTTACTTTTGAAGCAGGTATTCCAGAGATAGGGTATAAGACTGTATGTGTGTGTGTGTGTGTGTGTGTGTGTGTGTGTGTGTGTGTATACACACACACACACATACACACATATATAAATATATATATATATATATATGTATATACAGAGAGAGAGAGAGAGAGAGAGAGAGAGAGAGAGAGAGAGAGAGAGTGTGTGTGTGTGTGTGTGTGTGTAAGATTTGGAGCAGGCATTCCAGAGAGTAAGTAGCTTAAGAGTGATGGGTCAGTTGAGTTTGGTTCAAGAGGAAGGGAATAAGGGAAAGGTCAAGGGTTACATGGGAATAAAGGGACAGAGAACAGGATTTGAATAGCATCTGGGAGTTCAAAGTCATTGGGAGAGAGAGAGAATAATAGGGTGAGAATGTCTTAAATATTGAGGAATGCGTTGAGGTAGGTCATCACAGAGATTCTTAGGTGAAAAATTCTAAGTGATTAAAAGTAGCTGAGAATTTGGGTCATAAAAATAATGAGAAGATCACTTTGTAGTTCTATGGTATTTTAAATTTTGCAAAGACTTTCTCATTTGATATCCCTAATGTCCTTGTGAGATACCTGTAACAGGGATTATTAACATAACCATCCTATGGATAAGAAACCAAAAATCTCGGATATGACCTGCTAAATGTCATGTAGTTGGCAAGGATTAGAACTTCCATTATTACTCCCTACTGTTATCAAGCATGCCACTATCCTTCCAGTGTCTCAGGTGTGTATTATCAGTGTTATCTTCTAATTCTCATTCTTGATAACGCCATATATCCTAATCAGGTACCCATGGGGTGATGTGAGGAGATCGCTAAGGTATTGCCTATTATCTTGCCCAACGCTCTTCCTTCCAAAATGTATGAAATTCCACCCTGTTACTAGCACTGACCAGTGACTATCAGTAAATGGACATTTTCATATATTTCTATTTATTTCTATTATATTGAATTTATGTTTATTGTAGAAGGATAACACATCATCTCTCATTCTCTTGCTTCCACAAGTTTGATCAATGGATTAGCTAGTTGTCACAAATTGAGAGCAAGGTTTACTAAAAAATATAAGTAGTGTTGGAGAGGAGGCTGCAGAAGTATCATACTGTTTTGAAGTCCAACCTTTCCTAATTCTCAGTTTTCCTGGAGGTCAGCCATGGACGTAAGTATAGACTCTTGGACTCATCTAATGACAGAATCAGAAATTCTTAAAAACCATAGAATTTAATAAAGATGGAAATTGTGATGGGCAGGGAGGCCAAGCAATTTGCCATGAATCAAACAGCAGGCTAACTGGAAAAGCCAAAACTGGAACCCAAATCTCCTGATTCCCACTTCAGGGATTTTTTTCATTGCACCATGTTGTCTCAGGACATAAAGCCTGGAAACCATAGATCTGCCTTAACTGATCTAACCGTATGATCAGAGGTGTCTTTCCAGCCAATCACACCCACCATGCAGAGAAGTAGATAGCCCATCCAAACAGTCCCTGATTTATGAATGGCTATGATTCCCATTTAGCTGCAGAAAGGGGAGAGTGTGTCTTTCTCAGGGTTTAGAACCCCATTTGTTTCCTTTCCTTGTCAGCAGTTTGCATAAGTGAGTGGTTTTATTTCATGTGAGAGAGAAGGAAAACACACAAGTTATCCCAGAAATGGAAGATTTGTCAAATAAAGCTTTTAATAATGGGCTTATTTGACAGTTTTATAGTTCTTCAACTTTCAAGCTGTTTGAAGGTGGTAGGTTTTCGATAAAAATTAAGTCCTTATCCGGAAGAAACTCAGTCCCTTGTTATTTTAGAACAACTAGTCCTAGGTGCACTGGACCACCTTAATTCCACTGCTGAACGTAAATCTCAATCCTTTTCTGTATTAATAAATCCTGCAATCCATCAGCTAGAGGTGGGCTGGGTATTTTTTTGCCCTAGTATATCAAGGTAGTCTGATGAACCACCTCCATAACTGAACTTGTTGGGCAGTCATTATGGTACTCCCAAGGATAAATGATCTGGCGGCATTCTGTGCAGCTCACTTAAGTAAGCCGGGAATGTTGCCAGTCGTTCAGGCTTAATTCCTTAATTCATTTAAGGTAGCACTCTCCAAGTTTTTCTAGGGAGGTATGGGGGTATGTGTGTGTATAGGTAGTGTGTTAGGAAATCGTCTCAGGCACTGTTTCTTGGATTTTCTGTAGTGTTGTACCAATGGAAAGAATACTGACTGTAGTCAGGGGACTTGGGCTCAAATTCCACCTCAGATGCCTATTATTTCTGTGACCCTGGACAAGTCACTTTACTTTCAGAGATCACATTTTTCTCCTCTCTCCCTTCTCATCTCTGTCACCTGGCTTCCTTCTTTTTCCAGTTAAAATCCTACCTTCTATAAGAAACCTTTCCTGATTCTCCTTAATACTGTAATCTTCCCTCTGTTGATTACCTCCAATTTGTTCTGTATGTATCTTGTTTGTGTATAGCTGTTTATCTGTTGTCTCCCTCACTATACTGTGTTCTCTTTGAGAGTAGGGACTGGTTTGTTTCTTTTGGCCTTTCTTTGTGTCCTCAAGTGTTTAGCACAGTGCCTGCCACATAATAAATGGTTTTATAATGCTTGTTTCCTGCTTGCTTGAAAGTTATATCCTCCCCGTTAGAGATCAAGGACTCTCTACTTATATCCTCAGTACCTAGTATAGTATCTGGTTCTTAGCAGACTTCTACAAACTAATGTAGTGAAGTAAGCAAAGCCAGGAAAACAATATACACAATGACTTCAACAATTTAAGTGAAAGTCAAACTAAACACTGTTTAATTACAGTAAACAAGATGGACTGCATAGAAGCATCAGTCAGACACTATGGGTGTGGAATGTTTCATACACTGTCAGGTGCAATTAATATGATGATTGGTTTTGCTGAATTGCTTCTTTTGCTCTTATTTTAAAAATAGTTACAAGTCATGGCTCTTTGGCTGGGGGAGCAATATGTTTAGAAATGAAAGTAATGGCAAAACAAAAGTGTGAGTAGATATATACACATATTTATGCACCCCCAAGGGGCAGTTAGGTGGCAAAGTGGATCAGGAAGAGCCTGAGTTCAAACATGGCCCCAGACACTTACTAGCTCAGTGACCCTGAGCAATTCACTTAACTCTATTTGCTTCAGTTTCCTCATCTGTAAAATCAGTTGGAGAAGGGAATGGCAAACCACACCAGTGTTGGCCAAGAAAACCCCAAATGGGGTCATGAAAAGTCAGACAAACAAAAATGACTGAATAACAGGAAAATGCATACACTACCTGCCCACCCATGCACACACACATTTGTTACAGTTATATTTATGGTATACATATATACATAGACTCATATATTTATATTTAAATTTCATTTCATAGGTTTCAACCCCCATTGTTTGGCAGGATCAAGACTGTCACAATCAGTTGGGTCCTGAAGTATTAAGAGTGGGCTATGGTAGCCAAAATCAACCAAGGTGCTGCGTGGAACTGACCCAAGAAATGATTACAGTGACCAAGTCCATTGCTTCCAGGACAACCAATTCAACTCAATACAAATTACTCTTACTCTATGTATAGCTTATGCTAGGAAACACTTGGACTAGGAGCCAAACATTACTATCTTAAGAGACAAAATTTGTGTTTTTCAAGGATGTTTCCTTTGTAGATTAGTAGATTTGCTGAAGGTCACCCATTGCATCCTGGCCCATTGTCAGCAACCTTGATAACTTAAATTCAGTTCATGCCCATATCAAGATATGGTCCTCTTGATGTGATGCAATTTGTCCTCTTGGAGAAGGATGAACAAAACATAATTTGCTAGTTTCAAAGTAATGACTGTTATTCATCACAAATTCTCAGTTTGGAAAATAGGGTACCTTGGCACATAGTTGGCACTTAATAAATGCCTGATTATTGAGTGATTGAGAGCAGGAGCCAGGCAGTCTAACCCTAGAGAGGAATCCAATCCCCAACAAGTAGTTACAGAACTTTAGTGAGAGGAAACATAAAACTTTCTGAATATATACATTCCACTTTTAGACAGTTCCTCTTTGTTTATGTAAGTGCATAAGGCTGATCTGGGGCATGATCTCCAGTTCCCTCTCACCATTTTGATATTCTTCAGAGGGCTTGTCTGTTGCACCTTGTCAATATCATTCTGAAGATATGATGTCCAGAATTGACGACAATGTTCCCAATATGGTCTGATCAGAGCGGAGTTTGTGCCAAGGACTCTATATCCCTTCTGTGTCATGGAGTCCTTTGGTAGTCTGGTGAAGCCTATGGAATTCTTCTCAGTATCATGTTCATGAATACATAAGATAAAATACATGGGAACTGAAAGGGAAATCAATTATATTGAAATAACTGTCCAAATATTTTTAAATATCAAGTTTAGGGACCCCAGGTGAAGAACCTCATAGGGGAAACTATCAATTTTTTATTGCTCCTAGTCTCTGCTTTTCTTAATGTAGCCTAAATTAGATTTAGGCTACCAGTTTGAAAACCTGGGTTCCAGTCCTGGCTAGATCACTTACTATCTATGTAACTGAGGGAGAGTGGACAGTTGGAAGGAAGGATCTCTTCACCATTCTAAGTTCCAGCATCCTCCTCTATAATGGAAAAAATAGAACCACAGGTCTTGTAAGACCTTAAGGAGGAAAGCACTTTGTAAACAGCAAAGTCCTATATTCCAATGTCAGCTATAGAGGAAGTGGTGTGCCTGTCTCAAGACTGGATTCTGATCCTGGATAGGATTGTTAAACTGAAAGTGAAGACTTGACCCTAGAAAAGAGTTTTCACAGAATATTTGGTTTTTACTATCAGCCACAGGTAAAATTGGAAAGTAAGTGATATGTCTTATTTAGTAGCATCTTTTTGGTTGTATAAAATGCTGTTGGTGCTTAGCCATTGACTTTCTAAACTAGAGATGGGGAACCTGCAGTTTCGAGGCCATATGTGGCCCTCTAGGTCCTCAAGTGTGGCCCTTTGACTTAATCCAAACTTCACAGAATAAAGACCCTTAATAAAAGGATTTGTTCTGTAACTGTCAAAAGACCATACCTAAGTACTTAGAAACAGAAGCCACCCCTGTTCTAGATTGAAAAGACTTAATCTTTAAAAATTTTTTTAAATTTTTTATTAGGTTCCAGATCCCTTTGAACAAACCCTTATTGAACAAGACATTGTCCTGGATAGAGTGGGGGGTACAAAGATACATAAATCCCAATCATTCTCCTCAAGAGGCTTAAAAGATCTTAAGATAGTGCTTCCATGCCTTAGCACAAAGTCCAGTGCTTGCCTCTTGACTTGATGTCAAATGCATTGCTTAGAACAAGTCATTTTCCATTAGTATAGACACAATAAAGTGCCAGGAGGAGAGAATGAGGTCTTCTAGATCAGGCATGTAACAGGATACTGATTTGTTTCTTGAATGAGCAGAAGTAGGAATTATAAGACAGTTCTGGTTTCGAGATGATACAGAAAGCATCTCCAGGATCCCAGTTAAGCAGAATAAAAGCAGGAAGTCAGTGCCCTTGGTGAGTTGTAAAGGTTAACCCATCATATAAGGAAAACCCTCATTTTCAGGAGAATATTTATTTTCTGTGCAAGATATTGGAAAGAACCCTTTTTTTAATAGTGCTTCATCATTATAAATGTTGGAAAGGTTTTGATTAAAAGTGATTGCACTCAAGATTTCTATTACGTGATTTCAACAAACAAAAGAGAGAATAAAATTCAATTTAATTTCAGAAAGGAGCGACAGAGGGTAAATTTAATGGGAACATATTGTTCCATGCAGGCTCTCCTGCCAGACAGGAGACCTTGAGCAGAGTAAGCCATCTGAGAACAGTAGGGGACAGAAGAAAACAGCCAAGAGGCAACCAAAGGCATAGATAAAAGAAAAGATGCCAAATCAAGAAGACTACTGAGTGGGAGAGCCATGAGCAAAGGTCTTGGTGCTTCCTGATCAGAGTGATACAGACATTATATGGCTAGGGATTATATGAGTAGTCCCTCATGGAAGGGATTTAGAGATTAGGTAATCTAATCACCTCATATTACAAATGAGGAAACTGACCCAGAAAATTGATGTGACATATTTTAAACTACATGCCTGCTAAATTTCATCCTTTATAGTATTAATGCTTTAAGGGACATCAAAGATAAACCCTTTCATTTTACAAATGAGAAAGCCGAGACTAAAGATGTCAGGTGACTTATCTAAGATGACATAGATACTAAGAAGCAGACACTTAATCCATACTCTCTGTCTCCAAATCCAATATTTTTTTCCATCATAGCATGAACTAGAACTCAGGTCTCTTGATTCCTTGTCCAGGGTCCTTTCCATTACCCCACATATCCAACCTTTTGAGGTTTGCATCATGAAAGACAACAAATCTATTTATAATAAATTCCTTGTTTTCTCAATGAGTACATTGTCCCTCCAAGAAAAATTTGTATTTTAATAGAGGTCTATGGGAAATAAAATTGGGAACTGAATAACATTTCCTACATTTCTAGACAGAAGAACAAAATCTCCCAGGATCTGTGTTATTCTTTGCCAATAAGTCAAACCCCTAGAGAGATATAATTATCTCTATGAACTACATAGCCTTATTCTAAGTGGTGTTCTATGCATTTGGAACAATAAATGATGCAGAATAATATTGGGCAATTACATAACACTTTTCAAATTTACCAAGTACTTCATATACTTCCTCTCACTTGATCTTACAATCATTCTGCAAGGTGAGTGACATGGGTATTGTTATCATTTTATTTACACAGTAGAGGAAACTGAGGCTAAAAGAGATTGCGTACTCACACCGTAAGAGTCAGAGGAAAACTGAATCCTGATTCCAAGTGTAGCACTCAATCTAATGCATCATTAAATCTTTTGATGGGAGAACTTGCTGGTGTTCCAGCTGCTCCCTAACTGCTCTCAAGGTCTTTTTGAAAGGGCCAAGAACTCTTCCAAGTTCCACATGGACTGGTATTTGGATTAACCAAGGATTCCTGATTCTACTAGACTACCATGGCATGAGAGAATGAATCAGGTGCACACTAAGGTCCCACGCAGCTTTTGTCTACATGATACAGGAATGACTGAAAAAAAAAGAAAATCACTGTTAATTCAGTTTGAATCAGATCATTCATGAAATGCCAAGAATATCTAAGATATGACAAAAATGAAAATTGGTGCCTACACACAAAGAGCTCACATTTCACAGTGGAATTCAGGAAATACAAAATGTAAATATAAGATAAGTTGAAGCAGAAAAAAATTAATAATGAGAGAGATCAATAAACGGTTACTATAGGAGGTAGCTCCTGAGGTGAGCCTTAAAGAAAGATATGATTCTAAGAGATGGGTAGGAAGTGATTCCAGGAATGGGGGCTGCCTGTTGTGTAGATGAAGTCCACTGAATCTCTCCACCAACTTTTTCCAACGAAATTGGCTAATTTTATAGGAGAACTTGCCCACTTTGGAGGCTTTTGTGGCTTCATCATGAAGGTTGGGTGATACTGGTTCAAGGAGGCTCACAAGGCCCTACAGTACAGTTTGTGCCATAGGAAATTTGTAAGGCATCTTCCATTAAAGAACAGGAGTAGCATTTAAAACAACAACATTCCAGTGGTAGCCATGTATTCAAAACTATTTTAACACAGAAGGCATATAGAGTGGTCAGAGAGAACTAGCCCCTCTAGTGTAAGGACTTGACAAGCCTTTTCAGGGCTGCTTTCTACCTTTGGTGGTCATCTGTTACCCTACTCTAACCTATGCCTCTAAGAAGCTGTAGCAAGCACAGTGGACACAGCCCAGTAAAAACCACCTCAGCAGATGGGCTAAATCAGATTGAGGGTAGCCAACAGGCTAAAATTACATCAATGAGTTGGGAGTAGCCTATCCCAAGGATGTGAAGATATCCCCTAGTGGAATGGGTAGATGAAAACAATTTGTTCCAAAAGCCATAATGGCAGCTGAAATTGGTGCTGTGGAGTGCTTCGAGATTGGTCAGACATCGAAGAAGCCAAGATTATCCACTGCATTCCATGTCATCAGTAATTGTCCTGACTTTTGTCATTTTGATGACTTTGGGCAACTTTGCCTCACTTAAATCCAATTTATGTGTGAGTCAAGACATCACCCTGTGATGTCACTGGTTCTCTTCCAAAATGAAGGACAAACAGCAACACAGGAGGAAACTAGACCAACTTTTGAATGGCAGCATCAAAAGGTTAACTTTTAAATCAAATATTTATTGAGAACCTACCAAAGTCATGTCTTGATGATAGCCTACTACTTTTAGAGCCATGATTGTGATGTGCCATTCATTTGTATTTGCTTGGGCTAGTGGGTCTTCTGGTCAGCTAGGTAGTATAGTGGATACAGCACTAGACTTGGCATCAGAAAGACTCATCTTTAGGAGTTCAAATCTGGCCTCAGTCTCTTACCATCTGTGTGACCCTAGGCAAGTCACTTAACCCCTTATCTGTAAAAAAAAAAAAAGAACTAGAAAAGGAAATGGCAAACCACTCCAGCATCTTTGCCAAGAAAACCCCAAAATGAGATCACAAAAAGCTGGGCACAACTAAAATGACTGAACAACAATAAGATGAGGACCTTTTGGGACCTTGGGGGTTCCCCAAAACACTAATACCTAGGAACAGTCATCTCCAGTCAACCTGATGAATATCTGGGCACTGGATTCTGATGGTTCTAGAGGAGAAGTTAGACTGGTGACCTACAAAGCCCACCTTCACTCAAAAAAAACAAAGTCAAGTGAGAGTCATGTCATTAGTTCTCTGATGGCATGGTCTTCTTTGGCAACGAAGGACAAATACACAATACCTAGAACTAAAGCAGTATCCTATCTAAAGGATAGATGGGGTTTCTATAGAAAACCCAATAACTGAGGAATAGGTTTTTATCACCTCATATATCAATCTCCTGACTGTGGAGACCTTTGGAAAAGAAATATAATTGACTTGCTAATTAAAATTGATTCTCTCTCTCTTTCTCTCTCTATCACACATATACACACATGCACACACATATATGCATACACACACATACACATGTACACATTCTTATAGCTTTCAATGGCTATTCCATTCTATACTCAGACTATATATCACTTACTTTGGAAGATATTTATATAAGTAAATTCATAGCTTATTCAATTCTGAGTCTGACTGTAAGTAAGGGTAGGTAGTAGAGTAGAAGGAATGAATTTTGTGTTGAATGAATAAACAGGAATCCAGGACCTGAGAAAACTTTAAGATGGACCCTATGTTATTTCTCCTTTTCCCTATAGCAATCTCTTGGCAGTCTAAGACTATAACTTTTGTGGCACATGCAATCTGTCATTCCTGATAGCATCACATGCTTCCGGACCATCCCACGCATCACCTTGAAGGTTGGGTTGGTTATCAGACAGGCAAAAATCCGTGGAAAGGGGTATCACTGGTATCACTCCATGGAGCTTATCTGAGGCATGTAAACGAGTCATGGAATCATTGATTACTCTTTTTTAAAAAAAATTTATTTGTTTTTAGTTTTCAACATTCATTTCCACAAGATTTTGAGTTTCAAATTTTCACCCCATCTCTCCTCACTCTCCACCCCAAAACATCATGCCTTCTGATTACCCTTTCCCCCAATCTGCCCTACCTTCTATCCCACCCCTCTTCCCTTATCTTCATCTTCTCTCTTTTCTTGTAGGGTAAGATAGATTTCTATACCCTATTACCTGTCTTTCTTATTTCCCAGTTGCATGCAAAAACAATTCTCCACTTTCATTCCTTAAACTTTGAGTACCAACTTCTCTCCCTTCCTTCCTCCCCATCCATCCCCACTGAGAAGGCAACCAGTTTGATATAGGTTATATGTGTGTAGTTTTACCAAAGACTTTCATAATAGTCATGTTGTGAAAGACTAACTATATTTCCCTCCATCCTATTGTGCCCCCTATGTATTTTTTCTTTAGGCCTTGTCCCTCCCCTAAAGTGTTTACTTCCAATTACTCCCTCCTCCCATTTGCCCTCCCTTCTATCATCCCCCCACCCCACATATCCCCTTTTCCTCTACTTTCCTGTAGTTAAGATAGATTTTCACACCAAATTGTTTGCGAATGTTATTCCTTCCTTAAATCAAATGTGATGAGAGTAAGCTTCACTTTCTCCCTCTCACCTCCCTCCTTTTCCCCTGCATTGAAAAAACTTTTTCTTGACTCTTTTATGAGAGATAATTTGCCTCATTGCATTTCTCCCTTTCTCCTTTCAATATATTCCTCTCTCACCCCATAATTTTATTTTTTTAGATATCATCCCTTCCTATTAAACTCACCCTGTGCCCTCTGTCTATGTGTGTATGTGTGTGTGTGTGTGTGTGTGTGTGTGTGCAATCCCTCCAACTACTCAAATACTGACAAAAGTTTCAAGAGGTACAAATATTATCTTTCCATGTAGGAATGTAAACAGTTCAACTTTAGTAAGTCCCTTATGATTTCTCTTTGCTGTTTACTTTTACATGCTTCTCTTCATTCTTGTGTTTGAAAGTCAAATTTTCTATTTAGTTCTTGTCTTTTCATCAAGAATGCTTAAAACTACCCTATTTCATTGAAAGGCCATTTTTCCCCCTGAAGTGTTATACTCAGTTTTGCTGGGTAGGTGACTCTTGATTTTAATCCTAGTTCCTTTGACTTCTGAAATATCATATTCTAATATCCTTCAATCCCTTAATGTAAAAGCTGCTAGATTTTGTGTTATCCTGACTGCATTTCCACAATACACAAATTGTCTCTGGCTGCTTGCAATATTTTCTCCTTGACCTGGGAACCCTGGAATTTGGCTACAACATTCCTAGGAGTTTTTCTTTTCAGATCTCTTTCAGGAGGTAATCAGTGTATTTTTTTCAATATTTATTTTACCCTAGGTTCTACAATATCAAGGCAGTTTTCCTTGATAATTTCATCCAGGCTCTTTTTTTGATCCTGACTTTCAGAAAGTCCCATAATTTTTAAATTGTCTCTCTTGGGTCTATTTTCCAGGTCAGTTGTTTTTCCAATGACATATTTCACATTCTCTTCTATTTTTTCATTCTTTTGGTTTTTTTTTATAATTTCTTGATTTCTCATAAAATCATTAGCTTCCATCTGTTCCATTCTAATTTTTAAAGAACTATTTTGTTCAGTGAGCTTTTGAACCTCCTTTTCCATTTGGCTAATTCTGCTTTTTAAAGCATTCTTCTCCTCCTTGACTTTTTGGAAGTCTTTTGCCATTTGAGTTAGTCTATTTTTAAAGGTGTTATTTCCTTCAGCATTTTTCTGGGTCTCCTTTAGCAAGCTGTTGACTCACTTTTCATGATTTTTTTGCATTGCTCTCATTTCTCTTCCCAATTTTTCATCCACTTCTCTTAATTGATTTTCAAAATCCTTTTTGAGCTCTTCCATGGCCTGATACCACTGCATATTTATTTTGGAGATTTTGGATTGTGAAGCCTTGACTTTTATGTCTTCCTCTAATGGTTTACATTGCTCTTCCTCATCTAAAAGGATGGAAGAAAATACCTGTTCACCAGTCATTTTTTCCTTTTTTTGGCCATTTTCCCAGCCAGTTTCTTGACTTTTGAGTCCTTTGTCAAGAGGAGGATATACCCTGGGGACCTGTAAGTTCTCAGTTCTTCCAAGGTGACACAATCAAGGGAGAGGAATTACTCCTCTCCTGGCTTGTGCTCTGGTCTGGGAGCTACCACAAGTTTTTCTGTCCAGGATCTGCAAGTAGAATTTCCTCTCCAGAGCTTCCACCAGTTCTACCAGCCAGTCATCCTTCTCACCCCAGAGCAGCCACTCAGGACTGAGACCCAAATCACCTGCTCAATTCCCCTCAAGGTCTTTAGGACAAGGGCTCCAAAAATGGATGCTGCTGCTGCCACCAGCTAGGGCTAGGGCTAGGGGAGGACCCTGCTCACTTCTCACCCTGGTAAAAGAGCTTTGTCACTGAACTTTGAAGCTATCTCTGGCATTTGTGGGTTGTGGAATTGGGAACCGCAGCTGCTGGTGGTCTCACCCTGAAGCCTGCTCCAGGCCTGGCTGTATAACCAAGGCTGGGCTGCACTCTGTTCCAAGCCGGGTGTATAGACCTTACCTGTCAGCCTTCCAGGCTGCTTTGGGTTGGAAATCTCTTTCCCTCTATTGTTTCATGGCTTCTGCTGCTCTGGAATTTGTTTAGAGTCATTTTTTACAGGCATTTTATGGACTGTGGCAGGGAAAGCTCCTGCAAGTCATCCTTGTACTCCACCATCTTGGCTCCACCCTCCATCATAGATTATTCTTCAGAACATGAGAAGTACAATAATTGCATCTTTGATGACCCTGTAGTCTAGAGTCTTATGATATTTTAAAATGTGACAGTTCAGTTTCAGTTATATATGTACCATGCTATCAATGAGATTCCCATAAAGGTCAAGGCAAAAATATCAACTTCATAGTGTTTTTCTCTGTGATCAACATATAGAAGGAACTTGGATGGGCTTTGAGTTTGGGGGCAGTTGGATGAAGATATTTCTGAGCAACTACCATTTAGTGGTATACTCCCCCATCCGGATTGGTAGGCTATGTATGAGTAATAACTAGGAGGCAGGTAAAAGACATAAAGTTTAAATAAGGAGAGAGCAAAGCAAAAGAAGGTGAAAGGCAGAAAGTAAGAAGGGAGGAGGTTAATGGCCGAATGACTTTAAAAGACCTGTGCTAATTTTGACTTCTCTGGACTAGCTTTTTAAAAACTGAAGGTCATGTTCCCCTAATTTATTGATATTGAATATCTTCTCAGACATTTTCTCCTCTTGAAGGAGGAAAATTCTAGTCACAAAGCTTTGTCCTTTTCTGATGGTAAGGCTCAAGCTGGTATTGAGAGAAGGGAAGGCCAAAGAATGAGGACTAACAGAAATAAGAGTTGGTCTTTTTCTAAACTACATACTATTTTTTACTAATTTATTTTAGTCAACATTCATTTCCACAAGACTCTGAGTTCCAAATTTTCTCTTCATCCCTCCCCCTTATCCCAAGATGACTTGTATTCTGATTATCCCTTCCTGCAGTCTGCCCTCCTCTCTATTACTCCACCCCCTCTCCCTCACTTTCTTGTAGGGCAAGATAGATTTCTACACTCTATTGTCTGTACATCTTATTTCCCAGTTGCATGTCAAAACTATTTTTCATATTTGTTTTTAAAACATTGGGTTCCAAATTCTTTCCCTTCCTCCCCACCACCATGGAGAATGCAAGCAATTCAATATGGTTATACATGTGTAGCTGTGCAAAACACTTCCATAATAGTCATGTTGTGAGGCAGCTCATTTTACAGATGAGGAAATTGAGACAAAGAGGGTGAAGTAATTTACCTACAATCACACAGCTAAGTAAGTGTCTGAGACTGGATTTTAACCCAACTCTTCCTAACTCCAGGTCCACCACTATGTCCATTGTGCCACCTACCTGTCCTCAAGAAGAATATAGAGTCTGCCAAAAGAATCAAATACATATAAGGTATTTTTTCTGGTTTGTTCCAGATGTGATATCATTGCTATAGGGAGTGCTCCTTAAAAAACTCCTTTTACTGATGCAGTCAGCAAAGATGCTACAACAACATAGACTTAGAGAATTGCCTGATATATTAAAAGGTGGAGCAAGTTGCTGAGAGTCCCACAGTTAGTGGGGGTTAGAGCTCCTTCTGACGTCAGTCAGTCCTTTATCCACTATAGCATGTGGCTAAACTCATATTTTAAATAGCCATGGAGAATGAAATCATTATGGAACAACAACTTCTGGGGAAACTGGAGAGTTGCATGGCAAAAAATAAAACTAAAAAGATAGATCTATAACGAGGTGATGCCGTGTTTGACTATGACAACCTTATGCCATACTTGTGATCAACTCTGTCAATGAATTAAATACTTTTAAAAAATAATTTTAAATGAAACAAAAAGAGTACTTTCCCCAACTATATAGAGGAGGAATATTTTTTCTTTTCAAATCAAACCACTAAAAAGAATCAGATCCATGAAATCTACACATTTGAAAAAAACCCTCATACATTGGATTCCTTGGTGAGTGGTAGGAGTTCTATATTCTTCTCATGAATCTTTTATTTGCTTTCTAGTATCAAACAAAAGGATTCGATTCAAATATGAAAGAACTTTGCATAATGAAAAGTAATTTCTCTAAAATTAAAATAAAAGAAACATTGGGAGAATATTTTCAGAAAATATGTATGACAAAGGTTTGACATATAGAATCTAGAAGAGATAGATGCATAACTATGAAAGTAGTACTCTCTAAAGCAGAAAGCATCAAATAGATATATGACAAAAGAGAAAATACAAATTATTAATAACTACATGAAATGACTAATTTCATATCAAAGAAATCAAATTAAGACAACCTTAAATGACACTTTACTAGATCTTTATTACAGCTATTCAGTCACATACAATGTTTTATGACCATAGAACACCCTTCAATCCTCCACTATCTCTTGAAGTCTGTCCAAATTCATGTTCATTGTTTATATTATACTATCTGTCCATCTTATCCTCTGCCAAGCCTTTTCCTTTTCCCTTCAATCTTTTCCAACACTGAGCTCTTTTTCAATGAGTCCCATTGTCAAAATATTGAAGCTGAAGCCTCAATATTTAACCTTCCAGTGAATAGCCTAAATTAATTTGAGTATTAACTTATTTGACCTCCTTGTTGTACAAGGGACTCTCAAAAGTCTTCTCTAGTATCTCAAATCAAAAACATTGTTTCTACAGTGCTCAGTTATAATCCAGCTCCCACAGTCATACATTACCACTGGAAAAAAAAACATAGCTTTAACTATACATACCTTTCATTGGCAAGGTGATATCTCTACATTATTTTATGCTGTCCAAATTTGCTATGACTTTTCTTCCAAGAGGAGCATCTTTTAATTTCATGGCTGCAGTCACCATCTGCAGTGATCTTTGAGCCCAAGAACATAAAATCTGAAACCACTTCCATTTCTTCACCCTCTATTTCCCAGGAAGTGATGGAACCAATTAACAAGATCTTAGTATTGTTTTGTTTTGGTTTTTTTGATGTTAAGCTTCAAACCAGCTTTTATATCCTCCTCTTTCAACCTCATCAAGAGGTTTCTTAATTCTTCTTCACTTTCTGCCATCTGAGTGGTATTGTCTGTATATCTGAAATTATTGACATTTCTCTTGGCAATCTTTCTTCCAGCTTTTGATTCATCCACCCTGGTGTTTTGCATGGTGTACACTTCATATAAATTAAATGAATAAGGTGACAACCTACAGATTTGTCATACTTTTTTCCAATCTTAAACCAATCAGTTCTTGCATGTTAGGTTCTAGCTGTTGCTTCTTGGCCCACATACAAGTACTTCAGGAGACAAGTAAGATGTTCTGGTACTACCATCTTCTGAGGACTTCGGATCCACACAGTCAAAAGCTTTAGGGTAGTTAATGAAGTAGTCATTTTACTTCTGAGTAGATTTTTTTTTCTAGAAATTCCTTGTTTTCTCCATGAACCAGCAAATGTTGGCAATTTGGTCTCTTGTTCCTCTGCCTCTTCAAAAACTGTTCTGCTCTTCTGGTAATTCTTAGTTCTTGTATTGCTGAAACCCATCTTGCAGAATCTTAAGCACATCCTTGCTGACATGTGAAATGAACACAATTATTCAGTAATTTGAACATTCCTTGGCATCACCCTTTTTTTGGGTTGGGACATAAACTGATCTTTTTCAATCCACTGGCCACTGTTGTGTTTTCCAAATTTGCTGTCATATTGAGTCTAGCACTTTAATAGCATCATCTTTTAGGAACTTAAATAGTACAGTTGGAATTCTATCACCTCCACTTTCCTTTCTGTTAACAATTCTTCCTTAATTCAATTGATTTCATTCTCCAAGATGTCTGGCTCTAGATGAGTAACCACATCACTATGGTTATCAATGGATATTAAGATCTTCCTTGTATTGTTCCTTGATATATTCTTTCCATTTCTTAATTCTTTGATTCTGTTAAATACCTACTATTTTTTGTCTTTTACCATGCCAATTTCTGCATGCAGCTTTCACTTGACGTCTCTAATTTTCTTGAAGAGATCTCGTCTTTCCTATTCTAATGTATTCTCCTATTTCTTTGCATTGCTCATTTAAGAAAAACTTCTTATCTCTCTTTGTTATTCTCTGAATTCTGTATTCAATTGGATATATCTTTCCCTTCTTTGTTGTCTTTTGCTTTCCTTCTTTCCTCAGTTATTTATAAAGCCTCATCAGACAGTCATTTTCCTTTTCCTGCTCTTCTTTGTTTGGAATATTTCTTTGAAATACTTTTTTGTTGCTGCCTCCTCTACAATGTTTCAAGTCTCTGTCCATAGTTCTTCAGGCACTTTATCTACTAGATCTAATTCCTTAAATTTATTCATTGTTTCCACTTTATTTTCATGAGGATGAAAATGATCTACATAATCTGATGGTTTTCCCCAGTTTCTTCAATTTAAGTCTGAATTTTGCGATAAGAAGCTCACAATCTGAACTATAGTCAGTTCCAGTTCTTGTTTTAAGTGACTGCATAGAGATTCTCAATGTTTGACTGCAAAATACATAACCAATATGATTTTGATACTGACCATCAGGTGATGTTCATGTGTAGAGTCACCTTTTGGAGTGTTGAAAAAGAGTTTTTGCTATGACCAGTGAGTTATCTTGACAAAACTCTATTATTCTCCACTTTCCTCCTTTTTTTATCCCAAGGCCAAACTTGCCTATAATTCCAATTACCTTTTTATTTCCTACTTTGGCATTTGACTCCCCCATGATAAATGTAACATCTTTTTTGGTGTTATTTCTAGAAAATGTTGCAAGTCATCATAGAATTGATCAACTTAGTCCTCTTTGGCATCAATGATTGGATATAGATTTGATTGGAGCATAGATTTGAATTACTATGATATTGAACAGTTTTCCTTAGATTTGAAGAGATATCATTCAGTTATTTTTGAGATTATACCCCAGTACGGCTTTTCTCACTCTTTATTGTCTATGAGGGCTATTCTATTTCTTCTAACGAATTCATGCCCACAATAGTATGTGTATTGATCATCTGCATTAAATTTACCCATTCCCAACCATTTCTGATGCCCAAGATGTTAATGTTTAATCTTTTCATCTCTGCCTGACTATATCCTGCTTACCTTGGTTCATAGATCTTACATTCCAGGTCTTATGCAATATTGATCTTTATACATCATTGGACTTTCCTTTCATCACTAGACAGTATCCACAGCTGAATTTCCTCCTAACCTTGACCCAGTTGCTTCATTAGTACTAGAAGTTTTGAAGGATGAACACACTCACTGGCAACTGTCCACCGCACTTCCTCAGGAGTATTTTGGACACCTTGAGGGGCTCATCTTTCCATGTCATCTCTTTTACCATTTTAGTATTGTCCATGGTGTTTTCTTGGTAAAGACACTGATGTGGTTTTGCCATTTCTTTCTCCAATGACTCATCTTTTGTAAGAATTCTCCACTGTGTCCTTTCCATCTTGGGTAGCTTTGCATGGCACAGTGCTCACGATTTCATTCAGCTATGCAAGCTCCTCCTCCATGACAATGCAGTGATCCAATGTGGGATACTAGATCTACCACAATGATTTTAAAAATAGCAAAAAAATGATAAAAATCAACGTGAGAAAACAAGTCTTATAATACACTACCAGTGGGACTTTGTACTGAGGCAAACATTTTGTAGAGTAATATGGCAATACATGCAATGAGAATTATAAAAGTGTTCAAACTTTCAACTCAATAATTTCATCACTTGATTTTATCCAAAAATATCATTAAAGTACCTATCTACTTTAAAATTTATATTTATTTTATTTGTAATGAAAAATTGGAAAGAATCTCTGTATCTAACAATTGAATAATTGCTGAATAAGTTATTGTATATTACTATAATGGAACATTATGGTGCCATTAAAACAGATAAACGGCAAACATGCAAGGTAATATGGGAAGAACAGTTTGAAGTGGTCAATGGAAATAGAACTATATCCAAATTAATTATAATAGAAAGGAAAAGATGGGAGGGATTAGAAGGGGAGGGGAGTGGAAAGGAGGGGAAGAGGGGAGGGGGAAAGAGTTTCAAAGATGTTCATCCTGTGTTCTTGAAAAGAACCAATGACATTGGGAAGATGATGGCTTGACTTTCAAGTGAACTGGATTTGAGTGAGGCTGTCCCACCTTCTCCTTCACAGTCATTGTAGTCTAGTGGCAAGACATAGGTCAGGACAACTGGTGATGGCCCTAGATATAGGGGGAGACTTTGACCTTTTTAAACTAAGGTCTTTTCCAGGTCCCAGTTTATCTGAGGCAGCACCCATTCAGCAGCTAAAGACTAAATAAAAAATCAGGTAAAAGATGGCCTGCTCTGCCTTCACTAAAGAATCAGGGAAGACCCTCAGTGTTTCGGGCAAAAACAGAAACAATTTCTATTTACACCCACTCTGAGCCATTAAAATCCTAACAATGAGCAAGGGAGATTTGGGGGCTCTGGCCTATTATTGGTCAATAGTAAGAGTCAGAGTGATTTGGGTTTAAAGGCAAGGCCAAGTTGTTCCATTTGAATCCCAAAGGGGTTTTAAATCAAAGCCTGGTTTTCCAAAACTCTAGTTCAAGAAATCACAAATAAATGAGACAAAAAATTAATTGTCCCAGTTTAAAAAAACACTAGAATACATAAGTAGGCAAAAAAAAATCTTGCCCCCAAACCCCAAGATTCTTTGTGAAGGAGGTTCATCATAGTTGAGTGTTAAATGTCTTCAAGAAAAATTTTACCTTTTTTTTGTCGTTTTTTGTTGATGGTTACTACGTTTACAAAAAAAATAATGTCATGGAGTTGTTTTCACAGTAGAGTGGGGTAGGATAGGTTGTTATTCACTAATCCATGCTCATTTGCCCAGTCTCCTTTCCTGGTGATTTGGTGGGGAAGGATCTGGACCTGGGTGTTCATCAATACAGAGAGCTCCCAGTAACAGGCAGAGCTCCCCTATCAATGCAGACTAGCCCCTGATATATAACAAAACATTCTGAAAGATGTCTGGGGCACTAATTCATCATTATTATTACAGATGGGGAAACTGAGTCAGAGGGTAAACTTGGAACTGAATGCTTCCTGACTTTAAGTCCTACACTCAGTGCTCTGCTCCTGGAAGCTTCTCATCCCTTGGGATGAACTTTACTAATTAGTAAGTCAGGGCCAGGGTACAACTTATATTAACCCAGCTCAACTTCTCCCTTCTGTCTCCTTTTCCCCTTCCTTTGGGGTTTACTGGCTAGATGTCCTTCCTTCCTTCCCCCCTCCCTCCCTTGCTTCCTTCCTTCCTTCACTAAAACCTTAAACCCAGTGCACTCTGAAGCCCATGAGTTGGACAATAGGTTTCTGCCCAAGTTCCACTTAATGGTTGCCTTAGAGTGATTATCAATAATAACAGTTTCTCTTTCCCTCCCAGTTTGATTTACTTTTGATTCAGTTGTTTTTTTTCTTTTGCTTATTAAAAGAGCCATTCCCTGATTACTTCTTAAAGAGGTCTATTCACTCAATGGGTGTGACCTCCTTCGAAGTGAGTACATGAGAAGACCTAGCCTAAAACGGTCAAGGTCTCCCATTGCATCCTGGGTCATCTCCAGCCATCCTGATGAATATCTGGTCACTGGATCCAGATAGCTCTGGAGGAGAAATGAGGTTGGTGACTTGCACAGCCCTCACTCACTCAAAATAAAGCCAAGTGCAAGTCATGTCATCATTTCTCTGACGTCACAGTCTTCTTCAAAAATGAAGGATGAACACAACAACAACTTATGTTATAGAACAGCCTAATAGACTGTGATAAATTTGGAAAAGAAAGCTTAGTTTGTGCTTTAACAAGCTGAGCTGAGGTATTAGAGAAATCCAATGAGGTCTCCCGCAGATTGAGGGCAAATTCCAGGGTCTCTGTTGGGACTTGATTCTGAGTCTATTCCCTCTAGATCCAAGATGCTCCTTTGATGGAAGATAGGATAGGAGAGGGTCACTACTGAGCCTGAAGATATTCACAAAATCTCTTCAGCCCTCAAAGACCATTTACCCCAGCACATACCTGAGCAGGAACTTCTGGGCAGTAAATATTCTTAGGAAGTTCACTCACAATTCACCAAATGGAATGAAACTTTACTGACTTTGGACAGGGAGTTTCAACAGACAGAGTAGACGTTCTGTAACTCACAGAATGTTCTGGCAAATCTCTCCTCTCCCCAGGCTCCCAAGCCATTGAAGAAGGAAAGAAAAACTGCCTTCATCACTAGCAATGTGTCAGAAGTTGTTCCTGGCTCCCGGCATGTAGCTGTCAACACTATTATCATTGCTGCCCTTTAGAATCAAGGAAAACGTGCCTGGCTATATACCCTGTCTGTGGTCAAGGGAAGGAGGCTGAAAAGAAACGAATGGATTGACAACCAGTTTCCCCTCATGCAGCCCTTGCAAAAGGAAGCTCTTTGCAGCTGCTGTTTGCTGAGCCTGTTTCAAGTGAATATATGTCTCAGAGTCAAAACTGGGTTCAAATTCCTTATCGAGAGCCTACTGCCTATGTAACTTTGAGCAAACCATTTCTCTTTAATGGACCTCAGTTTCCTCATCTGTAATAAATAGCTAATATTCATATGGCACTTTAAAGTTTGCAAACCACTTTGCATGCATTAGTTCCCTTGACCCTCTAACAATCTCCATTTTGTAGATGTATATGAGACTGAGAAAATTGACATTTCTTGCCCAGGCTCACCCAGCCAGTAAATGTAGGAATAGGTTTCCAATTCAGGTCTTTCTGACTCCAAGGCCTGTTATTTATCCGCTATACCACACTTCTCCAAGATAGAGGAGTTGAACTAGAAGGCTTCTCTGTTTCCTTCTAGTTGTAGCATGTCTTCACAGATAAGAGTGAGTTCTCACAGTCCAAGGAGGTGTCTAACAAATGCCTTGAAAACAGCATCCACTCTGTAGTTATCTGCTGAAGGGAGGAAAAGATGTCCTCTCAACCTGATCCTCTCAGGGTGGGGAATTGAGGCAGGAGCTCGCCCATGCTGAGTTCTCTCAGGGTAGCAGACAATACAATGGGCTGAGTTGTCTCAGTTTACAAAACAGGGTATGATGTAGTATCATAAGGATGAAATTAGCAGAGGCGGTCGGAAGTGGAGCCCATGAAGCAGAGTTTTCAAAGGGTCAGAGGAAGAGGTTACATCTGCAGACTAGCAAGGCCATAGGCAGTGTGGAAATAACTGCTAATAAAAATAACAATCCCTAACCGTTAGATAGTTATTTACAAATATGAGTTCACTTTATCCTCACAACAACCCTAGGATTTACAAATAAGAAAACAGGCAGAGAAATTAAAATCACACAGATCGTAAATATTACAACCAGAATTTGAACTCAGGTTCAGTCCTCTCTCCACTATGAGATAGCTATTTAGCAGTTTGAGGTTTGCAAAGTATTTTACGTATATATTATCTTGTTGGATTATCTAATAGCCTGGTGAGGTAGGTACTATTCTTACCCCGCATTTTACAGATGAGAAAGCTGAGCCTGGGGAAAGTGAAATGACTTGTCCAGGGATACCTACTACTAGGTGTCTGAGCCAGGATTTCATCTCAGGGCTTCTTGGTTCCAAGTCCACAGTTCTATTTGTCACATTACCTGACTGTCTCAAGTTCCCTAGAACAGGGATATAATCAATAGTCCAAGGAAACAAGGAGTTAAACTCCACCCCTTCTCCCCCAAAACCCTCAGTAGTATGACAGGGCAGAGCTTCTAAGTCTGAAATCTAATTACATTTTATTAAACTATCTGAGTGCCTTTCAGTTCTGTGCTGAGTACTAGCTCGAGGAGGGGTGGGGAGGGGAGTTAGGTAGCTTAGTGAAAGGTAGTTGGACATGGAGTCAGGAAGACTTAAGTTCAAACGGTGCTTTTAATACTGCCTGTGTGACCCTAGGCAAGTTACTTAACTTCTCAGTTTCAGTTTCTTCATTTGTCAAATGGAAATAATACCAACTACTTCCCAGGGTTACTGTGAAGATAAAATGAAATAGCATATGGAGAGTGATTTGTAAACATTACAGTGTTGTTTATGTATATATGCGTGTGCATCATAAATGTGTGTGTGTGTGTGTGTGTGTATATATATATACACATAGGTACATAATATTATACACACATATGACACATAGGTATACAGTCAATTCTTTCACATTGTGACTTTCCTAAAATTGCTTTGCTGTATCCCAGGTCAGCATAAGAAATGAAATGGGAATTTTGCAGAAGCCATATTCTTAAAAATTATTGAGTACACAAAAGTTTTTTATGTGGATTATATAATGCCTTAGTATATTTGTAAAAAATAATTTTGGTCCCAAAAATCCTCCAAAGGGGTTGCAGGGACCCAAAGAAGTTCATGTACCACACTTTAAGAGCCACTGATTTAGACGTCATTTTAAGAATAAGGAAACTGAATTCTACCTAGAGATATGATGTGCTTTGCCCAAGGTCCCAGAGGCAACAAATAACAGAGGCAGATTTCAAACCCATCTCTTTGGACTCCAGGTTCAGTGTATTTTTCACTTTTCTGCTCTACCACATTGCTTCTACTGAAGTCCGTCTTCATTAAAGCAGTCACTTAGCAACCACTCTCAAAAGTTAGGGTGCAGACATGAGGGAGAATTACTTCATGATTTGACTTAGAAATTAAAAAGAGAGAATGCATGAAAACACCGGGCATAAAATATTTAAATTGTCAATATTGCACATTGATGTGCAAAATGTTTAATTATGAATCATTTTCACTATAATTCATGTTATATCTGAGACCATAAGTTATACAAATACATATTATATATAATACATATATGTGTATATATACATGTATTTATGTATATTCGAAGATACAGATGGGTATAGAGCAGTACTTCTCAAACTTTTTTGGTCTTGTGACTCCATTACACCCTTAAAAATTATTGAGCATTTCACAAAGCTATCGGATATGTGTATATGTATATATTGATATGTATTCATACATATATGCTGATATTTATCATACAAGAAATTGAAACCAATACATTTTTATTCGTTAATTTATTCGAAAATGAAATAATTTCTTGTGTTAATGTAAATAACACATTTTAATGAAAACTATATTTTCAAAAAAAATTTGCCAGAAGAATAACATTGTTTTCTTAATTTTTGCAAATTTCTTTAATGACTGGCTTATTAGAAGAAAGCTGGATTCCCCAGTTCATTTTTGGATTCAATTTGTTTGGTACATGAAGAAAATCCAGTTTCACCCAGATATGTTAGTTGGAAAAAGGAGCCATATTTTAATAGACCAATAGAGACTTAGTATTACTATGAAAATAGTTTTGACCACAAGGACCACTGAAAACTGTTGTAGGAACTCCGAGAGGTCCAAAAGCCACACGTTGAAAATTGCTGTTCCAGAGAATAAAATGGAATGGAAGGGAAGTATGGGAAATGAGATGCTATATTTTCAACTTGTGGTTGCAAAGAAATGGTTGCCTCTAGTCATTCTAGAAAACTCAATATAAATTCAAGGTCACCTTTGATGATGGGTAAGTATGATTTGAAAGGTGCAAAGATGGTCTTTCCTAAATGAAAATACCCACCACCGTTACTGAAATTCCATTATTATGGATTCATTTTTTTTCAAGACTGATTCGCCCAGCTTTCCAATGCTAGAAGGACAGGGTCTACTCACAGGCCAGTCCTACTCTGATCAACACAAGAGATTTGATGTGCTTCCTTTCCTACCTGGGCCTTATGCATTTCTCTCTCTCTTTTAAAATACTTACAGCCATAGTCAAAGTAACATGTCACTAACCCCTCATTTTGAATGTATTTTTAAATGATTTTTCTCTTTGACAAAAGGAACCAAGATCAAATGAATTCTCAAAAAAGATAAGAGGATACAAAAGGGTTAGAGGAGAGGAGACTGCTAAACAAAACCAGACTTTTACAGAAAAATTCTAAAACTGTGAGGACTATAGAGTCCTATTCTCCCCCACTCACCCCATCTCTCTGGGACCAAGAAGTAGTTCCGGATTTCTGAATCTACATCAACGACCTCACACAATGCTGTGGTTACAAAGAAACTGTAAAAAAGGGAGAAAGTCAGAGAAAGCCAACTAGATTCTCCAATGTAACTAAGCATCAGTATTGAAGGGACAAGTTTTTCCAGGTGCCATCCTTTGTGAATTCTACTGATTGCTCTAGCCATAGGGAGTGGGAGTCAGAGATGTTTTTGTTATCTCTGCTCCGCAGGTGTCTGGTCAAGCTGTATTTGTTAGTATGCTCTTGTTTCAGAGTCGTTTTAGTTAATCTTTGAAGTGGCATGTGATGTATCTACTTCAACAAGTGTAAATACCTGACTCATCAAGCATTAGAAGGCTTAGAGAATCAAGCTGCTACCAGATGAGAAGACTGCCGGCTTATTAATATTATTATATTGTGACAGGTATTTGTCTACAACTCTAAGGTTTGCTTTCATTATCTTCTTTGGAACTCATAATGTCCCTTTCTTTAGGAAGTAGTATAAGTCAATTCATACCAGAAGAGAAACATCCAATTTCCTCATCTCCTGTCCCAGTGTACAGCAGTGATTTGCATATAAAATCCAAGAAATAGTGTCATATTGAAAAAAACAACAGTCACTGAATGGACCAAGGTTCCTAGCAAGGGGACTTCCTAGAGTATTACAGATGAGGGAGCACTGTGGCTAGATAATCTCGATGAGTTTAAGTAAAGCCAAGGGAGCTCTATGTATCTCATATTACCACACAATGCACAAAGTTGAATCTTTTCAATTCATTCTTGAGAGAAAGAAAATAAAAGATATGTGGATGCTTTTTTTCTTTTGTGTATTTGTGAAATTGGGTCATGTTTCCCTGTGAGTGGAATCTTGTGCATGTCCTGACTATAGAACTTTAGCTGGAATGATACAATGCCCAGCTTCCACAACCCCACCCCCAAAAAGGAGATTTTAGAGAAGTGGATTTCCTCAAAATACATTCTCAACACAAATGTCTCCCAGAGAAATGAGACTTTTTCATTTCCTCAGGAAAGCCCCAGTGACTAAAATCTATTCATACCCATCATAGTGGATGCTGGTTGCCAACTTGTAAAGATTTTTTAGACCAGCATTGTGGCTCTGAAGGATTATTTATTGAACACTCAAGTTTGTGGAGCTACAGTACAGGGTTTTCACCTACAGTATTCCACTGAAAACTCTTTGTAAGGAACTGATCCTGGAAGAATAGAAAAATATTTCTCATGTCATTACCCTGAGAAGGACTTTTTGGACAGAACATGTAAGTTAAACATAAAGTATTATGTGAACAAGATGTTAAGATCGGATGTAAGGAGGCTTGTGTCAATTAGGGAATGGGCTTCATCACTCCAGGGACAGCCAACTAAGAGAACTCTTAAGCATTTTCAGTGGAAGATAACAATTTACATATCTGATATTTAAAAGGAAAGTCAGGGCTGGCTTTATACATATTAAGAACTGATCATTGCCTATATGGTGTGATTTGATGAGAACCACCAGAAAGTCCCTCCCTCCTTTTCCTGCCATTGTCTCCTTGTCTGTCGTCATGACTGAAATTTCACCATTAAAGATTTATCCCTTTGGGCTGCTAACATAAAGTATGGCATTAAATATGTTATGACTTAATCTCCTTTGATTTGTAGCATTTACCAGTTTCTGATGTGTGAATGCTCATACCAAAAATTTAACAATCAGCACTCCAGTCCTTTAAACTGTCCCCCCCACACACACACACCTCCAGGTACTGCCCCTGAGGATGTGAGTTAATACTTTCCCACAAACACCTTAATTAGATCTTTTATCACTTGAAAAATATCTGTGTATAGCTCTCTGATGAACAGATGAAACTGCCTCACTACAACTCCCCCAAACACACGCACCTAATATGACATGAACTCTTTGAGAGCAAAGATGGTTTGTTGTGTTTTGTCTTTGTTTTCCTTTTGTTTTAGCACAGTGCCCTGCACACAGTATGTACTTACTGTCTACTGTATAGTAGTATATGTATATACTTAAAATATACTTAATTGAATTTATTTAAAAAAATACATAGTATGTGTGGCTTGAAAGAAGGGAACAGAAAAAATACTAAGAGTTCATCCCCCTCAGACTGGGATGCCCCAGGTAACTAGGGAGGATGCCCGATGTGGTGAAAAAGCAGATCTTATAGATGGTCAGATTAGATGGTTGCCTACTAAATGGGATTGGATAAGAACCAACAAGAAGACCCCCCCTCCTTTCTGCATCATCATGAATTTCAGAAGCAGACTCATCAAACACCTAAAATGACTTAGCAGGAGAGAAAGTCAATTACAGCACATACTCCCAGGGCTGGGACCCCTTTGGCCACACCCCAGTTACAAATGAATGTGGCTGTTTGTCCTTTCTTCTCAAAGAGGACCATGACACCAGGAAGGTGATGCCATGACTTGCAAGTGAATTGTATTTAAGGGAGGGAGGGCTGTGAAAAGTCACCAGCCTCACTTGCTTCTCTAGAGCCATCTAGGTTCGATGGCAAGATATAGATCAGGAGAACTGGAGATGGCCCAGGATGCAGTGGGAGACCTTGACCCCTCTAAGCCAAGGTCCTTCCAAATTCTCACCCTGACTGAGACCCTTCAGCTCAAAAAAGTGTATAAATACTCTGAGGTGAGATTTTATTTTGGGGCTTACTCTTTGGAAGTGTTTGGTCAGAGGAGACTCTGAGCAGCTACTAAGGAGTTCTCTCCACAAGCTTTGAAAACCCAGATGTTCATGCTTCTCTCTCTGGTAAATGTATGTGTATAATGGTCAGACAGCTGGATCTGTCTGTTGATCTGTGATGCATGTATTGCTCATGGTCAGATAGTTGGAAGCCCTGTCTATTGGTCTTTATTCTCTGCTTGTATTTTCTCTGTTGGTATATGTGTTTCATTAAAGTGATTGCTAACCCCTCAAAAGTTGCTTTCTTTTTAGAAAAGAAGATCTAAGAACTTGTACAACAGGCCCTCCTGGATATGCTGGCATCCTTGCTGTTACACTAAGGTATGAGAGAGATCTGGACCTGGTGTCAGGAAGAACTTGTTCAAATCTGGCTTCAGACACTTACTAGCCATATGACCTTGGGCAAGTTATTTAACCTCCATCTGCCACAGCTTTCTCAACTGCAAAATGGAGATCCAGAAAGGGTTGTAGTAAGGATCAAATGAATTAATATTTGTGAGGCCTTAGCACAGGGCCTGGTACATCGTAAGTACTTAATAAATGTCTGTTTCCCTAAGCCTTCTCCCACTTTTTATTTATTCTTCCAGATCATTTGTTTCCTACTGGTTACTTCATCTGGTTCATTTGGAAGGGTCTTTGATTATGTAACTTGCAAGAGAGGTGAAGTCATGGAATGAATCTCAGAAAATCTTCACATTGAAAACATATTGAGAGCATTTCAAGATTTCAAAAGCTGTAATGGTAATTTAAATAGAAAATCTTTCATCTTCATTAATAAGCCCATGTGACCTGCCTGAGTCACATGGAGCCCGTGGTGGGAGGAGTTTGCTGAATGGGTGTAACAGGAAGAGGTAGAGCTGGAGCAGAGCTGAGAGGAAGTTAGTCATGAGAGCAGAGCTAGGAAGGATTCAGGTTCCTGGCTAGTGTGAGTGAGAGAGCTTGTTTGTGATTTTGTTAAGAGGCCCTGCTTAAGGGAGCTGGTTTGGGGGAAGCCTAGCAGGGGGAAGGCTTGGAGATGTTGTCTTCTGCATTGGTATTGTGTATAGATTTTTGTTACTGTGATGGATTTGGTTCCAGTATCTAAATAAGTATTTTGGTTCTGCCTTCCATGTGGAGAGTCTGTGATATTTCATGATTCAGAATTGTGCCATAATATTCATGGCTGCTGTGGGTGCTGTGAATATTGCATCGGCACTACAAATGGCAATGAGGATAAGATTGAGAAATATAAGCCCTCTATTTGGAGACAGAAAGGCAGAGGATACAGAGGAAGAAATGGATGTCCCAGGGTGGGATGATTTGCTTTGTTCCTCCCTGGCAAGAAAATGGGCTAAAGGCACAAGGCTTTGTGAAAACTGGGAACTGAGGCTACAGAAGGGAGAAGCTAGAGACTTGGAAAGCTGTTTTCAAGGAATAACAATAGGAACAGGGAAAGAAAGGGCAGGGGTGTGTAGGAGAGGCTGGGACTTGCTAAAGAGCTATGGAATTGCATGTGAAAGTAAATACAAGCTGCTGGAGAAGACTCAGATGGAAAGGGAGTTGGCTAGTTTGCAGGAAAAGCTTTTTCTCCTGCAGTGTTCAAATCATCCTTAAGAAGAAGCTAGAGAGTTTCAGGTGGTGGAAGAAAAAGCTGTTGTTGGTTTGGCTCAGAAGAGGCAAAAAGTTAAGGAAAAAAGAGAATGCAGGCCTTGCATAGACTGAGCTTGATTCAGGTCTAAACATAGGTCAGGAGGATGTGTGGGAGGAGAATGAGGAAACCAAAGTTTGGTCAGTACTAAGAAGGACACAGGAGAATCAGGGAACTCCCACAGTGTTTGGAGAGGTAATTGAGGATTTTAACTCAGCAGGAGTTCATAGATATTTTGAGTCAATTCACCCAAAGGATGGGAGATTCGTTGGTACCTTGATGGTGAGAATCAGTGAAAAAGATAAATTTCCTTGAGAGAGAAAAGTAAATAACCAGTGGATTCAAAATCAGAATATATTGACAAGTTAAAAATTGTTTACTGCTCTATTGAGAGCAGAGGTAGATTTAGGAAAAATAGATGGTATTTCAACTAATGAACTATATAAAATATATCGAGGAAAGAAGCTTGATTTTAGACTGAGCAGGGAAATGAAAACTGTCTCTGCGTATCCTGCTGAAACATTGTATCCAAGTTCACATCATTGTTTCCAAGTTCCATCACACCTGCCGGGAGAATGGGGGTTGGGCAGGCCTCCCCCTATCCATACTAAAGAGGCTGTACCTCTAGTCAGAATGATGACCCCTGAACTGCAAGTTAGAAAACAGCAAACAATAGTGAATCAGACTGTGATACTGGGTTCATGGACTCACCTGACCCTGTATCTACCTTGTGTCTGGTTATTGTCTCCTTGTTTCTTTTTGGCTTTTTGTCTGTTTACCTTGTTTGTCAGATTTGTTTTCTGAGAGCCTACTATCCTTCTCTTATAGATACCTGACTGCGTAAGCCAGATGTCAAACCCTATCTGATATGCTGTCACCCCTGGGCCTGGCATCATCCAACTCCAGATGCCAGTTGTGGAACTGACCCCTTGAATGGGACCTCTTGGGACAGGGATAGCTCTACGCCCAAGTCTCAGTGGGAAGTAGCTATGGAAGAACCTCTTACTTCACCACTTACTCCAAGGTTTTGGGCCCTGTTCATTACAGGGGGAGTGATGGGGTGCTTGTGCTCAAGTCCCACACTAAAATATTATAATATGGGCTTATTTTGCATAATCCCTATTATATTGTAAAGTTCTGTTGACACCAGTTACCTAAAATATTGTTTTATATGCTTATTTTTCTGTTACCCTGTTAAAGTTCTGCTGATATCAATTGTCCCATGAACCTGACATGAGTAATGAATATGAAAGATCTTGGGGCCACATGTAATGGTAATTTAAATGGAAAAACCTTTCTTACTCATTAATAGGCCCATGTGACCTGCCTGGGTCACATGGAGCCTGTGGTGGGAGGAGTATACTGAATGGATGGAGCAGGAAGAGGTGGAGCTACAGCAGAGCTGAGAGGAAGTTAGTTATGAGAGCAGTGAGATCTAGGAAGGATGCAAGGGAGCAGGCTGCTGCCTAGTGTGAGTGAAAGAAATTGTTTGTGATTTTGCTTAAGAGAGCCTGCTTGTAATTTGTTTAATGGAGCTGTTTTCTGGGAAGCCTAGCAGGGGGAAGGCTTGGGGATATTGTCCTACGCATTGTTCTTGTGTATAGATTTTTGTTGTTGTGATGGATTTGGCTTTGTGGTATCTGAATAAATGTTTTGGTTCTACCTTCCATGTGGAAAGTCTGGTATTTTGTGATTTAGCATTGCACTGCAATATTCATGGCCATCATGACTCACAGTGGCTCTACAAAAGCACATCCCCCACAACAATCCTGGGGTTTAGCAGAGCAAATATTATTGTGCCTCTTTTTCAGATGAGGATATTAAGGTTTAAAGAAATGAGAAGTCACACCGCTAATAAATGTTGCATCTGGTATTTAAATCAGGATCTCCTCATTACAAGTCCAATGCTTCTTAGCCTGTTTCTTACTATCACCCCAAAGAAATGTCACATTTGTGTGATCCCTAAAGAGAATGGGACCAAGGATATATTGGTGAATGTTTAAAAACTGACTCTCTAGGGGCAGCTAGCTGGCTCAGTGGATAGAACGACTTGGCCCTGGAGTCAGAAGGACCCAAGTTCAAATTTGACCTCAGACACTTATCAGCTGGGTGACCCTGGGCAAGTCACTTGATCCTGATTATCTCAAAAAAAAAAAGTCTGGCACTCTAGGGGAAGTACATCTGACATATCTTTAAGTAAATTTAATAACAATCTATATAATATCATTTTCTCCTGATTTGTACCATGTGCTGATTTCCAAGGTATATACACACACTTAAAATTTAACCATCAGCTCTTCCAGCACATCCCTAGAAAAGACTAACATTTACCAGTGATTAAGGACACTAAATAGCACCTAAGGGGGAGAATGCTTTGAGGTAAGGCATGATTAAAATTGGAATCAATGAGAGCATTGTACAGATTAGGTACAGATAATGGAAAGGCTAAGCAGTAGTGAGAATGAGTTCATAGCAGTGACCACAAGCCAAAAAGGTCAATGTAAAGGTCAGGGAAACTTATAAGTAGCAAAGAAATGGACACAAAATACATGCCCATGCATTAAGAAATGGCTAGACAAATGGTGGAATATGAAAATAGTGGAAAATTATTGTGTAATAAGAAACACTGAATATGAAGAATTCAATGGATCTGTGGAAATCATTGGGAAATGCATATAAGTCTAGTAAGAAGCGGCAAGGAAACTGCGAGATCAGATTTTTTGAATACCATTAGCTGAGGGTGTTTCTGGTTCCCATCCCTGAAGGAGGGTGCTTGGGGAGATGGGACAGAAAAACTTATTCTTATTTTTGAATCAAATATAAACTCCTCCATTTGTTACATCAAACCATTCACAATATTGTCCCAACCTACTTTATTATGTTATTCCTTTTCATGTACTCTATAGTCCAGATAATATGATCTTCTGACTATCCCTCATACAGGATATTCATCCCCCAGCCCTGTACCTTGGCACTGGCTGTCTCTGATACCAATGTTAAATAGCATTATTTTCATAGTATCTCAAGGTTTGCAAAAACACTTAACTTACAGAATCTGAGGAATTTGATCACTGAAGACCACTTATTCTATTCCGATCAGTATTGGTTTAATATGATTCTAATTTCCGTACATTTGACTCCAGAGCTGTGAGCTGCAGAGAGTAAGATCGCTTTGTTTTTTGGGAGGTATCACTATCACTACCAACCCACCCCTAGCTTCCTCCTTCTCTCCCTCCCCTTCATAATGAGAAATATCTGAGTCTGAGTGACATCCTAAGTCTCCACAATTAAAGAAGGAGAAGGAGAAGAAGAAGAGAGAGAAAGAAAAGGAGCAGAAGAAGAAGAAAAAGGAGAAGGAGGAGCAGAAGGAGGAGCAGGAAAAGGAGGAGGAGAAGAAGAAGATGTAGAAGAAGGAGAGAGAGAGAGAGAGAGAGACCTGCAAAAAGAAGAGAATTGTTTCAAACATGCAGAAGGGAATATTTTGCAGAAAGAAAGGACATAACTGAGTAATGACTGTATGATTTAAACTCAGCAAACATTTATTAAGTGTCTAGTCTTCTAGGCGCTGGGAATACAAAGACAGATATACCACAGACCCTACTCTCAGGGGGCTTGCAACCTAATAGAAAAGAGGATGAGAATAAAACATCAAGACAACTGTGATAAAAGGAGTGCAAAACAAGTCCAAAAAGAGTCTTAGACAAAACAATATGAGAAATTTGAGAAGTGAGAAATCACTTTAAGCTGAGAAGATCAAGGAACACTTTTATCCAAGATAAGTCAAGTCAGTAACTTCTACCAAGAACCTACTATGTCC
>CM053769.1:66448002-66465003 GCA_028658325.1 Potorous gilbertii
TTTTTTGTTAATTAAAAAGCAACTAAAAATAGAGAGATACGGTTAAAGAGTATTACAGATATAGAATGCTTCATGAACTTTCAAATGAGGTCACTAATATTAGTTTTATTTAATTGTTTTGCTTTGTTACAAGAAAATTCTCACAGGACAATCTATAAATGTTTATAATGTAAAAACAAAACACATCAATAAAAACTTTTTTAAAAGAATTAAACAAATAGATTTCTGCACAATCTAATTGTGGGAAAAATTCAGGAAGGCAGCAAACTAAGAGGATTTAGTCTTATGACAAGTAGACAAACTGGAGGGAAAAATGCCAGTATCTGAGGAAAGGTATTTTTTTTTTCTTCTCAGAAAGCATATGTAGACACACTCTGACTCCTGTGATTTATCTTAGACTTGTACCCTCCTCAGTGAAGCATTTGTTCTGTTGCCTGCAGTCTGCAGGGTCATCATAGATTCCCTCAGCTACTCAGATAAATCCTGTGGCAGGCCCCTGTCTGTTTGACTCCAGACATCTTGCAAAGCCGTACTTGTCAAAGCAATGAGTTACCATCTCCCTATGGAAGAGAATTTAACAGTGACAAAGGGCTGCCCTATTGGCACCAGCAGAGACTGAGCAAAGCTGTGTTAATGATGAGCAGTTCCCTAGAAAATACTAACAAGTGACCTGAGTGCTGGGTAACAGAAACATCTCATCATTCCATCGGTGGCTACTTGGCTTCCAACTTGTCCATAGACCATCTTGCCAACATGTAGACAGAATTCACCTGAGGCTGTCAATCACTCAATTCCTCCTACATCATCAACATTAACTACATTAAATTTGCTTTCCATTCTGGAACCCATGATTTATTATGTCATAGCTGCCATTACTACTGTCCTAGACCTCAATGCTCCCTTGAATGCTGCCACAAGAGATTCCACACCATTTTGCAGCCCTAAGTCACTCCTGATTTATTTTTTTCTGGTCTTTTGCCATTCAATGATGCCAGAAAAAAATGTCAAGTCAAGTAGACAAAGTCCATTATTGATTTATAATGTTGCTGTGCATTTATCCATTTCTTGTAGATCCCCAAGCAAACTTTCCACAATGGAAAATTCTATAGACCTCACTCATTCTCAAGTTCCAAGGCTCAGTCACTCATTGGCCCTCACTTCTATCAAGTGACCCCTTATCCTACTTCCCTTGAAAGACTGAGGAAATACAACATATGATCTCCTATTTGTCCACATGCTCAGTTCACATCTTATGATTAATCATCCATGTTCCCTATTTCCCTCTAATCTATAAAGAAGAGCCATCTTTCTCTCTCTCTCTCCAGGGATTCTTAATCTTTTTGTGTATCATGAACCCCTTTGAGAGTCTGATTAAGCCTCTGTACTATTTTTTAAAATAATGTGCTTAAATGCATACAATCTAATACATAGGATTACAAAGAAAACAAAATATATTGAGATATAGTTATCATAAACAAAGAATTTTACACGATAATTTAGGTGTATATTTTAAAGAAATAGCAAGTTGTACATAATAGATTTGCAGTTTTATATGCTATCATCTTTTTTATTATACTGTTATAAAAAAGGTTGGTTTTTTTCCATAAATTAAAATATAGATAGATAGATAGATGGTAGACAATTATTTTTATAAAAAACCTAATTTTTCTATATGTATGTTTTCTACTATATTCTTTTCTAATTTCCAAGGGTCTTGGTTCTCAAACATTCCTTTGTTCAGCATCTTGTTCTCTTGACTGATTCATTCCCCTTTGGATTCTAACTTGATCATCTTCTGATTCCTCTTAACCCCTCTATTATATATGACATTAGAGACTAAGAGAAGAATACTAAAATGTAAAGCTGTAGTGACAAACTCAGAAACAGAGGCCCCTCAATCATCCATAAGGACCTCTAAGGGCCATTAAAATCTATATGATTTAGAAAGTCACATATTAACATTATCTACAATCTTCTGTATTTTTACTTTTCTGTTAAATATTTCCCAATTTTTTTTTTAGTCTGGTTGCAGAGACCCTCCCTAGCAGGTGTATTTTATACCCCTGGTATAAAAATCATTGGATCTGGAGTAACAAGACATCAATTCAAATTCCACTTCTTATACTATCTGGTTGAACTTAGCCAAATCATTTGGAGGTTTTGGGAGTAAGTGTCCTTATTTGTCAAATGAGGGCTTTGCAACAGATGATCTCTGAGGCCTACATGCTATAAAATTCTTCTTGGAATTCTTTTCAGCCTTGTTTCCTATGCCTTTGCATTTTCTCAGTTCTTATATCCCTTTTCCTTAGTTTCTGCTCTGTCAAAGACAGATCCAGGGCATAGCTCTTTTTTGCCAGAAGCAATAATGAGAGACTAGGGCCTTGATGATATGGAAAGAGGTTGTCAGTAAAGGGACAAGACTCCCCTACTTGATTTTGGCCTGGTCACCTCCTAAGTATCAAGTTTGTTGACTCTCATTGGCTGCAAAGAGCTATCCTAAGGATGCTAGAGGACACCTTTAGGGCAGGCAACCAGGCCCAGAAATAAGCACACAACTATACACTCAATCGCCTTAGGCAGTAATGCTCTTTTAATCCATAGAGGTCCATCCACCACTTTCATGTCATTTTACTAACCCTTCAACCCCATACACGACCACTCATAACTATAACATTACCCTTTCCAAGATGAAAGGAAAACCAGTGCTGCTTTCTTTTTCAAACACCAATGAAGATGAAGAACAGTAAACTGTTAGTCAACAAGCATTTCAGAAGCACTCATTATGTGCTAGGCAAACACAGAAAGGCAAAAGATGGTCTGCGCTCTCAAAGTGCTTCCATTTTATAAGGGAAAACCACACGCACAGTGAGAGAAATGATTATTTCTCTCTCACATTACTAGCCAATTATTAAAACTAGAGAGACCCAAGCCTTTTTCCCCTGTCCTATTTTCTTGTCCAATCTCTGAAGGACAGGGCTGATGGAAGAGAGGATGAAGATAGGTTTAACATTCTCCCAACTCTGGGTATTACTAATCCACTCAACTAGTTCAGACATGGGTGGGGGATATAGAGTCTTCAACTAGATTTCCTAAGGGTGGTCTTGGCATAAGGGATATTGTCTTTTCAAGAGTGACATGATATCATTCTCAGCCCCTCATGAGGGGGAACTCTCTTCTCTTTGTAAGTCCCCTTCTCATTAATTCTTAACCAATCAGAGTTGATTGCCACCCTCAGGAACACTATTCTTCCAAAAGGGTAAGAAGCCATGAGCACACCCCCGTGATTATCTTTGCTTAAAGAGAGAGATGGTCAAGTTACCATCCTTTGGTTAAAATGCTGGTGTTATTAATAAAATGACTAAATTACTCAGAAATTATGTGTTAAACCTTTTTAATGACTATGACAGTATGTTTACATATAAGTTTATGCAAAACACATATAAGGATATTTAGAGGAGAAACACTAACAACTTGGAGGACCAGGAAAGTTCTCTCCTGGGAGGTGATCCTTGAGCTAATCTTTGAAATAAATTAGGGATTGTAGAGGCAAAGGTAAGGAGGGATCCATCACAGGCATGATGAAGAGCCTGAAGAGACACAGAGAAGGGAGATAGAGGTCTATATGTGAGAAACAGTAAGAAGGGCACTTTGGCCAGACTGTAAAGTTTCTGAATATTAGCTAATATTTATATAGCACGATAGGGTTTGCAAAAAGTACTTTACCTATGTTATCTGGAAAAGTAGGACAGAGTCAGGTTGTGAACAACTTTAAACATCAAACAGAGGAGTATGTATTTTTGATCTTAGAGGCAACAGGGAGATTTGGGGGGTTGTTGAGCAGGCAAGTGACATAGATAGATGTGTGCTGTAAGCATTTTGGCTACTAAGGGGAGGATGAAGTGGAGGAGGAAGAGACTTCTGAGGCAGAGAGAAAATGTGGGAGGATGTTGCAGCAATCCAGACAAGAGGTGTTGAAGGCTGTACTAGGGTGGTGATTTTATGAGTGGAGAGAAAAGGATCAGAGGGATAGTTGTTGTGGAAATTAGGTAAGATTTAGCAGCTGCTTGGCAGTGTGAGTGGAGAGAGAATGAAGAATGCTAGGTGACTGCAGTGAGAAGCTGGTAAACTGAATGAATGGGGTCCTTGACGGAGTGAGAGCTGATGAGGAAGGGAAGATGATTATATCTCATGAGTTATGAGTTATTTTGAAAAATATGGTGTCCAAGGTCCAGTTTATTATTTTGATTATTAATTTGAATCTTTTGAGAGACCAATTCATAGACTACCTGGGGAAGCCTTATAAACTACACTAAGAACCTTTGATTTAGAGTAGGAAATCAATTCCTTTTTTTGGATTTGTTATTGTTTTAAATTTTCTTACTTGCTAGCTCTTTCTTGGTGTTCTTTCGTAGGAAGTAGAGGCACATGAGAAACCATTACTGTGAAAAATTCTCCCTGCCAAGTGAATGTGAAATAGACAAATACCCTCCCCACCCCCCCCACCCCCCCCCACACACACCTTGCACTCAGCTGTGACCACCTGCTGATTGGCTGGTCTCCACCTGAGGTGGCTGAGCACTCACAATCCAATCGCACCCAAGCAGCTGGCAACGGAGGAGCAAAATTTAATAGGACTGGGACCTTCAGGGCTACGGCTCAGCCTGCAGGCTCTCAGAGTCCATTATGCTTGAGTGGATTTGAGGTTTATCTGCTGTCCTGAAGACTTCCCCCTCTCTAACCTTCTGCACTCCTAAGGATGGCCTCTGGTTATCGGAACCCAACGAACATCCTCAGATAACAGCCCAGAAATGTTTAGGAGCATCTCCAAACCACTCAGAAGGCTGACCTGTAACCCTGCGATGCAATGAATGGTATTAGGAGACAATAGTCTAAGTATAGTATTATTGCAGTTAAGCAAGAGTTCCGCTACCAGGAAATGCCATTGGACTTTAATACCTTCTCTGAGTAGTTATCTAAATAAGTTGAAATTGACAATTGAATGGAATTATGTAAAGCCAGTGCCCAGGATGAATTTTACATGGATTGTTGGTAATGTGCCAATTCAGAGTACCCTGCTGTGAAGTGCACTCAAAGTACATCTCTTCAAATGGCTTAAATATGGAGTTCTTTTTTTTTTTAGCATTTATGCAAAAAGCACATTTCAAATTGGTGAATGTCATTACTACCTTTTGCAGCTGGTGTGTTCCTGTTAACATTTTCTCGGTTTCTTTCACTGGCATTAAAAGACTGTTTCCTATTCCATTGAAAACATAAGCTTGAAAAGTAGGAACTGAAGGTATTTTGGAAAAAGGCAATTGAGCTGAGGTTGCTATGTGCTTGGGCAAAGGGAACATGGTCACAAGGAGATCCAGGGCACCGGGGATACTCTTGAACAACTTCTGACTCAGTTGAGTAAACTTTGAACAATTCCCAGACTATGTTTGGCAGTGAGATGGGGAGAGAAGATAGTGCTGCCTGTGGATTTCCCTGGCCACTTTGGTGCTAAGACCATTGACCTAATAGATTTGTCCCCCTCAAAGTCTCTGTGTCAACCACCTAGACTGCAACTAGATTCATCTCTCAGCTCAGAATTGGTTTTGACAGCTGACCATTTCTGGCTCCCAAAACGTCAGTGTTTACATTAGGGCAGAAGAAGAAAGGGTCTTAATTATATGAGAAGCATCCAAAGTTCTCCTTCTTTATTTGGAGAGATGGGGGACAGTGACTTTACATATGTTCTGACAAGTTTAATTTTGTTGAAATGTTTTCTGAGAAAATTTGTTTTGGAGGGAAGGGTCCTTTTTAATTTTCATTACAATGAAAGATTCCCTGGGGAAGATAGTGGGAGGAGCATATTTGGAAATGAATATGAAATGTGAAAAATATTTTTTTTTAATTTTTAAATGAAACAGGAACAAAACCCAGCACTGTGAGATCTGCCATAGTTAGTATTTATAATGGAAAAAGTGATGAAATTGAAGTCAGCATGCCAATACTGTGCCATTTAATTTCTCTGAGCCTTAGTTTCTTCATCTGTAAAATAATATTGGCACTACCTCCTTCAAGCTTTATGCGAGGAAAAAACAACTTAATAAATCTCAAAGTGCTACAGAATATAAACTATTACTAATAGATGAAGTACTTGAGATTTGGGGAGAATTGGGTAAATGGTGAAGTATAACAATCTGGGCAAAGAATCATTGAAGTATGGATTTCAAACCAAGACTTTAGAGGTCACCTTGTCCAGGGTTCTTATCTTAAGGGAGGAAAAAGCTGAAATCCAGACAAGTTAAGTTACTTACCCAATGTCATGCAGGTAAATGGTGGCAGAGTCAGGATTTATACCCAGATCCTCTGACTCCCTTCATCCTTACTCTGAGGGTTTAGATGAATGAAGAGGAGGAATGAGGTAACAGTTGACATTGGTATATCACTCAAGATTTTTTTGATCCTGTGTACAACTTGGTCCTCACAATAACCCTACAAAGAAGATAGAGAAAGTATTGTAATGCTCATTTTTTTTTTGAGATGAGGACCATAAGGCAGAGAAAATAAAGAAGTTGCCTATAATCACGCAATTTGTTAGCAGCAAAGTTAGAGCACTCAACTCATACCTCCTGATTCACAGTTCACCCTTCCACCATCTATCTCTAGTTTAGAGATAGATGAATAAAGCTATATAATTCTATTTTAAAGATTCTGATTTTTAATTTTAAAAATCAAAGCAGATAATCATCTTGGATCTCTCTCTCTCTCTCTCTCTCTCTCTCTCTCTCTCTCTCTCTCTCTCTCTCTCTCTCTCTCTCTCCCTCTCCCCCACCAGTACGAATCCTGTGTGACATTACCTGCATGATCCTAGATAACTTGCTTCACTCATAGAACTGAAATGAGGACTGAGTGTTACAATCCTCTAAATCCTATGATCCTAATTACCTAGCAGCTTTTCCCTCCCTTTCCCCTTCCTTTTGCCCTTCTCCCTAGGCTCAACTTGCATTTTCTTCTTAGATTTTTTATCGCCTCTTACTTGAACTACTGAATGACTCCCCAGCTCAGCTCCCCCACTTTCAAGTTCATTTCCTTTCAACCCACCCTACGAGTTACCACCACCAACATTTTTCTAACGCATAGGTCTCTTCCCCTACTCAAACATCTTCAGTGGTTTCTTAGCCTGGCCTCTTAAGGTACCTTTCTAGCCATGTCACATTGCTATCCTCCAGCCAAATCAGAGAACTTTCTGGTGCCAGTCTTATCCTGCCTTCTTTTTTTTATGACTTTGTGCCTATCATTTCCCATACCTGGAATGAACTTCTAGCATGATCTATTAAAATCTTTTCCTTTTTTTAAGATCCAGCTCAGATGACTCCTCCTCCACGAAGGCTTTCCTAATCCCCACAAATGAAAGTGATTTCTCCTTCTTAGAATCTCTCATGGTACTTTCCCCTGGATCTCTCCTATGAAATTACCAACTTTTAACTTTCGTTACTGTTCCTGACGTCCACGTCCATAGTGACATCTTCCCCCCATTACCTTATAATCTATTTGAAAGCTGAGGCCATGATTTTTCATTCCTAGACTAATTCTACTAATCTACTACTAATAGTAGGTAATTAGTAGATATTTGCTGAATCAAATTGAATCCCTAGCTCTGAATGTTATCCGAGCTGTGTTCATCCTTCATTTTCAAAGAAGACCATGACATCAGAGAAATGATGACATGACTTACACTTGACTCTGAGTGAGGGAAGCCTATGCAAGGCCACCAGCCTCATTTTCTCCTCCTGAGCAATCTGGATCCAGTGACTAGATATTCTTACGATGACTGGAGATGGCCCAGGATGCAATGAGAGACCTTGGCCTTTTTAGGATAAAGCCTTTTCAGGTACTCACTTAGAGTGAGGTAACGCCCATTCAATGGATAGGTCTCTTTAAGAAGTAGTCAGGAAATTGCACCTTTAATGAGAAAAAGAAAAAAATAACTAAATCAAACTGGGAGGAAAAGAGAAACAGTTACTATTGATAATCAGTGTAAGACAGGAAGGTATAGGTATTTGGGCAGGGATCTATTGTTGTCCAATGTATGGATTTCAGAGTGCACTTCATTTAAGGGTTTAGGAAAGACAAGAAAACAAGAGAGAGAAAGAAAGAGAGAGACAGGGAGGAAAGGAGGGAGGAAGGAAGGAAAAAGAAAGAAAATCTAGCCAGTAAGCTCCAAGTTAACTGGGAAGTCTCTGGCCATCCAAACTTATCTTCCTTTGGAAAGGAGAAGGAAGGGGAAGGGGAGACAGAAGGGAGAGTATGAGCTGGGTTACCCAACTAGCTGGGTCCCCATTAGGAAACTCAAACTACTCACAGGTTGTGTTCATCCTTCGTTTTCAAAGAAGACCATGACATCAGAGAAATGATGACATGACTTGCACTTGACTTTGCTTTGAGTGAGGGAGGGCTGTGCAGGTCACCAACTTCACTTTCTCCTCTTTGTTATACAAGCATCATTCCTCCTGATCTTTAAAAGCCCCTTCAAATTTCATCTCTACCATAATCATTTTCCTGAGAGATTTTCACAACAGTATGGTGAAATAGACAGCATTGACTCTGAAGTCAATTCCTAAATCTGCCACTAATTTATTTTGTGACCTTGGACAAGTCATATCACTACTCTGGGCTTCTTCATCAATAAGATGAAATGTTGGGCTAGATGCTCTTTCGTGGTTCTTCCAGCTCTAATATTCTTTGAGTCTATGGTTATTAGATTCTCCCAACCTTCTCCAAGCTAACTCATAGCCCCATGACCTTTGACAAAAGTTACAAACAGGATGTTCTAAATCTAATGAAAATATGTATTTATTTAGGTTTGACAGTTCCTGTTTATATCTGGCCTGAGTGATTGCACCAAAGTCCAAGTTGACTTTCCACCATCACTCATTTTCAGTTACCTAAAGATAGTTTTTCCTTAATTTGTCCATTTATTCAACAAGTATTTGCTGATCGTTATAGATGAGTAAGATGAGGTCCTTACCTTCTAAGAACTTAGAGAAACCATGTGTTATAATGAAAAGAACCCTGGACTTGAATCTAGAAGATGAGTTCAAGTCCCTGATTAGTTGAATGACTCTGGACAAGTTGCTTAATCTCCCTGAGCTTCAGTTTTCTTATCTCTCAAATGGAACTACTAATACTTACAAATATCATCACATTTTATCCTCATAACAATTCTGGGAGGTAAGTGTTTTATTATATCCATTTTATAATGAGGAAACTAAGGCAGACAGAAGTTAAATGACTTGCCCAGGGTCATAAAACTAACAAGTGTCTGAAGCTGAATTTGAGCTCAAGTAGTCCTGAATCTAAGTCCAACACTATCCATTGCATCACCTAGTTCAAAAACCTACCTCAAAGTTAGTGTAAAGAAATATTTTTTAAGTTATGAAATTTCATATATAGTGAGATAGATATTAGATCTAGGATTTTATTAGGGGTAGTGAGCCCCCAAATGAGAAAATTTCCTCTACAGATTCTGCTTGGTGCCTCCATTGTAACTTAAAGTCCTTAGTGGTTAAGTGATTTGTTCAGGGTCACACAGTCAATATGTATCAAAAGTGAGACCTGAACTCAAATATTTATAACTCCTTGGTCAGCTGTCTATCCACTAGGCTATACTACCTCACTACATACATAAACATACATGCATATTATATATATAAGCATATACATGTATGTGTATCTACATATGTATATGAAATATGTTATTATTACATTATTTTAGGAAAGATATGTGGTGGTTGTTCATCTTTCCTTCTCAAAGAATGTCAATGACATCAGGAGGGTGACTTGCCAGGCAGAGCCGTGCACCAGCCTCACTCTCTCCTCCAGAGTCATCTGAATCCAGTGGCAAGACATAGGTCAAGACAACTGGTGATGGCCCCAGATGCGCAGCAGACCTTGACCTTTTAAAGCTAAAATCTCTTCCAAATCTGTTTGTCTGAAGCAATACCCATTCAGTAATTAGAAGTTAAGTAAGAATTGAGGCAAAAGGTGACCTAGTTTGCCTTCATAAAAGAATCAGTCTGGGAGGGGAAGATTCCCATGGTTTCTGATCAGAACAGAAACAGTTCCAGAGAGATATGAAGAAACTGACAAAAAGAACTATAAATAAGGGAATATTTGATGAGTACAATCGGACTGATTTCAGTGACTAGGCATCATACTCTGTGCAAGACAACAACTTAGGCATTGAAAAAGATGCACAATTGATAATATTCACCCCTTGCCCTAAAGGAGATTGCAGTCTGTACAGTAGTTCACATAAACAGTAATAGCTTCCATTTATATCACTTTTTAATTATTACAAAATATTCTCAATTAATACAAAATTTTCTCAAAAAATCCTATGAAATAGGATTTTCTCAAAAAAATCCTATGAAATAGGTCATTAAAGCTTTATTATCCCTATTTTGTAGATGAAGGAGCTGAGATAAAAAAAAGCTTAAGCGACTTAAGTGACCCAACTAGTAGAGTAATGGAACTGTTGCTCAGAATCTAATCTTTTCTCCCTCTCAGAATCTCTACTTCCCTCCACAAATCAGCTCACATGGCATCTCCTACATGAGGCCTTTTTCTGATCCCCTGGCTTCTAGTACCTTCTATTCTCCCCTGCCAATATTTTGGGTTTTTTTTTCCTATAAAAGAAAAGCATAGTCTTGGGAATGGCCTCCAGAGCCTACTTCAATCCCATCTCTGATTACACACTGGCTGTGTGACCCTGACCAAGTCACTTAAATATCAATGCTATTAGGCAATTCTCTAAGACGCTACACTGCAGAAGAGGTGCTGACCTGCATTGCTAGGGGGAATTTTCTCTTCAGAGAGATTCCAACGTCAATGAAATCAAAGGTCCAGTCCCAATCTCTATCTAGTATATCCTACAAATGTCTTGTTACAACCAGATTGTCCTTGCTTCTAAGGGACAGTATAAGAAAGTAATAGATAGTTAAGGTATGGCTTAAACTAATTTAGGTCTCCAGTATATTAACAAACGCATTAGGGACAGACTATGACATTCAGACTTTGCCTGAGAAAGTACAAAGCAGTGGGCTTTGTCATTCCTGAATTGATTGCAAGTTTGGAGCCTGGGGAAAAACACAGTGGTCAGTGCAAGCTTGGATCTTCACTAATAATTTGTTTTTAAATTTTGCTTCTATTCTCCTTTCTGAGCACTCAGGGGGGCTTTGTGTTATTATGATGGGGCATGGGGGTTTTATGGTTTGTTTCTAAGCAGATATTACTGTGTTTTCAGGAGCAGCTGGAGCTCCTTTGACCAATTACAAGCCTCTTGAGGTATTAATATCTGAGGCATTGAGGAATAATGGTATTAGTTCTCTCTGCATCTCACTAAATTATCTGGGTGTATTAAAAAGTCAATTTTCAGTTGACAGGGCATGAATTGCCACTGATGGGAATGGAAAGCATTGTATTATCCCAAGTAAAAGAGGCTTACTTTTTTTCCTTCTTGAGCTGTATTGTCAAATATAGGACTTAGTAGCATCATGTTCGTTGGTGCTTTTATATACATTCCTAAAATAATGGGCGTAGTAGGACTAGGGCTTCTTTGTTTCTCAAAACATGGATTCTCTGTTTTCCCCTGTATCCAGGAACAGAGATTAATTTTCCCTAAAAGGTAACCCAAAAACTAACGTCAACCTGATTGGACCCTACTTCCCTGATCACCTAAGGACATTAAAAAGTCCTACTTCACATGCAGTTGAGGCCTCTCTGATTTAGTGCATTTCTGAAAACCACTCAAATCACATATCTTTCACTATATCCTGCCCTGCTGTCCAGATATATTTCCATATGGGAACAAAGGAAGCCACATCCAGAGAAGGTAAGTATCACAGAATCCTTATCCTTACAGAGTAAGGGCAAAATAAACCTGCATTTTGAACACGTCAGTGATTTATGAATGCCTCATTTCATTTCTAACGTTGAACCTGAACAGGGCGATAATAAGGAGTCTGCCCCTAATAATGGAGCAGAGACTTAAACAGGTGCTGTAACAAAGATGTAGTTCTAGGTTGTATCAATCTTATTTAAAAATTGACCCCACAGTTGTGATATAATCCAACCATTCTAGAGAGCAATTTGGAACTATGCCCAAAGGGCTATAAAATATGCATGCCCTTTACCCCCCCAATACCACCAAAAATGAAGGACAACAGCCACTTTTAGGTCTATATCCAAAAGAGATCATAAAAATGGGAAAAAGACTCCGTACTGCTGGAATTAGATGGCAAACCACCCCAGTATCTTTGCCAAGAGAACCCCAAATGGGATCACAGAGGGTCAGACAAAATGGAAATGACTCAACAAAATTCCTTCATGCCCCTGGCCAAGGTGCTGATAGAAAGCAATGACTAGAAGACAATGAATGACCTATCACTAAACAACAGGGAAGCATTTTGTAATCTAAAGGATTAGATATTTCAAGACAAAAGAGGTGGGTTTGAATTCTTACTCTGCCATTTAGGCAAGTAATTCTAATTCTCTGGGCCTCAGTCTCCTCTGCAAATTAGAAGAGGTTGAACAAGATAAATTCTAAAATAATTTCCAATTCAAAATTCTATTATCTTAGCTGTGTTATTAGATTAAGGACTCAATAGAGAAGAATAGAGGGTAGAGGATAGGTATCATAGATCTTAGATACCTAAGCAGTAGAGTTAGGAGATGATTTCTCTGGTATCTAAAAGTGTTCAGAAATACTACTTTCTTCATTAACATGCTATTCTAGAAGAATCAAATCAGTGGACTAGAGGGAAGTTTGTTAGAGGGTACTAATGTACAACTCCATTTTCCTAGGAAAAGAAGGAATTGTGTTGAGGAAAGGAAGGTTTTAGAGGTCCATATTGTCTAATTGCTGCCTGACATAGGGATTGGTGTGCTTTTGATTGACTGGGGATTTGATCTAAATGCATTTTCTGCCACAAGATAAACCCAATAAATACCTCCTCCAGTAACATTTGTTATTTGGTGTCTATTTCTAAAACCATAAATCCGAGAAGGAACTGAAATGACATCTTTTTTTTCTACTCAGCACAGTTATTTTATCTCATGTTCAGATTCATCTTCAGTATGGAACTTTATTCCTGGTGGAATAAAGTCAGAGGGCCTGGGTTCAGTACTGAATTTGACAATTACTACCTATAGCAGACGCAGTATGGTGTAGTGGTGAGCCTGGTGAACAAGGATTCAGGAAATATATGTATTCAAATTTCATTTCTGTCACTTATTAATTATTGTAGCCATGGACAAGTTACTTTAGTTCTCTGAACTGGTTTTCTCATCTTAAATATGGAGATAGTAATACCTTGCAGGGGCTATTGTTAAGATCAAAGGTGATTATGTGATTATTGATAAAGCAGAAACAGTATTTGATTTGGAAGTAGGCTCTAAGAACATGGCAGCAGCCACACCTCTGAAACCTTCTCAACAGATGGACTAAATAAGGTTGAGGGTAACCACCAGGCCTCAAACCTGTCAGTGAGCTATGGGGATGTCTGTTCCAAGCATGTGAAGACCTCTGCTGGTGGAATGAATGGATCAGAATGATTTGTTCCAAGAGAAGATGATTGAAGTATGCTCTGTGGAGCACTTAGAACTTGGTTAGATACTCACAATGTCAAGGTCATCCATTGCATCCTGGATCATCATCAGTTGTTCTGATTTTTGTCTTGCCATCAGACTCTGTAAGAGAAAATGAGACCGAATAAGATCAGGGGTGAAACAAGGATGTCTATTATCAACACTACTATTCAGTATGGTACTAGAAATGTTAGCTTTAGCAATAAGAGAAGAAAAAGAAATTGAAGGAATTAGAATAGGCAAAGAAGTAACTAAGTTATCACTCTTTGCAGATGATATGATGATATACTTAGAGAATCCCAGAGAATCAAGTCAAAAATTTACTTGAAATAATAAACAACTTTGGCAAAGTTACAAGTTACAAAATAAACTCAGATAAATCATCTGCATTTCGATATGTTACTAACAAAGCCCAATAGCAAGAGATAGAAAGAGAAATCCCATTTAAAGTTATGGTAAACACTATAAAATATTTGGGAGTCTACCTGCCACAATAAACCCAGGGACTATATGAACACAATTACAAAATACTTTTCACACAAATAAAGTCAGATCTAAGTAAGTGGAAAAACATCAGTTGCTTGTGTAGGCTGAGCTAATATAATAAAAATGATAATTCTACCTAAATTAATTTACTTATTCAGTGCCATAACAATCAAATCACCAGATAATTATTTTGGAGAGCTAGAAAAAAATATCAAAATTCATCTGAAAGAACAATATCAAGGAAACTAATGAAAAATTTAGGGAAGATGACCTAGCCCTACCAGATCTCAAATTGTATTATAAAGTAGCAATTATCAAAACCACTTGGGATTGGCTAAGAAACAGAAGGGTAGACGAGTGGAATTGGTTAGGTACTCAAGATAGCAGTCAATGAATATAGCAATCTACTGTTTGATAAACCCAAGGACGCCAGCTTCTGGGTTAAGAACTCATTGTTTGATAAAAACTGTTGGGAAAACTGGATAACAGTGTGGCAGAAACTGGGTATAGACCAATGCTTGACACCATACACAAGAATAAAGTCCAAATGGATTCATGATACAGGTATAAAGACTGATACTATAAACAGGGGAGCAAGGAAGAGTGTATTTGTCAGATTTATGGAGAATGGACAAATTTTTGACCAGACAAGAGATAGAGAACATTGTGAAGTATAAAATGGATAATTTTGATTACATTAAATTGAAAAGTTTTTGCACAAACAAACCCAATACAACCAAGATTAAAAGGGAAGCAGAAAACTGGGAAAGAATTTTTGCAGCTAGTGTCTGTGATAAAGGCCTCATTACTAAAATATATAGAGAACTGAGTCAAATTTACAAGACCACAAGTCATTCTCCAATTGATAAATGCTCAAAAGATACAAACAGGCAGTTTTTAGAGGAAGAAATTAAAGCTATCAATAGGCATATGAAAAAATGCTCTAAATCACTATTGATGAGAGAGATGCCAATCAAAAAAACTCCAACGTATCACATCACACCTATCAGATTGGCTAACATGACAAAACAGGGAAATGATAAATGTTGGGGAAGATGTGGGAGAATTAGAACAGTAATTCATCAATGGTGGAGCTGTAATCTGATCTCCATTCTAGAGAGCAATTTGGAACTATTCCCAAAGGGTTACAAAAGTGTGCATATGCTTTGACCCAGAAATATCACTTCCAGAACTGTATACTAAAGAGATCATAAAAATGGGAAAGGGTCCCATATTACAAAAAAAATTTATAGCAGTTCTCTTTATGGTGGTCAAAAACTGGAAATCAAGAGGATGCCCATCAACTGGGGAATGGCTGAATAAGTTGTGCTATATGAATGTAATGAAATGCTGTTGTGTTATAAGAAATGATGAACAGGAAGACTTCAGAGAGGCCTGAAATGACTTATATGAACTGATGCTGAGGGAAAGGAGCAGAACCAGGAGAACTTAGCACACAGCAACAACCACAGTGTGCAAGGAATTTTTCTGATTTCTTCACAGCAATGTAAGGACCTAAAAAATTCCCAATGGACTCAAGGCAAAATGCCTTCCATATCCATAGGAAGAACTATGGAACTGGATTGCAGGATGAAGCAGAACATTTTCGCTTGTGTTATGTTTTGTTTTGTTTTGTGGTTACTCCCATTCATTTTAATTCTCCTATGCAACATGACTAAAGTGCAAATGTATTTAACAGGGATATATATATATATATATATATACATATATATGTGTGTGTGTGTGTGTGTGTGTGTGTGTGTGTGTGTGTGTGTGTGTGTATAGAACCTACATAAGACTGCATGCTCTCTCAGGGGAGAGAGGGGGGAAATCGGAGGGAAAGGGGTAAAAATCCAAGATTTATGGAATTGATTGTAGAAAACTGAAAACAAAATAATTAACAAAAATAAATTTTAAAGAGAGTGAGGCTGATGACTTTGTGCAGCTCTGCCTCCCTTCAATCCAATCATGAGCAGGTCAGGACATCACCCTGTGATGTCATTTGTCCTCTTTGAAAACTAAGGATCAGGGGGCGGAGCCAAGATGGTGGAGCCAAGATGGCAGAGTCCAAAGACTCACATATGCTAGCTCCAAACCCACAGCCCATAATTATCTATAAAAAGAACTCCCAACAAATTCTGGAACAGTAGAAGCCACACAGCAACGGGGTAAAGGAGATTTCTGTTCCAGAGAGCCCTGAAAAACCAACTCCAAAGGTCCATCATGCACTGGAAGGGAGCGGAGACCTGCCCTGCCCCGGCCACGCAGCTCGGAGAGGAACAAATCCAGCAGATCTCAGCAGGCTTCAGGGATGCAATCTCCAGTGGCCACAAAGGTCCCTCCATCCACAGATGCACAGGTCAGTGAGAGAGATGTCTGGACAGGCTGAGAGGGGAGCAGGGTGTCTCCATGACTCAGGACCCTCGGGAGGCAGCAACACAGGCAGTAGGCGGCCAAAGGCTCCCAGAGCAGGCAGAAGCTCTGCAGCAGCTCCATTACAAAAGGTCTCTGCATAAACCCCCTGAGGGAACTGAGCCTGGGAGGCGGCCCTCCCTCCACCTGAGCACCAGAACTTAAGCTCCCATTGAACAGAAGGCAGGCCTGCCACCGAAAGCCCTGAGGCTGGGGAGCAGCATTTGAATCTCAGACCCCAAGCACTAGCTAGGCAGATCTAGGCAGGGGTGGAGAAGAATCTCTGAAGTCAAGTAACTGGCTGGGAAAATGCCCAGAAAAGGGAAAAGAAATAAGACCATAGAAGGTTACTTCCTTGGGGAACAAATGATTCCACCATTCCTCTCTGACAAGGAAGAACAATGCTTACCATCAGGTAAAGACATAGGAGTCAAGGCCTCTGTATCCCAAACATCTGAAATAGATATC
>CM053769.1:66465503-66496862 GCA_028658325.1 Potorous gilbertii
TGATTATATTTCTATAACATATTATATATAATTATAGCATACTAGGTTATATCTATATATTATTTCCACTCTAATTTTTCATTTATTCTTCTTTAATTGTTTTGTGTCATCTTGTGAACTCATTGTAAATCACTTGGAGATGTTTAATAAAGAATTGATTGATTACTTCTGGGGAGCTGAATGAATCCTACATATGATTACATGTAGGATGATATTGCATAGAATTATAATGAACTATATTACATAAAATTATAGATAATATATTTAATACATTACATATAATTATAATATATTGTTATATTTATAATACATTATATGTTATATATTTGTATAATTATAATAAGATGTGAGAGCAACAATTAGTATTATTTATTTTTAGTATTATCCCACAAGTAACACTTGAATAGCACTTATTATATAAGAGGCACTGTGCTAAGTATTTTGCAACTATAGTCTTATTTGATCCATACAACTCTGGGGGGTAGGTGCTATTATTGACCCTGTTTTACAATTGAGGAAGCTGAGGCAAACAGAGGTTAAATGACTTGCCCAGGGTCATACAACTGAGATCAGATTTGAAGCTAAGTTTTCCTGATTCCAAATCCAGTGCCCTATCTGCTACATCACCCTTCTTCTCTACCACTTACTATATAAGAGCCAATTTATGGAAGGCCATTCCAGAGGTCTAGGTGAGCTCTGCTTTTAAAAGGTACCCATAGGTAAGCTCAGAACAGGAGAGAGACTCCACTACTCTTAGCATTAGCTATTTACCACATCTCAGCTTCCCTGACTCCTCCTTGATGGAGATATCAATCCATCAGATGGATGACTTTTGACTAGTTCCATCATGTGTTCCATTATGTGTATTGCACAGGTGCATCCCATCTGAGGGAAAGTACTGGAGATTGTTGTTAGGTAAACATGCAACTCCTTTTCTTAAATTTATACCTGGCTAGTCTATTTCATTTGCACATTGTGTGCATGCATGCATGCAAGTATTTCTAAATGTCTATGTTGATTCTATCTCTTTAACAGAGGTAATAGAGGCCAGGGATCATACTAGTCATCATCTACCTAGCAGAGGACAGTAATGGAAGGCCTCCAACATAATGGGGAGGTTCCCTATCCTGAACTCGTGAAAGATCACAGACAAGAATCATTCAGGATGAGCAAGCATGGATGATTTGCAATTTGCATCTTTAGAAAGAACTTCCAAATTGATGAGATCACAGATATGTTTAAGTATTTGAGCACTAGAGGGCAGAGATTGTATCATGCATTGACTGACTAGGGCAAAATTGGGAATAGGAAAACTTGCCCTCAGTTTGCCAGGTTCTAAGTCTTTCTCTTCCCCACTACAAATTCCATGTGCCCTGATTCTCTCTCTCTCTCCCTGTCTCTCTCCCTCTCCCTCCTCCCCCCTCTCTGTCTCTCTCTCTCTCTGTCTCTCCCTCCTTCCCTCTCTCTCCCTTCCTCCTTCCCTCCCTCTCTGCCTCCTTCCCTCTCTCTCCCTTCCTCTTTCCCTCCCTCTCTCCCTCCTTCCTTCTCTCTCCCTTCTTCCTTCCCTCTCTCTCTCTCCCTGTCTCTCTCCCTCTCCCTCCTCCCCCCTCTCTCTGTCTCTCTCTCTCTGTCTCTGTCTCTCCCTCCTTCCCTCTCTCTCCCTTCCGCCTTCCCTCCCTCTCTCTCCCTCCTTCTCTCCCTTTCTCTCTCCCGCTCTCTCTCCCTCCCTCTTCCTCTCTCTCCTTGTCTCTTTCCCTCTCCCTCTTCCCCCCTCCCCCTTCCCCACTCCCCCTCTCTCTCCCTCCCCCTCCCCAACCCCCTAATTAGGTGATGAGCTCCTTCACATACAATTCAGTGTACCCTTGTCACTGGGTTTCATCTCCCAAAGGCATTTTCTTTGTAAACTGTATTTCTCACTGTGGATTAAAGTCTTTGCCCCTTCTAGAGCTGCCTGGGTGGAGATCTGGAATCAGGAAGATAAGAGTTTTAAATTTGACCTCACATACTTACCAGCTGTGTGACCCTGGACAACCAAATTAACCTCTCTTAGCCTGTCTTCTCAGCTGTGAAATGGGGATAACAGTATCACCTTCTTCCTAGCGTTGTTGTGAAGACCAAACGAGCTAGCTGTGACTTCCTTAGCATAGTGTCTGGCACACAGTAGGTGCTTAATAAATGCATATGTCTTTCCCCCTTGCCCTTTCCCTGTTAAAGGGATTTCAGGCATTAGTGCCAGAAGGAGGAGGGAGTCAGCCAGCAGAGAGCTCTTCTGGTACCACAGTTACCCTTCCACATAGTTACTTTCCTCATTGTAGTTTCCACATATTACAGGTTGTTATAAGAAATTAAATGGGAATTTGGGGACAGTTTTGCAGAAATTAAAGATGACACACAAAGGTCAACAGATGACACAGAACCTATGACCAAATACCCAAAATTTTACAATAAGATACTATAAACACCCCATTAAAAGGAAAAGAAAAAATTCAGATTTCTCCTCTGTTACAAAGAGAGGGTCAAAAAATTTTACACAGATTTTCCACATTATGGGGGACATCATACTCCTAACCCCTAGTGTGGAAGGGATAACTGCATGCAAATGGTGCCATATTCCTGATGTCTCCTCAATTTACGTGGACTTAATAGGACTACAAATCATAAGATCCTAGACGGAGCTGGGAAGAATCTTAAGCCTCTCATTTTACAGATGAGGAAACAATCCTAAGTTGGAGATGTTACTTGTCCAAGGTCTCATAGGTAGCAAATAGTAAGGATGAGATATGAACCCAAGTCCCCTGACTGCAAATCTTGTCTTCCCTTTAACATCTCATGGAATAACAATCGCCAATCCTGTTATAAAATTAATTCCATGGCTTCTGATGGATTTTACCCTCCTTCTTCAGTGTCACAGAGAACACCATCAAGTAATAGGGCATACATAATTTGGAGTCAAAGCGATAGGGACCAAACCTGTGATTAGTAGATGGAAACTACCCCTTCCAATACAGCTTAGCAATTTTTCTGCAACTTAAAGTCTTAGAGAATTGTCTAGAGCACTGAGAAGTAAATTGTATTTTTCATTGTGGTATACAGTCAGTATTGACAGGTGGAGGGGAGAGAGCACTGGGCCTGCAGTCAGGAAGACCTGAGTTCAAATCTAGCCTCAGACACTTAGAAGCTGTGTGACTCTGGGCAAGTCATTTAACCTCTATTTGTCTCAGTTTCTTCATTTGTAAAATGTGAATAATAATAGCACCTACCTTCCAGGGTTGTTATGTGGATCAAATGAAAGAATAATTGTCAAGTGTAGAGTGTCTAGCACAGTAGGAGCTGGATAAATGTCAGCTATCATTAGTATTGTATTATTTATGATGCTCAGTCAAAGGTGGTACTTGAAGTAATGGCATCAAGGCAAGCTCTCTGTTCACTACTCTATTCTCTCCCTTTTGGAGGTAAAAGTGCTAGAAAAATTCAAGAATCACTAGTTAATTATAATAAAAGTTCATTGCCATTCTCCTGCTCCCAATTGGAAATCTTGCTTCAGTTCTCTGAAGGGTTACCATTGTGACTGATCTGGGCCAAAAAAGGTGGTCCTAGGTGAATATTGGCATTGCTCCCACCTTTTCTCTAGCCTCTGGGTACCTACTTCAGGCCCCTCATCATACTATACTTATGCCATTCTAGGTCTGTTATCTTTAGCTTCATGAAATTCTCTGCCCACTAGGAACTAGGAATTGCCAGACCCATCTCGTCACTAACATTTCCCTTTTCTCTATCTCAGTCCCACAAGATTCATTTATCCGCTAGAATAACTGAAAACATCATGTTATGTGTCCAGATAGTTGAGGCTTTCTAGATATAGTGTTCTTCCTCTTTGTTAACTGAACCATCAGAAGATCCAGTGGAAAGAATTTCAGCCTGAGTGGAACAGGAAGGTGATGCTACAGCAGACAACAAATATCTGACCAAGGAAAACCTCTTTGAGACTCCGTGCAGATGTCTTTGAGACTACTTGCCAAGAAAAATTCCCTACTTGTCTTCAGTGATGTGGAGAGACTACTTGCTCAGAGATTATCTCGAAAAAAGAAAAGTTGTCTCCCCCTACACACACACACACACACACACACACACACACACACACACACACACACATATTTATCTATAACCTGTAGCTGTATCTATATCTGTGGCTAATTATATCTATATATCACATATATATATATATATATATATATATATATATATTTTATCTATCAACCTATCTATAGAAAGAGAGCAAGAAGGGGAAGGTGACTAGATGATGTCTAAACTTCTAGCTCCAAACTCTTGTTACATCATGAGATATCTGGGGACAGGTAAGACTGTAGTGCCCTCAGAACTTGTAAGAGTGGCATATTTGGAGGTAAAATAGATCACAGAACTCATCTAGACCAACCTCTTCAATTTTACAAATGAAGAAACTTGCAAGAGTCTTGTTCAAAGTTAAAGTGGGTAAATGACTTTTGGTTCCAACTAGGCAAATATCTGACCTAGACAGTCTTTGAGAATACTTTCCAAGGAAATGTCCCTACTTGTCCTCAATGGTATGGAGAGACTACTTGCTCAGTGAGAGACAAAAACGGGGAAAAGCGTGCATACACACACACACACACACACACACACACACTCACACACATGCACATACACTCACATACATGCATACACACACGCACACACACACAGGCATGTACTTTGTCACTGACCTGTCCACCTGCTTGACTTGACTGCACATTTTCAGGGAAGAACTGCTTAGTCAGAAATTCAGAGACTAGCTGTATGGCCATGAAAGATGCTTTGGCTGGAAGGTTTTAAAATATACTACCCAGCCCCAAGGCTTCAGAGACTGAATGTTTTGCCCTGGGTTCTGACTTGTGGTGACTTGTGGGCCTCATTAATCCTCAGCATTGAAAAGGGGACAGACAGCATAATCAATTCCATGTCATTCATGTGTTATCTGAACACTGAAAACAGAGGAAGAAATCCATGTGGCCAAAGGTCTAAGTGTTGGGTCCTTCAGAGTTTCCATGAGAACAACAGAGCCTCACCTCCCCAGTGATTCATTCTCTTGTATACTCAACCTATCAGCCACCCACATGATGTGATTTGCTGGACTCAATTAACAATAATTAAAATAGTCAACATTGATAATAGCTCTTTAAAGTTTACAAGATACTCAATGTACATCATCTCATTTAAGCCTTGGGTTAATTCTTGAAGAAGGTATTTTTTCAGATGATACAACTGAGACTTGGAAAGATAACGTGCTGCCCCTAGTGATACAGTTAGCAACTTATTTGGGATAAATAGGATTTTTATCCAAGTCTCACTGACTCTAAAGTTCAGTTTCCTCTTCAGGGTAGCACACTTCTTTATAAAACAATTTCTCTAGGCAAAGATATAATTCTTATTGATCAAATGAAATAATATTCATAAATTTTTCAGTTGTGTCTGACTCATAATAGGCATTTAATAAAATTCTTGTTGTCTTACCCATACTTGCCTTGTGAGAGACTTCAAATCACATTACACATGTACATGTTTTCTACCCATTAGAATGTAAGATCCTTGAGGACAACAATCAATTCATTTTTGTCTCTTTTATCCCCAACCCTTAGCACAATTCCTGACACGTCGTAAGTGCTTCTTAAAACTGATTGATTTCATTCACTTCATTCGTTTGTTTCATTCATTCAGTTCCTTCAGTCATTCACCTTAGCGTGGCTCTGAATATCCTTCCCAACTGGTAGATTGATGGTTTGGTGTGAGAAGATCTTCAGCAAGAGTACAATCTCTCATGTTCCTCTTTGTGATCTACTAGGTTCTTGAGAGAGAAGGAATGAAGGAATTTGACAGTCAAATCCTTTAAGAAAATGTTGGAAGGAGGAAAAGGAAAGAAACAAACTTTCTCATCCCTTCCCCCTACCATCCCAGTTTCCATCTTCTCATGGAGGAACTGTAAGTGGAAGCTATAAGCCAGTCAGCTCTCTTAATGTTTCTGTTCCTCAAACACCTCACTCCAGCTCTCATCTCTTTGTGTGTGTTCATCTTTCATTGCCGAAGAAGACCATGCCATCAGAGAAATGATGACATGTTTTTGAGTGAGGGAGGGCTGTGCAGGTCACCAGCCTCACTTCTCCTCCAGAGTCATCTGAATCCAGTGACCTGGAAATGACCCAGGATGAGGCAATTGGGGTTAAGTGACTTGCAAAGGTCACACAGCTAGTGAGTATCAAGTATCTGAGATTTGAACTCAGGTCCTCCTCTCTCCTGCACTGGTGCTCTATCCACTGCACCACCTAGCTTCCCCTCCTGTCTCTTTACTTTTACACTGGCTGTCCCTCTTGCCCAGAATGCCCTTCCTACCTCCTCTCTGGGGTAGCTAGGTGGCAGTGCAGGGAATAGAGTGCTGGGCCTAGAGTCAGGAAAACTAATCTTCCTAATTTCAAATCCAGTTGCAGACACTTAAGGGCTATGTGAGCCTGGGCAAGTCACCTGACCCTATTTACTTCAGTTTCCTCATCTATAAGGCTGGAGAGGAAATGGTAAACTTCAGTTTCTTTCCCAGCAAAACCCCAAATGGGGTCATGGAGAGTCAGAGACAACTGAAAACCAACTCAACAGCAACCACCTCATCTCCCTGTCTCAGCTCCTCTGACCTTCCTTCAGGTGCAAACTAAAAATCCTACCTTCTGCAAGAAGCCTTCCTCAGTCCTCCTTAAAACTTAGTACCTTCTCTCTGAGATAATTCCTAATTTTATCATTGAGAGAGCTTGTTTGTATATAGTTGTTTACATGTTCTCTCCCCTATTAGATGGTAAGCTTGAGAACAGAGATTGTGTTTTCATTTTATCTCCAGTAGTGCCTTACATATGATTGATACATAATGCTTGTTGACTGATTAACTGACCCCACTTCTTATAATCCCTTAATTCCTTCAAAATTCTGCTCAAGCAACATCTTTTACAGGAAACCTTTCCTGATCTGTGCATCTGCTAGTGACTCCTCCCCAAACCATTTGCTCTGAGTTTATTTTGTATTCATTGACAGGAAGTAGAACTATGACTTCAGCTGGCATTGGGAATTCCTTGTTGAGAAAACTCCCTCTACCAATGCTTATAGGCAATGTCTTGGCTATATTTCAATTATATGTCAGCTACATCAACTTGATAGCACAGAGGATAGAGTGTTAGACAGAAGCAGAAAGAACCTAATACAAATTCAGCCTCAAATGCTAGGGTGATGATTACTAAGACACCTTTCAGTTCTGAACTTTTCCACTGTATAATCTTGGCAAATGACAAATTTTCATTTGGAGGCAGCTAAGTGATGCAGTGGATAGAGCACTGAATCTGTTATCAGGAAGACCTGAGTGAAAATCTAGTCTCAGACATTTCCTAAAAAGGTAAGCTCCTTGAAGGCAAGACTGGCTTACCCTTTTGTCTTTTTTTATCTCTAGTGCCTAGCCTACTGTCTGGTGCACAGTTGGAGCTTAATCAATGCTTATTTAAATTGAATTCTTGGGAGAAAAATTGTCTTAGGTAAGTAAGGTATAGTGTTAGCTTTTAAAGCTAAATTATTTGGGAAAATGAAATTTAGAAAGCAGTTGGGGAATCAGTGTTTATTACAGGGGCCAACTACAGAACAGCTCTCTGAGAAGAAAAGCAACTGTCTGACTGTCTGTCTCGGCATTCACTGAACTTCATGCTGGCAAAATAACCAAATGCTTCAAAGCTTTTTCTGGAAGGAACAAGAGAACTCTCAAGTTTGGACATCAGCTTAAAGGGAAGCCAGTAGAATTTACCACAGGTATATCTGTCACAGAAAGGCAGCATTCAAAAATGGCAATTTCCTCATTCAACATGGGGAGCCAGGCCTGTTATGAGTCTGCAAAAGGACTTAATTTGTGTTTAACTCCCTCCATAAAGTTTACAGTCCACTCCAGCCAGAAATCCAGATAGGCTTAAGCCTATAGCAAATCTCAAATGTTCCCTTGTCCTCGGTTTCTGACATGTGCCATGTGACTAGACCTACAGGAGATGGCATACATCCACTCAAAATGATCAACTGGGTTTTAATTACTTGACATTTGCTAGGGGAAGTGGGGAGAGGGAAGGAGGAAGGGAAACCCTTCCCAAATCAGAACTGTTTTGCAGAGTATTATTAAATTGTCACTGCCATAGGGAAATGATGGTCATTTCATGGGTTTCACATCATAAAAATAGTCTCATCAGCATAGAGATGAACTAAGGGCCTTGCAGCTCAGCATTATAACCAGAGTTTAAAAGTGTGATTGAGCTGACTTTCATAAGTAATAAAATTTGGTGGTGGAGAAATAAAGCTGCATAGTTTAAGAATGTGTTCCACAATCCATCCACACCTGAGCCACTTATGTTACAGGCTTTTCAGGTGCACCTGGAGAGGTGTGACCCTTGTTGATGAAGCTATAAGGCAGGCGGAATGTTAAGGACTTCGTTCTACCTTGGTGGATCCATTTCCTCATCTGTAAAATGGACTTGACTTGAAGATGATCACTAAGGCACCTTTCAGTTCTGACCTTCCAATTTTATACACTGTCCATATAAAAACATGAACAAGGAGAGGCTGTTTTGAAATTTGAAGACTGTAAAAATCTGTATAATGGGAACCATACTAGCACCTATTTACCAGGGTTGTTGTGAAAATCAAATGAAATAATAGTTGTAAAGGGCTCCGCACAGGCACCTGTCACTATTTCAGTGTTAGTTGTAGTTACTCTCCTTGTTACAGTTAGAATTATGGTTTCTGAGAATCAAAGCAGTGATGGATATACTATGCATCACTGATGTTCTAGGAAGAAAAGTATACCTGGTCTAGAGTGATCAGTTTCTTCATGGAAAAAACAGAAAGAGCCAGCCAGAGAGTCACTGGGATAACATCTTTCACAAAAAGGGTGGCTTGATGAATTACAATGAGATATAAAATTGGTGCAGATTTGAAAGCCTGAAAGATGGAGGCAGTCAGTTCCTCAATAAGCATTTATTAAGCTCTCGCCATATACCAGAAACTGTGCTAAACTCTGGGGATACAAAGAAAGGCCAAAATAGCCCTGCCTTCAAGGAGCTCATGGTCTAATGGGGAAGAAAACATCAAAATGATTATGTACATATAAGATAAACACAGGATAAGTAGGTGGTCCTCTCATGCACTAGCCTGCAGAGGATTAGGGAAGAACTCTTCTAAAAGATGGGATTTGAACTGATTATCAAAGGAAGTTACAGAAATGGAGGGTCAGAGGTGAGGAGGAAGGACTTTCCAGGTTTGGGTGTGAGCCAGTAAAAAAAGGGACAGAGTCAGAAATTAAAGCATCGTGCTTGAGAAATAACCAAGACTTCCTAGGCACGTGTAAGCTGTGTGTTTGAGCAATGGTGCCCTGGCTCATAAAGCAGGTCAAGGACCCTTTTTGACTGCTGGGGGTGTGGGGAGAGGAGTCACCATTTCCTTTTGCTATCATCCGCTGTCTCTCAACTACCACTACAAGAAATTGGTGGGACTATGGGAAAGCAGCTAATCCGATTAAGGAAAAAGTCTATCATAGCAAGCTGGCCTGGCAGTGGATTTGAGCAGATTTCTTTTTTCCTCTCTCGGTGGGGAAACACCTTTACTGAGAAAATCTAATGGAGAAAATTGAACTTTTAAGTAAAAGTGGTGTTTGATCTGATAGCTGCACTTCAGAGGCTGAGCAGCATGGCCCAGACCTAAGAGAGCTCAGGGAGAGGCTCTCTACAGGTCAAGGTTGTCTGGGGACAACTTTGACTGGAAGCAATTACATCTTCATCACCTGTCTTCCTCCCTCCCTCCTGCCCAGAGAGCAGACCAAAAGCAAAGTTCTTCCCTCACACAGTGAGAGTTTGGGGGAACTGGGAAGAAGGCTGCTCAGAGGGAAAGCTTCTTTGTTGGGGAAATGTCACACCTTAGTGCTTCAGGGACTTTTATTCTTTAAATTATAGTAACCTGCCACATGGATACCTCCCCAGGAGAGGGATCAAAGAATGGCAGGATCAGAGATTTAAGCACTGGATGGGACCTCAGAAGCCATTTTGTTCAATGCTATCATTTTTATATAAGTAAACTGAGGCACAAAGAAGTTAAAGGACTTGTCTAGGTCACACACAGTCTCTAAGTATCTAAGGAAGGATTGGAACTCAAGTCCTCGAACTCTGGGTCATTGATTCTTACAGGTTATCTTTTGGACTCGTCCTTTGGAGAAGGAATTTTTTTCTGCTATTTCACTCAGGAAATCCCAGAAAACTTTATATATGACATACTAGTTATCCTGTCATCTCTGTCTTTAAAGCTCCCATCTCACTCTTCTTAACTCCACCTATTCTCCTTCCTCCCAGGTAATCAGTACTTTTATGCTGCTTTATTCCTCTTGTAACAGAAAAAAAGTGATTTTTATTTTAAGCACAGCAAGGAAAAGAGTGAAAATCAGGAGACACAGGTTTTAGTTCTGGCTCCCCTCTTAACTGGCTCAGTGATCTCTGTCATCCTCCTAAGTTTCCGAAGATAAAGAGGTAGTTGAATGATATGAGCTGTAGGCAGTGTGGTATGGTGGAAAGAACACTGGATTTGGAGGCAAAGGACTTACATTGGAATCTCGTATCTTCCTCTTGCCACCTGTGGGACCTCTAATAAATCATTTGATGTCTGGTCTTCAGTTTTCTAATCTATAAAGTGAGGAGACCATATAAGATGTTTTCTTTTTGAAAAAAGTTTTATTGATGTCCTCTGTTTCTTACATCATCAGAGTTAGCCCCAGTAATCTTCCCCATCCCTACTTCCTGCGAGGGAGCCATCCCACATAAAAAATAGTATTTTTTCAAATGGTCAGCTGTGTTCTTTGTCCTTAGTTCTCTAAGAGTGACAATGACATCACTAGCATGAGGTCTTGACTTGCACATGAATTGGATTTGAGTGAGGCAGAGCTGCACAAAGACGTCAGCTTCGATTTCTTCTCCAGAGTCATCAGAAGCCAGTGGCAAAGCAAAAGTCAAGAAGACTAGTGATGGCCCAGGATGTCATGGGCAGCTAGGTGGTGAAGTAGATAGAACATCATGCCTGGAGTCATGAAGACTCATCATCCTGAATTCAAATCTGGCTTCAGACGCTTACTAGCTTTATGACCCTGGGTAAATCTCTTAATCCTGTTTGCCCTAGTTCCTCATCTGTAAAATGAGCCTTGAAGGAGATGACAAAGCACTTCAGTATGTTTGCCAAGAAAACCCCAAATGGGGTCACAAAGAGTCAGACTCAACTAAACAATAACAGCAAATCGGCACAACTGATCAATGCCTTGAAAAAAAGTCTGAAAACATGTGCGTAATAACTATGGACCTCCCTGTAGATAAAGGGTCAGAGGGAGGAGTTCCTTTCATATCTCTTCATTCAAATTCTGCTTTATCTTTATACTTTTGTTACATTCACTTTTGATTTTTTGGTGCCTAGTTCTTTTAATTTACATTGCTGTAGTTATAAATACCATTTTCTTGGGTCTACTTCATTTTACATCAGCTCATGTAGATCATTCCATGCTTTTCGATATTCATCACACACATTATTTCTAAGAGCATGGTAACATTCCACCATATTCATGTACCACAATGGGTTTAGCCATTCCCCAACTGACAGACATCTGCTTTGTTTCCATTTCTTCATTATCACAAAAAGTACTGCTATAAATATTTTAGCTTTCTTCTTATGGATGCTTTCCTTGGCATATGTGCCTTATACTAAATGACTTCTAGGGACCCTCCAAGCTCTAACTCTAAGACCTTGTGGTCTCTAAGTTCCCTTTCAGTTCTGAAAATTCCGTAAATCCGATGTAGGCTATTTTAGTCCCTTTCCCCACAGAGCAAAAATGAGTTAGACATGGTTTAGTCAAGAGTTCAAATCTGGCCTCAGATACTAAGTGTATGACCCGGAACAAGTCACTTAAATCCAGTTTGCCTCAGTTTACCCACATGTAAAATGGGTAAATAATAATATAATATAATAATAATAGACCCTACTTCCCAAAGATTGTTATGAGAACCAGATGAGATAACATTTGTAAAGTGCTTAGCATAATACCTGATACATAATAAGCACTCGGGCCACTTAAAATTGGTTGGTCAGTCTGCTTTATGGTTACAGGTATGGTCCAAAGGTAGCAGTATCTTTGTACCCCCTCCACGTAAGTGTAAGAGACTATTTGGAATAGATTAGACTGTGAACTTCTTGGAGGCAAGGGCTGCCTTTTGACTCTTTTGGCATCCTTGGTGCTTAGGACAGTGTTTATTTATTTAGTTAATTAAGTTGATTGTTGTCCACAGAGGAATAAAATGACATCGCCATGATAAAGTAAAGTTTCAGGGTGTCCAACTGTGGCTGATCAGACCAATATGAGCTCAGAATGCTCTACCACAGGTTGAGCACAGATAGTCTGTGTGCATATTTGGGGTGGATCCTCTAAATTTGCGTAAAGTGAAGTTTCAGGGTGTCCAACTGTGGCTGATCAGACCAATATGAGCTCAGAATGCTCTACCACAGGTTGAGCACAGATAGTCTGTGTGCATATTTGGGGTGGATCCTCTAAATTTGCGCATTCTACCTTTACTTGGTGCTGTCTCAATTCTACTTTGCTTATAGAACACAGCACCCTTTAGTATGAAGGTACATCATGCTAAGGGGTCCTGTGCCAGTGTCTCCCATGTTGCTCAGTCAAATCCATACTTCTTGAGAGAGACCTTGAGAGTGTCCTTGTATCGTTTCTTCTGACCAACATATGATCCGCCTGCCCCATGTGAGTTCTCCATAAAATAGTCTTTTTGGCAAGTACATATTTTGCATTCAAACAATGTGGCCAGACCATTAGATTTGAGCTCTCTGAAGCATAGACTGAATGCTTGGCAGTTCAACTCAAGCAAGGACTTCAGTATCTTGTACCTTATCCTGTCAGGTGATCCTCAGAATCTTCCTAATACAGTTCAAATGAAAGCAATTCAGTTTCTTGGCATGGTGCTGGTAGGCTGTCCATGTTTCACAGGCATACAACAATGAGGTCAGCACAACAGCTCTGTAGACCTTCAGTTTAGTAGTCAGTCTAATATCTCTTCTCCCTTCAATTTTTCTTTCAAGCTTCCCAAACACTGAACTAGCTCTAGCAACGCAGGCATCAATCTTAATGTCAAAGTGCATATCCCTGGAAAGTACACTGCCAAGGTAAGTGAACTTATTCACAGTATTCAAAACTTCTCCATTTGTTGTAACCAAGGGATCCATGTATGCATGATGTAGTGGTGGCTAATGGAGCACCTATGTTTTCTTGGTGTTAATTATTAGGCCAAAGTTAGCACAGGTAGCAGAGAATTTATCTATGCTTCGTTGCATTTCAGCTTCAGAGACTGCACTGAGTGCACCATCATCTGCAAACAGAAAATCTTGCACCAACACTCCTTCCACTTTTCAATTTCATGATGGCATGTTTGCCCTGGCTTTGGATAGTGTACAATGCTTTCATGCCTTCCCAGTCAGCAATGGAGTGAAATAAGGTTGTGTGCTTGCTCCCATGCTTTTTAGCATAATGTTTTCAATCATGTTGCCAAATGCTTTTAATGAGGTTGAACATGGCATCAAGGTCAACTACCGTACTGAGGGTAAATTCTTCAATCTTCCATTTAGTTAAGTAGGTACTTAATAAATGTTTATTGGCTGAATGAATGAATATTAAAAAAGAGCCCTGGATTTGGGACCAGGAAGATCTGGATTTAAAACCAAGTCTTTGAAATGAGGACTTCAAACCCCGCCTCAGACACTAGCTGAGGGATCCTGGGCAAGTCACTTAACCTCTGTGTGCCTCAGTTTCCTTATCTATAACTTGATAGAGTTGGATTTGATGGCCTCTAAGTTTTCTTTCAGTTCTAAATCTATGGGTGACTATTTCACCAGTGGTTTCTATGCTATTAATAAATGTTAAATTAATAATCTTGCTAATGATGAATCAATACCAGCAGAACCAGCATGTGGGACCTGCACTAGAACAGAAGGTACACCTGAGTACCACAAGCAATTAATAAATGTTTGTTGAATTAATCAAATAAATAATTATTTGAGCCCAAATCTCCCTATCTTACACAGAAATGGTCCTTTTCTCAAGTGAGTATGTTAAAGATAGAACTTGTTTGTTTGCTATTCTCATGACTTCCCTTGGCCTCAGTCATTTATAAGGGTTCATATTGCTGTTTACCAGATACTAAGGGAGGACACACACAGACCTTATAAATCACCAGTAAAATCAACATATAAATATTCAACTAGAATGGCTGCCACCAGAGAATAAAGCATTCAATAACTTAGAAATTCCTGTATTTATTCATAATTATGGAGATGCTAATACCAAAAAAAAATGGCTCTCTGACATCATAGAGGGATGTTTGTTTTGATGGGGGAGTAAATAAGGTAATGAATGATAAGTAAGTAAATAAGGTATAGAAGGAATACAAGAAAGAAAGTAGGCTTGATTCAATTCCTACCGGATCATTGTTTTTGTACCACCTTGGGGCAAGTCAACATTCTTGGCACTCAGTTTCATCATCTGTACAATAGAGGTTGAGTTAAATGACCAAGATGATACATAGATAGCTCTATTCGTATGATCCCATGATGGAGGAGGAAAAGAAGGGAAGGAAGAAAGGAGGATGAAAGGCAGATAAGGTTCACCTCTTTTAGAAAATCATCTCCATTTAATGAGACTTGGCTGGTGTGCTTCAATCAAATACCCCAAACCTCTGCTCTCCCTCAGTGGCAGGCTTATCATCACACAGACTATTTTTTAACTATACTTTCTGTCCTTATAGAGTTTGGAGGAAATTAGATCCATTAGACCTAATTGAATCCAAGTTTCTCATTTTTCGTATAAAGGAACTGAAAATCAGAGAGTTGAAGGAACAGGCTCATTGTCACACAGTGTTGTTGTCTAGTTATTTCAGTCATATCCAACTCTTCACGACCTTATTCGGGGTTTTCTTGGCAAAAATACTGGAGTTGCCATATTCTTCTCTAGTTTATCTTATAGATGAAGAAACTGAGGCATGCAGGGTCAAGTGACTTGCCCAAGGTCACACAACTAGTAAATGTCTGAGGCCAAATGTGAATGCAAGAAGATTCCAGGGCCAGCACTCCATTCACTGTGCCATCTAGCCACCCTTCTCACACAGTATGACAGTACAAATAACACTATATGAGAGGAGGAAGAAATTGGATCCCAAATTCATATCCATACCTTTTGACTCTAAGGTATCAGATAAATTTCAAAACCTGACATACATCCCATTGACTTTTTAAAGAAAAGTCATTCCCCATTCTCGAGAACTTCCAAAAACCATCTCCCTAATGCTTCTTTCTCTGATTATTCATTGTGTGTTTTATTTCCCTTTTTAGAGAATAATCTTTCAGCAGGCAGCCCTCCTCCATATATCCAAAGAAGATAATTGTCTGAAACCTAAAGAAACTACGCTGTGTCCAGTATAGTTACCAATAGTTTATCTGTGTTCATCTATATTATATTATATTATGTTCAATGTTAATCTGTATTATATTATAAGGATAGACCCCAACCTGCCTTTATAGAGCCTTTAGCCAGGAGATAATGGAATAATATTAATCAACTTGATTGCCCATTCTTTCCAATAAGAAACAAAAGAACAGAAAAGATTTTCAAATTCCAATTAGACCACTGAGGGTTAGGTGGCTCCTAAAAGATCAGGAATCTTTATTGAGGAAATAATTGGAAATGAGTTCTTTCCCCATTCTACTGCCCTTCCCCATTCCACCATATTAAATGAAATCATGATTAGGAGAGATAGAAATGATATAGAAAGAAGAGTACTGACCTTAGAAGTCAGAAGACATGGGCCTAAGCCTCATTTCTATCACTTCTTAGCTGTGTAAGCTAAAGAAAGTTATTTTTTCCCTAGGAGACAGCATAGTACATGGAAAGAAGACTGGATTTGGAGGCAGTGAACCTGGGTTTGACTCCCAAATATGCTACTTAAAACCTGTGTGAACTTGGGTTACTTCATCTCCCTGAGGCTTCCAAAAACCAGCTCCCTAATTCTTCTTTCTCTGATTATTCATTGTGTGTTTTATTTCCCTTTTTAGAGAATAATCTTTCAGCAGGCAGCCCTCCTCCATATATACAAAGAGGGTAATTGTCTGAAACCTAAAGAAACTACGCTGTGTCCAATTTAGTTACCAATAGTTTATCTGTGTTCATCTATATTATATTATATTATCTGTAAAGAAAAGGAGTTGGCATAGATTATCTTTGAGGTACTTTTCAATTCTAAATTTAGAATTCTACAATCCTAAGCCTCAGTCTCATATAAAATGAGGCAGTTAGATGAGATTTCCCTTCTAGCCCTAACATGCTATGATTCTATAGAAGCATAAGTTATAAAGAATTACATAAAAAGTCAAATCTGCAACTAGGAGTTCAGGTACCTGGGGCAAATTAAGTTGAGTAAATGAGAAGAGAGAGGGTGTTGATGCCAAGGATGTGCTGGAGTCAACTTGAACCAGCTCGAGAGAACTAATTGTTAAATTTTTGTGTGAGCTTTTACTCTGTAGAATTCAGCAAGCTGACAAATACTATAAGTCAGAACTTGATTTGTTGACTTGTCTAAGTTTAAGAAAGTGATGAAGAAAGTGTTACCAAGTAAATTCATCCTGAAAAGATATTGTGCATACATTTTTCCCCAAAGAACCAGATATTAAGCATTTAGCAGCACAGTCTAGACTATTAACACTCTTTTGAGCAGTTGAGGTAGACTAGAAAAAGAAAAAAGGTCTTAAGAACTGGGATACTTTCCTCAATTGATAAATGGTCAAAGGATGTGAACAGGCAGTTTGAGGGGAAGAAATTAAAGATATCTATAGTCATATGAAAAAATGCTCTAAATCACTATTGATTAGAGAGATGAAAATTGAAACAACTCTGAGATACCACATCACACCTATCAGATTGGCTGACATGACAAAACAAGAAGATGACAAATGTTGGAGAAGATGTGGGAGAGTTGGAACATTAATTCATTGTTGGTGGAGCTGTGAGTTGATCCAGCCATTCTGGAGAGCAATTTGGAACTATGCCCAAAGGGCTACAAAAATGTGCAAACCCTTTGACCCAGCAATATTACTTCTAGGACTATATCCCAAGAGATCATAAAAATGGGAAAGGGTCCCACATGTACAAAAATATTTATAGCAGCACTCTTTGTGTGGCCAAAAGCCAGAAAGCAAGGGGATGTCCATCAATTGGGGAATGGCTGAATAAATTATTGTACATGAATGTAATGGAATACTATTGTGCTATAAGAAATGATGAACAGGAAGACTTCATAGAGGCCTGGAAAGACTTCCATGACCTGATGCTGAGTGAAAGAAGCAGAACCAGGAGAACTTTGTACACAGCAACAACCACAGTGTGTGAGAACTTTTTCTGGTACACTTAGAACTTCAATACAAGGACTTAAAAAATTTCCAGTGGTCTTTTAAGGCAAAATGCCTACCACATCCAGAGAAAGAACTATGGAATTCAGTTGCAGAATGTAGCAGATCATTTTCTTTTGTATTACCTTTTGGTTTGTTATATGATTTCTCCCATTCATTTTAATTCTTCTATACAACATGACTATGGTGAAAATATATTTAATAGGAATGAATGTGTGAAACCTATATAAAATTGTATGCTGTCTGAAGGAAGGAGGGGGAATGGAGGGGAAGGGAGGGAAAAAAATCTAAGTTACATGGTAGTGATTGAACAACACTGAAAATAAATAAAAGAAAAAAATTATAAAGAACTGGAATTCTTGAGGAAATTGGAGGCCAGAGTGTTGAAAAGGAAAAGGGTTAGAGAGTAAGCCAAGGATTGAACTTATTTGAAAAGAGAGAGTGACCTGGAGGACAGATGACAGCTCTAAGGTTCTGGATAGGATCCAAGACTTCCAGTGTGTATTGGCATTAGATCTGAAAGTATCATTGAGGAACTAGAAGCATACTAACTCCTTTTCCTAAACCTGTGTGTAGGTGGTGTGGGAAAAGAGCGACCAGTCTTGGAGATGTGGTGTCCACAGAAGAATTCTATGTTTCAGTGAGCATTCAAAAATGGAAGGAAAGTCAAAGAATAAGATTTAGAATCATAAATTTGAGATTAAAAGGAAGATCAGAGATTCTTTATTTCAGGGGTTTTTAACCTTTTCTTGCATGTCACACATCCCTTTAGCTGTGTGGTAAAGCCTCTAGACTTCTCAGAACAATGTTTTTTAAATAAATGAAATACTAAATTTCAGTTAGAGATTACTAAACGTAAAGATGTGAGATTTTTTTGCCCCATGCAAGTTCCCCCAATATCCATCCATGGGCCCCTGGTTAAGAATCTATAATCCAATCCAATTCCCTCGTTTGGTAGATAAGGAAAAGGAGATAAAGTAATAGGTAGATCATGACCATAGAGATATAGTGACTTGCATAAGGTCATACAGTTAATAAGAAACAGAGTCAGTAATAGAACACAGACTCTCTACAACTACATCCAGTAAGATTTCTACCATATCCTATTAAAAGAAGGGTTCAATAGGTGAAGTGGAAATTGACATCAGAAGAAAATGAGGACTAGAGAGAGTTAGTATAGAATTAACTGAGACAGGATGGAGAGAGAGTAGAGTCATTGATGGATATGTCAAGATAGCCATCACAAATCCACTTTGCCACTAATTCTGAAAAGGTCCTCAGGCCAGGTATTGCATAAGGGTATATGTTGGGAAGGGGATGGAAGGGGTAAGGAAGGAGATTCATTCAACCTTGATGTGGCAGGTAGCAAGAAAGAAAGGGAGGACTTTGACGGTCATGGGACCTACTTCTAATAGAATGTAAATTGTTTGTTCCATGAATGGTACTTGGCACATAGTAGAAGTCAATAAATATTTGATTGGTAATTGATTCATTTATTGGGCAGCCAGGGGTTGGGAGAGAGAGGAGGGAAAGGATTGGGTCTACCAAGCAACAAGTGCCAAGGTGAGAAGCACATCCCCCAGATAAGAAATGGCTTCTCATTCCTCTCCCCTTCTCCATTCTTCCATGCTCAAACCTGGAGCAGAAACCCAATTTTTAAAAGCCAATTCTAATTCTGTCAACAGTAGCTGGCTTGCCTTAGAAGTAGGGTTATCTTCATATGGTGGAGAGAAACCTGAACTGTAAATCCAAGACAGTTGAAGTAGATTACCCAAAATTATTAAGTGAATCAGTGTGAGTAGAAACCACACTAGAACTTCTCCTGCCCCCATCACCCTTGTTCTGGTGAGGCAGAGCCCTGTCTCACATAAACAGCAGAAATAATACCCTTAGCTAATGGTAAAGTACATCATAGAAGAATATTAGCAATGATTGTAACAGTACTTGACTGTATCAAGCATTTGATGATATTACGAAGAAATCTGGCAATTGTACTCTCACTTGATCAGCACAGTAGGCTGTAAATTTGGCAGAGCGGGCATCACTATCCACATTTCACAGACCAGGGAATCAAGACTCAGAGAAGTTAAGAGGGTTGACAGAGATTATATAGCTAGGAAAAAATCAAGACTTGCTTATTTGTGTTTCTCTAATTAATTATAAGGAGGTTGGGGACAACTCTTCTCTTCTCCCTTCCCCCTCACCACTGAACCACTAGTTATCTCTATAAATGAGTCAGTTAACAAATACTTATTAAGAGTTTCCTATATGCCAGGCACTGTACTAGGAGCTGGGGACCTCACTTTTGCCTCCTGGCTTCTTCAAATCCAGGCTAAAATCCCTTCTCCTACAAGAAGCTTTTCCATATCCCCTTAATGCTATAGGCTACTTTCCATTGATTATCTCCAGTTTCTCCTGTCTAGATCTTGTTTGTACCTAGTTGCTTGTACGTTATCTTCCTCTGTTGGCTGTGCGCTCCTTGGGAGCAAGTCTTTTGCCTTTTCTGTCTTTTGGCTTTCTTCCTATCTTCTATGCCTGGAATATAGTAGGCACTTAAAAATGTTTTTTGATAGACTGAGGGTACAAAAAAGGAATTGGGGAAATATATCTTCTAACCATGGGATGGATGTGAGAATCTGTAGATGACTGGGTACACACAGGATATGCACAAAATAGATGGAAGGCAATATGATGGAGGGGAGGGACAGTTCATATTAGAGTAGAAATGGAAGTTATAGATTATCTAGTCTACCTCATTTTGCAAATACAAAAATGGGGGTTCAGATAATGTATATGACTTGCCCAAGGTGACACAGATAGCAAAAAACATAGCTAAAATACTGTGCAAGTTTCTGGGGCTTTCAGTCATGTTTCTTTGCTGACAACAAACAGAGAGGTCTGCCTGGTACCTTAGGAATCTGTGCTCGGCTTTTCTTCACAAACATTTTTTGTTGTTGTTGTTAAAAAGTATAGCAAGAAGCTCATGTGCTCAATTTATTAATTTAATTTAACAAGCACTTTTAAAACATCTACTTAGTGCTAGGCAGGCAGCTAAGTGGCGCAGTGGATAGAGAGTCAGACCAGGAATTAGGAAGCACTCCTCTTCCTGAGTTCAAATCTGACCTCAGATAGCTACTAGCTATGTGACCTTGGACAAGTCACTTAGTCATGTTTGCTTCAGTTTCTTCATCTGAAAATGAGCTGGAGAAGGAGACAGCAAATTACTCCACTATATTTGCCAAGAAAACCCCAAATACAATCAGAGAGAGTTAGACATGACTGAAATGATTGAATAATGAAAACTTCTAAGTACAGTGCTTGATGCTATGGATATAATGGCAGAAATGAAACATCCTGCCCTCAAAGAGATGACATTCTACTAATGAAGAAAAATGCACATGAGTAAGAAATATAGCACAACTTTATAAATATATTTTATATATGTATAAATGCATGTCATAACATACATGATATATGACATTCATAAAGCTGTGCCTGTTTTTTTTCTATATTCCCATGTGCTATATAGCACATATTATATATACATATAGTTTACATATAGCATTTGTATCATTATATAAACTTATAGTTTATTATATAATATATGTTAATAAATTATATATAGTATGATATATATCATATAAAACATAATATACTATACTATATAATAAATTATATAGTATAGTATATACTATATAATTAGGTATTCATATATAGTTTATATATCCTAGAGTATTTATAATCCATATTGAATATTTTAAATATTTGTTTATGGTTTCTATACATATCATATAGTATTCACAGCATAATGTAAATATGCTATATTCATATATAGTTTGTATATTGTATAGTATTTCTAGCTTATACAGTATATATTTGTATGTTATTTATATTTATATGATATACATTCTATTTATATATGATATATCTGTAAATATACTAGTATATAATAATACATATTTGTACACATTTATATATACTAATATATATTTTAATAAAAAATAATTTGTAGAGGGGAGGATATTGATAACAAAGGGAGTCAAAAAAGGCCCTTTCTGGGAGCTAAGCCTTAAAGAGAGTTAAAGAATTCAAAAAGACCAAGATGAGAAGAGATAATGTTCTAGCATGTACAAGATGGGGAGGAATGTCTAAATAACAGCTGATCTGAGAGGGGATGGAGCCAAATGGCAGAGTAGAAGCAGGGACCTGCTTGAGCTCCCCACCCGAAAACCCTCAAAATACCTGTAAAAATGACTCTAAACAAATTAGAAAACAGCAAAAGCCACAAAATGACAAAGTGAAAACAGACTTCCAGTCCAAAACAATCTGGAAGGGTCTATTGCACCAGGTTCAGAGTGGAGCACAGCCTGGCAGAAGACTTGCTGGCCCAGAGAGGACTGGAACAGGCCTCAGGGTGCTGAATTACTGGCAGCTGCCATGATTTCCAGACTTCTCAACCCATAAACACCGAAAACAACTTCAAAGGTCAGTGGAATAGCTCTCTTACTTGGGGGAGAGGGGAGTGTGGTCTGGCCCCAGTCCCAGCCCCCAAGTGGCGGCAATCACTGCCTCAGCAGTTGCTGCTCCTGCAACTCTCCACCTACAGATAGTGAGGGAATGGAGTGACTAATCTAGGTCACAGTCCAGAGTGGCAGTCTGGACTAAGAAGGAATATTGACATGGCAGAGTTCGTAGTGGCTATGGAGAGGGAATTCTACTTGCAATTCCAGGGCAGAAAAGAATGCTTGTGGTTGCCCACAGACCAGAGCACAGTCCAGGAGAGGAGTAAACACCTCTCCTTTGATCATACTCCTTTGGAGGTTATGAGAATTCATAAGTCATTGGAGATATCTCTGAAAGCAACTGCACAAAACTCATGAAACTTGGGGAAGTACACCCTCCACTTAACAAAGAACTCAAAAGTCAAGTAATTGGCTGGGAAAATGACCAAAAGGAGGGAGGAAGGGGAGTAAGACTATAGAAGGTTGCTTTCTTGGTAAAAAGGTATTTCCTAATATCCTTGGGGATGAGGAAGATCAAAGCATACAAATAGAGGAAGATAGTAAAGTTTAAGGCTTCTAAATCCAAAGCCTCCAAGAAAACTATGAAATGGTCTCAGTCCATGAAAGAGCACCAAAAGGATTTTGAAAATTAAGTAAGAGAAGTAGAGGAACAATTAGGAAGAGAAAATGAAAGCAATGCAAGAAAATCATGAAAAACAAGTCAACAGCTTGCTAAAGGAGATGCAAAAATGCTGAAGAAAATAACACCTTTAAAAACAGACTCACCCAAATGGCAAAATTTATTACCAAGGCAATATTCATAGCACCAATGACAACTATGAATATATGGCCATAGTTCTGAATTACAAAGTATAACATACCCTCCACATAGAAGGCTGAAGAAAAGCATTTTTTCAAACACCAGAAAGTCAAATCCCAATCAAGAAGCCAATACACGTTAGCACTGCAGAAAACAACACCATTCTCAAAACTCTTCCCCACCACAACCCCTGATGGGATCTTCCCACAAAAAATACTCTCAACACAGTCTGCCTGTGCCCTGTCTCTTCTCTGCCCTAACTGCTCTCACCAACTTCCTCTCAACTCTGCTCCACCCTTCCAATTCCACCTGTTCAGCAAACTCCTCCCACCATATGTGACTTAGGCTTCCACGTGATTTAAGCAGGTCACATGGGTCTATTAATGGGTGGGAAAGATCTTCAAATTAAGCAAAAATATTGACAATACACAAATGAGGTCCAAAAAGCCAATGAGAGAAGAATGCTTAAAAAGCAAAATTGTCTAAATGGAAAAGAAGGTTGGTCCACAAGTTCACCAAAGAAAATAATTCCTTAAAACTTAGAATGGAGCAAATGGAAGCTAATGACTTTATGAGAAATCAAGAAATTATAAAACATAACCAAAAGAATGAAAACATAGAAAACAATGTGAAATATCTCACTGGAAAAACAACTGACCTGGAAAATAGATACAGGAAAGATAATTTTAAAATTATTGGGCTACTGAAAAGCATGATGAAAAAAAAGAACCTAGAAATCAACTTTCAAGATATGATCAAGGAAAACTGCCCTGATATTCTAGAACAAGAGGGTAAAACAGAAATGGAAAGAATTCCCTAATCACCTCCTGAATGAGAATGCAAATGGAAAATTCCTAGGAATATTGTAGACAAATTTCAGCGTTCCCAGGTAAAGAAGAAAGTATTACAAGCAACCAGAAAGAAACAACTCAAATATTGTGGAAAATCAATCATGATAACACAGGATTTAGCAGCTTCTACACTAAGGTATTGGAATGTGATATTCTAGAGGTCAAAAGAGGTAGTATTTTTAAAAAGAACCATCTACTCAGCAAAACTGAGTATAATACTTCAGTGGAAAAAAGGAATTTCAATGAAATAGAGAATTTCCAAAGCTTGTTGAAAAGACCAGAGGTAAATAGAAAATTTGACTTTCAAATGCAAGAATCAAGAGCAACATAAAAAGGTAAACGGGAAAGAGAAATCATAAGGGACTCATTAAAGTTGAACTGTTTACATTCCTACATGGAAAAGTGATATTTGTAACTCATGAGACCTTTCTCAGCATTAGGGCAGTTAAAGGGAATATATATTTTATATATGTGTATGTATGTGCATATATGTATATATATATATACATAAATACACATATGTGTATATATGTGTGCTTTATATGTATGTGTATATTACGTGTGTGTATGTGTAGACAGAGGGCACAGGGTGAGCTGAATATGAAAGGGAAGATACCTAAAAAATAAAATTAAGTGTGGAGAGGAATATCCTGGGAGAAAGAGAAAGGGAGAGGTAGAATGTAGTAAAATCATCTCACATAAAAGAGGTGACCAAGAGCTTTCCCAATGGAGAGGAAGAGGGAGGAGGTGAGAAGGAGTAAGCAAGTCTTACTCTCATGGGATTTGGCTTAAGGAGGGCATAACTCAAAGTCAATTAGGTATGGAAATCTATCTTACCCTGAAGGAAGTAGGGGGGAAGGGGTTAGGAGATTAAGAATGATAGAAGGCATAGTAGATGGTGGGAAGGGGTCATCAGAAGCAAACACTAATGTGAAGGGGAAGGAATGGAATAAATGGAGAGCAGGACAGGATAGAGGAAAATGTGATTAGTTTGTTGCAACATGACTGTTATGGAAGTGTTTTGCATACCTACACATGTATGATCTATATCAAATTGCTTGCTTTCTCAATGAGGGTGGGTGGGGAGGGAGGAAGGCTGAGAATGGGGATCTCAAATCCTTTATAAATGAATGTTAAATATTGTTTTTGCATGCAACTGGGAAATAAGATGTCCAAGCAAAGGGGTACAGAAGTCTATCTTACCCTATGGAAAGTAGAGGGGAGGCAGATGGGAGAAGGAGGATAGAACTGAGGGTAGATTGGAGGAAGGTGTGGTTGGGGTGCATTCTGTTCTGGATGGGAGAAGGGGAGAGATGGGGAGAAGATTTAAAGTTCAAAATCTTGTGGAAGTGAATGTTGAAAACTGAAAATAAATAAATTATATAATAATAGCTAATCTGAAAAAGAAGGTGACATTTGTTCTTAGTCCTGAAGGAAGCTAGGGATTCTGAGAGGTGGCAGTGAGAAAGGAGAGCATTAAAAAGAAAAGAGAAGATGGAGCATCAAGAGAAACCACAAGTAAGCCAATATGACTGGACTAAGAAATGCATGGAGGGGAAGGCTGTGTAAGAAGATTGAAAAGACAGAAAATAGTCACATTATGAAAATCTTCAGGTCTCAAAGAGAAGAGTTCATTTTAGATTCCATAGAAATCAGGGAGACACTGAAGTTTATAAGGCAGGGGAGGAGTGACAATACCAAATCACTTTAGAAAAAATCCCTTTGGCATCTATATGAAGGATGGATTAGAATGGAAAGACAGATGAAGCAAAACCAATTAGGAGACTAAAATGCAAGATTGCCAGAGATCAGGTGAGAGGCAATGAAGACCTAAACTAGAGTGGTAGCTATGTAAGTCAAGAAAACAGAATGTATATCAGAAATGGTATAGGAATAAAAATGACCAAATTTTGCAGAGATGTTGTTCCTTTGTGTCTGATTCTTTGCAACACCATTTGGGGTTTTCTCAGCAAAGATACTGGAATAGGTTGCCATTTTCTTTTCCAGCTCATTTTACAAATGAAAAACCTGAGGCAAACAGGGTTAAGTGACTTGCCCTGGGTCACACAGCTAGTAAGTGTCTGAAGTCAGATTTGAATTTAGGACGATGAGTCTTCCTGACTCCAGGCCAGGCACTCTCTCCACTGCACCACTTAGGTGCCATAATCAGATTTTGAAATTGACTATTTATTACATATAGAGGGCAATGATTTGAAGATAACACTGACATTATGAATATGGGTTGCTGGAAGGTCTTGATGCCTTCCATGGTAATAGAGAAGTTCAAAAGACAAGTGGATTTGGGTGGGGAAGATACTTTCTGATTCAGACACACACTGAATTTTCAAAGTCTACAGGAGATTCAGCTTGAAATGTCATGCTGGTAGTTTATGATGAAAGACTGGAGCTCTGGAGAGAGACAATGACTAGATATAAAGGTCTGGGAGTCACCTGCCTAAAAATTATAATTGAACGTACAGGAGTTGATGTGTTTATCAAGTGACAGAATATATGAAGACTGATGGAAGAAATTAGGAATGTTAAATCTGGAGAAAAGAAGGGGATGGGTGGAGATTATCTCTCAACAAGTACTTGAAAGTCTGTCAGATAGAAAGGGGACTCATTCTACTTGACCCCAAAGGGCAGAAGTAGGAGTAATGGGTGGGAGTGTCAATGCAAATTTATGTTTGGTGGTGACCTCCCAAAGTGGAGTGTGCTGCTTTGGAAGATGGTGGGTTTTCCCTCATTGGAGGGAGGTCTTCAAGCAAGGATGTTATACATGGGATTATCTTTCAGGGATGAGCTGGATTAGATTACCACTGAGACTTCTTGTTACTCAAAAATTTCTGTGAAATATTCTGTGAATTACCACACTTTCAGAGAATAACTTCAAAGGATATCCGGATAATTGGATGGACGATGAAGTCGGGAGTCAACAAATCTAATAAAAATGAAATTTAGTAGGGAATAAATCTACAATCTTACATTTGTTTAAAAAAACAATTATACAAAATGCAGGATGGCAGAGAAATGGAGAGGGATCATATTGTAGAAAAAAGATGCAGAGTGTTTTGAACACTACATTCAATGAGTCAACAGTATGATCTGACTGCCAGTAGGGTCTTAAAATGGATTGACAGAAGTAAATGTCCAAAATGATGGACATGTAACTCCTTCGTTGTGATCAGATCACAATAACAGCATTACATTGCATTCTGGGCACCACGTTTTGGGAAAAACATTAGCATTCTTCAGTGTGACCAAAAGTGTGAGACAAGGATAATACTGTAGCATTCAGAACCCTTAGGAGCATTAAAATCAGCTGGTTCAATCCCATCATTTCAGAGATAAGAAAATTGAGGATGAGAAAAGTGAAGTAATTTGTCTAAGGTTATCCAAGTGAGAGAATCTGAATTCAAACTCAGATCTTTTCATTCCAAATTTACTAGATAACCCATGACATCACAGTTTCCCTATTCTATCTGAAAATCCATTGAAGGAAAAGGCAATGCTTAGCTTAAAGAAGTCTCTAAGCAAGGTCTCAAAATAGGCAAAGGTTTTTCATTGTGGGAGAGGGATTAAATCTATTCTTCTTGGTCCCTGAAGACAGAATTCAGAACCATGAGTGTACAGTTCCAGAAAGACATATTTAAGCTGACTATGAGAACCAAAACAAGCTTGACAAGAGTTCTCCAAAAGTGAGAAGGTCACCTCCATAAGTTATGGTTCTCTCTTATTGTAGGGCTTCAAGAAGATGCTGGATAAACCACTGGTTGGAAATAGGGTAGAGAGGTTCTTATTTAGATACTTGGCTGTGAAACTAAAAGACCTCTGAAATCATAGGTTTCAGTTACAGGCCTATATGTGCAGGTTTGCTTTAGCCCCAGGTAAGAACACACCTTGTCTCTGCCCCACTTCCTTCTATCAAGACCAACACACTCTGGACAAGACCTCCAGTTATCAGCTGCCCTATGGGTCAAATCACTATCTCTGTGACTCCCCATACCAAAACTTTATTCCTTGACTATAATTCCCTGGCATGTATAATGTCCCTCATTAGAATATATATTCCTTGAGGGAAGAGAGTAACTAAGTTTTGCATTTGTATTATCAGGGCTTTGCATATGACAAAACTAATAAATACCTCTATCATTTTTTTATTTATTCATTCATTCATTCATTCACCCTGACCTACCTATAGGGGAAGGGATCAGATGAGGAGGTGATTTCCTTAGATCAATTCTATTTTAGCGCCAACTTTGTCTAAATTTCGGGACCATTTTCTATTCGTGCATATCTTGGGACATGAAGGGGCTCCGTGTCAGTGTGAAAAATGATGGCATTGATTTCTGTCAAATTCATTTCCTGATGGAGTTACTGATATAACCCTGTTCATTACTTTTAGGTTCCTTTTTGGGGCATACTGGTTAAATTAACATTGTTTGATATTGTTTACCTATGATAATAGCATAAGAATTACAATAAGAATTAATAATTATTCAGTTCTTTGAGGTTTGTGAAATGCTTTCCTCATAATATGAAACAAAGATTATTAACCTCATCTTTACCCTCTTTGCTTTTTCCATTATACTAACTCACTTGGTGATCCTCCAGCTCTCATTAGTTGAATTATTGCCTCTATGCAAATGTTTACTGGATCCAGATATCCAGCTCCAGTATTCAAAGATCTTCAACTACCCCACCCTTCTTTCCAGTCTCCTTGTACCTTCTACCCCTTCCACACACTGTAATCCAGTCACACTGGCCTCCATATTATTCCTTGTACAAGACACTGCATCTCCAGACTCTGGGTATTTTCACTGCCTGGAATGCTTTCCCTCCTCATCTCTGTCTGCTGGCTTCCTTCAAAACTCAGCTGAAATTTCACATTCTTCCAAAGGCCTTTTCCCTTGCCTCTTCCCCCACTGCTAGTGCCTTCCTTCTGAGATAATTTCCCATTTTTGCTGCATGTATTATATAAGTATAATTATTTATATGTTGCCGCCCCCATTAGAGTGTGAGCTGATAAATATGATTAATAGGAATGTTTATGTAGAGCCTATATCAGATTGCACATCATCTTAGGGAGGTGGTGGAGGCAGGAAGAGAAAATTTAAAATTTATGGACGATATTGTTGAAAACCAAAACTAAATAAATTTTAAAAATAAAATGAATTTTTAAAAAAGAATGTGAACTGATTCTTAATAGTGTTTTCAAAGCTGGAATTTGAACCCAGACCTTCCGCTGCTGGCCTCATTGTCCTCTTTCCCTTCCTTACCCCTGTTCCATCATGTTATCTCTCAGTCACTTTTATATATAACATTCTGACCTTTATTGTCCCTTGTCACAGGTGCCATTTTATGTTCTCAGTCATGAAGCTCTTGGGGCCGCTCTATAGAGTAGGATCAGGAAGGTTCAGAAAGATGAAGCAGTGACCTCTTCCAGCTGTGTTGTGAACTCATGTTGTGGCCATAGGCAAAGTCCTTCAAGTTCTCTGCTTATATTTCCTTATTCATGAGAGTAGGAAAATAATGTCTGACCTACAGTATCTTATTTGGGGATCAAATGAGATAATGTATAGGAAAGTGCTTTGGAATGTATAAAGTACTTTACAAATGCAAGACATTATTTTTGATGGGAAAAAAGCTTCTAGGTTGTTAAGACAATTTTTCAGTGCATTGAACTGGTGGTGGCTTAGTTTCTCATGAAATTGCTGGCACATGTCTACAATATAGTTGAAAAAACTCAGGATATAGAGTCAGGAGGCCAAGACTCAATTCCCTGTTTTTACTATCTACCTTGGTCTTGTACATATCATGTCTCCCTGTGACTCAGTTTCCTCAATGAAAAATGGATATGATAATAAGAACAGGTGTTGTTTATAGAGCATTTTAATTTTTGCCCTGCCCTTCATATATCTTGAATCACTGCATCTTCACAACCCTATAGAACAGAGGATTATTGTTCCCATTTTACAGATAAGAAAACTGAGCCTCAGATCACAGAACTGGTACATTTATGTGACAGCAGTTGAATCTAGGTCTTTCTAACTCTAAATCTAGCACCCTGTCCACTATTCTACACTACCTTATTCTATTATCATGTCTACTCAACAGACACGGAGGTTGTGAAGAGTGTGAAATGAGATAATGTGATCCTATCTGTTTGACCTCATGGTGGAACTGGCATTTGGTTTTGAACAGACAGAAGCAGAAGATCATGGGTATAGAGTATAGAGCTAGAAACCAGATACCTTATAGATCACCTGGTTCAAATTCTTCCTTTCATAAATTGGGAAACTGAGGCACAAGGAAATGAAATGACCTGCTCAAGGTTATTCAGTTAATCAGAGGCAGAGCTGAAGAAATTATTTCAAGTCACCTAGAGATGAAATATTAAAAGCTATGTATCTTGGAAGTGGATCACAAAAACATTGTATGTTTCTTTTGTTTTTTAAATGTTACTATTGCCTTCTGCTTTGTATCACAGTAATTTCCATCTATTTCCCATCACCACCATTCAATAAGCTCTCACTTAGAACACAGAAAAACAGTCAAGCAAACCGAGTATCACAGTGAACTTGACAAAAGGTAGGCAACAGTCTATACTGGTAGTTTCCCCCTCTCTGAACTGTAAGAAAGAGATTTCCACATCTCTTTTCAGGGCACAGGTACAATTACTCCACATTGGCCTTAGGGGTTTTTTGTTTACGTAATTGTAGTCCTTATGTATCTCGTGCTGGCTCTGTATCAGCTTCTCTAAGCCTTTCCATGTTTCTCTGAATTCCTCCTATCTGTATTTCTTATGGCATAATGATATGCTGGTACATTCCTACTCATACTCATGTCTCTCAAATGATATAAGCAATACAAATGTTAATTAATGAGTTCCCCCACCCCGCCCCCTTGTTTCCAGCTTTTTTTGCAACCATGAATAGTGTTGTTAGGAATATTTTGGTCTTTGACCTCTTTAAGGTGCACACCCACCAGAGACATCACTGTGTCAAGGAGCATAAATAAGTTAGTGCTTTTCTCATATAATTCCAAATTTCTTTCCCACAAAACCAATTCACAGTTCAAACAGTTGTATATTTCTGTTCCTGACTCCTCACCTTCCTCCACTATTAACTCTTCCCATCTTTTTTTTTTAATTTTCTAAGTCTCTAATTATTGATTCAGAACAATCTTTCACATGGTTGTTTGTAATTTTCAGATTTTTTAAAATATGATTCATAGCCTTTGACCAATTATCTGTTGGGAAAACTCTACCATATGCTTCAGAGAAAGCAGGTAAACTAGGCACCAAGTGTGAAAAAAACTGACTCTGACAGCTGTATCTAAAATTCAGTGCCAAGCCCACCTAGAGTTTTCTTCCTTTTCTAATTTACCCCATCTTTGCTAGTAAAGTTATTGGGAAATGACCCCTTCTCTCTCTCTCTCTCTCTCTCTCTCTCTCTCTCTCTCTCTCTCTCTCTCTCTCTCTCTCTGTCTCTCTCTGTGTGTGTCTCTCTGTATCTCTCTCTCTCTTTCTCTCTGCCTCTCCCTCTCTCTGTCTCTCTGTCTCTCCCTCTTTCTCTGTCTGTCTGTCTCTCTCTCTGTCTGTCTCTGTCTTTCTCTCTGT
>CM053769.1:66505859-66551852 GCA_028658325.1 Potorous gilbertii
CATCATCACCACCACCGTCACCATCATCATCATCATCATCGTCATCATCATCACCATCACCATCATCATCATCATCATCATCATCGTCATCATCATCACCATCACCATCACCATCATCACCATCATCATCACCACCATCATCATCACCACCACCATCACCATCATCATCATCATCATCATCACCATCGTCATCATCATCATCGTCATCACCATCATCATCACCATCGTCATCACCATCATCATCACCACCATCATCACCATCATCATCATCACCATCATCATCACCACCATCATCATCATCATCATCATCACCACCGTCATCATCATCACCACCACCATCATCATCACCACCACCGTCACCATCATCATCATCATCATCACCATCGTCATCAGCATCATCGTCATCACCATCATCATCACCACCATCATCATCATCATCACCATCACCATCATCATCATCATCACCACCACCATCATCATCACCACCACCGTCACCATCATCATCATCATCATCATCACCATCGTCATCATCACCATCGTCATCACCATCATCATCACCACCATCATCACCATCATCATCATCACCATCATCATCACCACCATCATCATCATCACCATCATCATCATCACCATCACCACCATCATCGTCATCACCATCATCATCATCATCATCGAGTCGTAGCCATCGTCGTCGTCATTGTCATAATTGTTACTGTTGTCATTATTACAAAACCCAGCGTGGACTCGGATGCCCAGACGCTGAATGGTTTGGTTTCCTAACCTCTAGACTAATCTCCTCTACCTAAAATCAAAGAACAAATGCCATGACATAGGACCACAGCCCATTTCCATGGGGTCACATATCAGGCTCAGAACAAGAGAATTCGAGATCCATCAAGGAAATCTGACAGATTAGCCAAGACTCTGGTCAGCTAGTCCTTTTGAAGGCACCTCCAGTTCTACTAATGCAGCCAATCAAAAAAGCTTCTTTTATCCATGTGGTTAGCAGAACAGAACCAGTTTCAGAATGTCCGTGCATGTTCAAAAGTCTTTCCAAGGTACCATCATTATATCCCATCACAACTATCCTGGAAACAGTCTCCCTAATACTTCTACAAGAGGAGTTGCACACTCCATGCTGTGTGCCAGTCCCCTATACACAAAATTGATCAAATTTGTGGAAATTTGGGGGAAGTTTAATGATCAGTTCAATCAATAAAGAAATTAGTATGTATTAATTGTCTACTATAGACTAGACACTGTGCTAAGTGTTGGGGTACTATTCTACAGATGTTTCCCTGATAGTATATCAAGGAAGAAAAGTATTTTTAAGATTGTACTATGTGTCACTGTTGGTAATCAAGTATTTTATAAATAGGATCTCACTTGACTTTCAAATAATCCTGGGATATAGAAGTTATTACTGTCCTCATTTTATAATTCAAAAAAAACTGAAACAGACAAAGGTTAAATGACTTGCTCTGGGTCACACTTGCTACAGATTTGAATTCAGTTCCTCCTGACTCCAAGTACAGTGTTCTATCCACTGTGCCACCTAGATGTCTTATAAGTAGGAAGACCCTTAATAGCCTAGCCTTGGATCAATTTTACCTCTCCTCATAATGCAATCGGTTCAGGCTAGTACCATAACTCCTATCTGCAACTCACATATAGACAGAGACCAATTCCTCCCCACCTCTATCGGGTGGGAAGGAATCTATCAGAATCTATCAGGATCCCTCATCTTCGAGAAATAAAAATATGGTACATCTACCTTATTCCAGTGCCTTGGCCTCTGATCTCAGACAGGCAAATTTATACCAAGGGCCAGATGAAGAGAGAATCTCAAACACTGTGGGAATGGATCTCCTTGGGGTATTGCAGAGTGTCCTAGCTATAAAATCACATGCTGTCTCTGTAATAAACTTTTCCACCCAGACTAGAATAAGAGGGAGAAACCATCATTATCCAATTCTTTCCTGAGGTTGGTTGATATAGACCTAACCTATTTTCAGTAAGAGGAGGGAGGAAAAGGGATAGTGGATTTCATAGTACTCTAGTGAGTTATAAAGATGTCCTTTGTAGGATCATAGGAATTTAGATCTGAAAAAAGTGGCTTAAAAATCATCTAGTCCTACCCTCTTCTTTTTTACAGAGTGTGAGATGGAGGACAAAAGAGAGAAATTGGGTTGGCTAAAATCATGTATCTAATTAGTTGTGGAGCTGGTATTAAAGTCCACTTCTCCTGATTGCCTAAGTTTGGGCATCATAGTCCACAATATTTCTCCATATGTTGGTTTCTTTATGCCACTGCACCAACTTTTGACCAAAGGGCATTGAGTAAATTTGATAATTGCCATGAAGGAAAGAGGAAGAAGGATGGCTAATGTATGTGCTTGTATACAATTGATTTGGAGGGAGAGGTGAATGGACAGAAGAATGTGGAGGGGAGAGAAGGAGACATACCATATACCACAATAGTGACTGACTATTGTAAATTGCTTTAAGGTTTGTTAAGAACTTTACATCTACTACATCAGCTGATCTTTAGAATAATCCAGATTTCCAAGAACTCCAGGAATTATTCCCAGTTTCAGATCAATTGACTTAGGTTTTGGTGGAATTCAAACCCAAGACTTACATAACTCCAAATCTAATGATTTTTTGCCTCCATTCTGCTACCTCCGGCCTAAGTTCATAAGCATGCTAATAAGTGGAAAGGATTGTCAAAGTAGCATACAGGTGTGTCCCAGTGGGAAACCTCATCCTAAAGTGTCATATTATAATCCATATGCTGTAAAGCTTTTCTGAATGCTCCATGAAATGCCACTGGGCTGACATACAAACTACACAATCTTATCCCCAGTGTCCACAGCTGTCAGCCTTAGCAAACATTGCTCATCTAGCTGAGTGTGTGCTTGGCACAGCTGGAACCCAGCCTAGCAGCTTAAAAAGGGTTGCTAGGGTAGCCAAGAAGCTTAGGAAAGCATTTTGTTGAAGGCCAGAATTCAGTGACCTCTGGGTCTTTGATTCTTTTCTGTCCTGTTAATGATAACATTAGGGCCAGGATTTCTGCTTAAGACTCTTTCAGCTGTTGCCTGCTGTCTCATCACTGCCTGATCTTGCTCTTACCTGATGCTGGTTTTGTTTATGTAGTTTCTGACCCTCTGACAATCCTCTAGCTTAGTATACCTTTAAGAGATGCAGTATGGTATAATACAAAGATCTGGAATCAGAAAACTTGGGGCTGAACTACATCTCTGGTACTGTGTTACCTTCAAGGAATAACCTCACTTCTATGGACCTCTGTTTCTTCATTTTTAAAATGGTGATACTAGTACTTACGCAACAATCCTTTAAAGGCTTGTGAGGAAATTGTTTTACTTTAAAGTACTATAGAAATGGGAATTAGTCATTTTATTTATATGTATATGTGTGTGGGTGGGTGCATGTGGGTGTGGGTGTGTGAGTGTATTTTGACAGATATGTGATTGGTATAAGAATCTCCAAGTGAGGAATTTTCTTCTCCATTGAAGATGGCCATATTCTCTTCAAATTATAGTCTTAGAGGGCTTCCTGGGAAATAGAAAGGCTAAATGACTTTCCCAGGATCAGACAGTCAACATATTATGAGGAAGGACTTAAACTTCCTGGTTCACAAGTCAATTGTCAGTTCTCTCTCTCTCTCTCTTTCTCTCTCTCTCTGCTTCTCTCTCTTTTCTTTCTCCTTCCCTCTTTATATACATACATACATATACACATATGTATACATACATGTATACATACATACATATACACACTTACAACATTAAATCCCTACTATGTGCTGGGGATATAAATATGAAGAATGAAATAATCTCTGTGTAAAAGAGTTTACATATCCTAAGCCTATGCCTCTAAAATGGGAAGCCAGTTTCTCTGAACAACAGGCTCTACCCCTGGGTAAAGCCCAGGAGGAAATAAAATTCAGAGACATTTTCTCTGAAGTACAACTTTGGTTCTTAAAGTCATCCTGTTGGAAAAGAGCAACAATACATTGATGTCTCGAGTTTTTCTCTAATCAACTACAGGATCAGTATGGCAGTATGGAGAAACATTGGATCTGAAATCAGTTCAAACCTCACCTCTGACATTAGCTAGTTATGTGACACCCAGAACTTTGGTCTTCTTAAAATGGCAATAATATTAGTCATTATATACACCTCAGCCTAAGATTAAATGAAATGATATATGACAAGTATTTTTTAGTTTGTAAATCACTCTGCAAATATTAGGTGTGATTCCACAATTGAGTTTAAAATGTCTATTTAGAAGTCATAGAGCGCTATCCTCAGAGTCAGGAAGACCAGTACTCAAGTTCATCCTCTGACATGTGGCCCTGGGCAAATTATCTAACCTCTTTATGCTTTAGGCCAGTAGTCTCAAAGTGGGTCCTGGCCTGACCCCAGAGGGTATGTGATCAAACAAGAGGAGGGTGAGAATACAGGTCTTACCTGACCTCTGCAGTTAAGTGGCTTGTTTCCCACCAACTATAGCTACCTTTAACCCCACATACGGTCTCATTCCATCCTTTCCTGCTATGCAAGCTTCCTCTTCTGAGCTGGGCGTTGATGCCTCAAAGCAGTTAAAAACAAAACAAACTCCCTGCTACCAGGGTACCCACAGCAGCAACTGCATAGATGCCTTTGGGAAAATTTCAACCTTGTCCCTCCCTTCTAACCTACCTCCTCTCTCCCATTATCTCATTGGTCAATCAGCACCCACTCTATGCTCAGAAGCAGTGACTTGTGAGAAAGAGTCCTACCTTCCTTTTTTCATTTTAGGTAGATCAGATTAAAAAATATCATGATGAATGCATTATGTTTCCCCCAAAACCTAGCCATGTTCCAAACTTCACTATTTCTGTCCAGGGCACCACCATGTCCAGATTCTTACAACCTCTGTGTCATCTTCATCTCTACACTTTTCCTTACATCACATATGCAACCAATTTACTCAAGAGAGCAAGGATAGTAGGGAAATTGTTAAGAATACTTTTGTGAAAAATCTCCAGGTGTATACAATCAACCAACCAACCAATCAACAAGCACTCTTTACATTCATTCATTCATGAGTTCCTAATACTTTGTATTCATTTTGTATCTCTTCTATATATTTTTTAATGTATACATGGTTTTTTCTCGATTAAAACATAAAATCCCTGAGAATAGAAATTGTTTCATTCTTTGTATTCATATTCTCAGTGCTTAGCACAGTGAAAGGCACATAGTATAGACTTAATAAATTCTTATCAGTTATTGGCCACAAAATGGAAGAAATATTTCCAAGAGATATGGAGATGCTTCCAAGGATCTCCCAGCTCCCTCTACTTCCCCCAAAATGTTGAGATGGAAAGCCACTCTCCATTTTGGATTAATCTTTCAGATGTATCACTAATCATGAAAGAAGACACTAACATCACATCAGCATTGCTACCAATAGCACTGAAGGATCTAAAAATTTATTACGGAAATGAATTGGTGTGAATACCCATGCTTCATTAGCTGCCCATCAGTGTGGAAGATGGAATGGGAACTTTGTACTCTCCAATTCTCTTAAGTTCAAGTGCCAAACTGTTTGTGATGGCTATTCCCATATTAAGTGTCTGCAGCTTTTAACACTTGACTTAACAAGTGCCTTTAATTTCACTGAACATAAGTTATTGATCTGTATTCCTCGTGCCTTGGAGCCCCATTCCTGATTGTTAATTGAGCCATTGATTTTTTTAAAACATTATCACTTGCTAGAAGGGTGAACTCTCAGGTTGGCTGAGATGGAGGAGGGAAGCTCAGGGGCTGGCCCTCCACTTGCCAAGCCAACATGCGCCTAGTATAGATTTTAATTAGTTGTAATGACTTCATATTTAGCTGGTTGTTGTGTAAAATACACAGTATTGTCTTTGTATATCAGACAGACAAACCAGAGGTGGTCTTTCTACAGGAAAATTAAATTGGGTCAATTATCTAACTGCTGGGTGATTTGGGATGGTTATTTAACTCAAAATGAACCTATTACCTTGTGCATTTAATCCATAACTATGTCTCCAACATTTACAGAGAATTAGGAGAAATATTGTTCAGATCAGCATCCAGTCATTCCCAATGTAATGTTTTCATATTTGAAAACCTCAAATATTCCCTATCTATTCCATCACATGTCATTCTGTTCACATGGGATGAGCCCCAACCTGCTATGAGAGTAAGGGTAAAGTGGAACGAGTTGGGCAGAAAAGATATTCCTTCTGACAGGACTTCCCAAGTCTATTCATTCAATGGATCCCTTCTACAAGAACTTAAACTCATCTTTTCTCATGACAAAGATGAAAACAATCACTGAATAAATGGGGAAAAGAATATTACTTTTATAACTTCTGTGTAATATGTCTGCCACTGACTTCATAATTTCATCCCTCACATTGGGCATAGCTACCTAGTCACTCACTCAGAGCTGGGTTCTCACCCCCAGTGGTACCTCATACTGGCAAGGCTGGATTCCCAGAGGAGAATCACCAACATGTGGCTCAGAGAGCTACAGATAGCCCTGTTGTGGTGATTGAAATATAAGCACTGCACCTCACTGGCCACTGTTGTTCTTGAGCCCCTACTTATATACTTCCATTTGCACAGTCAGTTATTATGATGCCACCATTCATTCAAACATAAAACATGAAAGTTTTAAGTTAACAATTAACAGTAAGATAAAATTAAGAAAAATCAAGATACCATAGTCACTCATTAGTAGATAAAATCAATACAGGAAAAATCAATATATCAGAATTAGCTCATGAATATAGGACATACTCTCCTACCAATGTACATAACACCCATGGTGAAAAGAGGGCATATGCTGAAACCAAGCAAGAAGATACATGAGTAAAGACAACTCATGTCATTCTTGATTCCTTCAGGGAATATATGAATAATATATGAATCTGTTTCTCTGCTACCTGATTCCATTCTGGTCATCCCCACTTTCCTGCTGGGAAATCCACTCCTCTTCTACCTTCAAGGTGATGAAACTGATGAACTCTCAGGTCTATACATCGAGTCCCACTTTCCTTCCCTGAACTTCAGTCCTATATTATTAATTGCCTATTGGACACTTCAAATTTATGATGTACCAGACAATCTAAACTCATGTCCAAAAACAGAATTTATTATATTTCCCCAAAACTTTCCCCTCTTCTAAATTTCTCTATTTCTTAATTAGTTTTTTTAACTGCATAAACATTCTTCTGCTCCTCCAAGTTCATAACCTTAGCATTGTCCTGGACTCATTCTCCCTCACCCCAGATAGCTAATCAAGTATAAAATATCATCCTTTCTACCTTCACAGTATTTCTCGCATCTGACCCCTTCTCTCAACTCATGCAGGCACCACATTAGTTCAGGCCCTTATCGTCTTTCCCCTTGATTACTGCAATATCCTCTTAATTAGTGTTCTTACCAAACCATTCATAAATAAAAGGGAAAATACATTTTTCACAAGTTATTTTGATTTTTTTTCTTTATGCATAATTCATTTTCTCCCACATTTAAACAACAGATATGCTCACAAATGAAAGGGAGATAGCTACTTGTTTGAACTTCTCTCCACTCCAAAAGCCACCACCCTAATTCAAGCCCTCATCACCTCCTTCATGAACTGTTTTAATGGTGTCTTAATTGGAGGCTAAAAAAAAGAGGTAGTTTGCATTTATTGCTTCTACTTTCTCTGCTCTCACTCACTCTTCAAACCTTTGTAACCTCGCTTCTAATCTCATCGTTTAACTGAAATCACTTTTTCTAGGGGTAGCCATCCTCTCTTAATTGCCAAATACAATGGCTTTTTCTTGGTCTTCATTCTCAGAAGCTTTTGCCAATTTTCCTGCATAGTGGCTCTTCCTTGGGTTTCATGACACTACTCTCTCCTAGTTCTCCTCCTATCTATCAGGCTTTTCCTCAGTCTCATTTTCTGAATCTACATCCATATGTCACCCATTGCACATAGATGTAGCACTTTCCTGGACTTTCTACTCTTTTCACTAATCTCATTAATCTCATTAAATCTCATTAAAATCCTATGGATTCAACCATCACCTCCATGAGATGACTCTAATGTAAATCAAACCCTAGTTTCTCTCCAGAGCTCTGCCCCTGAATTACCAAGCACTACTGAATATTTCCAACTAGATAATCACCTTGATTAGTCTATTTCTGTTACATGCACTATCATCCCCTCTACTCATCTCGGTTCACAATCTTAAAATCATTCTTGATTCTTCTTTTTCTTCTCCCTCATCCCCCCGCTTCAAGCAATTACCAATTCATTACCTTTGCCTTTTTATCATCCCTCACATCCAGCTCATTCTCTCCACTTATATATACTCATCACTAGTTCAGGTTCCCATCACCTCTCATCTGAACAATTCCAATAGCCTCCTAATAAGTCTCCCTGACCCCAATCTCTCTCTCCTCTAATTATCCCCACAAAATGACCAAAATGATATTCCCAAAGCACCAGACTGACCAACTGATCATGTCATGGCCTTGTAAAAGAGCCTGCAGTGACTTGGTATTGTCTTTAGGATAAAATAAAAATCAATTTGTTTGGCATTTAAAGTCCTTAACATCGTGGCATCAGTCTACCTTTCCTTATTGATTTCACACTACATTCCTTCACACACTCTACACTCCAACCAAACTGATCAATTTTCTCTTCTCAATTCATGTCATTTCATTCCCCCATCTATGTGCTACTTTACAAGTGTTTCCCCATGATTGGAATGCAGGCTCCTTTCTTGAACCCTAACATCCTTCAAGACTCAACTCAGGAGCCACTTCTCCATGATGTCTATCCTAAATCCCTGGTTGTTTGTGATATCCTTCCCAATGGAAATTATTTTGTATTCTCCTATGCTTAGAATTCTCTCTCTCTTCAATTTTTTTTTGGATTTTGGGGTGTTTTTTTTAGCCTGCATGACATCCTTCAAGTCTCAGCCAAAACCACCTTCTACAAGAAACATTTCCTGATTCTTGTAATTCTGGTGTCTTCCTTTTGTTGATTAGTTCTGATTTATCCTGTATGTATCATGTTTGTATATAGTTCTTTACATGTAGTCTCTCCCATTAGTTTTTGAGCTCCCTAAGACCAGGGACTGTTTTATTATGCCATTCTTTTCATCTCCAGTGCTTACCTGGCGTATAGTAAATGCCTAATAAATGCTTTACTTAGTTCTGCATGTGTTGTCTGCACAGAATAGAAAACATGCATCTTGAATTCAGAGTCTGTTTCACCTTTGCCTTTGTGACATCCTCAATGGTATACAGTAGGCTCTTAGTAGGTACTTATTGAGTAAATGAATAATATAAACTCAGGTGACCAGAAAAGATTCAAGATGGCTACCTTTTTCAAATTCCTCTGCAGTGTGGATTAGGGGTAGAATAGCCCCCCAAAATGGTGAAACCTTAGTTCCCTCTTCTCTCCTTCTCCCCTGCCCCATCCCTGTTCAGTCATCCCCATTCATGAACCTATGACTACTGCTCACTGTAAAATACAGCCAGTAAGGAACACAGACTGACAAGTTTAAGGCCCTTAGAGTTGTTTTTAAAAGTCTTAGAATCTCTTTCTGCAAGTTCAAAGTATCGTCTGAAGGACACACATCCTGTGAAAGTGGGCTGGACCCAGAAGCAATGATTCAAAGGACAAGGAGTCTCCTGACCTTGTGAGGACAGCACTTTAGTGAAGGGGGAAACAATGCTGATTTCTGAAGACTGTCAAGTGAGAGCTACTTTCAGCTGAGTTGTAGGGAACTGGAGATCTATAAACCTTTTTATGTGCGGCCAGGAAGGAGCCAGGATTGTTTTCGACTGGCTTCCCAGACGGGAGGAGATGAGCAGTGACTGAGTGACAGTCTTGCAGGAGCAAGGTTTCCTTTTATTTACTGGCTCATAAAATTACTTTAAAAAATAAATTAAAGCTAGAAAAATAGACTTGGATTTACTGCCAGAGGGAGAGAGTAACAGGGAATGCAAAAGCCATACCAGCTTCACTATGACATTGCAAAGGAGATAGTGCTGGAATATCAACCACCTTATGCAGAAAGGTTCAAGAACCAGGTACCAAGATAGAAATTAGACCTGGGAAGGGAATACCAAGAAAAGGAAATTCTTTCTAATAATGCATGTCAACACATCTTTTGCAACTTGTAGTTATAAAATATTACCTAAAGCACTGAGAGGTTGAATGAGTTCACCAAAGTCACACAGTCAGTGTCAGAGGCAAGATTTAAATTCATATCTTCCTGGCTTTAGAGACCAACTCTATCCCCTCTAACACACTGTCTAAATCTCCTTGTGGAGGTTCACAAAGAGGCTTGTAACCCCATGAATCACCTAAAAGAAGAAACTAATAAGTAATCTGAGAATCCAAGAGTTAGAAGATACATTTACCCTGCCCTTTGTTGGGTCCATGCCAATAAAACTGGCTTCTGCTTTCAACAGCATTCAGATATTTAGCTTCAACTGTATTTTGTTTGAGGCTTTCTGTCATGGTCCAGAGTGATGGGAGACAACCAGTGTGGGAAGTCAGAATGATTGCTTTAAACAAACTTTCACCTTATCATTCTCCAGATTAAAAACTTTCAGTGGTTCCCCACTGTCTACCAAATAAAGTCTAAATTCCCTAAGCTGCCATTTGAGGTTCTCCAGGATCCAATGATAAACTACCATTTCCAGCCTTACCTAGTACTATTCCTGTTTATACAGTCTACCCATGGTTAGTGAACTAATATTCGATTATAATTGTACGCCACAATTTGCTCAGTCATTCTCCAATCAGTTCTTTGCCATTATAAAAAGTATTGCCATGAATATTTTTGTACATGTGGTACCCATTCCTCTGCCTTTGAGCTCCTTGGATTATATACCTCATAGTGGATCTAAGTCAAAGGTTGTATACAGTTGAGTCACGTTAGTATAATACCAAATTGTTTTCTGGAACCCTTGGACGAATTCACAGCTCTACCAAAAATGCATTACTGTGCCTGTCTTCTTATAGGCACTCCAACCCTGAATATTTTTGTTTTTTACTGTCTTTGTCAATCTAATGGGAGTGAGGTAAAATGTTAGAGGTGGTTTACCTCGCAATTCTCTTATCATTGTTGATTTGGACCATTCTTTTTTATTTCTTTTTATGTGCTTGCTGATATCTTGGGTTTCAACTTTTGAAAATTTCCTTCTCATAACCTTTGACCACTAATCTACTGGGAAATGACTCTTCCTCTTATATATTTGTATCAGTTCTTTATCAGAACTTTCACAGTAGGCATTTAGCTCTGGTTTTTATGGAATTTATAAATAATGGAATTTAATTGTGAAATAAGGTCAAACATCTGGATTTAAAGTGAGAGTAAGGAATGGGAGGTAATGCCAAGATTGTGAATCTGGGCAACTATAAAGGTGCTATTATCCATGATAGAAGGAAGTACAGAAAAGGAGTCAGTTTGGGGAGAAAAAGAATGAATTTTGTTGTGTTTGTTTTTTAAGACACCTATGGGTGTCTTATTGTGTAATATTTGTATGGCCTCTGAGGTTCTTTCAGCTCAAGGTCTATTATTCTATGACAAAGTCATACATGTTGTCTGGAAGGTAGGTGGTATAAGAGAACTGGTCTTAGAGCCAGAAAGATCTGAGCTCAAATCCAGCCCCAGATACTTACTATTCATGCAATCCTGGACAAGTCACTTAAGCTTTGTCTGCCTTAGTTTCCTCAAATGTAAAATGGGGATATTAATAGCATATCACATGTGGTTAGGGAAATCAAGTAGGATATTTGTAGACCACTTAGCCCACTGCTTGGCACATAGTAGGTGCTTCGAAATACTTCTTCATTTTCCTTTCACCCTGCCTCCTGCACTATGACCCTATGATGTGGGACTGATGTTTAGGAGAGAGATCAGGTTTTGATATATACATCTGAGTTTCAGAAATATTGAGAGGATCAGTAAATCCAAATTAGTATTAGCAAGTCAAATGAGAGGGTAAAAGAGAGGTGAACCAAGAAAACAAGCCTTGGGGTAGACTTAGAATTAGTGGTCCTGAAACAGATGATGAACCAGCAAAGGAAACTGAGGAGTGGTCCTAACAGGCAGAAGGAAACAGAAAGAGCAAGGTCATAAAAACCCAGAGAACAGAAAATATCCAGGAAGAAAAGGTGACAAAGTGTTAGATGCTACAGAAAGGTCAAGAAGGATGGAAATTAAGAAAAAGATCATCAGATTTGACAAATAAGAAATTATCCATAACTTTAAAGAGAGCAGTTTCAGCTGAGGACAGAAGCCAGATTACAAAGAGTTGAGAGAGAAAGAGATAAAATGGAGAGAGATAAGAACAGCAGACAACTTTTCGACATTAATATGTCTTTCCCCTTGTGTAATGCATGTGCCCAGATCTCTATACTTTGGCAGCACCCTGGCTGGGTGACTTTGATGCTATAGTCTCTGATAGTTTATTAAAGTCTTTTTTTTCTCTCTTAATTAGACAACACCAGAAATGTTTTCATCTTCCATTTGATAGAGGCAGTGGGATGAAGTAGAAAGCAAGCTTTAGGTGTATGTGTGTGTATATATACATACATATATATGTATATATGAGCGCATGTTCATGTGTGTACATTCATGAATAAATATATATGCATTTATGTACTTGCATATCTTTTTAACTATCTCCCTTGCTCTGCTTCTGGAGAAGCAAATTTTATACATATACGCAATAAAAATCTATACATATATATGATATATCTAACATGTTAGATATAACATATGTCAAAAATAGCTTCCTCAGTTTCTTCAACTGCAAAATAGAGATAAAAATAGCACTTACCTCACAGGGTTTATGAACATCAAATATGAAATTTATACAGCATTTATTCCAATGTCTGGCACGTAATAAGTGCATAATAAATGCTTGTTCCCTTTCTACTCACCCCTCCACACACATACATATATATATGTACACATATGTGTGTGTATTTACATAATATGCAATATATCAAAGATATATAAAATAGTTTTTTATAATTATTATATTTGATATGATTTTCTGCTCTAGAAATAGAGGAAGGGAGTCAGTTCTCCCAAGGAGGGGGGAAAGAAACTCCACATTGCTCAGGAAGAAAGACTGTGGGCATTCTCTCAGTGCATGCTGGATCCCCTTCCCCCATCTTTCTGCAATAGGCATTTCCTTTGAATTTTCTCATTTGGGGACTGGCTGCCCCAGCTGTGGATGCCGTGTGTTTCTCTAGGTTACTTCCTTGTTAATCTGGACTGTGAATGGTTTTGCTGGTCCCTTTATTGAGCTTTTCTCCTTTTATGACATCAATCCATAGACCATCTTTCCAAGGTACTTTTTCATTTGTCACCTTTTTTATGAGTTCCACTTCTTATTTTTTTCAAATTTCCTTTTATTGGATTCTATAATATTGGATGCATTAAAAAAAGAAGAAGCAGAAAAGGGCACTGATAGCAAGAGTCTCATGGATGACAGTATATAGTAGCTGAACACATTCTGTTCACATCCCTGTACACAAGGGAACAATAAACCCAAACAACACTCAGGCAGAGGTAAAGGAAAGTTTGAGGAAATGGGCTTAAGTTTGGTTCTATTATCACCTGAGCATCCTTCATTGTTTAATCACTTTATAGATGTGTCTCTGCTCACAACCTCCTTTTCCCTCTCCTTCCCCTGGAATGCATTCATGCTTCCCTCCCTACCAAAATATCCTACTCAAGTACAGCCTTTGCTGTAAAGTAACCTCTCACCCTCCTGGCTCTCCAGGATAAAAAGACAGAATCACAGAGCTGGAAGTTACCCTGGAGATCAATTGGCCTGACTTTATCTGAAGCATGAATTCTCTCTCACCATATAGTTATATCTACTTAGCAGGTGTTTTATATTTACCTTGGTATATACATTCTGCTTCCACCCTAAGTAGAATGTAGGCTCCTTGAGTCCAAGATTTTTTCTTGCCTTTGTCTTTCCCTCAGTGCCTAGACATACAATTCTCCTAATAATTAAATGTTTGTTGAATGAATGCATGAATGAATCAACTGAATAAGTGTTTGTCAGGACTCCACTTGAGATCTTCCTGTGATGGACAACCACCTTTACTTGGTGTCTATAATACTCCCCTGGAACTTACTGCCTTTTATGAATTTTTTCTGTGTATGTAAAAAGTATCTTGCACATAGTAGACTCTTAAGTATTTATCTAATTGAAACATATTTGCTTCGTCAATTAGATTTTAAACTTTTTCACATCAGAGGTAGTATCTTTCACCTTTTTGAATTTCTCATAGTGTCCCAGACTAGTAGATACTCAACAAATGTTTATTGATTGATGTCTCAAAAAACTGAATAATCACATAAATGATTGACAACATATCCAAATAAGAGGATCCTAAGGGAAGGTCTGATTGCTGAGCATTTTGAGCAGTCTGCTGCTTTAGAAAACTATTTAGAGCAGGGAGGCACAGAGCCAGAGGCTGGTAGAGAGAAGCCAGGAAATTGTTCTCCCTAGTTTCCCTCAGAAACAGGGCTAAATCAAGACTCTAAATGGATTTTGGAGTGACAGAGCACACAAAAAAATGGAGTGAAACCATTTCCAGCCTAAGATAATTTAAAAGGACTTCAGAAAAGTCCTTGGATCAAAGGGGAACACAGCCCAGTGCAGACAATGTCCAAGCAAGCCAGCAAGCACCACAAATTAACAACCAAAGTCCCCTGGTCCTGAAGCCTCCAGTTTCAGTGAAGAAGGCAAATTATGAGCCCTCAACCCCCAGTATATCAGGCACAATTAGGTCAGGCCAGTCACAGTGTGGTGAACAAGCTGCAAGCCCCTGAGCCTATGACATGAAAAGCCATTGACTAAGCTGCTGGCTTGCCTGCATAAAAAGCTTGGAATAGTGCCCCCTGTGGCCCAGAAGCAGAACTCAACTTTAAAAGTCAAGAAATAGGCTGGAAAAATGAGTAAGAAACAGAAGAGAGGCTTGACCATGGAAAGTTACTATGGGTAATAAGGAAAATTAAAACACAAACTTAGAAGAGGACAATATAAAAATGAATACATGTGAAAACTCAAAGAGGAAAATGATTTGATCTCATGACCAAAAAGGTCCTCTTGGAAGAGCTCAAAAAGAACCTTAAAAATCATGTAAGAGAGGTAGGAGAAAAATTGGGAGGGGGGAAGAAATAAGAATCATGAAGGAGAATTATGAAAAATGAGTCAACAGTTTGGAAAAGGGAGTATAAAAATTGACTGAAGAAAACAACTCCTTAAAAAATAGAATTGGCCAAATTGAAAAAAAATCCACTGAAGGAAACAACTCCTTTAAAAGTAGAGTTGGCCAAATGGAAAAGGAGGTACAAAAGCTATCTAAAGAAAATAATTCCTTAAAAATTAGAATTGGGCAAGTGGAAGCTAATGACATTATGACACATCAACAACCAGTGAAACAAAATCAAAAGAATGAAAAAAATGTAAAATATCTCATTGGAGAAACAACTGATCTGGAAAATAGAACTTAGAGAGATAATTTAAGAATTATTGGATTACCTGAAATTCATGATCAAAAAATAGCCTGAATAGCATCTTTCAAGAAATTGCCAAGGAAAACTGCCCTGATATCCTGGAACCAATCATCTCCTGAAAGAGATCAAAAAATGAAAACTCCAAGGAATATTGTACCCAAAATGCAGAATTTTCACTTCAAGGAGAGACTATCACAAGCAACCAGAAAGAAACAATTCAAATATCAAGGAGTCACAGTCAAGATAACACAGGATTTAGCAACTTCTACATTAAAGTATCAGAGAGTTTGGAATGCAATACTCTGGAAGGCAAGGGAGATTAGATTATAACTGAAAATCAAATACCCAGAAAACTTGTACATAATCTTTCAGAGGGAAAGATAGACATTCAATGAAATAGGGGACTTTCTGGATGAAAAGACCAGAGCTCAAGAGAAAATTTTATCTTCAAATATAAGACTGAAGAGAAGCATAAAAAGGCAAAGAAAAAATAAAAAAAAAAGTTTGCAATAAGATTTAAACTGTTTCTCTTACATGGGAAGATGATGCTTATACCCTTGAGAAATGTATCTCCATCAGGGCAGTTAGAAGAAGTATATATAGACAGAGACTATGAGTATAGGTTGACTTTGAGGTGATGATATAAAAGAATTAAGGGGTGGAAAAAAACCAATTATGCTGGGAGAAGAGGAAAGGGAGAGGCAGAATAGGATAAATTACATCACATGAAGAGGTGAAAAGACCTATTACAGTACAGGGAAAGAAGGAAGGGAATGAGCATTATTGGAACCTTACTCTCATCAGTTTTGGCTTAAAGATGGAATAATATACACTGACAGTTAGGCACAGAAATTTATTTTACCTCTAGAGAAGTAGGAGGGGAAAGGGAGAAAAAAGGAATGGAGTGACTGATAGAAGGGAGGGGAAAAGTAGGAAAGGAAAGGGGAAAGAAAAGGGGCAAATGGCAACAGAAGGGAGGGCACCTTGAGTGTAAGAGTAAGCAAAACTCTGGTAAGGAGGAACAGAGTGAAAAGAAAGAGAAAAGTATAAATGGGTGGAAATAGGATGGAAGGAAATACATAGTAATCATAACTGTGAATGTGAATGGGATGAACTCTCCCATAAAACAGAATTAGATAGCAGAGTGGATTAAAAACCAGAATCCTACCATATGTTATTTAGAAGAAACACATTTGAAACAGAAAGATACATACTAAGTGAAGGTAAAAGGCAAAAGTGAAGGTAAAAAAAAGCAGAGGTAGCAATCCTGATCTCAGACAAAGCAAAAGCAAAAATAGATTTAATTAAAAGAGATGAAGAAGGAAACTACATTTTGGTAAAAGTACCATAGACAATGAAGTAATATCAATGCTAAACATATATGCGCCAAGTGGGATAGCACCCAGATTCTTAGAGGAGAAATTAAGGAAGTTACAGAAAGAAATAGACAATAAAACAATATTAATGAAGGACCACAACCTCTCCCTCTCAGAACTCCATAAATCTAACCACAAAATAAACATGAAAGAAGTTAAGGAGGTGAATAGAATTTTAGAAAAGACCTCTGGAGTCAAGAGAATGGGGAAAGAAAGGAATATACCTTTTTCTCAGCAGTACATAACACATACACAAAAAAATTACTATGTATTAGGGCATAAAAACCTTACGAACAAATGCAGAAAGGCAGAAATATTAAATGTATCCTTTTCACATCATGATGCAATAAAAATTATGTGTAATAAAGGGCCATGGAAAGATGGGCTAAAAACTAATTGGAAAGTAAGTAATCTAATAAAGAATGAGTGAGTCAAGCAACAAATCATAGAAACAATCAATAATTTCATCAAAGAAAATGACAATAATGAGAAAGCATATCAAAACTTAGGGAATGTAATTCTCAGGGGCAATTATATATCTCTAAATGCTTACATGAATGAAATAGAGAAAGAAGAGATCGATGAGTTGAGCGTACAACTATAAAAGGTACCTAAAAGAAAAAATTAGAAGACTATGTCATTTGCAGTTAACACCGCATTTTGTATTATGGAATATCATTAACCACATAAATAAAGGGTGAACTGGGAGCCACTAAAGTCAGAGCCTCCAAAATAACTTTCTTCCCTCCAAAATGCTGGTCATTGTTCATGAGTCATCAGCCCATATCCTGTGAGATCCCTAATTCAACATTCTAATAAGCAAGAATCCCACAGCAAAGGTATTTTTTAAATATAAAATGTACCAAATTTAAGTTTAATCAGATTAAATGTATTAGAGATCAATATAAAATTCTGCATTTGGGTTAAAAAATATCTATGATATGAGAACATGGTAGAGCAACCTTGGTTCAACAGTAATTCATGACCTAGGGTCATGAGTAAACAAAAAAATCAGTGTGAGTTAACAACATAACATGACAGGTAAATTATAGCAATCATAGGTTTAATGAGCAGAAGCAGAGTGTTCAAAATGAGGGAAATGTTAGTTCCCCTGAAACTCTACCTTGCCTGGACCATACCTATAGACAAAATGGTCATATAAAAAGACCATCTTCTATGAAGAATAGTGCAAATCTAGAGGATAGTCATGGAATACATATATGAGTACCAGTGGGAAAACTGGGATGGCTTAGTCTAGAAAAAGGAAGAAGAACATTGGACTAGTTTCTAGTTCTTTGAAGATATTAGAAGGAAAGATAGACATACTTTACTTAAGCCCAGAAGGCAGAACTGTAATCAATGGGTGGAAGTTATAAAAAGACAGATTTCAGGAACATACAATGCAAAATTTCCAAACTTTTAGAGGTGCCTTAAAGTAGAATGGACTAACCTGAGAAGCTTTGAATCCCCATTTGCTGTATGTCTCTAAATGAAACCTCAAACTGCTACCATCTCTTCTTGACCACTAATACAGACAATATATTTTTTGTTCTAATCACAAATGAGTCTGTTTAGAAAAATTATCTCTGTTTTCCCTAATTGCTTATGATAACATTACACATATGGATCCAGTCTAGGTACCAATTATAACCTACTTTCTTTGCCTGAAATAGACTGTTTCTCTGCCTTTATTTTGTATCTTCAAAACTGAGCAAAATGCCTGGCAAATTAAAGATGTTTTATAAATGCTTGTTGACATTCCTTGTCTAAACAAAGGTAGAGCAAGTCTATGTGTCCTTCAAAGACCTGGAGACTGACATTTTGGAATACCTATCCAGAAGGGGATTTGGAATTTCTTTCTACAAAGTCACTTAAGAAAAAGAAGTGATGAGCCCTTCACCCAGGATGGAGTATACCTAACAAGGGCTAGTAGAAATAGATATTTCCCTGATAACCTGCAAATTTGATCAAAAGGGATTTAAACAGAAAATGGAGCATCTACCTGCCAAGTGAAATATTAAAGAAAACACTAGGCATAGCATGGGTAAAATAACAGCAAATACTAGTTATTCTAAATAGAGAATCTCAAAAAAGGGATGCAGCAATAAAATCTATGTCTTTAGATGTCCCTTAAAAAATCTGCAAAGTATGGGTGATATACAAGATAAACTGAAAATCTTAATGGTAGAATGAAAATTTGACCTCTTCTGTCACTGAGACATGAAAAGTGATTTGTAACTAAACTGCTTCTGTTGGAAATATAAATGAACAGATTGACATAGAACTATGTATGTAAATCAAGACAAGAGATCAGAACAGACTAGAAATATCCTTATTGAGCAAGCACTAGTGCTACTTGCCAAGTCAAAAGGCATCACAGCTAAGAGCAACACAAGTTTACTTGTTTGTAAAATATTACATTAGAGGATGGAGGAAGACTGAGTAGTATTGCCTCATAAAACAGTAAGAAGTAGTAGAAGCAAAAAATATTTTTGTCTTTATATCAAACTTTAATTTGCCTCTGCAAATTCTATGCATCATTTATAGGTCTGACCTCTGGAGCCAAGTTGAACAAGTTTCAGGCACTTGGAATTAGCTTATCTCTATCCACCTTATCTCTATCATATCTCTTCTCTAGGAAAAAAAAAATCCCCAGTTCTTTCATTTGGTCCTCACATGTAAAAATCTTAAGACCTTTAGCCATATTAGTAACTCTCCTCTAGAAAATCTGCCATTTGTAGATGTTCTTCCCAAAATGGAGCACCCAAAGTGGAATTCAAAATTCTAGCCCACAGAGGAATGAGTTGAGTGTTTATAATCTTAGGCACTATACCTTTAATGTAGTCATAGGTCACATTAGCTGTTTTTCTTAATTTCAATATTACATTATAAACTTGTATTGAACTTGCCCACCACTAAATTCACTTTTTTTCACATGGACAGCTTTTTAATCACATCTTCTTCCTGCTGCATTGGCAGAGCTGATTTTTTTAAAAAAAAACTATTTTTTTAAATTTACTCATACCCCTCTTAAATTTCATATCTTACATTTGGCATTATGTTATATCCTGCTGAGGTTTTTCGGATGCCAACTCTGTCATGCAGTGGTTTAGTTATCCTTCTCAGCTTTGTATGTATGAATGGGGAAAGTGTGTTATGTATGCTTTTACCCAAGTCATTGATAAAAAAAGGTAAATATCAGAAGGGCACTTCTTCCAAGCTGATGTCAAGACATTACTGGTTACTCTTTAGTTCTAGCTATTCAGCAAGGTCTAAATCCACGTAGCTGTGAAGTCTTTCAGGCCACATATCACCATGTTTTCCACAAGAACAGCATAAGAAACTTTGTGAGCTGTGATGCTGAAATCTAGGTCTGCCCTTTCTCTGATCTACTAGCCTAATGAGCCTGTCAGAAAAGGAAATAAGATTAGTCTGTCATGACTTGTTCTTGTTGAAATCATTCAGGCCCTTTATTATTAATACTTTCTTTTCTAGGCATTTGGCAAACCATCTCCTTAGTATTATGTTCCATAATTTTGCAGTGAATAGAAGTCAAACAGTGGAGTAGTGTCTGCAGGCTCTGTCCTCTTCTCTCTTTTCTTCTCCTTCTTCTCCTTCTTCTACTTCTACTTCTTCTTCTTCTCTCTGCTTCTCTCTGCCTCTCTGTCTCTCTCTCTCTCTGTCTGTCTCTCTCACCTCTCTGTCTCTCTGTCTCTCTCTGTCTCTCTCTGTCTCTCTGTCTCTCTCTGTCTCTCCGTCTCTGTCTCTCTGTCTCTCTCTGTCTCTCTCTCTTTCTCTCCCTCTCTCTCTCTCCCCCTCTCAACATTGGAGCATTTTCTCTTCCCCAACTCCATAGAATCTCTCCCATTCTCTGCAATTTTTCAAGAATAACTGACAGTGGCTCCAAAATGAAGTCCACTGGTTTCCTCAGTACCACAGGATGTAGCTTGTCTGGGCACGATGATTTAAACTCATCAAGGACAGCTAAGTGTTCTCTTAATATATCCCCCTTTATTTTGGATATCCACTCTATTAGTCGTATTTATTCTGGCCTCCCCTGCCCAAAGATCCTTGCTCTTTTCAGAAAAAACAGTATGCAAATAATAATGGAAAAGCTCTGCCTTCTCTCCCACGATTCATTATCTTTTTTAATTAATTTCTTGAAGTAGTCCCATACCTTATTTATGCCTTCTCTTTTTTCTAGTATAAATACACACATACACACATATACATACATACACATACATGCATACACACATGCATACAAACATACACATACATGCATGCGCACACACACACACACACACACACACACACACACCTCTTTTCATTGTTGTTAACTCGCCTGGCTATCCTTGATTCATTCTGAACCTTAGATCTCTTAACTACATCCTCACAGGACCAACTATGCCATGCTTTTATGAACATATTGATAGCTGAAGGAAGGAATGATTGAAAAAAAACATTTATTAAATACTTGGTATGTACAAAACAACGTGCTAAGAAAATACAAACCAAAAAGTTGAGAAGAGGATTCTGGGAAGATGGTGGAGAAGGCCAGAAAATTCCAAACTCAAGATTTTCCCCCACAAAAGAGTTAAAATAGAACCTTAGGGCAAACAAAGTGTGTGGGGGGGGCATAAGAATAGGGGCACAACCAGGGTCTTCCTGGGGCAATTTGAGAAGATAGGAAGAAAAATCCCAGAAAGAAGTTTGGTAGCGTCAGGCAAGTTTTCATTTTAACAACGAGTGGGAAGCCCTGCGGTTAGTTGGTTTGAGAGGCTGTCTTGGCCCCAGACACAGGAACTTTCACCCCAGGATAGTTGGGGGAGTTGGGCGTTTGAGCCCAGGAAGATTCAGGGAAGCCTTATCAGCAGATAAGGAACACCAGATCCAGCTGCACTGCGAGGATACTGAAGTAAAGAAATCCCCAAAGAGTAAAAATCAAATGGTCACCTGACTAAAGAGAATTTATAGAAGAGCTTTTATAAGATTTTAAAAATCAAATGACAGATATAGAAGAAAAATTTTAAAAAAATAATGCAAGAAAAATAAGATTATGAAAGGAAAGTCAACAATTAGAAAAGGAGATCAAGAATCTTAAGAAAGAAAATGGCACCTTGAAAATTAGAATTGGGCAAAGTGAAGCCAGAGTCATTCTAAGAGATCAAGAAATAATTAATCAAAATATGAATAATGAAAAACTTAAAGAGAAAGTAAAACACTTTATAAGAAAAACAACACATTTGGAGAATGTCAAGAAAAGAAAATATAAAAATAATCAGACTGACTGAAAGTTATGATCAAAACAAGAATCTTGATACAATAATTCAAGAAATAATTAAAGAAAACTGTCCTGAAGCATTAGAACAAGGGGGAAAGTAGAAATAGGAAAAAATCCATCAATCACCTCTTAAAAGAGATCCTATGAAGGAAAACGCATAGGAATGTCATAGACAAATTCTGAAATTCCTAGCTCAGGGATAAAATATTAAAAGCCACAAGAATAAAACAATTTAAATATGATGGAGCCACAATTAGAATTACACAAGACTTAGCTGCAGAGATATTGAAAGACTGCAAAGGTCTTGGAATACAATAGAAATGTCATACCCTGCAAAGTCAAGTATTATTTGGAATGAAAAAAATGTACATTTGATAAATTCTCAGACTTTCAAGACTTTCTTAACAAAAATCCTGAACTTAATAGAAGATTTGACATATAAGAATCAAGAGAAATATAAGGTATACACCAAACACTCATTATAAGGGATTCATAAAGACCGACTATATACCTTTATATATAAATGTATAATGTATGTCTAAGACTCATTAATAATTGGGTAGCTCATAACAAAGATTGAGGTAAACCCAGCTATGATAAAAAGTAAAACCATTTAGGAACAGCTAAAAAGAGTAATTATTTTATACAAATGAGGTGCAAGAGGAGGAACTGAAACAGAGGAATTAGATGGGGTAAGAGGGCTGGTAGTTCTGGCAACCTACTTTCATTGGATATGGGCTTAAGAGGGAACAATGCATATATATTTAGAAGAATATAAAAATCTAAATTCAGAGGAAATAAAATGGAAGAACATAGGGAGCGGGGAGAGGACAAAGGAAAGATCTTTAGAGGGGAGCAGGGAGGGAATAGGTAAAAGGTAGTATAGAAGGGTGTTTAAATTTATGGGAATAGGATAGCGGAGGGATCCTTGGAGGGGGGTGGGCAAGTAACAGGAGGGCAAGGTAACGAGTAGAAGTTAAGTGGAGGAGGCAGGAGGGATAAGAAACAAGAGATATACACAAACATAAAAACCAAAAATCAGGTGTAGAATAGGTTTAGGAAAATGTCTGTCTATATATATACACATATATCTGTATGTGCAAGCATGTATCTATAGCTATAGAGAAATATATCTAAACTTCATTTTCAAAGGAGGGGAAAGGGGAATAAAAAGCAAAGTAAAAAAAGTACATACAGAAAACAAAAGAACTCACAAAGAAGCAAAGAAAAGATGGACAATTTTCAACACAAGTGTTTATTATACAGACTTTCTTGAAATGAAAATATATTGTTGCACAATTTAAATACTTTCTTATGTTCTGCTATGCACATGACATATTTTTTTTCTTTTTAACTTTGTATTTAAATTACAATATTTAAGTTTATGGCATGTTTTTGTTTCTTTTCTGTATTTTGTATTTGTGTTCTGGCTTTGAGAATAAAATAAAATTTTAAAAAAGCAAAGAAAAGTGAAGCTAGTTCCTGCTCTCCAGGAATTCACACTCTAATGGGGAGAAGCAATACATGTGGAAAAGTTTAGCTACATAGAAAGTCCCCTGATCCTTAGGGATCATCTTTGATGTCATTTCTACCAATAAGATTATATCAATTTCTGTGGTTGAATCACTAAACAATGCCAGGGAGTTTGGTGGCCCTAGAACTTATAGAAGCAATTGTCAGCCTACACCTCCTCATGCACTGGTTTATGAGTTTCCTGAATATCCACATCCATTTTTTTTCATTTTTTCTGCTTATCAGAATTGTTTCTCTTTACATATTCAAAACTTTATTTTTAAGAACATTCCATCCCTCTTGGATTGAATGCGTCCTGTAGAATTTGATTGTGTAAGATTCTACTGATCCTTTCTTTGTACCCTTTGAAGTCAGCTCTCTGAAAATTTAGTGCATGCCAGTCTCTGCCCAGCTTTCCTCTTTTCTATCACATTATAACGTGGAGTAGGTCACTTCTTTTTCAAAGATTCACATCATTTTCACCCTGTCACTATTATATCATACTTTTATTCTAGTCTAGTGATCTATTTCTCAAACTCATCTATTTTCTCTTTTTCTCCGCAGGTGGTCTATAATATACTCTAATAACCATATCACTTTTGTTCTTCCCTCAGTGATCCTCACCCAAATGTTCTTAACCATACTTATGCACTCATTAGCATATAGACATCTGGGGGCATGCATTTTATCACTGTCTTCTTGGGTTTTGTACCTTGTAAATTTCTAGGCATCTCTCCTGCTATTCTTTCTATAGAATGATTGCTCTTTATGATGTCTTGCTTGGTAGATATTCACAGACTATTCTGTGACTATTCTATACACATACCTTCCCTTTCAATTTGAAGCCCTTCTAATTACAATTTCAAGGCTCCAGACATAAATACATTCTTAGTAGCCCTTATTGGTGTATTCCATTGTGGGATGGTGAGAGTTAGACATTAACATATATTAAAGTTCCTTTCTATAAATTGAAATCTTATTCTCAAAACCAATACAAAGTGTGGTGGACAATATAAGAATATCGACTCATGTGAGGATATACAAGAACTGGAGGAAAGAGGCAGAGTGAAAAACACTTGGGTGAGGGTAGTGGGCTAAGAAACAAGCAATATTGGCACCTGAGCAGACTACCTTGACAAAAGAAAGATATGAATGATGAGTTTGGGAAACAAAACTAACACCAAAGAATGACAGGAGAAAAGGATGAGAAAAAATTCTGATACTTTGAAGCATGGAGGAAGAACAAATCATGTTAGGTATCTTTCAACTTTCTCAGTAAAGAAGGAAATGAGGTCCTTTGCTGAGAAAGAGGGACACTGAGGTAAGGTTGAAGATATGGGGACAGTAGAAGAGGTTTAAGGAATGTCAACAAAAGACAATAGGTCATTTTAACTATCCACACATCTCCTAGAGCTCTTTCTCTGTCAAAAGCAGAGTAGCTGATAAATTCTTGACTTGTTTGGATCGTAATTTAATTCCTCAACAAATAGAAATAGGGATGAGGGAAAATGCTATTCTCCACCTAACTCTAACTCAAGAAGAGAAATGGATTTTGAAATATAAATTACAGGAACCTTGGAGAGAAAAGTGACTACTGCCTTGTAGAAGAAAACTGGATATAGTCTATCACGTGACCAAGATTATAAAAGAGGTCATCTTAGAAAGTTCAGAGTTATGTTTAATATGAATGTATATGTAGAGGCTATATCAGATTTTATACTGTTTTAGGGAAAGAGGAAGATGCAGGGGAGAAAATTTAAGATTCAAAAGCTTGTGGAACTGAATGTTGGAAACTAAAAATAAACAAATAAAATTTTAAAATAAAAGAATACATAAGATCCCATCACAAAAAAAAATCTGTGCATGAAATTGACCCAAGAAGTATGGGGAACTTTCAAAAACTAAATTCTGCTAACATGGTAATACAGTTCTGGTAATTCTGGTAACACAGTACTATAAGGAAAGCTGAGTACTGCAAAATCAATGCTTTCAAATTGTGGTACCAGAGAAGACTTCTGAGAGTTCCTTGGACAGCAAGGAAATCAAACCAATCAATACTTAAAAGAAATTAACTCTGACTATTTATTGGAAGGACAAATACTGAAGTTGAAACTTAAATACTTTGGTCACGTAATGAGAAGACAGGAGTCATTGGAAAAGACTTTGATGCTGGCAAAGATTGAAGGCAAAAGAAGAAAGATACAGCAGAGGATGAGATGGATAGTGTCATGAAAGTAATGAACATGAGCTTGAACAGGTTTCAGGAGATAGTAGAGGACAGAAGGACCTTGCATACAATGGTCCATGGGGCACTGAAGAGTCAGAAATGACTGAACCACTGAGCAACAACAACACAAATTATTCCTTTAAGGAAGACAAAAGGAAGTCATAAAAAAAAAAAAAAAGCTATGGACATACTGGGACATCATTGACCAGCTTAGATCTTTAAAACACATACACACGCACACGCACTCACACACACACACACACACACACACACACAGAAAGACTATGGAAGAAGAGGCAGATAACCAAGGATGTCTTCTAAAAAGTCTTGTAAGTCCTGTAAGAACAGTGTTAGAAGCACTTATATTCAGAAATACTAATGCTAAGTTCAGAAAAAGAGTTTGTCTGGATTTTGTTTGGGTTTTTTTTTTGTTTTTTAGCTGTGTTGAGGGTAAAGAAATAAAAGAAATAATTACAACTCCCTCATGTATAGGTCCTTAGAATCTACCCAAAGTTCAAGGGTTTTGTATATTAATATCTACTCAAAGCCCTCAACAATGTGTTTACTTTTACAAAGCCAGAGAATGCACTTATTAAAACCAAAAGACTAAAGCAGTATAACAAGCTAAGTAACAAGATAATAGCATCCTATGCACATGTAGGGTATACCCTCTCCCAGAGTTCTACACCAGCTGTAGGAGAAGGCACATACTCAGAGAATATGTATGGCTAGGGGATAAGCGAAAGGTATACAAAGTAGGGACACATGGCCAGGGAACATATATGGGTAACATCCCTCAAGTACCACAGAATCTCCAAAATCTCCAGTTTCCTCTGATGATATCATGATGTTACTTTGTCCTGAGTGTCAGGTTGTTTTCCAACACATCATCTCTCCACTCTACTGCCTGCTGCTGGTCTAAAGATTACTGAGTAGTTCTCTACAAACATTTCCAGGTATTAAGTTAATCAGCCTCTTCAGGGTCATCTACTGCTTTCTGGGGTCATCTGTGTATGTGCAGAAAGCTTCTCTGATGAAGGAGGCATAAAGTTGTTTGAATTTTGTTTTTTGGGGTTTTTCCCCTTTAAATATATAGCCTAGAGCTATGAATCAGCATATTCAGATAGGTAACCACAAAATTTAGAAAAAGCCCCAGGATAAGATTAACCCTATTCTTTGAATCTTGATTCATTGGAGGTCCCTGGACTCCAGGTTAGAAAATTCTTTTTTAATTCCTCTCAAATTTCTGTTTGTCAGTGTCCCCACAACCCCAGGTGAAGACACTCTACACAAAAAACCCCTCAGGAAGTTGGGGGTGGGATTGCTGGAGCAACAAAATTCCCTAAACTCCCACAAAGGTCCTAGTTGGTCATAAAACTAAATCTCTGTATGAGAAGCATAGAGCCAGTGATCTCTGCCTTTGTTGTATATCCCTACCTATTAAACACTGTTTCAATTGCTTTTTTTCAGTTGTATTCAGTTCTTATTGACCCTGTGGAACATGGTATGGCTATACTGTCTGTGGAGTTTTCTTGGCAAAGATACTGGAGTTGTTTACCATTTCCTCCTCCAGCAATAAGTAGTTTGGGGGCAGCCTTCTGTGGCATTATTTGCCTCTTCAGAAAGGTCTTTCAGGCAAACATTGACTTTCCCTGTGAGATCCTTGAGAGGCTTTAGGTTAGGAAATGAAGGGAAAGTGTTAGACATACTTGCCCTCAATAGGATCACTTGCCATTAATTATCATTCATCAACATAAAAGCGTTGACTTGTTTACAAAGGAAGGGTGGTCAGCCTGTGCAAAGACATGATGGTGGGAGATGAAATATCATATTCAAGGAATAGTAGCTGGTTTAAAGTATTGCTAAGGTCCCTTCCAACACCCTGTTCTCTTAATACTATATATACTAGGTCCTAGTCAGATAAACTAATGAACTATCAGTAATTTTCCTACTCTCCTTAGGAAAAGGTGACATTGCTTAGATCTGTGGCCATTGTTCCAGATGAAAAAAGCTTTGCGTGACCTTGGGTCTAAAGGGGTCTCTACCACACAGGCCTTCCTGGTGATTTGAGATTAATACAGGTGAGAGACAACAATAGACTGTTGTCTGAATGATGGAGGGATGCAAACACATTAAGCTGCTTCTCCCCATGCTCTCCCTGCAGACCTACTGCACTGCTTCTGCACTCTGGGTTGGGTTCCTCTCTGCAGCATTCTCACATTTTGGTACTTTTCCTTCAGCAGTGTGGAGCTGGTTCTCCATTCCTGTCATGTGCCCCCTGAAAATTGTTCAATTGTACACTTATCATTTCCTTGCTCAGCCTTCAAGGAGAGTACTGAAGCTTGTAATGTGTCAGTTTGAAGTGGAAATTCCTCCAGCAAACTTTTCTAGGGGTCCAGTGTAGGAAATGGAATGGTCCAAAGGAAAGAGTGCTAGGTTTGGAGTCAAACAACCTGGATTCGAATCCTGACATTGCCACTAGATAGAATACCATGTTCAAGGTTACTTGTATGACCTTGAAAAGTCACTTAACTGCTCTATACCTCAGTTACCTCATCTATAAAGTGAGAAGATTGGACAAGATGATATCTAAGGTCCCTTCTAAATATGCATATATGTATATGTACATATATATGTGTGTACATACTTATAAATATACAAACCTGTGGATGTGGGTATGCATGGGTGGGTGTGTATACATGCATAAATATATAGACATATACACGTGTGTGTGCGTGTGTGTGTGTGTGTGTGTGTGTGTGTGTGTGTGTAAAATCTTGTGGTTCTACAGAGGCCAAGTACCATAATGGGTGAAGAGAGAGTCTTGAAGCCAGGAAGTCTTGAGTTCAAATACCGCTCCTAACATACACTGGCTATGTAACAGTAGACAAGTCTCAGTGTTCCAGGCCAGGGTATCAAACTTGGGACTGAGGTAAAACTCCATGAGTGAGTCAAAATTAGATTAAAATGTAATTAGAAAATATTTAATAAAATAAATAAAAATACTATACCATACAGATAATGTTAATTTGTGGTTTTCTGAGTCAATATGTGGCCCACAGGGATGTTTCTATTTAAATTTGACACCACTACTCTAGGCAGTTCTTATCAATTACCTGCAGGGGTAGAGGGAGTTACCACTCCTGGGAATTCCCAGTGAAATCACAGGTCCAGTCCTTAAGTATGTGATTCTATAAGGTTTCTACCCTTCCCAAAACTATATGGCACCCCAAAATGAAAGGGACAATTACAAAAGTAGGAACAAGATAGTTTTTGTCCTAATCTCTTCGATTTGAAAGTCAAACCACTTTCCAGTGGTGAAGGCTGTCATGGATAAGGAAATTCTGGAGCATTACAGTTGAAAAAAGCTTTAGAAACCACCCAACCTTTTTTATCCAGAATATCAGCATTAGAAGGGCTCCTAGAGACCATCCCACTTCTTTATTTCACAGATGAGATGCAGAGACCTCTAGAGGTGATGTCTCTTGACCACAGTCACACAGAGTTATTGTCAGAGCTAGAGCCTGAAGCTGAGAGAAAAACAAAACAAAACAAAAAAACCTTTGGAATTACCGATTCGGATATCATAGATGACCTTTGGGGAAAGATGCCAGTTGAATGAGGTCAGAAAACAGATTACAAAGAGTTGAGGAGTGAGTGAGCAAAGAAGGTCAGTGAATATAAATTCATTCAATAAGTTTGGCAATTAAAGGAGGAAAAGAGGAAAACTAGTACAAAGGGTAGCAAGGCCAAGTTCAGACTATTTTTTTAGGCAGAAGAGAAAGAATGAGCAGCAAGAGGGAGAAGGAAGAGAGAGAGACCATGAAGGAGAGAGGAAGAGAGAGGGGAGAGAAAGAAGATAGGGAGAAAGGGAGTGAAAAGTAGATGGACAGGGAAAGAGGAAAGGAAGGAGAGAGAGGAGTGAGAGAAGGACAGAGGCAGGTAGGAGAAAGAAACAGAAAGACTGAGGTAGAGAGACAGACAAAGGGGGAAAGGGGAGATAGTGAGAGGAGAAAAAAAAGACAGAGACTGATTGATTGAGTAAGGGTTCAGAGGAAGTAGAAGATAATGGAATTGAAAGCCAAAGGACCCAGATAATGGGGTTATATGTGACCTAACATACACATTTTTCTATTGTCTCTCATCTCTATGCCTTTGCCCTGTCTCCTGTGTCTAGAATGCCATCCTTCTTACCTCTGCATCACAGAATCTTGTATTTCCGTCAAAATTCAGCTCAAACGCCATCTTTCTTCTAGAAGCCTTTTCTTAATCTCCCAAATGCCAGGACTCATCCTTCCTATGTTATTTATGTCTTGTGTTTCTCTTCCATGAGAAATAGAATGATAAAGAGAATGACCTTGGAGCTAGGGAAACCCAAAACTAGGAAACTCTGGCTGTGTTATGACCCTGGGCAAAATCTCACATTATGCACATTCTTTTATTTACACATATTGTCTTCTCCAAAAGAATATACGCTCCTTGAGGACAGGGATTGTTTCAGTTTTGTCTGGCACCTAACAAAGTGCCTGGGACATTAGAGGCATCTAATAAATACTTGGTGATTTATTGACTGACTGAGTACAGCTGCCTATGCACAACTCATAATCTATGGCACAGTAGAGATAACAAGTCAGTAAATGTGAAACCAGTGCCCGAATGGTGCTGATTCCCAAGCTACTATTTTTCCAGTTATACAATAGGACCACTGATCCCCCCCAGCACAAGAGAAAGAAACAAGGATAGGTAAAGACAAAGATGTTCTGAAGTATGGTAGAGGTAAGAAGAAAATCCATGTCAAGAGACATCAACGTTTGTCAGTGAAGTGGGAGGAAAGGTCATCTACTAAGAGGGAGGGGTGAGGGGGACACTTAGGAGTAAGGGGAAAGTTCAAAGAATGTAATATTCATCAACAAAATAGACAAATACCATTTGTTCATTCATCCATTCAACTAGGTACAAGGTACTATTCCATGTGGATATCTAATTCTAACATAGCTGGTCAAATATATGGTGAGACCCTGAAAAATCTAAATAGTGCCCAACACCTCCAAAACCTAGATATCTAGGTGGCACCGTGGGTACAGTGATGGACCTGGAATCAGGAAGACTTGAGTTCAAATTCAACCTCAGTCCCCAACTAGGTGTGTGACCATGGAAATGTCCATTAAACTGTCTCAGTTTCCTCAATTGTAAAATGGAAACAATAATAGTACCTACCTCCCAGGTTGTTGAAAGGATCAAACCAGATATTTGCAAGGCACTTCACAAAAGTTAAAGCACTACATGAATGCTAGCAATGGTGATAAGGATGAGGATGAGGATGATGCTACATAGCCTTCCTACTCTTCTACTTCATCTTCAGTGCCAGGAAATGCCAGTCAGACTGATGCAATTTTGGTCACCTTTCACTTGGCATTCCTGTGCTCTTCTCTCTTTTAGGTGCCTAGGTACCTTGGTACCTGACTTCCTCAGGAGGTATCCTGTGTTCTGGACTTTTTTCACCATCCTCTCTATGTGGAAACCTGATCTGATAGAGCTGATCTAGTAAAAATTATTTAGATTAAAATAATGTGGTGGGGGTAGGGGGAAGATTGTGTTTGAGTAGGGAACCAGGTCTTAACTCAATAGAATAAATATCTGTTAGTGAAATTTCCTACACTATGGCAAGTAAATAGGGAAATCTTGTGGTCAATGAAGCCCTTCATGTCAACCTGCGAAGCTAATTGCCTTTTCCTTCAACACATAAGGCCAGCTCTGGTTCCATGTACGGCAATTTTTGGTGGCTGGTCACTCCACTCCTCTGCAATGACAGCATTTCTCCTTCAGTTTCAAGTGGTTTGCTTTGTGGTTTCTGCTCAGTGCTTCATGGGATGCTTGCTCTCTCCACTCTGTCACTGTCTTTTATGTAAGTGCTTGGATCCCTGCATAGGCAGATGCTATAATGAAACTCATTGTTTTACTTTCCTCCTTAGCCAGGGACATCAGTAGAGGGTGTTTCCCTCTCTGCATAGTTGCTTTTCACTTTGGAGATCCAGGTGATAAATATTTTTCCATCTCATTCTTCATTCTTTCATTGTCCCTCTAAATAAATTCAATCATCTCCTTGCTTTTAACCTTTGAGGTTGTCAGTACCCAATTCTAATTTGCTTTTCCCTTAAGAAGTGGTTTCTATTTCCACCTGTTACTTTCAGACCTTGTAGCTCTTTCCCCATTGGTAAATAATAAAAAAGGAATGGGCAAAAAAATGATATTAACTTTGTTATTTATATTTGAAAGGGAAAAATCAAGTCAGTTCTAGTCTCCAATACTGCTTTGCTTCCTGTTCTCATGAGAGTTACTCCATGTAAAGGACAAACAAGGAATCTTACTGAAAGAGATATTATCTCTAAGATCTTAGGATTTAGAACCAGAAGGGATCTTCAAAATCATCAAGTTTAACCCTTTCATTTTTCAGAGGAAGAAACTGAGGTCCTGAGAGGTTGAATTTCCCAGGCAGACAATAAAATTAACAAAGCTGAAATTCAAACTCAAGTCTTCACACTCCAAATCTAATCCCTTTCCCACTGGATTTCAAATATACATCCCACTTTTTTTGAATGGCCTGTATCTGGATTAATGAATTGATGCAGTTTTGCTGAAAATTCTTGATTACCTGTATGTTCCTATTAATAATGCTATAAAATAGCATTTCATTCACATTCCAAACACATATACATATGGCAAGACCTTGACCACACTGCAGTATCTGGCAGGGTACCACTGCTGCCTTAAGGGTACCTGGGTTCTTGTTGGGAATCATAGAGTCAGTTACATATAGGCATATATATGCCTATATAGAGATATAGGCGGTCACTAATGAGGTAGAAAGGGAAACAGTAGTCTAAGGATTAAACTGTGTCAAAGGTTACTCAGACATTTTCAGGACATTTTAGACCTACAAAAGATGGGGAAGGAGGACATCTTTTTGCATATATTAGGAGAGAAGGAGTAGAAGAAGATGTTTAGGATTCTCTAAAAAAGTGGTCTCCAAATTTTTCTAAATTTCATATATATATATATATATATATATATATATATATATATATATAAAGAGAGAGAGAGAGTGACTATGCACTTTCATTAGATGGTTCCCCTTCCCCATGCCTGGAATGCTTTCCCCTTTCCATCTCCACCTCTTACTTTGCCTGTTTGCCTTTGTCTTTTCCAGTTTCAGATAGAGCCAGAATCCAAGGTGGGGTATGTTACCCAGCCAACCTGGTAAAGAAACCCAGAGAGGCCAGAATTCTTGGGACTCAAGCCAGAGTGAGGACATTGGACTTGGAAACTGGGATTGTAATCACCTTCCCTTCCCCAGAGCAGGAGATAGTGCAAGGTGTGTGCGGTGGGTTGGGAGAGGGGTGGGGTGTGGAAATTAAGTTCCACATGTTAGGGAGTATGCCTGCATATTTGTTCAGAAAATTTTGTAGTAGATATTGCTTTGTAAAAATCTGACTGTCAGTGGCTAAATAGAACTGAAGTCCAGGAAACCAGAACATCATTGCTAGAGGCTAGAGCCTCTAGCCTCTGCAAAGAGTGGAGACTACTTCAGCCTCTTTGAGGTTACCAGAACCATGGGAGATGGGGTGACCTATCTGGCCTTCAGACCATGAGGGCTGTGGTGATCAGTGTTACAAATGTAAGATAAATACTGACATGATAAAGCCCAACCTCAATCCTGCTGAGCCTTTCTTTGGTTTCCAATAGCTCATTCACAGTAACTCACATAACCCATCAGATAGAAGACTCCACATATTCATGTGTCAGTCACCTCAGTATGTCCTTCTGTCTAGGCCCTTAAAAGTTTCACCTCCATGCTCATAGATCCAGGGACCAGGAAAGATCTTCCAGTTTTGAAAGAGATGGGTGGCTAAATTTACTCAGTTACATATAATCCATCCTACCAAGTTTGCCTTTCATGAAAATTTAAGCTACAAAGAGATCATCCACTTTTGGAAGAAATGATTCCCAAGTGAATATTTGTTGCCAACTCATAAAACCAAGGTCCACTAAGTGTTGAAAATGAACAGCTGGTTAAAGGATTATATAAGATGTTATGTTTCTTGTTCTTTCTATTTTTTTTTTTGCAACATGACTAAAATGGAAATGTGTTTTGCATGATTTCACATGTATAATCAATATATCAATTGCCTCCTCAATGAATGGGGAAGGGAGAGAGTACAGAACTCAATCTTTTAAAAATGAGTCAAAAATATATAATTTCTTTTTTTTTAAAGTGTTATATGAGAACTGAATTTAGATTAGTGGACCATAATGCATAATTTAGAAATGATAGACTCTTGACCAGGGACAATGTTCACCCTATGAAGACAAGTAAAAATGCATCTCCCTAGAGTCTTGAAAATCTAAAGACCTTTAAACTGAAAGGAAAGGGAAAGAGAAATCCACTTTTACCAAACTAGACATTATTAGAACTTTGCTACAATGTAGGAAGACTGGAAGTGCATAGTCAGAGACAGGTAGATGCCAGATTAGAGTGCACCAAAGTAGAGAGAAGTACTTACCTTTCCAGTCATTGCACGTTACTTCCTTGCATACAGTATGCCCCAGTCAAACTGACCTTCTTTTCAGTTCCTTGTGCATGTTTCATCTCTGTCTCTGCACCTTTGCATGAACTACCCCCTTCCACCACCAGCAGCACCACCACTACCTCATGCTCATGCCTCATTCTTCTCAATTACATTGTCTAATTTTTACTTTATATGTTTTTCATCTACTTAAATGTGTAAATGTTGTTTCCCTTCATAGAATATAAGTTCCTTGAGGGTAGGAACTGTTTCCGCTTTGTCTTTGTATCCTGGCACCCAAAAGAGTGCCTGTCATAAAGTAGGAGCTTAATAAATGCTGATTGCTTAGGGAAAATAGGAAAGACTCAGCATTGGAGGAAAGAGAAGAACAAGCATTTCTATAATGCCTGCTATCTTCCAGGTATGATGCTAAGCATTTTATACAAATATGGTTTCATTTCACCTCAGCAGCGAGGTGGTGCAGTGGATAGAGCAGCAGACTTAAAGTGAGGAAGACTAGCGCGAATCCGGACTGAGACATTTATTGTAACCCAGGGCAAGTCACTTAACCTTTGTTTGCCTCAGTTTCCTCAACCCTAAATGCAGGTCATAATACTAATAGAACTTGCCTCTCCAGGTTGTAGTAAAACTCAAATGAAATAATCATTATCCAATACTTGACTTAGTGCCTAGAAGATAGTAAGTGCTACATAAATATTTTTGTTCAGATGTCTCAGTTGTATCCCATCTGGGGTTTTCTTGGCAGAGATACTGGTGTGATTAGTCATTTCCTTCTCCAGTTCACTTTACAGATGAGGAAACAGGGTGAAGTGACTTGCCCAGATCAAACAGCTAGTAAGCGTCTGAGGCCAGATTTGAACTTAGAAAGATTAGTTTTCCTGACTTCAGGTCTAACATTTTATACACTGCACCACTTTGTAGCCCATAAAAATGTCACCTATTTTTATTATTGATCCTCCCAACAACCTAGGGATGTAGGTGCTATTGCTCTCCCCATATTTCAGTTGAGTTGCCTCTGAGGAAAGTAAAAGTTAAGTGACTTGCCCAGGGTCATTGCTAATAAGTGTCTGAGGATGCATTTGAATTCAGGTCTTCCTCACCCCAAGCCCAGGATTCTATTTGGTGCATCACTGGCATAGAGGTAAGAAGTATTTACACAGTAGCTCAGAAATATCCTTCTTTCTGGACCAAGGTTATGTGGCCAAAGCAATTGCAGTTACTCAGGAAATTGGCCATTCTGGGTGTTTCAGACGCAGAAATCTTCTTGGCTTTCAATTCATTCCAACAATCACTTTTGAGTGTGTCCCGCAGTATATGGGACACAGTATGTGGAAGACACTCTGCCTTGACAAAAGACAAAAATAAAATAGCTTCTGCTCTCAAAGAACTTTCATTCTGTTCTATCCTTAAAGCTGAATTTAGTTTCCATTAGTCAGATAACACTAACATCATTGTCAGATAACACACATCATCATTGGAGGTTTAGTCCCAGAGCCCTAGTACTTTTGGTCATTTGTGAAATTTCATGAGTTTATGTTTCCTGCTACCTACTTGGCTGGTTGTTGTCCTTTTTCTTTGAAGAGGACCAAAATGACATCACCACGATAAAGTGAAGTTTCATTGTGTCCGACTATCGTTGATCAAACCGATACAAGCTCGGAATGTTCTCCCACAGGTTGGACACAGATGGTCCGTGTGAATATTTGGGGTGGATACTCCAGATTTGTGCATCCTACATTTACTTTGTGTTGTCTCAATTCTGCTTTGCTCATAGAGCATAGCACCCTTTCTGATGTGGGCACACCATGCTGAGCAGTTCTGTGCCAGTGTCTTCCATGTTGCACACTCAAATCCAAAGTTCTTGAGAGAGAACTTGAGAGTGTCCTTGTATGGCTACCTACATAGGTAAGGAAAGACCCCAAGAATTCATATTAAGGTAAAAACCTCGTTTAAGATAGCCAAAGTGCTCTATAGAATTTCCTTAGGAATCCAGTAAATATACACGATTCCAGAAACTCAATAAAGACTCCAGAGCTCTGAGACATGGAGCACTTAACCAGATAAAGTGATGGGTCTTTTCCTTTCAAATGACTTAGGAATCCTTTTCCTTTCTTGTTCACTTACTGACAAAGTCCTAGCTCTCAATGTTAAGCCCTCCTTCCAAAAAAGTAGCACATACTCTTCCAAAGTCTTTCTTGGGTAATTGAACAACTTATTTTCAACAATTCTCCATTCATTTCTTGCATTCAAGGCCTTCAAGAGCTGAGTGTTGCCTCAATTCAAGTCTTGTATCTTTCCTTTTCTGACCTCTATTCAGGGCCATTACTGGTTAAAAGAAAAGAAATAATTCCGTTTTTGTTCTTCTTTTTGCTTTTGGTTTTTCGTTTGTTTGTTTGTTTTGGTCTTTGGGGTTTTTGTTGCTGTTGTTTTTACAATCTGCACTGGCATCATACACTTTAAGAGTACACATACTGCATCTTCAAAGGCCCAACCACAGAATGTCATTACCATGTAGATGACCCAGAAGAGGAAAGCAACAAAGCTCATTTCCAAGAAAAGACTGTATGAGGAAAAATACTTTTATTCTGAGAAGGGATCTGGGTCTTGCATCTTAGGTTCAGAGTGCCTTTCTTGTCTTGGCATTTGAGGACAGCCAAGGTGGTTTCAGCAGCAGAAGACAGTCAAAGAAAATGAGCCAGACAAAGTTCGAGGAGAGGTTACCGACTGGCTTATTAAGCTAATTCCAAATCGATTCCAAGAACCAGGAGAAGGGGGAAAAATGACAGGGATGGAGTCCTCTAAAAGTGCTGAGCAGAGATCAAAAACAATAATTTTATCTACATGTAATGATAGTTTGAATTGGCTGTACCTAATTTAAATAATTTTGATTTCATCGTTATTTTTAATTGTGATTAGTGGTTCTAATGTGCTAATAAATAACCCTAGAGACAAGGGACAACCTTGCCTGGTCCCTCTGACAGTTTGGAATTGCAAATACATTACGAAACCATTCTCCTGACAGGGGCACTATTAGCGTGACAAGCCAGCTGGATTTGAAAGAACATTTACGTTAACATTCTTAAATGTAAAACTTAGAAGATACACTTTTCCCTTGTGGGGTCAAGTAATTCTCTCCCAAGCAAAGAGGAAGCATTACAAGCTGGAATCAAGAGTTTTCATAATTTTCTTTTGTTGAGCTTTCGGGTTTAAAGAAATCAGACTTTATCTTTAGTGAAACATCTTGAAGTGACATTTGGATCTTTTTTTTCTAAGTAGTTAATAAGATTGTCAATCACTTGGGGAGGGTAGTAGTTTTTGATCCAGAGATGGATTTGTTGATGTAGGTGATGGGAGATTTTTGCAAGCATGAGGACTAGATATGTTGGTGAGATATCCTCTCTGGGGCTGACAAATGTCAGGTACTATAGGAGGGCTGTGATTTCTGAGCCATTGGGACTGCAGTCAGGAAGACCTCAGTTCAAATCTGCTCTCAGATACTTACTGGCTGTGTCACCCTGGGCAAGTTACATAATGTCTGTTTGCCTCTGTTTTCTCAATTATAAAATGGGAATATTAACAGCACCTACCTTGTACGGTTGTGGTCAGGATCAAATGAAATAATATTTGTATTATAGTGCCTGGTATACAGTAAGCATTACATACCTACATTACATGCCCTACCCTTTCATGTATATCATTGATGCAGCATGGTAAGGGGGAGACAACAGTAGCTCCGCTTCAAAACTCCGAATTCAAATCCCACTTCTGATGTTCCTAACTTTATGACCTTGGGCATTTCTCTTTAAACTACCTGGACCTCAGTTTCCTCATCTGTAAAATGGTAGGATTGCACTAGATGGCCCCTGAGGTCCTTTGGAGCATTATATATACAGTATTATGTTGTGGATAGAGAATGACTAAGAACATTGACTTTGTGGAGGCAGTGGATCCAATTTAGAATCAGGTAGACTTTGTTTCAAATTGGGCTACTTCGCATCTTCATCCCTCTCCTGGGTGTATCGCTGATTCATCTTAACAGAGGTTTCTCTGCCAAGTCGTAGAAACCTTTTCACTCTATTGCCCCCTAGAGCATCCTAGGGCTGAAATCTCACCTTCTGGTGTTCCTCCCAGAATATTCAATAGACAATGAGGCCCATTCCTCTCCCTGCTACATTGTTGGCTCATCTCCATAGGACTTTCCTTAGCATACGCCTATAACTTCTCCTCTGTCCACCCTATCAGTTTAGTTCCCTTTTCAGTTCAACTTACATTAGAGTAAGTTCCCTGAGGGCTTTCTTTCTGCCCTTTTTGTATTTCCAAGACTTACTCCAGTGTTGGGAATGTTATAAGCACTTTAAAAATGCCTGTTAACTGACTGACTGAGACTATCTGTGTGACACCAGGCCCTGTTTCCTCATTTGTAATATGGGATAATCACAACTGTAGAACACATCTACTTCTTAGGAGTGTTATTAAGGCTCAAATGAGATAATTCAAGTAAAGAGCTATTTAAATGCCAAATATTATTGATGTCAAAGGATACTTTTTAAGTGGTTTTGAAATTCAGGGTGACTTTTCCTTCCCCAAAACTTTGATGTTTCAATTCCCCTAGATGCAGAGGAACTGAAATACGTAATGAGAGGAGTTCTTTAGAAAATGTTGAGGAAGTCAGAGCAATAATAAGAAAAATAATAAAGTATTTTATCTCAAAACTAGCCATGACCTGTCTGGATCATGCAGCTGGTCCCATAGCTATATCTCTAATGTTTGGTGGTTCTGGGTATTTTTTTTCCCTAGGGGAGAGATGGGAAAGGAAGGAGAGGAATATAGGAAACTGACATGTCCCTCTTGCTATGCTACTCTTATGGAACCCATTTAGATAATGTTACATAGTAGAAAGATCACTAGATTGAATACCTGAGTTCCAGTCTTGGTTCTATCATGAACAAGCTATGTGACCTCAAGCAAGTTATTTAACCTCTCCAGGCCTCAGTTTCCTCATCTATAAAATGAAAAGATTGAACTAGCTGATCTCTAAGGACCCTTCTGACTCCCAGATTCTGTGAGTCTGTGATTGTTCTACAGTTGGGGCCAATGAGCTTCACTGAACAGTAATTGAAGTGTTCTCAAGCAAGATTCAATCTCTGTGTTCTCTCAAATGTCAAACCATCCCATTACAGATATGCCTTTTGTCCCATCTTATTCTTTCCCCCAAATAGAGTCCTGCATACTTCCTTGTCTTGTGATGAATCAGGAAGGACCTTCTGTCACTCATTCACAGGGAGGTCACTGGGGTCCCCCAGCGCTGATGAAAGTTCTGTTTCTAACAGAGAAACTTAGGTCTGCTCTAAGGAGCAGATGCCCTCTGATAACGTGACTTCTATTGTTATTTCTTGGACCTGAATATAAAGCAGGGTATTGAAAGCCAGTATTTTGGGGCAGAGATTCTAATACATGAAATATTGAGAACTCATGGATTTGGAATCCAGAGACTTGGGTATGAATCCTAGATTTGCTACACATCATCTATATGACCTTGGGCAAGTACTGTATCTTCATTGCTTAGCATAATACTTATGCATCATTTTTATCTTTTTTTCCCCATCTGTAAAAGAAAAGAATTGTACTATCTACTTCATGAGATTATTGTGGGCAGAGAACTTTGCAATACTTAAAGCACTATATGAGTTTGTATGGTTTTTTAAATTATTATTATAGCAACTGAACCTGTGATTCCTCTATCAATGAAGTCCAGCACCTTCTTTGCAATTCATAGTCTTAGAGGGTTGTCTGAAGAAATGGGAGGTCAAATGGCTTCCCAGGATCATATAACAAGTATGGGTCAGAGACAGAATTTGGGGGGTTTTTGAGGGGAAAATGCAAGGCATTTGGGGTTAAGTGACTTGCCCAAGGTCACACAGCTAGTAATTGTCAAATGTCTGAGGCCAGAGTTGAACTCAGGTGTTTTATTCACTAGAGGCAGAATTTGAATCCAATTCTTCCCAACTTCAAAGTCAGTTCTCTCTCCACTAAGCCATACTGCCTATTACATTCCTAATCAATGATGATACTGCAAGGCTATAGTCGATGGCTAAGGAGGGTCCTCTAAATAATTATTAAGCAGGTGAAGGTAAATTCAATTTAATTCAACATTTACTTAACACTTCCTGTATATGAGGCACTGTGCTAAACACTGGAGTTACAAAGATTTTAATGAAACAGTTCCTAAACTCAACGAATTTATTAATCCCATTGCAGGTGGGGAGTGGGAGAGAACAAATTACATCCCTGTACACTGAGATATCTTGGTATGTCCCTGAGCTATTACAGCTTAAAACTGTCCTGAGACTTCTTAGGGTGCCCTGTGTAAGGTGTGAATAAATACATGTAAACGAGATAAATCAAAAACAATATCATCAGAGGAAGAGCCTGATAACTAAGGGCATCAAGAGAGATTTCCTATAGGAGGAAATAATTGAGCTGAGCCTTAAAGGGAACTAAGAATTCTAAGTGAAGGTAAAGAAAGAGAGGGGATGGGGAACAGAGACAAAAAATGCAATGTCATAGGTAGAGAAAATCAAGGAAAAATAGCAAAAATCAAAGCCAATTTGTCTAGAATGAGGAATATATAGTTGGGGGTTACAAGGAACAGAGGAAGACGGGATATGTAATCAGCCTGAAAATGTGAAATCCAGAATGTAAAAGACTTTAAATGTCAAAAAGAAAAGTTGTATTTTATCTTAGAGACAAGTGAGAAGCTTCTTGATTTGGACAGTGAAATGGTCAGAGCTGTACTTTAGGATTATCAGTTATACAGCTGTTGGTACTTGAGATTGGAAAGTAGAGAGAGTAGATACAGGGAAACAAGTTAGGAGGCCATTGCAAGAGTCAAGGCAAGAGGTGATGAGAGCCTGAATCAGAGGGACTGTGGTATGAGTTTAAAGAAGGACACAGATCTAAGAGTTGCCATGAAGGTAGAATTAACAAGACTTGGCAATTTGCTTAATAGGATAGAGGAAAGGAGAGTGAAAAGCTGAGGATGACTCTCCAACTTGCAAACTTGAATTACTGGAAAAATGGTAGTGCTCTAGATTAAAAGTAGAGAAGTTGAGAAACGAGTGTGTTTATTGAGAAATGATGTATTTCACGTTAAGTCTGAAATGCTTATGGAATTCCTAGGTAGAGGTGTCCATCAATCAATTATAGGTATAGGACCAGAGCTCAGGAGAGTGATGAAGGGTAGAGGTACAGTTGGAGAGTCATCTACATGAAGATAACCCTTGAACCCAAAGATGCAAATGAGGTCACTAAGAGACATTGTCCATAGAAAAAAGAGGATCCAAGGTAGACCCTCACATAGAAGACAGAGGGACAATGATCTTGCAAAGGAGACTTACAAAAAAAGTGGTCAGATGGGGAAAGAATCTTGAAAGAGTAATGTCACAAAAACCCAGGGAGGATAGAATTTTTAGAAGTAAGAGGTGATCAAGAATGTTGGGTGCTACAAAGATGTCAAAAAATAGACCTGAGGAAAAGATGATCGGATTTAACAATAGAGGTCATGAGTGACTTTGGAAAGAAAAGCATCATTCAAATAACGGAGAAAAAAATTGCAAGAGGTAGAGAAGTGAGTGAGAATTGAGAAGGAGGAAGAAATAAATGTAGACAACTGTTTGTAGGAATTTGACTGTGAAAGGAAAGGGAGATAAATATAGATAAATTCATGACAAATTTGCAAAGTGACAGAGTCAAAGGAAGAATTTTTAAGGAAAAGGACTTTATACTAAGACATTCATCTATCCCTACTTTTAGCATCCTACTGATCCCTGGGAATCTCACAAGTTGGTCCTACCATCCCCAATGAGTGAACCAACCTCCCAGACCATGCCATTTTCTGCTCCATTTCAAATTTCTCTGCCCTGAGGAGCTTCCCTTAGCACCTAGGGTTTCCTCACTCTGGAGTATCCATTGACCCCCTGCAACCTTCTCCTTTGGACCTCTTCTGTCATGGAAGATATTTTACCACTGGAGGGGGTTGTTTTGGGGGGGGTGATCAAGTTTAGGGAGGAGCCTGGGATGACCCCATTCTCCTGGCTCTGCTTCTGATTTTCTGGACTTTGGCACCATGCCCCTTTGTGATACCTTCTTCCCGCTTTTCAGTTTCCTTTTGTATCTTATCTTCTTCTATTTCAATGTAAGCTCCTAGAGGGGAGAGATTATTGTTCTTTTTGCTTGTATTTAAATTCCCAGTGGTGTATGGGGTATTTAAGGAAGACTAGCACCTCTGGCATGAGGGCTTAATGAGTGCTTTTCAGGGTTGCTCATTCACCTTTGGCGTCCACCTGCCACCCAACTGTCACCTGTGGCTCACAGAAGCTGTAGCATGTACAGTGGTCACTCTCTGGTAAGTAGTTTGGGCAGATTGGCTAAACTAGATTGAAGATGACCAACATACCTCAAACCTGTCTGTAAATTGGGGTGTCTACCCCAAGCATGGAAAGACTTTCTCCAGAAGAATGGGTAGATGAGAACAATTTTGTTCCAACAGTCATGAAGGTAACTGAAGCAGGTGCTGTGAAGTGCTTAGAGCTTAGTCAGGCATTGAAGATGCCAAGATCATCCACTGCATCCCAAGACATCCACAATCATCAGTGTTTGTCTTGATGCTGGACTTCAATGACTCTAGAAGAGAGAGTGAGGATGAGACTTGGTGCAACTCTGCCTCTCTTGAATCCAATTCATGTGCAAGTCAAAACATCACTCTGTGATATCGTTGATCCTCTTGACAAAGGAAGGACAAGCAATAACCATTTCAATCTCCACACTTAGCACAGTGCCTGGCACATGGTAAGTACTTAATAAATACTTGTTGTTTGCCTGCTGGGGCTTATTCTTTCAATAGCCTCCTCCTGGATGAGAAAGTAATGTGTATTTTTGCATCTGTGTATTTGATGGGGTGAGAAGTAATTTATAATAGGTCAATCAATACTGAGATCTTAACTACCAGAAGTGTTCCAAGATAATACTATAGAAGCATAAGAAAGACCATTAGAGAATGTCATCGTTAGTGCGGGGAAATATCGAGGGGACTCGTGATTGAACCCTCAAAAGATCATTACAATGGCGCCTCTTTATTTTGCACGACAACTAAGATAGCCCCATGACAGAATCCAGGATTTGAAAGCGACCTCAGAATCTATTTAGTCCATTTTCTGATGGGTAACTTCTACCTATTATTCCTAATCCTGCTCTCTGAGATCAAGCAAAATAAGTCTTAAGCATAAAAGTCCTTCAAATAAATGAAAACAGCTTTCATTTCTTGCCCCAACCAAGTAATCTCATATCCATATTAATACTGCCCAGTATTTTTTAACCAATTTTCTTATGGTTGAGATCATAAAATCTCAAGATACTTCACTATCCTGCTTGTCGGCCTCTGGTCATCAGGAATTATGCCCCTTTGGCATTCTTAAAGCATCTTGGAGATACCTCCCAAAGTCAGACCCTTATAACTTTCCAGAAAAATGGATAAAAAACAGCATTCCCGTTTTGTTCAAAGTCTTCTCCATTTGAAATTAGCAACATATATATGTATACACACATATGCATATGCACACACATGTATTATTATTGTTTGTTTTTGCATCATCTTTTTTACTAAATATATCTCTTTCCCTACCCCATGCCCATCGGACCATATCTTGTAACAAAGACAAAAAAAAAATTTCCGCACAACAAATAAATCAACTGAATCTGACAGAATATGCTTCATTCCACATGCATAGTCTCTTACCTCTACAAGGAAGGGAAGGAGATGCATTTTTCTCCTCTTATATTCAAGTCTCAGTCAGTCTTGAAAAAAAATTAGGAGAAAAACCAATTAGTTAACTGGAGAACACAATCAAATTGTATTTCGGTTGTAGGTTCCAGGATGAATCTCAAACCCTTTAGTGTTTTCTATTAGCATAAACCAAATGGGCAATTTGGAGAGTCTGTGGAGTTTAACATTATTCAGTGGATTCTCCCAGGACTAATGGGTGACAAGGAATCTTAGCCAGATTTTGCCAATGCCCAGAAGAAGTTGCTTCTAAGTTATAAGGGAATGCACTGGAAACTCAGGGCAATATACTTCTTATGTTGACAGAAAAATGATTAATTAAAACTGTTCTTTGTTCCTCATGTTCAGAGCTTTTAATATATGAAGTCCCCGAGATTTCAGCAACAAATTCCCTAGAAGTAAATTTACCAATCAATCAGACAATCAACAAGTAGGGAAGGGAAAAGGAAGGGAACACATATTAAGCATCTATTACATACCAAGCCCTGGGCTAAGCACTTTCTGTCTTATTTGGTCCTCATTCCAACCCTGAGAAATAGATACTATAATTATAATCATTTTACAATTATAGAAACTGAGGCAGACAGAGAGACTTGCCCGGTGCCTTACAACCAACAAATTTCTGAGGCTGAAGATGAACTCAAATTTTCCTGACTCCAGGCCATCCTAGATTCATCCATTTCCCGTTGTGGATAAAAACTACACCACTTTTATTTTCTCTAGAAATATTGAAAAATAATATTTCTCTATTCTACAACCTACTCTAGACTTCTCACTTAGGAAAGAGAAAAGAATAATGCTAGTCTTCCTATAAACATAGTAAGCATGTTAAAGATTCCTTGTCACTCAATAGCCCTGGGAGAATCTACTGAATAATATCAAAATCCTCCAAATTGCCCACTTGGTTTAGGTTAACAGAAAATACTGAAGGGTTTGAGATTCATCTTGGAACATACAACCTAAATGCAATGCTTACTGAATGGATGAATAGATAGATAAATGGATGGATGGATAAATGGATGGACAGATGGATGGATGAACAGATAGATAGACGGATGGATGGTCTAGAGTAGGGCTTCTTAAACTTTTTCCACTCGAGATCCTTTTTCACAGTTCAGCATTGTTGTTTGGCATTGCATGGCCTGAGGGCATGTGCAGTACAAAGTGTGCATGCTTTGTATTCAGAACCAAGGCTGCGGTGAAGTTGTACCAATGTAACACAGGCAAGCAATGTCAGAAACACCTTGGATTCATTACATGTTTGATTTTTTAATTGATTTTTTGTCATTATACATTCAGAAATCTTTTCCTGTTGCCAAATTTTTCACAACTCTGTGTGGTGTCAGGAACCACAGTTTAAGAAGTGCTGCTCTGGAGGTGTTAGGAAAAGATTCCCAGAGGATCCGGTGTTGTATTAGGCCTTAAAAAAATAAATAATATCTATTTGAAGGGAGAGGAGCAGGAAAGATGTCAGATGAGCAAAAGAACATGGAGAAAGATACCAGAGTATGTCTATGAAATTGACAATCATATTGTCAAAGGAAATGTTTCCATTTTAGCAGATAAA
>CM053769.1:66551952-66591856 GCA_028658325.1 Potorous gilbertii
CAGAAATCTTTTCCTGTTGCCAAATTTTTCACAACTCTGTGTGGTGTCAGGAACCACAGTTTAAGAAGTGCTGCTCTGGAGGTGTTAGGAAAAGATTCCCAGAGGATCTGGTGTTGTATTAGGCCTTAAAAAAATAAATAATATCTATTTGAAGGGAGAGGAGCAGGAAAGATGTCAGATGAGCAAAAGAACATGGAGAAAGATACTAGAGTATGTCTATGAAATTGACAATCATATTGTCAAAGGAAATATTTCCATTTTAGCAGATAAAATGGCAAGATTTGGTAGGGGGAGTATTTTGTGTTTCAAGTCTTTCGTTTGAATAGGGGACCCTGGAGGAATTACAAATTACCACGTTCCATTTGGAAGCTACTCTCCATATTTCATGCATTTCCTATTTCTCTCTGTCTGCTCTTACCAATTATCAATCTAGGCTAATGGAGGAGAGTTAACACAGAATGTCAGAGAATTTTATAGAATTATCATGTCAACACTCTCCCTGTCAGCATAGTTAAGGGAAGAAGACAAGAAAATGATATTGTCATTTAATAACACACTTTAGATCTTAATCTCTTATCAGTCCTCATTACTCTGTATTAATTACGTTGTATTGGCAATTTCGACTGTCAGTTTCTCCATATAGAACCTTGCTGTGACTACAACTGGACAACATTTTAGCTAAAATAGTCATCTTTCCTCAGAAAATGATTTGAACCAAATTTGATTTGACTCCACTACTGGTCCCCCAAAAATGGTATAAATTGAAATTATACTTCTCATAGAGCTTTCCACGGTCTTGTCTACTACATGAGGCTTCCACCACTAATGATGTTTAGTCTTCAATTTTTCTATTATGAGAAAAAAAACTAATAGATTTACATCTATATATTACCAGGATTGTTATCTCATGTCTCTCTCATACCCGAGAGGGCGCTTTGAGAACATCATGTTTCAGCACTGAACTCCCTGGGACAGTGCTTCTATATCCTGGCCCCAGTCTTCCACCTTGTCTCTACTGGATATCTCATCCATTTTTCCATCCCTTGCTCAGGGAACTGATGTCAAATCAGCCTAACCACTTCTGGAAAAGGTAGGCTCACTCACATCCTGTTGTACTATTTCCTATCACTGTTACTTCCCAGACCAAGACTCCTTTCCCTACTCCTAGAAAATTGTTGTAGATAAGGTCAAACCCACAAGGAAGACCTCTTTTCTCTTCATTTTAATTCCATTCCAAAAACATTTATTAAAAGCTTGCCATACAGATTTCCCTAGTCATCACATTTAAACTCATGAGAATGGAAGCTTCTGGGGGTCAAGGATAACCTTGCTTTTGAATTTTTATGCACTTAGCACAGTGCATAAGGGATATGTATTGTAAATTGATAAATTTATTTTTAAAAATAAGAATTAATATTTTTTCATACATTCATTTCTAGAAGTGATTCTCTCCTCCTCACCATCCAACCCATCTCTAGGCCTTATCCTCTGTCTCTAGTGTAAACACAGCCTCCACTCCCTTCAAGCTAACTAGAGAAAGCGAACAAGATGGGCAAGGTCCTATAACCAATCCCTGGCCTCAACCTCAAGGGATTTGGCAGGGGTGGGGAACCTGTGGCCTTGAGATCACATGTGGTCTTCTAGGTCCTTGGGTATGGTCTTTTGACAGAGTCTAAGTTTTAGAGAACAAATCATTTTATTAAGGGGATTTGTTCTGTGAAGTTTGGATTCAGTCAAAGGCCACTCTTGAAGACCTAGAGGCCACAGGTTCCTCATCCTTGGATCTGGGTCCTCCATTTTATCTTACCTGTAAAATGAGACTTCATGATCTCCCTAGTTCTGCTGCTCTCTTTTAACTATGACTTAGATCACAGGAGTACAAACTAGAAGCTTCCTTAGAGTTCATTAAGTCTAACCCTGTCACCTTGCAGATTAGGAAACTGAGGAATAAATGATTTTCTCATCCTAATGCAGAATAGTAAATAGCAATGTCATAATCCAAGTCCATTCCTTCTGATCACACATTGTTTCCAAAACTCTGATTCAAAGATACTACATAGTACTACAGATTCAAAGTTCTCAGTCCCTCTCTTCCAAGGTCACCATTAACTGACAGAGGCAGCTGCTTGATTAGAAAATTATTATAGATAGGATCAAGCCCACAAGGAAGACCTCTTTTCTCTTCATTTTAATTCCACTCAAAAAACATTTATTAAAAGCTTGCCATACAAATTCACAGATCATGGGTCTGCTTTGTGGGCACAAGTAGCCCACACTTTATACTCACCTATGGAAACTTCTATGTCCAAGACATTGGAAACACAAAGAAAGAAACTGTTCCCCTGTCTTGAACTAGCTCTGCATTTTTGACATTATTTGCCAATAACTGATATTTATATAGTGATTTAAGGTTTGCAAAACCCTGTACATACATCATCTTATTTGATATTTATAATAACGCTGAGGCAGATAATACATTCTTACCCCTCATCTTATAGATGAGGAAAGTGAGTCTCAGAGAAGAGGAATGACTTGCTTATAGTCACACAGCTTATAAGTGTTAGAGGCATAGTCTGAAAGTCTGAACTCAGGTCACTTCTCACTCCCCAGCTATAAGTGTTTCTACTATATCATATTGAAGAAGAAGAGAACATTAATAGGGGAATCTCCTATATACCAAGATATTTATAGCAGGACTTTTTTGTAATAGCAATGAATTGGAATTAAAATAGATATCCAATCATTGGGGATGGCTAAACAAATTGTGGCATCTGAATGTAACAGAGTATTTACTGTGCTGTAAGAAATGACAAGTAGCATCAATATAGAGTTATATAGAAAGATCTACATGAACTGATGCAGAGTGAAGTAAAGAGTGAAATGAAGCCAAGAAAACAATATATACAATATCTACCACAATGAAATGTCTACCACAAAAAAATAAAAAATAAATGCTGCAAAATTATAAAGATCAAGCATGTCTCAAAAGAAGGGCTATGAGAGGATACTCCCAACCCATCTCTTTAGTGAGGTAGGAAGTCCACAAGAGTTGAACATTGCATGTGCTTTCAGACTTTTTCAATGTGCTAATTGATTATGCAGATTTTTTCCTCTCCTTTTTCTTTTTTATCTTAAAAAAAATGTTAAATAGGATGACTCTCTGGGAAGGGGAAGGATCCTGGGGCAAACAATGGTGATATTAAAATAAAAGATAGCAATAAAAATTTATTTAGAAACAGGAGAAATCAGGGAAGGCATCATAGAGAAAATAGAACTCAAACTGAGCTTCTAAGGTAGATTATAATAACTAAACCTTTCTATAGAGCTTTAAGATTTACAAAATGCTTTGTATATATTATCTAATTTGATCTTATCTGATAAGCAGCTTGAGAAAGATGAGGACATAGTACAATCCAAGCAGGGGATGGGGAGGGAAAAATGCTTCTGTAAATTCACGAAAGTAAGAGATGGAATGTTGAATATGTAATGTAGAATTCATGAGAGCATGAAGTAAGATTTTTTGGAGACAGGTGGTAGAGGCCCTGACATGATAGGCTAAGGAATTTGTTCTTAAATCATAACAGTAGGGAGCAGTTGACTGTTTTTTTAACCAAACTACAACACAGTCAGGCCTGAAACATGAAGTAATTCACCAATTTGGGCCTGTAAATATTGGAATTTTCTTATTGAAAGACTAGGATATGAGGTCTCATTTCTAGGGGAAAACAACCTAAATAATTATCAGAGTCCAATCAATGTAACCCTAAGAATAATCATAAAAAATGAATAGGTCTATAGGAAGAGAAGGAAAACCAGCAACCAACAGTAGATGGTCAAAACCACTGTGTGAAGCCACATGGAGATTTTAAAAATGGCTTCCCATTGGAATATCAGTATCTTGTAACAGGATCAGTAGGCATTTTTGGATGTTAAGCAGGATGCTATCCTTTGAACAAAGTTACTCAGTGGGAGGCAGGGGGAAAGGTAAGAGGAATGATGGCAACAGTGACAGAGAGGGTAGATTGTATGACCAGGAGCACATGGTCACCCCAATTATAGAACTCTGGGGTAGTCTGAAATGGTCAAGCCACTATGTGCCAAGAGATGTGGAGAAGTATGAGGCAAGTGGGGGTTGCCATGGGGAGGAAGAGCATCCTCTCTGTCTATTAGGGCCTTGGTACAAAATCTAAGTCTCCACCTAATAGCTCTAGCTGTGATGGTAAGCCCTGGCAGATCAGCCTGACTCCAAGACCCTGACACTACCTGTTGTGATCACAATGTGATTCATTCAAGTGAATCCAAATGTATGGATACCATTTACAAGACCTTCCAGAGATGAGAAGATTGCTACCCCCACCCACCCCCAAACTACTCTTTATTGAAGGTGAGAGGTCCACAAAGGTTATGCATTTTTGGACTTAATCTATTGATCAGTTGTGCTGAATTTTTCCCCTCTCAAAAATTCTATGTGTCCTATGAGATGGCTGTCTGCGAGAGAGAAAGGGAAAGCTATACTTGAGATAACCATAGCTATTTAAGAAACAGAAAATACCAATAAAAACTTTTTCAAAAAATACAGGACAGAGTAAATCTTCTTCATCTTCCTCAATTGGATCAAAAATGATGAATAAGCAAAGGGAACCTCCCCTGCTTCCAAAATCAAGGGCAGCACTGCCCAGTGCCTGGTAATTTTTTATGAAAACATATGGTTGGAGGACTGGGAGAACTCCACTGACAGGTTTCCTGAATTACAGAGCATCCACTGAAACCAGGGCACATGCAAAGCTTCTGAATTCAAGGAGGTGTCATTAAAAAATGATTCATCTACCTTTGCTTTAATGAGGGTTGTACCTGCGGGCTTCCAATTACAGGATCAATATGTAGAGTGCAGATCTAAACCTGAAACCACTGGGAGAGAGGGGCAGAGCATTCCACTATTGCAAGACTCTTCTATTTGCACCTGCACGCATTTGCCTTTAGGAACCAGAAACTCATTATTACATTTCCTCCTTTCCTTCCACCTGCCCATCCGAGCACAGTGAGCAAGCAGGCCTGAACAGCCATATGGAGCCGTCTCCTCCAAGCACACAGGCCAGTCCTAATGAGTCTTCACCATCTGACAGTTGAAGCCTTAGATCCCATCAAGAGGGGCAGAGATAATCCCTCCAGCTCTACCAAATGGGTTTCACCAGTGAGCTTTGCTCATTCCTGCCCACTACAGATTCTTGCACTCCAACTCTACCTGGACCCCAATCCTTTTATTCATCTCTTCTTTCTCTAGAAAATTCCCCACAGCAGCTGTTTGGGACTTTCCCCTCTTTCTTCCTTGAGCTCACACTCCCACCTGCATAGCCCCAACCTTACTCCTAACCAATAACTTCCCCTCCTACTGTACTGAGAATATTTAGGCCATCCTGAAGCACACACCTGCCTTTTCCCAGGTTCTCATTTCAATCTATCTGTGTTTTCTGCCTCAGTGGAAAAAGTACCTTTAATGCCCCTTTAAAATTAACCCCTCCATGGTAATTCAGGTTTTATCTTCTTCATATTTCAGGATTTTATTTTCAGATTTTTCCTCTACCTCTTCAGCCTTCCTCAGCACCAATTTTTTTTAATGAAATTTAATGTTTTTCAATTAACAATTACTTTTTTCTCCCTCCTATTCTCCCACTTACTGAAAATGAAGATACAAAAAACAAAAAAAAACCCTTGTAATAAATATACAGTCAAGCAAAACTAATTTCCATGTTGGCCTTATCCAAAACTACATGTTCCATTTTGCATCTAGAATTCATCACCCCTTTGTCAGAATATAGGTAAATACTTCATCAGTCCTACGGAATTGTTTTAGGTTATTGCCTTAATCTGAGTTCCTAAGTCTTTCCAAGTGCTTTTCTTTTCCATTATGTTGCTATTATATAGATTTTTCTCCTAGTTCTTCTCACTTTACTTTTCATTAGCTTACACAAGTATTCCCAGGCATCTCTAAAATCCTTCCCTTTGTCATTTTCCTCCAGGACAATAGTATTCCATTATATTCATATATCACAGTTTGTTCAGCCATTATAGTTTCCAGTTTTACCAAAGACTCTTCAAACATCCTCAGTTTTCCCTCATCTCATGAGAAGCTTTCATTTGCTATATTCTGTAGTCCTCTTTAACTGCCTTTTAATTTCTCTTCTTCCTTTTATGATTAAATGTCATGAAAGAATTTTCCACACTTTCTGCTTCCATTTCCTCTGCATCAGTGGTCTCTTTTTAACTTCTTATAATCTGATTTAAAATTTTACCACTCTATTTACACTATAATCATGCCATATAATTAGTGAGATTTGGAAAAGACCTTAGAAGTCTTTGTGTCCAAAGCTCCCATATTACAACGGAGGAAAACAAGACATAGAGTAAAGTGAATTACCCAAGACCACACTCTAAGTGAATATGTAAGCAGGATTTGAACACAGGACTTCCTGGCTTTAAGTCCAGTATTTTATCCATAATACCACCTGAAGCAATTCCTTGTTGCCAGATTATTCAGGATTTTTCTTCATTCTCACTCTCCTGGACTTTTCCAGGGCATTGACACAATTGATCATTCCATCCTTGAAATTCTCTCCTTCCATGTCTTCTATAACACTACAATATTAGATTCTCCTCAAACTTCATTTTGCCCTGATTAGTTCCCCCTCCTACCCCTTATTCACTCGTTCCTCCATCTTATGCTCTTTGCTCTCTTTGTTATCCTTCAGCCCATTCATTCTTGGCACTAACACTATCACTATGATGCAGAGAACTTTCTAATCTACATCTTCAGTATTGTCCTCTTCTCAAAGTTCCTGTCCTATTTTCTAGATATTTTCTGGACAGTCATATTTATATATCACACATTCATTCAGAATGAAGCTTCCACCCCAAAACTGGTTCTTTCCCTAATATAACTATTTCTGCTAAACAACCAGACTGGAAACATGAGTCATCTTTGACTCCTTTCTCCCCCTTACTTCCCTCTTCTAGTCAATTTCCAATTCCTATCAATGTTCCCTTCAAAAAGTCTTGTCCTTTCCTTTTTTGTTCCCAAAGAACTGTACAATTTTAGTATAGAATAATATTATCACCTCATGCCCAAGTAACTTCAACATCTTTCTAGGTGACCTCTTTGATGTCACTCCTTCCTTCCAAAACATCCTGCCCTCAACTTCCAGATTAAACTCCCATAAACACCACTTTCATCAGGTTATACCACTGCTCAAAAATCCTTCATGGTGTTTTTTGGCCTCAGAGATGTCCGGATGCCTTAAGCAGCAGTAGAATTCCTCAACCATGAAAAATAAACAAAATTTAATAAAAAGAAATTTAATAGAGATTAATGTGAAGTCTTGCACTTGATTTCAAAAATTCAACTTCATAGCAAAATAAACCTAACAAAACTGCTACCGAGCAATTCACATATGAGGTACCAGGGTTTTAATGAACTACAAACTCAATGAAAGAGTTGCTAATGATGTTACAGCCCCCAAAAGCCAATATTTACTTCAGTCTAATAAGCCAGGCACTGTGCTTGGCACTAGGGATGCAAAACTAAAACAGAATCAGCCCCTTTTGTAAAAGAACTTTCACTCCATCAGAGAGATAATATGTGCTAGTATAGGCACAGGCAAGGAAATACAAGGAAAGTACTTTTGTTGAAGTAGGGCTTAAAGCACAAAGAACTGGGGAGTCTAGGAAAGACCTTATTAAGGAGATAGCATTTGAGTTGATCTTTGAAAGGATCAAGCTATTCCAAGGACAGAGGTGAGAAGAGTAGAGTAAGAATTCCAGACAAGGGAGGAAGCCTGTGTCCAAAAATATGAAGGCAGGCAATAGAATTCCATGTATGAAGAATTTCAATTAGATCAGTTTGTCTGGAACAAAGGGGAAATGAGGATAACTTATTATCTGTCTGAAGAAAATAAGGTTAAGAACAGATTGTAAAAAGTTTTAAATGCTAACTGGAGCAATTTGTATTTTTACCTTGGAAGCACTAGGGAGCCACTGAGGTTTCTTGAGCAGGGGAAGTGGCATGGTCAGACCTGTATTTTAGGGTTATCAATTTGGCACCTGTGTGAGGGTTGGATTGAAGAGGAAAAAAACTAAGGAAAGGTAGAACAAATGGGAAGCTATTGTGTTGTCCAAGAGAGGAGTAATGATGACACAAACCAGAGTGGTGACTGTGAATAGAAAAAAAAATAGATGACAGGAATATTGTGGAGATGGAATGTATAAGATTTGAAAACTAATTTTATATCTGGGGTAAAGGAGAGTGAAGAATAACCCCAAGGTTGCAACTGGATTTTGGTGATGACCTAGACAGGGGAAATTAAGAAGAAAAGTGGGCTTCAGGGTTTGAAAGGAACTCAGAGGTCGTTTAATCAAACTTCTTAACTTTACAGATGAAGAAACTGAGGCCCCAAAAGATGAAATGCAAGATAGGATCGGGTGATAGTAAGGAGAAGTGGAAGAACAGGCAATTATGGTCACATAGACATGCTCTGAGATCATATTAATAGAAGGGTAGACCCCAGAATGAGTGGTCTATTGGTATTCTCTGTCCTGATCAAGACACAATAGGAAGGTTGTATCTTATTACTGGGACCATGTTTTTGGAAGAACATCACCAGTTAGAACTGATAGAGGAAGGAGGACATCATAGTCCAGGGAGTAGATGGAAATATTTAACCTAACAACAAGAAAATTTACAAGTGAACAATTTCTATTTTCAATTATCTGAGCAGTTATGATGGGGAACAGGGAACATATTTGTTCTGACTGACCTTGGACAGCAAAACTAGGACTAATAGGTTATGTTACAAAATACTCAGATTTTTGTCTCAGTATACTTGTCAAATACAAGGTCCTGCCTCACACATGTGTCCCTTGAAAGTTTTCTCCGATTCAAAGTATTCTATGGTTCAGTAATGTAGCTTTTAGTCACCTCCCCCCAACTAACACATTATTTCAAAGCAGAAACTAATTAAACTATTACAAATTAAGTGACAAGAGTCCCCTATGAACTTCTCTGATAAGAAGAGAGGCACATAGACAAGATGACCAGGGAATATCCCTAAAGGATACATACATAGGTATTCATGAAAGATCACCCATGCAAAGAATCTTTTTAGCTGGGTCACACACATAGATGATACCCATAGAGGGAAATGTGTGTTCAGAGCTCATAGGAATAGCTGGGGACAACTCAAACCTCTGATGACATCGTGCTGACCTCTGCTAGGTGTCATGCCTCTACTTTTCAAGGAGATTCACATGATCTTTGTTAAGCAAAAACCAGTCTCCAACTTTCTTATGACCACTTATCAAGTCTCTAGGGTATATACCTAATAAATGTCTCTGAGTCTATGGAAGTCTAAAGCAATTATAATACATGATCAAGGTCTAGGAGCCTCCATACCCATCCAGGATACTAAAAAAAATCATCAGAACTTGACCACTTCCTTTCAAGCTGGTACCTGCCTGAAATTCCCAACCTCAGCCAACTTTCGCTTTGGTGTTAGAAAATTCATTTGTCCTCCTATTAAATCCTTGCTTGTCCATCTGCAACCCAAAATCCCATTTCATGGACACACTTAATACAACTCCATACAAGTTGTCTTGATGCTAGGGTAAAGAGACTCCCCTCAGTCATTCCAGCCTCCTTGATTAGTACAAAAATGAACCTGAGGCAAGAATAAATAGTAAGGTGAAACATACTCTCCTATCTATTTCATAGTTCTGCCTTTATTGTGCCAGGCACAAATTCCTCTGCCAGTTATGGATCACTTTTGTTGTCATAAGGCTAGCACAAGCCTTCCCAGTTTCCTTACATTCAATTTTTAAAGACAGAGGATAAAGAATGAACCTATGATTCTACTAGTATCAGTCACTTCCAGGTGAGGGCAGCATCTTCTCTGAAACTTAGGCTTAAGAGACTTGCCTAAAGAATTAAGAAGTTAAGTGCATTTCCTAGGGTCACACTATCAGTATGTTTCATATGGCTAGGTCTTCCTAGTTTCAAAACTAACTCTCTGTAAGCCATACCACATTGATTTAGTTTTCAGCAAATTCTACCAATAAAACCACCCAAAAATGGAAAAGATTGCTTTGGTGGTCATGAGTTTCCTATCAATTGAAATGTTCAAACAGAGACAGGATGACCACTGATGAAAAGGTTCATATGTGCTTCAGATTGGGGATGAACTAATATCTCTGAGCTCCCTTCCAGTTCTTGAGATTGTATAATTTGATATTAGGACAAAGGCTGAGGAATCAGTATTAAAAAGCTACAGTTATAGTTATGGGCCTATCACTAATATCCTGGGATAACATCATAATATGCCATGGACTTCTTCAAGAAATAGTGAGGTCTTCAAACAGACTAGAGGTTCACTTGTTGGGTATGCCAAGGAGGGGATTCTTACCCAAGAATGCATTAGACAGAGTGACTTCTGAGGGTCTTTCTGTGTTTGAGATTGTATGAATAGGATGCCTAAAGAGTCAGTGCATTCCCCATCATTAGAATTCTTTAAGCAGAGGCTTGTTAGGAATGTAGAAAAGGGAACGTGTTTCAGATATATGGGTTGGATTAGATGACCTCCAAAGTCACCTTCAGCTCTTAAATTTAATGATTCCATAAAAACTGTTCAATCAATCAACAAGCATTTTTTAAGAGTCATCATTGTGCTAGGTGCTGGGGATACAGAAGAGGAGACAAAAATCACACTGCACTTTCTGCCCTCAAGGAATTTGCATTATATTAAGGGAAACAACTGGCAAATTCACTTTATTGTAAACAACTCCAATACTAGAGTTAGTACACATTCTAAAGAGGCTCATATCTACCTTTTACTAGACTGTACTCTGGACCTCCTCTACAAGGCCCTGGTATTTCATCCTGAAGCCTCTCTGCAGAACTGGAATTCACTTACTGGAAGTCCCCTCCACCCTTTGGGCCTCTCCTTTTGATTGGATGACTCTTTTCCAGAACCTCTAATTGAGGAGGGCTCCCAGGCCTGCCTGGTCTTTTGCCTCTCCTGGCTATACAACTCTGGACTTCTCCTATGCTTCCTCACTCTTTTCAGTTTCCTTTTATGTTACCTTTCTCAACTAAAATGTAAGTTCCTTGAGGGAAGGAACTTCTTTCTTTGGATTTTGATTTAGATTTCTACTGCTTAGCACAATGTCTTGCACTTCTAAGTCCTAAATAAAGGTATGTTGGCAGTTGACTAACAAAGGGTCTTCCCTCTGAATATAACTAGAGGATTTACCAGTCATTCCCCATCTTTCCATCAGATCAGCATCAAGGCACTTGAATTCTGTGTTTGCAGAAGGGGAGAGTGAAAGAGGAGTCTGATAGCCTTGCAGCTGAGAAGCTCTGTGGAGGTTACATAGTCTAACTCTATAGATCCTGATCCTGGGCTAGAGAGTGACTGAAAGCAGTTTATTTATATTGTTTTAATAGACCCTACAGGGAGGAAGAAGAGTCAGAAAAACATTCTGATTATACATATGATGAACAAGTTGTTATTAATATATGTTGTAAGTTAAAGGGAGACCTGAAGACAGACACTTTTAATATTTTATTGGGAATCAAATTTATCTCAGACTCAGTCACAGACGGCTTTCCACCTGCTAACTTCTCTTTAGGTGACAGGTATGATTTGGTGCTTCAACAAGGGAAATAAAAGTATTCAAATGAGAGTAGTGTCAATAGAAAAATGAGTCAGCAGGGCAGAGGGAGAGAGAATCAATCCAAACTGAGTTGCTACTACAAATTCAGCTTGCCCCCTGCATCTTTGAGCTGCCTGATGTTGGGCTCCTGGTGATTTGGAAAGAAAGTACAAATACCTTACATGTTATGCAAGTATAAAAAGGACCATTTCTGCTGGAAGTCACTAGCCCTGGAGCCTCAGTGAATGTCACCAATTCATTGGGGATATTAACAATTGGATTATGGGTCTAGAGTTTAGAGGGTATTTCAGAAGTCACTGAGTCCAACCCACTTATTTTTATAGATGAGAAAAATGAAGTCCAGGGCAGGTTAAGGGATTTGTCCAAGGTCATTTAGGCGGGAAGCATCAAAATCAGAATTTGAATCTGGGTTCACTGAATTTCTGCTCTAAAGTACTCCTTCTTATAAGTGATCTACCTTTTAGTTCTTCTAGGTGTGACCCTGGCTAAAGGAAGAGTTCAGTTCTATGACAATGTCAGCTCCCTAAGAAATGGGATCAACATATTTTAATGTACTGTGTACAATTTTCTGCCTTGCACTAGTCAGGATCAGCTGGGCATGAAATTGCCCAGTTTTCTGTGGTTTCTTCCCATCTGTAGTCATGAAAAAAAAAAGTTTGAGAACTTGAAGGGAATTTGCAGGAGCAAAAAAGACAATTGAAGGAAGATAGATGCTCAGGAAAAAAGAAAAGGAGAGTTTCAAAAAAATCCTTAGGCAGAGTCCAGAGGAATCCATCAAATCATGTTTTTTGTTGGATTAATTTTGCATAAAGAAGAGGGAGGGGATCAGGCTAAGAAAGAAAGGATCTTGCCTTCTTGATCAAGCCCTCTAATTGATCTCCCTACATCCTGTTTCTCTCCTACCCAAACCATCCTCCACATAGTTATTGAATTGATATTAATGAAATACAGTTCTGCTAGTGTCCCTCCTCTACTCACGAAACTTCAGTGGCTCCCTCTTACCTCAAGAATAAAATACAATTCTACCATAGTAAGGCTCCAGCCCACCCTTCCAGGTTTATTGCATATTACTCTACATAGAAGACCATCAGGTGAAAACACAACCTGGTAGCTAGAATTTTATATGGGAAGTGTGCTATCGTTCATAAACTTGCAGATTACAAATCCCCATGCCACAAATATAGACCCCAAAATATCCTTGAGAATTCAACGTGTAAGGGGCAGCTAAGTGGAGGAGCTGACTTCAAATCCTGTCTCAGACACTTACTAGCTTTGTGACTCTGGGCAAGTCATTTAACCCCAAATACTGCAAAAGAAGAAAGAATTCAACGAATAAAGTATCCTGGAAGTGAATCATTATCAAAGACAAAACTATTCATTAATAACTTTAGCATAACATTAATCCACAAATGCTAAAAAGCACTGTTTTTAGTAGAAGTCACCATACCAACTACTTACAATTTCCAAATTAATTGAATGAAAAGCTTTCAAAATAAAGAGACCTGATGTAAAAAATCAAAGTCATGTGAGAATAGCATGAGATACATATCATCTCCAAAGTTCAGTCTTTTGCTGGTATTGTCCCAGAGATAATTTCATGGAACCAGAAGAAAAGGGGTCTATGTTCCTATAGTTTTATCAATTACCAAAATCAGTTGTTTACTTACCTGTATAATTGTCCAGAAACTAAGTATAAAAGGATAAGAGCAAGTTAGTTACTTTCTTAACCCCACCAAAAAAAGATGAGAAAAATAAGATTAACAGCAATCATTTCTAATGACAGCTATGCTCAGAGCACATGCTCAATGGGTTAAAAAAATAAATCTTCTTTTAAATACTCACTCATCACTTCTTCAATTAGTAGTAGAGGCTAATTGTAGGTATATGTCATTTGATTGGTCACACATAACAAAGATGGTCAATCTCTGAGTGGAGCCTATGAATCAGCTAATATCCCGAATAGAATAAAGAAGATCTCTATGGGCAGCATTTCCATGAACTCAAGCCCACAGCATTGTTAACAAAAAATAATTGAGTAACAACTGAGTGATGTGAATTTATTTTTGGAAATAGAGAGTTTTATGATAGTGATTCAAGATTCAGTTATTACCACCAGAAATTATAGATGGATTATCCTTAAGGAACTTGGACTTATTGACTGCTGCAGATTGTACAATGAAATGGGAGAAACCACAGCTCATCACTGCAGGCTGCAGAAATTTAGTGCCCATCAAATACCCTAGCAAGACACAAGATGAATGATAAGAAAGATATTTATTTATCTCATTTATCTCATATTTATATATATTGCTTTGAGGTTTGCAAAGCATTTAAATTCGTTATCTCATTTCATCCTCACAACAAATCTTCCAAGGTAAAGGTTTTACAGACAATGAAATTGAGGCTGAGAATGGTGGTAAAGTCATGCAGCTGGTGTCCATTGCAGAATTTTGACCAAGATAGCCTAGAAGATAAATTTAATAGAGTATTCACTATACCATCAAGGCAAGTAATTTTGACCTTGAATGGAAGAGAAAAAGCAAGGGCGAGCTAGCAAGGAAAAACAGGGACCCATAGGACTAGGTTAGTAGAGTTTTAAGGCAGGTAAGAAATGAATTAGAAGGTCCCAGATGAAATCAAATACTGTTTTATGCTGTGTCATTTTGAACTGAGTGGCATGACATTGTGTGCCTATAATTTATTGATTCTACACATTGTTTGTACCTTGTGATTCCCTCCCACTATATAGTAAAAGAATTCATGCATTTTTTAGCATGAGGACATTGTCAGGGACAGGTACCAGAGAACAGATAAAGGAAGAGATCACAAATCCTAATGGGAGAGAAATTCTTTCTCCCTCTAGAGCCCTGCGAAGAATCACACCTAGCATTTTCTCAGGGCACAAAAGGGTAAAAAGAAAATGTATCCAGGATGAATATCATTTTCTAAAACTATATGTATTTTATTCTGAACTTAAGAAATAAAACAAGCATTTCCATAATGTAGAAGAATAGGGAAAAAAAGATGATTGTACATGAAACTGCAAATATATTATGTACAACTTGATATTTCTTTTAAATATATAATAAAGTTATGTAACTTTCTTTTTTTTTCTTTTTACTCCACTCACTCCTGCCACCACCTGAGGGCTACCATTAGACACAAATATATATATATATATATATATATATATATATATATATATATATATATATATATATGTAAAGGTTTTACTTATGCATATGTATACATATACACATACACATTATATATGTATGTGTGTATATTTGTATAGACATACATACAAATATATATATAATATATATATATATATATATAGACAGTTTTTTCTCTGGAAGCAGATAGCCTTTTTCTTCATATGCCCTTGTAGTTAATTTGGGTATTTATAATAGTCAAAATGACTTAGTCACTCAAAGTTGTTCTTAAAACAATGTTAGTGTATATAGTGGTCTCTTGGTTTGGCTCCTTTTGTTTTTTGTTATTTTGGGCCAATCTATCCATGTTTTTCTAAGATCATCAGGTATCAAAACAATGCTTCCTCAAATGTTGAAAGGGGAGTGTCGTCCTTATGGTTGGAGGTACCAAACATTGTTAATCAGTTGCATGTATCAGCTACCAGCTAGACAGAAAAAGACTGGGCAAGCTGGGACAAGCCACAGAACTTGCCTGGGTCACCACTATCAAGTAAGAAAGTATGCCTGTATACATCAGCTAGTACCTTCTTGTATCAATTAATGATTCTTGTTAACTAGGTGCTAAGCTCAGGTTTGTTTGATTGTTTTTTAATATACTGTTGAAGGAGGCAGCATAGTACAATGGAAAGAGTACATACTGGTTCCAGATTTAAATTCTACCTTTGATGTTTATTTTCTTTATGACCTTAGGCAAGTCATTTAATTTCCCTAAACCTCAGTTTCCTCATCTATAAAATAAAGGAATTGAACTAGTTGGCATCTGAAGGACTTTCCATCTCCAGTTCTGTGACTGGAAATGCTGTGAGCACCCTGAGGCAGACCAAATACTTACTTTTCCCATATACACTTCTCCCACTCATAGTTATCATGCCTCATCCCTAAGTCCTGGGACCAGAATTAACCAGACAGCTGGAAGTCTTTAATTTGGGGTCTGATCAGGCCATATTTTATCACAGAATCATCGTGGCTAGAGAACAGGCCTTAGAGTTAAGGAAGACATGAGTTCAAGCCCTAACCCTTACACATACTGGCTTTGTGACTAGTTAAATCACTTAAACTCTCATTTCCCCCAGGTACTGTGTCAGAGACACAGTACAGAGTAAATGCAACTCCGCCTTAGTAAAGGGTATTTTCATACCAGGAGTTCCCTATACAAAGGAAATCATAGGTACAATCCAAAATAGTAACTGTTATTGTTATGGAAAATAACTTTAAATATCTAATTGTTCCTAATGCAGTGGGTAGTTCTGAACTGGGAGGACTGGCCCCTGCCTTTCTGGGCATGCAATAATCTAAACCAGGAATTCTCCTTCTGGACCCAAATTTTGCAACTACTTTAACTTCAGTGACTAGTTCAGTTGCTGCCAAATGAAGAAAACACATGAAGGAACCTTGACATGTTCAAGGTGACAAATCACAGTGAAGGTGCCCTTTCATCCCCAGTGGGGGCTCATCCCTGCAGGAGTAAGAAGGATGTCACCAGACAGCTTGTGAGAGAACAGGAGACAGTTTCCTCCTCACTCTCCAGGCCTGCTGAGTCACTTTACAAAGGGAAATTTCAAAGGAATTGAACTCCAAATGAGACACCAAAGATTTGCAGCTAAAAACCCATCTTAGCTGAAATAACACAGACATGGGGGCAGTTGAAACTAAGAAATATTCCGCTCTCCAGCTGACTCAATTTCTGACTAGAAGTTGAGCAAGTCTCTTTGAGAAATGCTTTCTTTCCACCCCCACCCCACACCCTTGGAATGGAGGAACTTTTTGAGGTCATAAATTTCAGGAGCAACTACCTGACCTACATATGTGATCTTTATAGACAACATATGATGATTTGTTGACCCTTTCACCCTGTTGATGCCCAGGTTTGCTAGTGTGATAAAAAGAAAGAGTACTGAACTTGGAATCAGATGACATGAGTCCACATCCCACCTCTGTCCCTTGATTTCTATGTGATCTTGAATGAGACAATTGACCCCTGTTGGCCTCTATTTTCTCAACTACAAAACAAAAGGGTTCAGCTAGACAACTTCTCAAGACTTTTCCAACTCTAAATCTATGATACTATAAAGCATTAAGAATGACAAGAACCCAAATTTGTTCCCTCCTTAGCTTTTTTAAACTTTCTCTAGGCAGAGGTACCGTCTTGGCTGTTGGAAATAACCCTTCAAAAGTTTCAAGAGTGATTTCCCATGCAGTGTTGCAGAGTACTGAACCTGCCTAAGCTCTTTTCATCTAGAAATTGTAGCAGGTATCTTCCCTGCACAGGTTCCTCCCTTGAGATGCTAAGGCATGGATTGGCAACCCGTGACAAGTGTGCCAGAAAGTCAGACAGGAGATAATTTCACATATCCAAGGGACTACGTGCAGCAGAATCATGAAATAGGCTCTGATCTTTGATACCTGGCCAGCCTGGCAAAGGAATAGAACTGGAGGTCAGGAGATTCAAGTTCTAGTCTTGACCCTGCCATGAACTTGCTAAGTGACCTTAAACAAGGTATTTTGCCTCTCTGGAACTCATTTAACTTTCCTTTAAAATCGAAGGGTTGATTTAAATTACAGCTGAGGTCCCTTCCAGCTCTAAGTCCTATCATCCTATGATCACTAATGGGTTCAAGATCCCCCTTACTGAATCCTAGAAATAATGCTGAACTCACTCCCCTAGGCTGCCTTTGCCCCAGGCAGCCTACTTAGAAAGTCCCCTCAGTCTCTCCTATTTCTCTTGGGGTCTCATTTCTTTGGCTGAGTTTCAATAAAGAGAGAGCAGTGAGGCTACTGATCAGAATTCTGTATCCATGCTGTCTCTAATTTCTCCGCTGTCCAAGGTACTGAGGTAGTTGATCACTTGGTTCTATTAGTGCTGTCCCCTGAAGGCTCAGAACTCTTTGCTGATTTTTCATCGTCTGGGCTCTTTAGAAACTGAAAAGAGCTCGCAGGAACTTTGAAGGGCTTCTTTATGGGCCACTTTATGAGTTCACCTGTAGCTCAAGTGTAATGCAGCTAAAATGGAAATGAGGGAAGTGTGATGTCTAGACCTGGAAGCAATGAAAACCAGGAGGGCAGACAGCTTTCTCATCTTACAATTAGATTTCACAAGGGCTGGGTGGTATTAGCAGAAAGGAAAATTAATTTGGCCTATTTATAAATTGTTGCTAAGAGGAGAAATAAATCATTTTCATTTCATTAAAATTATGAAGTCAAAATTATGTGCTCTTCCTAAACGAGAAAGTTTCTTGTGCCTCAGATAAATGACTCCTTGCCATAACTTTAATAATAATAATAGCATTTTATATAGAGTTTTAAATTTTATAATGTGATTTCCATACATCAACTTATTACAACAATCTAGTGAGGTAAATACTACCAGTTTTTTATCCTCATTTTACAGTTGAGGAAACTGAGGCATATGGTTTGCCCCAAAGCTAGTAAGTATCAAAAGATGACTTTGGACCCAGTCCTGAAAACAACACATGATTTCACCAAAATTTTGCATTAGTTTCAAGTCTCTTTGTTTTGTAGGTGCAAGGGGAGGAAGCAGAGGATTTCTTTTCCATTCCACTAAAGTTAATCCTAGGGTCAGACTTACCTACAAAAAAAACTTAATAGTAATAAATTTATGGAATACCATAAAAATACCATCATTTGATATCCTATATTACATTAACACGTGGCAAAATATGTCCTTCTTCAAATAGACATGAATCTTACAATGCAAATTCCTTATAAAGGAAGAATACTGAGACCTGTTTTTGCTAATGTTGCATACTGTGGATGCCATAGGCTTTCTTGAGAACAGGTTTTCAAAAAGGGTAGAGGTTGAGAAGACTGGCATTGAGTGTCTGAGAGCGTGCAGTGAGGGACTGCCATTACAGAACCTGGAAAAGAGGAATCTGGAGGTCCAAAGGCAGGCATTATCTACTTCACAGTTTTGCCAAGACCTGGCTCTGCATGCAGACACAGCCTGAAATTCATTCCCTGGAATCAATAGCAGTGAGGTGAGGCCAAAGCTGTACATTCAGCACGCAGAGGGGCCATTGATAGATGCAATCTGTGCCCTTAAACTAGGCCAGGCTGCTCAGAAATGTTTCCTCTGTCACAAGAGGGCCTCTGAGAGAGTGGGAAGAGCTCAAAGCAAATCCATCTCCATGGTTTTGGGAACATGATTCAAAGTGTGTTTACAAAAGTTAGCATTTAAATTAATTTAAGAAGCACACCAACAAATTCCCCAATTGTTTGACAATTTGGCTGTGGCTTTAGTGAGAGATACATTACTGTTTTGAGTCTTACATGGGCACTGAGCATAGGCATCCTTCATAGATTTTAAGAGAGTACTTTCTCTCTATCACAGATGGATTTCTCCCAAAAGTGAGGAAGGGAGAGCATTGGCCTGAGGAGAAATTGTGAAATCACTGAAGTTTGACTTCCCTTTTTCTACATTGGACCCCTTCGCTCCATATTTCAAGCTCTCATATCTCACACTTTCTATGCCCTCCTATCCTTTCTCTATCAAGACCAGATTACATGAAATATCTGAAACTCATTGACCAATCAAGAAATAAAGCATTAGTATTTGTTACCCATACCTCTACCAGCCCCGGAAATTTACATTTTAATAGAAATGAAAATATTTAGCTGAAGGAATGAAGCTCTAATAGTGGGGTTTCATTGATTAGATTCTGTTTGAGACAGAATAACCCTTATTATCATCTATAAAAACATGCCATATAGCCTAGTCCACTGAAATTTAAGGTTGACTCTCCCAATAGGAAACAATTGAACATTGTTCTCCATTAGGGCAACTAATGAAGAGGTATAATAGAAATAGTTTATGGGATCAATTTTACAAATCAAACATAATAACCTGATGCATTACATTATGTCAAATTCTACATAGTCCTCTCTCTCCCTCCCTCTCTCTCTCTCTCTCTCTCTCTCTCTCTCTCTCTCACCCCCCCTCTCTCTCACACACATACATACACACAAACACACACATTTCTTATTCAGGTCTTCTACTTTCAAAGTTGAAAAAAACAGTTTACTTAAGTCACTTCTACTGTAACAAGTGACATATATCCTTTGGAAAAAATAAAACTACATATCAGGCTCCTGAGATACCTTACATAGTCACAAACAAGAGGATAGGGCTCATGAGATGTTGTCAAACATGTAGCCTTTCCTAACCCCATGACAAGGAATTATCATTACCCACACATTTCCATGTTTTCTGTATCTAGGACTTCAGGTATCTTACAACACAGTCTAAAGCATAAGACTTATGCAGGGACACATACAATAACAGGGAAAGCTCCCTAAGAACACTACACAAACCACCCTCCTCACCTGTCCATACCTCTACCCCCACCACTATGACCACAAGTGCATTGTTCTGCCATGAAGAGTTATTACCTAGGTTTCTTCTCCTAGTCAACATGATCCTGCAGTCAATAGTATTATAAGAATAGATTAAAAGAACTAGAATATAAGAATACTAGTGTGTAATGCATTATTGGTGGAGTTTTGAACTGATCTAACCATTCTGGAAAGCAATTTGGAACTATATCCAAAGAGCAACTAAACTGTGTATAATCTTTGATCTATTAATGTCATCACTAAGTCTTTATCTCAAAGAGATCATTAAAAAGGGAAAAGAACTTTTGTATGCAAAAATACCTATCTTTTTTGTGGTGGCAAAATATCATAAATTCAGAAGATATCCATCAATTCAGGAATGACTGAACAAGCTGTGGTATATGAATGTAATGGAATACTATTGTGCAATTAGAAATGATGAACAAGCACATTTCAGAAATACCCAGAAAAATCTGTACAAACTGATGAAAGTGAAATGAACAGAACCAGGAAAACATTGTACATAGTATCAGCACCATTGTGCAATGGTAACTAAAATGACTCAGCTCTTCTCAGCAACACAACAATCCAAGATAAGTACAAAGAATTCATGAAGGAAAATGCTACCCTCATCCAGGTAAAGAACTGATGGACTCTGAACGCAAATTGAAGCATACTTTTTCAATTACTTTATTTTTTTGTGATTTTTACCTTTTGATCTGTTTCTTCTTTCACAATTGTGACTAATATGGAAATGTGTTTTACATGATAGCACACGTATAACATATCAAATTGCCTACCATTTTTCAGAAGAGGGAAGGCAAAGAAAGGAGGACAAAAATTTGGAACTCAAAATCTTGTAAAAGTGAATGCTAAAAATTGTCTTAACGTGTATTTAGGAAAAAATAAAATACTATCAAATTTTTTATAAAAGAATACTAGTGTGCTGTGAAATTTGCTATTTTTATGTAGAAAGTGAGTGGGTCACCAGAGGGTTGTTGCTGGAAAGGAGTTGACCATTTTGTCACATCAATGTGTGTTGGAAGATAAGGTTGTATCTGTATCCCTGCTGGTCAGGCTGTGACAAGAACTTCTTTTCCCTTCTTTCTTTTTCATCCTTACCACCTCTTGCTTCCATTCTTTCTTCTCCAAGTCTCAACCTAGTGTTTTACATACCAGGAAGTTCCTTTGGCAGCTTGTAAGCTGGTATTTCTTCTTGTTTTTATTAACAAGGATTTTTCTTTCCCTCTCCCATCTACTTTCTTGCCTCATTAGGAAAAAAATCCTTATAACAAACACATAGAGTCAAGCAAAACAAATTCTCACATTGACTATGCCTCTTTCTGCCTATTTAATGTATCATCTCTTTGTCAGGATGCAGGTAGAATTTTTCATTATCTGTACTCTAGAATTGTGTTTGAAAAGAGTTCCTAAATCATTCAAATTATTCTCACAATGTTGTTGTTAGAGTATAAATGCATTCAACTTCCATTCATTTCATTCTGCATCAGTTCACATAAGTCCTCTCAGGTTTCTCTAAAACTGTGCCCTTTGGCCAAGGGAGGCCAGTTGCCAGAAATTAATCCTGATTTCTTATTATTGTAGTTTTCCCTCTTGAGTTCTTAATTTGGTGACTGGGTATGGGGAGGAGAGGGGAATGGTATTTTATATCCTTTTTTACTTTTTGAGGTGTGATCTTTTAGTGCCTAATAGTATGGTTGATTTTAATTGGATTTTGTTATCTGTAAATGATTTTGTGCTTTAAACCTCAAACCAGTTGAACCACCCTAGTCCTCAATAACCTGCCCAAAGATTCCAAGTCTCTTCCCTGTTTTTATCTGCTTCCTTCCAGCAAACTCAGAGTAGGCAAGAAGCTGAGGCCCTAGTTTGCCCTATTGGTAGCAAGTGCTGCTTTTCTGTTCAAGGAATACTGGGCTGAGATTCAGGGAAACCTTGATTCAAGTCCAGCCTCAGACACTCAATAGCTCTGTGACCCTCAGCAAATCACTTAACTTCTCTGGCTTAGAATCTTCAACAGCAAAATGAGGGGATTGAACTCAGTGGTTTCCAAGGTCCTTCTAGATAGAAATCAATATCTCTATACCCTGTCTCCCTGTGCTTCCAGGGATAAGTTGAGTCCAAAGAGTCTTAGACACTAGCCAAATGAAAAAATTGCTGAAATATCAGAAAGCAACATGCTTATAGATAATCCACAAATAGAACATTCCACCATAATTTTTTGGAGAATGAAGGACCAAATGGGAAATTCACCATGTTTGGAATACATTCTACTCCCTAAGATTCCTTGTCTTCCCTCAAGGTTCAGCTCAGATTCTCCCCATTTTATAATTTGATGCCCACCTCTATTTGTCCACGTTCTCTTATCTCAATTTTCTTTACATTATGCTCGTTTGTCCACATGTGTACCAATGGTAGAATTAAAATGCTTGAATTCAGGGATGGTTTGATCTTTATATACCCAACACTAAAAAACATGGAGGACAGGAACTTAAAACATTCTTGCTCAATTGAAGTGAATAGTCACTACTTTAGCTTTCTATTTGGAATATTTGGATAATAAGACTGACATTTTTCCATAGTCATCTTCTTATACTCCAAACATGGAAATCACTAACTACACTGATGCAACTGAAGATGCTGATATGCCTTCCAGAGTTGTCCTTACTCTTCAGTAGCAGCAGCAATGACAAGAATTTTGGAATCACTGAAAGAAAGCAAGACCTTGAGTCAACAAGTAAACCCTCCTTTCCACGCTTTCGCTGTGAATGATTCAGTAGCTAGCTTAATAAGGTCGTACTATAACTAAGCATTTGCCCCAAGAGGCTCAAATGACATGACAAATGTCAAGGGGCTCTAAAGGGTTGCAGGTGCTATGCAGCTATAAGACTCTTTGTCGTTGCAAATGTGGTACAGATGTCACAAAGTTGACTTGTAAGCCTTATAGCCTATCTGTCTTTCTTCCATGAAGCAAAAAGGGGAAAAAAATACCAGAATATAGATGTTCTGATCCTGGATTGTTCTATCTCTATTATTACTGAAACATCTTGGACCCTTTGTAGAGTCACTCAAATGCTAATATTTGCTAAATCTTGGTTGAAGGCAAACTTGAGAATGAGGCAGAGATGGTCTTTTATCTCTACCCACTTATTCCACCTCCATGCTCCCATACCCACTCCCTCCATCAGGTCCCCAAATCCCTCACATTAGTCTGCAGTTATCCAGGCTCACAGTGTCTGCCCTGAAAATAGGTACTTAACACCCTTCATAAATGCTTTGTCATTCAGTTATCATTATATCAGGGCTTGCCTGCCATGGTGCTGTCCAACACTTGTTCATTCTCTGTTCCATTTTCTTAGATTTCCATTTTGAATGTTTCCCCATGTGATAGCTATTAGTTGTGCATAGTGGGTACTATATAAATGTAAATTATTATTATTAAATATGATTAAACTGATCAGTCTCATCTGCTATTCCACATAGATGATGCCCTGTATCCCATTTCTGTGCCTTTATACTAGCTGTTCATCTTGCATGGAATACTCTCGCTCTTACCTCTGGCTTTTGGCTTCCATGTCTTCCTTCAGGACTCAGCTTAAGCCCAGCTTCTATAAAGAATCTTTCCCCTCCCCCTCAAATCCCATACCTTCATGCCTTTCCTCTGAGGTTCATGTCCATTTATACAGTATACCTATATATGTGTATATATATATATATATATATATATATATATATACATATGTACATGTGTATATTTATCTATGTACATATAGCTTTGCATATAGTTATAAGCAAGTTTCTCCCCTTCAATAGAATACGAACCCCTTGAGGGCAAAAATATGCTTGCCTTTCTTTGTGTTCCTTAGGAAGCAGTGCCAAGGACATAGCAAGTGCTTAATAAATGTTTGTTGACTGACTTACTAATCTGATTTATGCAACTGTATTGATGATTGCTCCTGTGTTAATGTGAAAGGACTAGCCCAGGGGTGGGGAACCTGCTACCCCAAGGCCACATGTAGCCTTCTAGATCTTCAGGTATGGCCTTTTGATTGAATCCAAACTTCACAGAACAAATCTCCTTAACAAAAGAATATATAGCCCCTCCTTCACCTTTCAAATAATGTATTTACATTTTAACAAGAGCCTTATAATAGAGATAACATTTTAAATCCAATAATATATATGACTACAAACTTGGAATTTTAAGGCCCAATGGCAGACCAATAAGGGAGCTATTTAGAGGACAATCGGACCTTTTGGCTGTGTCCTTCAAACCAAACCATGAAGCCCTATATATATGGGTAGGGCCAGAAGAAGATAAATGCTCAGGAAAACAAATTTTTAGGTACCTGGCTAAACATGAATTCACAACTTGGAGCTCAGAGGGAAAGGCAAACATTCATCTCTTGTGACATTCTCTCTCCAAAATTATCCTTGTAAATTACATGGACAACTGTTCAAAAGCATTTCCCCCATCACCCTCCCCACCCCTAGCCAAACCTGATTACTCCAATGCTTTAAAGAACCATTTTTTTCTCTCTCTGATTTCCCTTGTGGCAGTGATATAAACCTTGAACTTCTTAAATGCCACTTAATTTATATGATTTTTCTGTTTACCCTTTTAAAGTGACAAGTTGCTTCTTAGTATTTATATCTGCTGGAAAATGAGAGTGCATTCATGTGCTTGGACTGGAGTTGTATTTTGTTACCTTCAACTTATTAAGTATTTGCTGTAATAAAAAAAAAGACACCTTCTAAGAAGGAAAGCCATGATAGTCCCATTGCCCTTCTAAAGGGGACAGGCTCAATAGAGGAACAACTGGCTGGGGTTCATGCTGCTTTAAGTGTGGTGGCCATAGTCTAGGTTCATCGAATTTAGAGGTAGATAGGTAGTTAGTGCAACATCTATGCTTTACAGATTAGGAAACTGAGTACCAGAGAAGTGGTCATTTGCCCCAAGTCACACAGAACTTAATACATCTAGGAATTACAGAATTTTCATAGTTGAAAGAATGCAGATGACATCAAATCTATTCCATGCCTCATTAAGACTCAGGTCTGCCACACAGTAAATAAGAAGTAACTCGATCTTTGTTTAAAGATCTCTAGTGAGAAAGAACTTGCACATTCTTAAGAGAGTTCCTTTTACCTTTGGATAACTACAGGTTAGGAATTCATTCCTTAAATCAAGTCTAAGTCTGCTTCTCTATGCCTTGTACCCAATGCTCTTGCTTCTACCATCCAAAGTAAAACCTCTGGTTCTTTCAACTGATCTGTATATTGACCCATTTAAAGTCCCTTCACTATCCTTGGAACCCTTTCCTTAATGTCTACCCGTTTATCTATATCCTTCACCAAACATGAGATCCTTAATTCAATGTATTATTCCAGATGGGATCAGATAAAGGCAAAGTAGAGAGATATTATCAATCACCTCTCCAGTTTGAGACACTGTTCTGCTCAAGGTAGCCTCAAAATCAAAGGGTTTTTTTGACTATCATAGCCCATTTATATTGAACTTGTAGTTTATTCAAACCCTCTGTTGTTTTCCCCAGGTGCATTGCTATCTAACCACATTCTTCCTCTTATACCTATGAAATTTATTATTTGAATTCATGTAAAATTTTACGTTTTCCTATGAAATTTCATCTCACTAGATCAATCCCAAAATTCAAGCCTGCTCGAGAATACATGAATCTCAAATCCATTTTTTTTCCTCCTCTATTCCTTATTTCTCAGAGTCCAGGAGTGGGGAACCTGCAGCTTTGAGGCTACATATGTCCCTATAGATCTTCAAGTGCAGCCCTTTGACTGAATCCAAACTTTACAGAACAAATACACTTAATAAAAAGATTTGTTCTGTAAAACTTAGACTCAGTCAAAAGGCCACACTGAAGGACCTAAAAGTAGCATGTGGCCTTGAAGCTGCAAGTTCCCCTGTTCTAGACCATTCTTCCTTCCAAGCAGGGGGCAAATCAGCTTCTAATATCAACAAGTTGTTAAAAGCATTCCCCAAAATGATTTCTAATTATCCAGCTCACATGAGGCATTCAGTGTCTAATGAGTTCTGAGTTCTATTTGAGATTTTTGTTTTTACTTCTGTGTTGTTTGTTTTTAGTCAATCAATTCCCACTTATGCCTCCAGAGGAGTAAGAAAAGCACTGAGTTAGGAGACCTAGCTTTTATTTTCACCTCCATCAGTGATGAGATTCTTTTCAACTTGGACAAGTCACTTAACCTCACTGAGCTTCATTTCCCTTATCTGTGCAATACATATATGATACCTGTAGGGTTGGAAGTGAGGGTGCCAGGAGATAATGAATGCAAAAGCTTTTCAGTAAAAATATATTATTAATGATAAGTGACTATAATCATTTGTGTAGCCAGGAAGAAGGGAGAGAAAGAAGGAAGGAAACAGGGAAAAAGAGAAGGAGATCAGAACAAAGGGAGAGAGGGAGGGAGGAGAGAAGAAAAGAGAGGTAAAGAATGAAGGAGATGAGAAGAAAAGAAGGAAGGAAAGAAGGGAGGAAGGAAAGCAGAAAAGGGAAAACAAAGAAAGAGAATAAGGAAAGGAAGGGAGGGAGGAAGGAAAAGAGAAAGGTAGAGAAGAAGAGAGGAAGAAAAGGAGGAGACAGTCAAGGAAAGAAAGAGAGGGAGGAAGGAAGAAAGAAAATGAAGTAAGACAGGACTATGAGTGTACAAGAAATTTGTTGCATGTGGGTATTAAGGGTCCCTCTGCATTATCTGGGGTAGTCTAGTAATTTTCCTGTGTCTCTGTATTATATTTCCCATATGTAATATAACTAACTGCAGGCCATGGTGGGCTCTAAACCTGTTTTAGCACAGCACCTGACAGATCAGCATCACCTAGAAAAACAGTACTTTGCATATGAGCAGTATTTAATATCTCCAAAGCACTTTCATACCCTATTCTCATTTTACCTTCATACTATCCCTGTCATGGTCAGGCATCATTGATAAGAAATTTCAGATAAACAAACTGAGACCCTGAGATACTTCACAAAGTATCCCAGGCAATGGGTGACGTTTTCCCCCTTTCCAAATTACATTAAGCAAAATTATAACTAAGGTAGGGGTGACCAGGAATTTGTGCCAAGGCACTGAAATTTAAAGGGTGCAAAATCTAGCATAGGCATTCCTTCAGCAGTTGTCATTATTGTAATTAAATCCTATTCAATTAAATTTGTATTAATTACTTTAGGAATCACAAAGTTGGTTTGTGCTGCTAGCACAGGCTGAGTTTTTGTTCTTATACAAGGTATATTTAATGTTGCTTTCTTTGGGCACCAGTATTGCTGGTTACATCTCTAAATTTGAGGAAGTCTCTTTGAAGCCATTCAACACATATACCTACTAAGCTATATCACAGTACAGTAGAAAGAGTACTGGATTCTGGGTCTAAGGAACTGGACTCACATCCCAGCCTTGGTGCTTATTATTTATATGATCTTAAGCAAATTACTCTGGTCCCAAGTTAGATAGACTAGATCACCCATAAGGTCTGTAGCTACCTTCTTACCATCCTCCCTGCTATTGCATTATCTGATCATCAGACTGCCTGATATTATGCCCTGGTGGATTTAACCCATTCAGTTTGGAAACTCCCATCATGCAGTTGCACTGATGTGTGTGTACATGAACACAAACTTACATGATTAGATAAAGCACTATACCTAGCTGGTCTTAGACATGCATACCATTCCATCCCTGCCATCTTCTTGCCATCTGCTTTTCTACTGTGTTATCTACCTCCTAACTCTAATCTAATCAGTATTGTCACAAAGGAAATATTAATCAGCTTTCCTATGGCTCCATTCACTAGCCCTGTGACTTACCAAGCCAAACCATTCATCCCCATTCTGGGCCACAACTCTTACATGTGTATTACCATTTCCTATTATGATATAAGTATTCCACTAGAATGAGGGACTGTCTCATTGTTGTTTTTATATTTCTAGCTCATAGTGCATAGAGTACATATATAATATGCATTTGATAAATGTTAAAAATGTTTTCATTCATTCATTCATTCTATGATCCTATGAATCCTATGATCTAAGGCAGTTGATTACAGTTATTTATACTTTTTCTGAATATGTCACTGTGTTCTTTCCCCTTCATTGCTAGTTAAGATACAAGACTGATCTCTAATAGTAAAATGAAAATCTTTCTTTCCTATTAATAAAATTTCTAGCAACAGAAAAGATGGGAGAGAATTCTGATGGCCAGGCACCTGGAGGTACAAATGGATAGAGAGCTGGACCCTGAAGTCCAGAAGACTTGAGTTCAAATTTATTCTCAGATAGTTACGAATTATATGACCCTGAGTAGGTAATTTAATCTCTTTGCCTCAGTTTCCTTATCTGTACTATGAAGATAATGATAGTAACAACCTTCTACAATTGTTATGAAAACAAAATGAGGCAATATGTGTAAAGCACTTTGCAAACTTTTAAGAACTTTATAAATGCTAGCTATTATTGCTATTTCCCATGCACTTAAAATTGCACAGTAGGCCTAGAGGCTAGATGGTGCTGACCACATCAGTGCTCCTTAGCAATTCATAACAGCAGGTCAGAGAGAGCACCAACTTCTGAGTCAATATTCTAAGTCCAGTAGACAGAAATTCTCTGTTGAAAGACATGAGCACATCAGGTTCCTAATGGCTTCTCCTTAATGCCTGTTTTCTCCATTCCAGTGTGGGCTTGACAAATGAGTTTCCAAGCTTATGGGAAAAAATATAAGTATCACGGGTAAACTGGACAGTGTGAATCATAATTAAAACCCCCCATTACACCATTTAAATGGAAACACTCCAGACATCATTAAACTAAAACAGAATTCCTTCAGGGAGAAATTATTTCTGGTTTGATTTCTGTCAGAATTACTTTGACTTTGAGAATACTTTTACAAAATGTTGTCTCCAGGCTCTGCCTTTGTGAGGGCTTCTTAACAAAGGAGATATTTGCCTCAGATAGATGAAACCTGATTAAAGATTTATTTCAAATTAACTTTCCCTGCTTATTCCTGGTTTTTTTAAACCTTATTATTACTTTAAAAAAAAAGAAAACCTCCCTAGATCAGCACATAAATCTTCATAGTAGCCATTCAACAATCTCATTAATTTCCCGTGAATCTTCGAGCATGCCAAGCAAAGGATTCTTCCATCAGAATAACTTATTAGAAAACTTAAGTTATTCGTATTATTTTTGTTTTTGTCCTTGTTGTTTTAATGCTTACATAGATTGAGCTCTTAAGTGAGAATGCTGCATTATTCAGCAGTAGATATCTGCATTAAAGCTTTAGTTTTCCACTGAGAGCATTGTCCACACTGGGGCTGGCAACACACTCTCCCCCTGGAACCTTCTTGAAAATTTTGGAGATTCTTTAGAGCTATGAGTAAATCAATTCATATGCCAAAGCACTATCACATCCTAATGGCTAATCTGTGACCTCCGGAAGTAAAGACAGTTTTTAAAGGTGCCTAAATTAATTCTTGTGAATCACTTAAGCATGGGAAGAAGATGGTATGTAAAGAGATATCCATGAACATCAGTTAAGAAATTGGCACTACTAAGAGTCTACATTGTGCGTAGGTGTGTATTGTCTACATCTACAAAGTCAAGTTTGGACCTTCAGCAACTCCACCTAAGGTGCAGATGAGGGGAGGAGAAAAGTTTTTAAATTTTTTTTAAAAAATCTTTTGACATAATTGTTAAAAACAATTTTGACATAATTTTTTTAAAGTTTTGAGCTTTAAGTCTTTCATAGTTGATTATTGTTACAATATTGCTATGTACTATGTTCCCCTCTGCCTTTGCATCAACTTCACTTTGCATCATCTTATATAAGTCCTACAGGTTTTTCTGAAACCATCCTTTTTATTATTTCTTACAACACAATAGCATTCTATCACAATCATATACTACAGCTTGTTTGCTTATTCCCATTGATGGGTATTCCCTCAATTTCCAATTCTTTGGCACCACAAAAACAGTGGCTATAAATATTTTTGTACATATAAGTTTTTTCCTTTTTCTTTGATCTCTTTTGGATATAGATGTAACTGTGGTATTTCTGGGTGAAAAGGTAGGTACAGTTATAGCCCTTTGTACATAGTTTCAAATTGTTCTTGGAAATGGCTGGACCTATTTGTAACTCTACCAAGAAGAAGAAATTTTAGTTACTTTCAAGCCCAGAGCAATATCCAAACATTGAGCCTGGCTTGAATGGGGTGAGAAAGGTCTTCTCTGAAGCACTTCCTTTATGATTTGCTACCGAGTTTAATGATGATGAAAGGAAAAGCTACAGACTGGCATGTCTTAGCCTGTTTAGCAGAGTCAGTGCCAGACATCATCACAAGCTTGTTCCTTCTCTGAGGTCAGGTAATATCCCTCCTTTGTTCCCACCACTCACAGACCAACAAGATAAACATGTCCTCAACCTAGGATTCCTGTCCCCTTGAAACACAAATAGAAAAGACTGAACTACTGGCTTCTGAGTCCTTTAGACAGAGACCCCAGGGAATCAAAATAATTCATACACAAGAAGGAGTAATGACGGAACCTGCAAGACTATTACACTAATTTTCCTTTGAGATCCACAGAGATAATGACATAGTCCATTCAGTCAACATTTATTAAGAACTTACTATATTCCAGGAACCAGACTAAGTACTGAGGATATAGAGACAAAAATTAAATAGTCCCTGGCTACCTCTCCCCATTGGGGAAGACAACATATACATATATAGGAATGGGGACCACATCTCTTAATGAAATGGCTTTGGGATTACCTAAGTGAGGAAATTCCTTCAACCAATGGAAGTTCACATGTTCTCTGAAACTTATAATCTTAAAAAACTTCCTTGACCTGGAAAGACTTATATGAACTGATGCTGAGTGAAAGGAGCAGAGCCAGGAGAACTTTGTACGTAGCAACAATCATAGTGTGAGAGGAATTTTTCTGGTAGCCTTAGTACTTCATTGCAATGCAAGGAGTTAAAAAATTTCCAATAGTCTCAAGACAAAATGCCTTCCACATCCAGAGAAAGAACCATGGAATTCTATCACAGAATGAAGCAGATCATCTTCTTTTGTATTACATTTTGGTTTGTTTTATGATTTCTCCCATTCATTTTAATTCTTCTATGCAACATGACTAAGGTGAAAATGTGTTTAATAGGAATGTATGTATAGAACCTATATAAAGTTGTATGCCATCTCAGGGAGGGAGTAGGGAAGGAAGGGAGAGGGAGGGGGAGGGAAGGAAAAATCTAAGATGTATGGAAGTGATTGTAGAACACTGAAAACAAATAAAATAATAATAATAAATTGTCTAGAGTATTAAGAACTAAAATGTCTTGATGATACATGTCAGAGGCACATCTTGAATCCGAATCTTTCTGAATGCTGAGCCAATTCTCTATTCAATATGGAATGCTTTCTGTATACATATGAGTATATATAATTTATGGTTAAAGCAAATACAGTATAACTGGAGGACAGAGGTTCTAGTAGCTACAGGAATGAAAGATTCATATGGAATGTGATCCCTGAGCTGGACTTGCAAGGAAGCTCAGGATTCTAACAGGCAGAGGTGAGGAACAAAGGATTCCAAGCAAATGCTTTGTCTAGGCAACACGAAGCAGCCATTTGTTGTTTTGTCCGCTTATTTTCCCAAATTCTATCCATTCAACAAATATCTATTAATGTCCTATAAGAATCACTATAAGTGATGGCATTAACTGGTGGCTTTGACCATTCCTGGGACAGTTGCAGGCTAGGCAAATACTAAATAATAATACTGTTCAGTTAAGACAAATGACAATACAAAAAGCCTGCCTTAAAGGTAGGTAGCTGCTGCCTATGTGATATGAGTTATGGGGATAGCAGGAAAAGTCTGTTCAAGAGTGCCCCACCCTATGGCTTCAATGCCTGAAATCTGCACCATTTCTTTCTCTTTTTTTGTCTAAAAGATAGATCCTTTTTCAAAAGTCCTCTGTTTAAATGTTTAAGTTACTCATGAATTGGATAATGTTCAAGCTGTTATCACTCTAACAGCCAAGTTAGCAGGGCTTACTTGAAGTCAGGCAAGAGCAAGTCCTGGAAATAAAGAATAGGACACAGCACAAGGGCCTAATGGCCTTAGGGAATACAGAAAGGGAAATCTCGAAAAATTCCATGAAGGCCAACAGGATAACCTGTGTATACTTTATTGTCTGACTTTAACATCTAGATTAAGAGTACCTAACCAAGGGTCCATGAGCATGCTTTTGAAAAAAAAAAAGAATTTTGATAACTGTGGTTTGATAGCAAGAATTTCATTTTTAATCATATACATTTTATTGTATGCATTATTTTATGGTAAGCACTATTCTGAGAAGCAGTCCATAGGTTTCACCAGATGTCCCAAGGAATCCATGATATAAATAGAGTTAAGAACTACTAGTCTAGGTGGATCTGTTTTCTCATTGATGTGACTATTTTCTTCAAAGATGCAGATCACATCCCATCCTTGGTCTCTCATCATATGATGCTCTTGCCCATGAGCTCCTGCAAATATTCCCTAGAATCCACCTACTTTGATTGGGGCCTCCCCCTAGTACCTTGATATTTCTAGATAGCTTTGCAGTATAGGGGTGTTCATCATTTATCCCTTCCATCACTGTCATACCTTCTGTTCTGGCTTTACACCTTTCTAACATCCTTTATCCACTGCTCTCAAGTAATTCTCAATTGGTCATGTTTTGCAACCTATTTATGTCCATCTTGCAATGTTTCACCACACTTTAATTGACCCAAAATTTGGGCAACTATAAATGGAAGATTATTTAGTGTTCAAAAGAGGAGCCACTGTTTCCATCATTGTTTCAGGCAGACATTTGCGGTCATGAAAAGTACAAGTTTTTTTCTTTTATTTTGGCTGAGATAAAAATTTACTTTATTTCATTTTATGAAGAATAGTGAAGAAGGGGTTGGAGAAAAGGTTTTGGATTGTGGCCTCCTTACCCATGGCCTCATTTGGAAATCTTAGCCCATTTCTATTATGCAACAGTGTGGTTCAAAAGCCCTCAAAAGCACTGCACGTTCCACCTCCAACAAACCCCACAGTGGTAATTGTCTCATATTGGAGAAGCCTCATCAGACCATCACAGGTTTTGGCCCTGGCTATGGAAAGCAGTTTTCAAAGGTGATTCTGAAAATTGCTAATATTTGAAACCAGAAAGTGTAGCAGGGTTATTGAGGTGAGGAGTGGATTGCTTCCTGGAGGACACGCATAAGAAGGAGTGGGAGATGTTTCAGGCAAGTTCAATATCGGCTGCTATTTTTTACAGTAATTCCATTGCAACTGTGGCCATTGAGACCAACCACCCTTCATTTAAGCAGTGCAGCAACTCCTTTCTTTCCCTACTTTTAATCTTCCAAGGGAGGCAGCTGAATAATACCCTGTTCAAGGTAAGTGCCTGATGGCTCCCATCAATCACTGCAATCTCATGTAAGCACTACATTAGACTTTAAACTTTGACCTTAGCACGAGTATCAGCATAATAAGGTAGGTGAAGGATTTAATACCAGATCTGGGGACAGAGGTGGGGGATGAGGAGAACAAGGAGGAAAAGGTAAAGGAAGAGATGAAGAGGAAGAAAAGAAGAAAAGAAGGAAGAGAAAAGTTATCTTGTGAGTCTGAGTAGACAGATACAAGGTCCTTGGCTAGGTTTTCTTCAATTATATCCTAAAATCCATTTTTTAAAAATCCAGACTGGTAGGTTCTGATGAATTGAATACATTGGCTATTAGAGAGTAGCCATATATAATTCAAGTGAATTATCATCTTTTAAAGAATTAGAATACCATAAACTACATATTAGAACAAAACTTTCTGAAATTTAGTACTATCTATCATTCATAAGGCATTTCAGGACATGATAATACATCTGAGCCATTACTATGCACTTTCATTCATATTTTCCAAGTCTGTAGATAAAGAAAGTATAGGAGATTAGTTGAATCAACACTGATGACAGGACTGAGAGAGAAAGATGGTGGATTAAAGGCAGGACCTGCCTGAACTCTTCCAAATTCCCCTTCAACCAACTTTGAAATAATACCCCACAACATATTCTAAAGTGGAAGAACTAATAAAAGGATGGGGCAAAAAAATTTTTAGCCCAAGACAACTTAGGTCAGAAGGAAAAGTCTGTGTGAGAGTGGAGAGTGGTCCAGTGCAGGCTGTCCCCCAGCCATTCAGCAGCAAACATTGGGGTAACTGAATCAGCAGTGATGGCTTCCAGAACTTTGAGTCCAGAGACAGCAAAAATGTTGGACAATGAGACAGAAGGAGACCACCATTTGCTAACAATGGGTGAAGAACTCTGTTGCATTGTTCATACATGGTTTTGGGTTGCAGTTCTAGGACAAGCAGCACTAAAACACTTGAGCATGTAGCCAGAGGGGAATGGGGACCTTGATCACAGATCCAGGGCCAAAAAGAATGCCTGTGATTTCTCATAGACCAGAGCACAGGCTAACAGAATAGTAAACAAACATCTCCTTAGATCATGCTACCTTGGAAGACCTCCCCCATAACTAGCTTCAAAAATAGCAACAGGGAAAACCTGAATGTTGAGATATGCCTTCTCCATTCCAGGAGCACAGTTCAACTTTAACATAAAGTTAGAAGTCAAGAAATAGACTGAGAAAATGAGTAAATAGCAACAATAAAAATGAACCTGACCATAAAAATTTACTGTGGTGACAGGGACAAGCAAAACACAAACTCAGAAGAAAACAACAAAGTCAAAACAACTATATCCTAAGTCACAAAGAAAATTGTAAATTTGTCTAAGACTCAAAAAGAATTCCTGGAAGAGCTCAAAAAAATTTACATCAAATAAGTAAAGGAAAAACTGAGAAAAGAAATGAGAGTGGTGTAAGAAAATCATGGGAAAAAAGTCAACACCTTGGTAAAGGAGGCACAAAAATCCACTAAAGAGAAGAATTTAGAAAGCAGAATTGGCCACATGGAAAAAGATGTACAAAAATTCACTGAAGAAAAGAATTCTTTAAAAAAGTAGAATGGACCAAAAAAAGGAGGTACAAAAGCTCAGTGAAGAAAATGATTCCTTAAAAATTAGAAATGGGCAAATGGAAGCTAATGACTCCATGAGATATCCATAAGCAATAAAAACAAAAGAATGAAAAAAATAGAAGAAAATGTGAAATATCTCCTTGGAAAAAATGGCTGACTTAGAAAATAGGTGCAGGAGATATAATTTAAGAATTAATGGAGTATCTGAAAGCCATAATCAAAAAGAGCCTAGACATCATCTATCAAAAAATTTTCAAGGAATACTGCCCTGATATCATAGAATCAGGAGTTAAAAAATAGAAATTGAAAAAAATCCACCAATGACCTCCTGAAAGATATCCCAAAATGAAAACTTTCAGGAATATTTTATCAAAATTCCAGAGTTCCCAAATCAAGAAAAAAATATTATAAGCACCTAGAAACAATTTAAATAGCATAGTGTCACAGTCAGGATAACACAACATTTATCAGTTTCTACATTGAAGGACTAAAGGGTTTGGAATATGATATTCCAGAGGGGAAAGGAACTAGGATCACAACCAAGAATCATCTACCTGGCAAAACGTTATAATCCTTCAGTGGGGGAGGGGAGAAATGGATTTAATGAAATAGAGGACTTTCAAGTATTCCTCATGAGGACAAGAGCTGAATAGAAAATTTGACTTTCAATACAAGATTAAAGAGAAAGATAAAAAGGTAAACAGGAAAGAGAAAATCACAAAGGACTTAATAAGGTTAAACTGTTCACATTCTTACATAGGAAGATGATACTTGAAACTCCAAGGAACTTTATCATTATTAGGACAGTTAAGGAGTACAGACTCCTATACAAAGACATATGTATACATGGAGGTCACTGAGGTGAGTTGACTGTAATGAGATGATATTAAAAAAATTAAGGAGTGAGAAAAGATGAACTTGGAGGAGAGGGAAAGGGAGAGGTGGAATGGGGTAAACTATTTCGCATAAAAGAGGTTTTAACAGTGGAAGGAAATATATTGGCGGTAGTATACAACTTGAACCTCACTTTTATTGGAATTGGATCAAAGAAGAAATAACATGCATGGTTGGGTAGAGAAACCTATCATACCTACAGGGAAATAGGGAGGGAAGGGGACAAAAGAACTGATAGAAAGGAGGGAGGATTGGGGGAGGGAGTGATTAGAAACAAAACACTTTTGAGGAAGGACAGAGTGAAAAGAGAGAGAGGGAAACACACGCAATAATCATGACTGTGAAAAAAGTTATAGCAAGTTTCTCTGATAAGGACCTCATTTAACAAATGTATAGAAAACTGACTCAAATATGTAAGAATATAAGTCACTCCCCAACTGATAAATCGTCAAAGGATATGAATGAACAGTTTTCAGATGCAGTTTTCAGATGAAGAAATAAAAACTATCTATAGTCATATAAAAAATGTTCTAAATTACTATTGAAAAAAGAAATACAAATTTAAAAAAACTCTGAGATATCATGTCACACCTAACAAATTGACTAATATTAAAGAAAAGAAAAATGACAAATGTTGGAGGAGCTATGGGAAGAACGGACTGATGGTGGAGTTGTGAATTTATCCAATCATTCTGGGAAGCAATTTCAAACTATGCCCAACGGGCTACAAAATTGTGCATACTTTTTTACCCAACAATACTATTACTAGGCTTGTATCCCAAAGGTATTTGTAAAGAAAAAGAAACAGTACTTATATATACAAAAATATTTATAGCAACTTCTTTGTGGTAGCAAAGAATTGAAAATTGAGAAGATGCCCATCAATTGAGGAATAATTGAAAAAGTTGTGGTACATGGATGATAAAATACGATTGTGCTATAAGAAATGACAAGCAGGATGCTTTCAGGAAAACCTGTAAATGAAAAGGAAGGAACTTTTGTATTGATAATGAATTTTTGCTTATTGTTAATATAATTTTTCTTCTTGATGGAAAGATCTTTCCCATCCATTAATAGGCTCCTGTGACCTACTTAAATCACTTGGATTTGGGATCACAAAGTATAGTGCCTCTATTTGTTCCAGGAGCCATGGCCATTTAGACTGTAAGGTCAAGGGTCCTGGAATGGTGGAGTATAATGGCAAACAAAGTAGGATCTTCTGCTGTTATTGTCTTGGTATAATCAAGTTCCTCCGATTGAATAATGTGATCAGAGAAGATCTTTCCCATCCTTTAATGGACCTGAAAAGATTTGTAGGAAGGCCCACAAGGCTTGTTAATGAGGCACTAGTTCTCAAGGGTTCTGAGGCCCTCTGGCTCTGAAAAACGTATAAATACTCTGAGGTGAGATTTTACTTTGGGGCTTACTTGTTGGAAGTGTTTGTTTGGCCAGACAAGACTGTGGGCTGCCACTAAGGAGCTCCTCGGTTTTGAAAACCCAGATTTTGATGCTTCTACCTCTGGTAACTATATATGTAATGGTCAGACAGCTGGATCTGTCTGTTGATCTATGATGTATATCTGTATTTCTCTGTATTTTCTCTGAAGTTCAGGGTGCTTATTTTTTCCCCTGAACTAAGTGAATGATATATATGTCCTTGATTAAAGTGATTGTTGACCCCCCAAAAAAGTTGCCTTTCCTTTTAGAAAAGCAGACAAAAAACCTGTGATAGCAGGCCCTCTTGTGTATGTTGGGGTCCTTGCTTTAACACCTTTGCTGACAAGGAAGAAAGAAGGGAAGGGGATTGAGGTTTGTAGGTATTTTGAAGAGAAAAAAGAGGGCTCAGAATACTGTAGTTACCATGGGCAATGTGAAGCGAATCAGTCAGGAAAGAATACTTCTGACTGGGTGGTGTCTTGGAAATCCACCAACCAGCATTTCAAGAAAATTCAGACACACACACACACACACACACACACACACACACACACACACACGCAAAATTGGTGACATCCTAGAGTAGAAATATTTACCCCTTCATGTTTCAAGGCTCCTTGACGATAAAGGTGGTACTTAAAGTTTTAGTGAGTCAAATTCTTTCTCCACAATGAGTCAACATTCCCTCCCCAAAAGCTATACCCACCACTAAATCAATTCATCATTTTTAAAGTGAGTACTATGTTGAGGTCCCTCTGCTAAGCTTTGGGATACAAAGATAAACACCAAACAACCTCTGCCAAGGAACTTTCATTCTTCTGGGGGAAGAGATTACAACATGTACAAAAGTAAATCAATACAAGAAAATACAAAGTAATTTCAAAAGGAAAGGTTTCTGAATATGTTGGAGTATAGAAGAAAAAAGGTCTTATATAAAGAGTATTTACCTAAGGTATACATTGGAGGAAACAAGGAACTCCAAGAGTTGGAGATGAGGAAGCAATGTGTTCAGATGTGGAAGGTCATTTGTGTAAAGTTATAGAGCAAAAAAATGGAAGGCTATATATAAGGAAAAGCTAAAAAGTCAGTTTTACTGGAATGGAGAGTGTGAAGGGGAGTAACACAAAATAAGAGGAGTTTGTGGTAGCTGATAAAATTGTGTAAGGCTTTAAATGCCTGTAACAGTAAGCAAAGTAGGATCTTTTGCCGTTTTTCTGGATTGAGTTTTAGCCAATCAGACATGTAAGTGGGCTCTAATCAATCAGATACATACATGTGGGCTCTAGCCAATTGGATGCTGAGTAGAACTGTATATAAAGAGAGCTGGTGTTGAGAAAGCAGACTTTGAAGAGAGCCAGCATGGAAAGGGTGAGACAGCATTGAGAAGAAGAAAGCAGAGAGGAGACCTCTAATAGCAAAGACTCGCTGAAGGAACCTCTGAATTTTGAAAGTAAATAGAACTGTAGGGAAGAAACTTGCCCATAGGAAGGAGGCTTAGTTTTAAAAGTCCCTTTTGAGAGCTGTTAAATTGAATTGAGCAGTTAACATACAACCTCTGAACTTTGGAGGTGAATTGAGATGACTGTGCTGGTAGTGTGTGTCAGTATTGTTTTTGCCCTGTTGAGCTTTGTTTTCCCAGAGGCAGAAACTGTAGGCAGGATCTTGAAGTGGAGCAATCCCCAAGAGCTGAGATATAGAACAGCTGCCTACATATGAATCCAGGTACAAGTCGGGAGTGGTTAGCCTACAGAGGAAGAGCCGTGGGTCTTGGAAGCCCCCCTCAAGTTAAGATGAAAGAGGACTCTGGACACTTGGCATTGAATGGGGAGATTGTTCTTACTGTGACCTAGGGGTGGACAGTGTGATATTTTCTGCTACCCTTTAAGGATGTGTTGTGCTAGGGAAGACCCTAGCCTGGGACCCCCTGATTGTGTAAACAAGTATTTTGGGGAATGCTACTACCTGCAATGATATTTGCTATGTGCTATATAACATACTGAGTGTTATGATTTACATATAGATTTGAATGATACATTTTGCTTAAGGATGTTGCTATGAATGTTACCCTTTATTTTATCAAACAATGTTTAGTTTATTGCTGAATATATAGAGTTCATTATACTATGTGATTAGACCCTTAAAATCATTCACAGCAGCAGTCC
>CM053769.1:66592356-66614979 GCA_028658325.1 Potorous gilbertii
AACAATGTTTAGTTTATTGCTGAATATATAGAGTTCATTATACTATGTGATTAGACCCTTAAAATCATTCACAGCAGCAGTCCTCAGGTGCTGTGATGCTGTGATTGGTGATACAATGCCAGGCTAAGGGGTTTGTATTTTAATCTTTGAGCCAATAGGGAGCCGTTAAAAAATTTGAAGAATTAGATGAGACCGTCAGATTTGTGTCTTAGGAATATCAAACTGGTAGCTATTCAGAGGATGGAAAAAGGACAGATTGAATCCACAGAGACCAATTAGAAGACCACTAAAACAGTTCATGAGTCTGAACTAGTATGGAGGTTCTGTGAGTTAAAAAATAAGCGGGGGATGGAGATAGATGCAAAAGACATTGTGGAATCAGCTCAATAAAACTCAGCAACTGATTGGATATGAAGATTAACAGGAAGAGAAGAACCAAGGCTGATTCCAACGTTGTAAACCTAGATGACTGGAAGGTTGGTGAAGACATCCAAGGAAATTGGGAATTTGGAAGGAGAAATTTGTTTGAGGGGGAGGGGAGGCATGAGCTGTGAGCAATGGTTTGAAAAGGGTTTTGACCCACATATTTTGATTCACATCTAGAACTTCAGCTAAGTCATTGCAATGAGTCAAAAATGGCAGGTTGAGTCACATCTAAATACTGCATGTCGGTGGCTTGCTTATTTTGTTGATTGATAGTGAGTACGGTTTAAATGCTCTGAGAACCTGAACTTCTTGTACCAAAATGTATAGTTGTCAAAGACCTGCAACTTATAGCATGAAGATGTCAGGGAGAATAGGATTGAACTCAGAAGTGATTTTAAAGATCCTGTGTCGTTGACCTTTTGACATACCGTCATTTCCCATTTCTTTGGTGAAGACTTTGCCTTAATACATGTAGAACCTCCTGGGCAATACACTCTACCTTGAGGCACACAAAAAACAGGTCAGCTTAAAAATAGGCACATAGAAAAAGTCACTCAGGCAACCAAATTCTCCATCCAACCTTTTACATTTACCTGCTGCATGACCTAGGACAAGTCACTTAACATCTCTGGGCCCCAGTTTCCTCAGATGTAAAATGAGGGGTTTACATGAAATAGTCTTTCAGATCTCTCCCAATTCTTGATCTATGATCCTATGACCCAGTCTGAGGCACCTCTTTGCCACACAGCAATCTCAGGTATTCTTCCCTCCAGTCAGTTCTATGATATGAGGGTTAGTTTAAGAAACACTGGCCCAGAAACCCAGGAAAATTTTGCTTTTATCAACTTGATACAAGCAACCTCACAATAAGTGAAAGGCTACAACCTTCATCTGAGTTATTGACAGTAGCTGTTGCCTTTCTGACCCAGAGATCAATTGCCCTGCCTTCTTGTTTGTAATAACAATGATGAGAGAATATTTTCATTTCTATCAGTCTAATAGAGTTCCCGGTTATGTCCCGGCACAGCAGGCTCTGCTGATGTCTTCGTTACTACTCATCTAAGATATTGGGGTTCCTTTACATGATTGATTTTTCTCCTATTATCCCTACCTCATAGTAAGATGTCAATAGCAACACATTGGCAGACCTATTTTACTACAGTCATGAGAATGTGTCAACACACACACAATACACAACAGATGAAATATCGACTTTATTTACAAAAATAGTTTAGGCTTATTTTGAGATTATTTAGTCTGGATCTCTAATCATCCGCATGAGTCAAACCACTCTCCAAATCTCTGATCTTTTCTGGCCTTTTAAGAAGTTTCTTTTCAACCTGATTTGACTCCCTGCATCCTACTCCTTGTCCAGATTAATCTATAAGCTGTCTCCTTGTTCTTTGAAAAGTATCATCTGGTGTCCAGCCTCCATTGATCTCAAAAACTTTCGTTCTCTAATTGTTCTCCATTTGCTATGTCACCTCTTTGATTTATTGTTCATTAAAAGCCAGGATCATTTTGTCACTTCTGGAGGGGCCACAGAGGCATATTATTCCATTACCAATTAACTCCCATTAAATAGTTATCATTTAACATGCATTAGCATAAGAAATAGAATATTCAGGCACTAGTAATAAGGGAATGATTCACCACACCTGTTCCCACTAGCCCACCACAAGGACATCATAATCCAATCCCTGTGGTCTTAACCCATTTTCATGTGTATTTGTAGCCATTGTTATACACTTTTAAATGCATGCCTGCTGGCCTGGAGATTGTGATACCAAGGAAGGTGGTTGTTTTTTTCTGTCCAAAGTCATCCACAAAGTATAGTCTCACAGTTCTTTCAAAATTCAGCTTTTATGCAACCATGACTAAGTGACTTGACCTCTCTGGGGATCCGTGCCCCTCATTTATAAAATAAGGTGGTGGTACTGGATGATTTCTAAGGTCTGATTGAGTTTTATAACTCTATGCAGATGACAGGGAAGTAGGATGAAAGGAGCAGGGATGCATCTCTGTGAGAGTCCTGGCTGGTGTCCAAAATAGAAGTACCTCAGATCCAATTAGGTGATTCTAAGGTAGCGGTTTGTAACATACCAGGTGTGTGTTTGTATGACATACCAGGTGTGTTATATGTGTATATATATGTGTATTGTGTATGTATATACACATGCATAATATGTGTATATGTGTGAATGTATGTCTGCATGCATGTGTGTATTATAAACCTGCACATATATATGCACTGTGTGAGTGTGTATATTGTGTGCACATATATACAACATGCATGTATGGTGAATCCAGAGCTACTCCATTTTGCCAATCACTCCATTTTGTTCATATATATATCTTTAATGTCCAATTAGTGCTTGTAATACAAATAATTCCAAAATATGATATGCCATAGTACCCTGCTGTGCCACCTGTTCTGAGAAACAGTCTAGCCCCTCTCCCATTCTCTTATACACAAATCCCTAAACCTTGAACTGGATAAAAGGATTATTGCAACAGATCAGCCTCTAGCCCCAGAAACAAGGACCTTTACCAATCAAATTCTTTCTATCCCCTACCTATTTCCTCACTCCCTGAAACCTATATAAAGACTGTGTACTGTTCATTCAGGGAGTCTTTGCCTCTGTGTTGTGAGAGCTCCCTGTCAGCAAACTCAATAACCCCAAGTTGGTCTAAATTATGTTTCTTAACCAATCAGTTATTCTTGTTCTCAACATCAACAGTATATGTGCATATGTGGGTATAGACATGTTGTATACATGTGTATCCATACATATATATTTATATATCAAGTATACTTGGTTTGCAACCAACTTGATGTATATACACACACACACACATAGATAGATAGATAGATAGATACATACATACATACATGTGGTACATATATAATAACTTATATTTCTATATAATTGATTCCCTTTGCAAAATGATGTATTTTCATGCATTTAAAAACATTATACTGAGAAGGAAAATTCCTATTTGTACAAAATTATTTATAGCAGCTTTTTTTGGTGGCAAAAAATTAGAAACTAAGAGAATGTCCAACAATTAAGGAATGACTAAATAAGTGGTGCTAAGTGAATGTGATGTAGTATTACTGTACTTTAAGAAATGAGCAAATGGATGATTTCCAAAAAGGGCATGAGATGCCTTTTGAACGGATGCAGAATGATGTAAGCAGAACCAGAAGAATAATTTATGCCACAACACCAAAATTATAAAAATGCACAATTTTAAGGACTTTTATAAACTAACAAAAATGAAATAAGCAGAATCAGAACAATTTGTATGGCAATACTGTAAAAAAATAAAAAACAACTTTGAAAGATGTAATCATTTATGACCAGTTCAATGACCATTCATGATACCAATTAGGAAGTATGATGTTCATCACTAAGAGATGACAGATTCAGAATATAGAATGAGAAATTTATTTATTTATTTTCTTGACTATGCATATTTTTTACAAGAAGTTGCTTTTTTTCTTTCAATTTTTTCAATGGGGTGTGAAGTGGAAAGGAATGAGATAGATTTCTGTTAACTTTTTCATACAGATGTGGAGTGTGATAGCTATGAAATGTTGCATAAACAACATTTTTGCTTAACTTTTATTTTGTTACAAGAGGTCTCTCACAAAGCAAGAGAGATTTATGAATGTTTGCAATGTAAAAATAAAACACATGGACAAAATGGAAAGGGTAAAAAGAAAAGGAAAAGAAAAACATGACACTGAAGAGTCTACAAGTTTCCCCAGACAGTCAAAAGGGACCTTGACACATACATATAAAAAGTGAACATCTGTTCTAGGTTCCTGTTCTAGCACCAGGTATATATTCCCAGCTAGGAATGCAAAAAAATAGCTTTAAGTATAGAGAAGACATTGAATAGACTATAGAGATGAGACCTGGGTTTTTGTCATGCACTGTACTTGCTAATCATATGACCTCATATTTCCACAAATAGGGCAGTAGAGCTATTATAACAGGAAGGCAATATCTGCTGTCAGTAGCCCTCAGTTAGCAGCCCTACAGATATAAGGCATCTTCTGGCAATAGAGAGTGGCAGGGACACCTACACCACTGGGCAAATCATCATCCTATTACATATACCTAAGTATTCCATTTCTTATATTAATACATGTAAAAGGATACTTATACCAATACTATTTCTTAAACTAATGCAAGCAAAAAAAAGTTTAATTTAACTAGTTCTCATCCTATGCCAATAGAGTTATAGAGTTAAAAGAATATATGCTCCCTGGGGGCAAAGATTTTTTCATTTTTGTCTTTCGAGTCCCAGTAACTGGTACAATATCTCCTCATAAGATAGGGACAGGGATATGGAGAGGAAATGTATTTATTGGTATAGATGAGAGCACTCCCTTGCCAAAGCAGGTTGATACCCCTCTAACTTATGGTATTAGAGAGTTGCCAAGACTGAGCACAGAGACATTAAATGACTTGTCCAGGGTCACCGTGTCAGAATTAAGACTTGAATCCATGGGGATTTTTAGTGTCTAGACCAATTCACTGTGAATAGCTCATATTAGATACTTAAGGTTTATTTAATTGAATTGACAAGAGGGAGAGCAAACTAGTCAGGTTAGACATCTTACTGCAGAACATTGTAGCTCTGGGAAGTCTAATCTTCCCTTAATAGTCTGTATTTATATTCCACTGTGTTATGTATATATGAAGGAAGCTCGGGCTGTACTACAAGTTGTCTGAGTTCTTAGGTTCTAAAAGGCTGGACAGTGATTGCTATTGTCACAAGTAAACAATGGCTATGCTCTCCACAAGATTTCATAAATTTGTCCCTGTTTTTCTTGCATCGGATGTCTTTGGAAATACCTTGAGCATATCATTTCATCTCTCTGGGTCTCAGTTTTCCTATTTGTAAAATTATAGTTGGATTTTTTGATCTCTAAGGACTGTTTCAGTTCTAAAAATAAATTATCTTAAATTGTTCAACTAAAATTAAAATGGAATCATTGCTAGATGGTGACAGTCACCACCACCCCTATCCCCCAAACCCATCTCTGCTGCCACATTTGAATGGTTGGTTGAGTAGCATTTTTGAAATGGGATCTCTTGTGTAACACCAAAAACAAAGTCTAGGCAACTTATTTATTATCATTTATACAAAGTCATTTTGGAGCCTGCATGGACTCTTGGATGCATTTAATAAATAAAACATATCATCCATCTATCAGCTAAACCACTGGGCATGCCACAAGACTAGGCAGTCAGCTGATCTGTTTCTCTTTTGCTTACCCTCCCCCTCCCCAAGCTCTCATGATTCTGTGCTGCTGTTTGAGTGGGGTAGGAGAGAGAGCCAACAAGGGGAAGGGGGGACAAAAAGGGGGAGCAAGCCATTAATAGAATAGAGGCAGGAGATGATGAATTAAGGGAATGCCCATTAATTTTTCATTTTGACAGATTATCTTGTGTCAGAAGGCAGAGGAGATGGCTCCTGCGCCCAGAGCTGAGGCACTTGCTTGTTACTCAGGATTGTGCAGGTTTGTTTTTTTTTTGCCTGAATTAGGTAGTGGGCACCCAAAGAATGAAAAATTCATGACAATCTATAATTTACATGCTGGAAGATAAATAATGAACTAAACCCTGTCATTAAATTGGCCCTTCGTTTTTCTTAATCCCTTGGGTGATAAATCTGATTTTGCAACAACATTTAGTATAAATTGATTTTTTTTTAAAGAAGGGAGGGGTGGAGGAGAAGCTGTTTAAAATACTTGGGTTATAAATAGCCTCTGCTGAGGGGTACATTGCCTAGGGCTCAAAGATACAATAGCCTATTAATGTAACTTTACATTAAGACTGGCATTAATTAAAGAGGATATTGACAACATGTTTTGCAAACCAAAGTGGTGTTAAAAACATACATGTATACACACATACATAGAACCAGTCATTCCTACAGTCTAAGTCTACATAGCCCTGGATTTAATGGAGAATAAAAAGTTAAAATTCCAAGCTGGGTGGTGGGTTTGGAAAACACCTAGAGAAACTTGTGAAGACATCCCCTAGGGCTGCTGTGAAAGACTTTTCCTGGCTACAACTAGACTGCCAGGCAGTCACCTGGGGCCTAGACTTCATTAGGCTTTGGTAAACAATGTTTTTATTCCTCTCCCAGGACCAAATAAACAGAAAGAAACCTAGAGTCGCCCTTGGATAATAAGCTCATCTGCCATCTCCCCATCTTGTCTTCAAGGGGACACTGGCTCCCCCACAAAGCTGATTGTCTAGCAGGATTTTCTGCCAGGCCATTGAACTGGCAAAGGGCAAAAAAAAAAACAACTTACTACTGGGTAGTAAGGAAACAGTCCCCAGTATCATTCATTCTTCTCACTATGAAGAGGTATGTGATCGCTAGATGCACATACACACATATACACACGTGTGTGTGTGTATATATATATGTACACATACACATACACATATATATGCATGTGTATACATATATATGTATATAGATATATATATATCTATATACATATATATGGATATACAGTCGTTTTCCCCCAAATGTCTTAGAATTGTATAGTCTTGGAACATCAGAGCTGGAAGAGACTTTAGAGATCAGCCCTTGATGTTACAGATGAGATAACTAAGGCTCAGAGTTAAAATGGCTCCCCCAAAGTCACCAGTTAGTTTAGTTGCTGAGCCAGGACTCAAATTCAGCTTTCCTAACTTCCTAACTTTGTCTAACTTCCCTACCTTCATCTCTACTCACCATTTACTTTGCTTTCTCCTTCCCCCTTTCACCCTATTTCAACATCCATGAGCCACCTACATCCCTGATACCTTTCCTGTGGTATTGACTCCTTTATCTATTAATCTGATTTGTTTTACTATATTTGTAAGAGTTTATCATATTAACAAACTAGGAAAACAAAATTGGTTCTAGAGTGAAGCCCCTTAAACTTTTTCATGTCATGGACCCCTTTGATAGTCTGGTGATGACTATGGACCCCTTATGAGACATTCTTTTTTTAAATATGTAAAATAAAATACATAGGATACAAAGAAAATGAATTTCATTTAATACAATTATTATAAAAAATAAGTTCATGTGTCCCAAATTAAGAATTTCTGCGCTAGAATCGGTTGCCCTGGGTCAAATCCCAAGTGATTTTTGCTCCTGGCTGATCCTTGGCATGTAATTTCACCTATAGGTCTCATTTTCTTCATCTGTAAAATGAGACAGTTAGACTACGTGTGGGATACAGCAACCCTTACTCAAATTAAACTCAGAGGCTTCTCAAGGTAGAAGGTAAAAAAGGAATTTATCACAGTCTCATTAGAAGGGACACTTCCCCCAAGACCATGGGCAGTGTCAGTAAGGGCATGCACCTGAATGGAGCAGAGTACAACATTATATAGTCCCTAATGTGGAAGCCCACTAGCCTCTCTTACCATTGGCTGGGAATCCAGGGGTACAGCCTAAGCACAGGAATCTACTCCAGAGACAAAGAACACAGAATGGATCGTTGTTCACCAATGAGGGTTTTTGTTACCAAATATGGAACGTAAGGGAAGAGTGCTGATGTGGCATTAAGGGGGTGGTGAAGGGGAAATGAAAAGGGGGGGGGATACACCAGGTTGCATGCTGGGAACTTTGGTGGTTCTCCTCCCTCCTGGAACATTTTATTTGCCTAAGGGAAATACTTAGTTATTTTAGCTTTGGCAGGAAGGGTGGGGGTTTGGGGAAATTCATGCCTGAGGGTTCTTCGGTTAACCTGATTTCACTCAGACTACTTGGCCTCTGAGGTCCTGTCCAGCTCTCAATCTGTAATCCTATGGAGAGAAGTAATTGTTTTTCTATTATATTAATAACCAATTACTAAACTAGGATTAAGTCTTTTTATTTCCTCATTCAGGGACCAACCCTTGTAAATTAGTCTCTGAAGGACATTGTGATAGATGAGATGGCCCAAATTCTCTGTGAATATGCTCCTTGATCTTAAGTCTAACTACCACAACCTACCTCTGTTTAGTGTATAAACAGAATCTAATCTAGGTGAATTCCAGATCCAAATTATCAAGTCTTTGCCCTAGCACTCCACCATTAGCATTCGGGTGTCCTAACTCATGAAAGAGAAAACCAACCAGAGTGGTCTGGGTAGAGATGGATTCCTTTGTCCAGATTGCCAGAGGCAACTAAGTCTTATGATCAAGCCACATTCTCAGCAAGGGAAGCTGAAGATTTTTAGTAGAAATCCTCATAAATATGCCCACCCTTCATTAATTGTTCATCAATCAGGGCAAATTCTCACCTGTCAAGGGCACCCCTTTTCCAAAGGTACATAAGCATTTGGTGATCTCCATGGCTTTGTCTTTGGTCACCAAGAGAAACCATTTGACCATCAATTTATTATTAGCTAGCCTAACTAATAAGTTGATTATTAATTATCTGAAATTTTCTCTCAAGTTTTTCATTCTTCTCCCTATGACAAGGTATGTGGTAGCTGAATGTGCATGTATATGTATGTGTATGTATACACACAATACACATATACATATCTGTGTGTATATGTGTACATATATATTATATATATAAATCAATGTATATAACAGCATTCTCCAAAATGTCTTAGAATTGTGCAGTGTTGGAATATTAGCGCTGGAAAGGACTTTAGAGATCAGCCCTTGATGTTACAGATGAGATAAGGCCCAGAGTTGAAATGGCTTCCTCAGTCATCCAGTAAGTTTGCCTGCTGAGTCAGGATTCAAATTCAGGTTTCCTGACTGGTCCAAGCTCTTTCCATTGTCTTAGGTTGTCCCTCAAGCCAAAGGATTCGATGTGAGGCACAGATATGCAAACCTGGGTTCAGGAAGAGACTCAGAAGAAAAGGACCCTCTCCTACAATTTGTCACCTAGAATACTGTTTTGGTTGCTTCCTCCAGGAAGTCTTTCCAGTCCTGAACTCTCTATATGCGCACAGTGTCACTATTAGTAATGGTGAAAATGACAACTACTATGATTCATCAGGCTGGAAAATTAAGGTTAAAATCACAAAATGTAGAACTAGGATAAACACAAAGTGAGAACACAGCATCGAAGCTTGGAAGAGGCAGGTTTAAGCGAGAGAAAGGAAATTCTTATAGCTCTTATTTTATACTACAGAGAGTCAATTAACAGAATTCCCTTCCTCAAAGACAGCAAAAGCCAAAAATACAAATTGGTTCAGTTAGGTTTACTATATTTCATGGACAATGGATTCATAATGGATCATTAACAAAAACTAAAAATCAATCAGCTATGTACCAAGCACACAAGGCACAAGGGATTCAGAGAAAAAAAAATTGAAACAAAAATGAAATTGATTCCTGCCCTCTAGAAGCCTACATTCTTTCATGGGAGACATAGCAGGAGGGTTCCAAATTTCCTGAAGGCAGGTGGCATCTGGTTGCTCTTAGTCTTTTCATATTTAAATTGCCCTTGTTTCTCTTTTAGTGTCTTTCTGATCCAGTTAGAAAACTTTATGCTGTGTCTACACAGTACCTAAATAACTAACTATAATATTTGAGTATAAACTGGGAAAAGGGGCAGGGGCGAGAGAAAAATAATCGCTTTTTGCTTAACAGGGGACTTTGTTTCACCCTGAGTAACTTGGCTGTGCTTTTATCCAAGCTTTCTATTTGTATGATCTTTATAATTTAAAAAGGTCATTTGTATCTGATGTCATAATCCTCTTTAAGAAGGAAGGGCAAACTATGGCAGCAGCACATCTAGTATCTCACTTGAATGCCAAAACAACCCTGGACAGGAATAACTATCAACTTTGCCACTGTACCCTAAGAAAAATGAGACTTCTCCAAATGACTTACAGCTAAATCTTATGTGTATATATGTATAGGTGTGTCTCTATACACATCTACACATATGTACATATGTATAATGCACACACACTCATAAATGCATACACACATATTTGTTCCTATTGGAATTTAAATTGCTTTAGAGTAGGATCTTTTTTTATTTTTCTATTTTTATCTCTAGCACTTACCCCAGTACTTTGTAAGTACTTAATAAATGTTTTGTTCATTCCTTATCACCATTTTATGGATAAGAAGACTGAGTCTCTGAGATCCTGAAGTGAAGCGTGATGCCTATATGCCCATCACAAACCATGACAGAGCTAAGTCTCCTTCCTCCAAACCATTATACTACACTGTCCACCCTCCATCATGTTGCATCCCAGGGAAACAAGCACTATGGTTGAAATAGATTCATTCACACCTCTGAGCAGCGATGTAGAGTTCACATCTTCTAGTTACAAGTGATCTGGACTGGATTCAAATTATTTATGAAGGGCTCAGTCTCCTCTTCACAATTCCCCAAGATGCCCTTACATTACATTATATTGTGCGACATAAAAGATTCAGGTGAAATTTACATGGTGGCTAATGTAGTATATTTAATTCATATCTGTAGGTATTTCTTTCCTTCTCTCAATCAGTCATGGGAAATACATCTTAATGAGTTACCATAAAGAAATAGGGAGAAGGGAGGAAAGGGAAGTGTGATTTAATGCCGTCCTTAGCCCTCATGCTCACAGATAGGGAGACAAGGAGACTGAGAGAGGCCTCCTTGGAGGCATTATGGATTGCTTCCATATGGTATTGGCCATTATTTTTTAAGACTAATCAGTAGCTTTCAAGTATTCTCTGCTACTTGGTAGTTTTAATAAAATTACAAAATCGTGAAGTTATCAAATGTTAAAGCTAGAATGACCTTAGAAATCATTCAGTTCAATTCCTTCATATTAGAGAAGAAGAAACTAAGACTTGGAAAGGGGAAATCATTTGTTCAAGGTTGACTCAGCCAGTGAATGTCCAAACCAACACAAGAACTCAGGTTTCCTGGCCCTCAGTCAACTGTTCTTTCTACTACACCATATTGCCCCCTTGTGATTTTTCTGTTGCATTTATGATGTTAAATTTAATCATAGGAAACCTTGTATTCACATAACATGGGAATGCATCATTTTCTTAGATCATAAGTCACAAAAAGAGAAGTGAAAGTTGGACAAAAGGAATCGTTGTTGCCAAAGATGAGTGGCCCGAGTTAGAAACCTAAGAAAGACCCCAATTGTTTGTAGGATACTCAGGAAAGACAAATTTATTTTTGTCTTTTTTGACTGGGTCTCCCTATCTTGCTCACACTAAAGGTACAGTTTCCACTCACCAGCCCAGTCACACTTTTGATTGGCACAGAAGTTTTGACCTGCTTTTTTTTCTGATCTGGGCAGATTTACCCTTCCAGGGGCAACCTATTGAAACTACCTCACCATATTGGTGGTAACCTAAGCATAGCCCACTAATTGCTTTAGCCAACTGTAACTCAGAACTCTCAAACCACATTGAAAAAATGTTATCTGACAGTATATGCAATGTCCCACACATATGTATCCCTCCAATTTTGCATAAGAGTGGGGATAGGAGTCTTCTCATATGTCTTCTTTGGGACCAAGCCTATTCTTTATAACTTTACAATATTCATTTTCAACTGTATTGTAGGCTATTCTTTCTAATTACATTGTTGAAACCATTATACAAATCATTTTCTTGGTGCAGAATACTTTATTCTGCATTAGTTTATGTAGCTCTTTCCATACTTCTCTGTATTCATCATAGCTTTCGTTTCTTATAGCACAGTAATAATCTATTACATTCACTTAATCACAATTTATTTAGTCATTCCCCATTTGATAGACATCTACTTCATTTCTAGTTCTTAGTTACCATAAAAAGTTCTTATATATATATATATAGATAGATAGATAGATAGATAGATATAGATATAGATAGATAGATAAATATGCAGTGTTTCTTTTATCATTGACTTCCTTGGAGTTTAAGGATATAGACATTTTAGCTACTTTTTTGCATAATTCCAAATAGCTTTAGAGATGGTTGTACCAATTTACAACTCCACAAATGATCCATCAGTGTGCTTGTCATTTACAACCCCTCCAACATTTACCTTTTCACAATCTTTGCCAATTTCTGGATGTGAGATAAAACTTGAGGGTTATTTCATTTTGCACTTACTATACTTAGTAATATAGGACATTGTTTCACATGGCTGGTAAGAGTTTGCAATTCTTTTGAGAACTTCTTGTTCATATCCTTTGACAGTGGTCTATTTGTTTTTGTTGTTATAAGAGATCCTTGCCTCATAGAATAAACGATATTTCAGAATTAGAAGGGCCCTATGTGACCCATACCTTTCAAAATAGTCCCTACCAAATAAAAGTAATTAGCCAGCCTTTGCTTGAGGACCTCCAGTGAGGGGGCCACTTCATGAAGGGAGCAGAATGGTAAAGTAGAAAAATTACTGTCTCTAGAGTCCGAGGACTTAAGCTCAAATCCCACCTTTAATACTTACTACCTGTGAGATGTTGGGAAAATCAATTAGCATTGCTTGGACTCTATTTTCTTACCTGTAAAATGAAAGGGTTAGACCAGATGTTTTCTGAGATACCTTCTAGATCTATGATTCCATAACTTCCCAAGATGAACTCCTCCACTTTGGGTTAGTTCTATTATGAAGTTTAAATTCAGTTTTTTTTCTCCTAGTTCTCTCTAAAAAAGGATGTTAGAGCCAAGGAGAACAAATCTAATCCTTCTGTTCAGTATGGGGCAGCTAGGTGGTGCAGTGGAGCTAGGAGGAGAGTCAGGATGACCTGAGTCAAATTCAGACTCAGGCACTTGCTAGCTGTGTGATCCTGGGCAAGTCACTTAACCCTGTTTGCCTCAGTTTCCTCATCTATAAACTGAGCTGGAGAAGGAAATGGCAGACCACTACAGTATCTCTGACAAGAAAACCCCAAATGAGGTCACCAAGTGTTGGACACAACTGAAATGACTGAACAACAAATACAATATAATATTTTAAATTCACAAATATTTTATAAAATAAATACTTTAAATTCACAAATTTAAATTCACTGTCATGTCTCCCTTCCCAAGTCTTCCAGCTAAATATCCCGAATTCCTTCAAATGATCCTAAAATAGCATGAAATTGAAGACACTCATCATTGCATTTGCTTTCCTCCAAACATTTTTGAACTTATCAGCATCCTTCCTAAACTATAGTGCCCAGAATGGAACACAACTTTGCAGATATGATGGTCTGACTAGGAAAGTACACTATGCAAATATCACCTGCTTATTCCTGGAAACTATAATTCTCTTCATAAAGCCCAAGTTTATATTAGCTTTTTAGACTTTCATACGATATCATTGACCCAGATGAGTTTACAATCCACTTTTTAAAAAAAGACCTTTTTTCAATCACACTACTATCTAGTCATTCCTCTCTCATCTTGCCCTAGTGAAGTCAGTTTTTAAAATCCAAGTGACTCTACATGTATCACTTTTAAATTTCAACTCCCATTTCTCTTCACCATTAGAATTGTTTCCTTTATGTCTTCAGAATTTTGTTTCTGAAAGTTTCCCAAGTCTCCTGTACTGACTTCTTGTAAGAAAATGTATTCTTTGAGATCTCATTCAACCTTCTTCTAAGCCCTTTGAAATTTTCTCTCCCCCAGATTTCAGGTCAGACTATTGCTCAGATCTATTCTCCTCTCTCATGAGATCTAGGTAAGGATGGCCATCCCAGAAACTGGAACTTTCCTGTTTGTGAAAATCAGAGCCAGAACAGATTCCCCGACTCCTTTTTGGGTTACTCTATACTTTGAAGAATGAAATTACAATTAACACATGTATAAAAGTTTTTAGCTGTTATGCTTTTGGCAGAGCAACAAGTCTAGCAGCTCAGAGACAATTAGAGTTCTGGGTGTGGCCTCAGGCAGACCAAGTTCAAATCCAGTTCCGGATAGTTACTAGTTGTGTGACTCTGGGCAAGTAAGTCACTTAACTTCTGTTTGACTCAGTTTCCTCAACTATAAAATGTAGATAACAATAGCACATACCTCACAGGGTTGTTTTGATGATCAAATGAGGAAATATTTGTAAATGGCTTAGTACAGTCTCTGGCACATAATAAGTATTTAATAAAAGTCATTTTCTTTCCTTCCTATCTGGATAACTGAGTCTCCTAGACTAGGCCTGATGCTTTCTTTCCCAAACTCCTCATCTCTTTCCTTTCTATCTCCAGGATCCAATATCTCTGGTCCAATAGAGAAAGCATGGACTCGGCTCAAAAAACAATGGTTCAAATATCACTTTTGAAGCTAATTTTCCTGTTAACCTTGGACAAGTCACAACTTCCTAGTACACATTTTCTTCACTTATAAAATGGAATGGCCTCTGAATTCTGTACCAGCTCTTGATCTATGATCTGATAGTCTATAGTAGGGAGTGGAGCCAGGTCAAACAGACCTGTAAAGGATAATTGCTAACTTCTCGATGTGAGCATTTATGCCTCAAAAATTGGGAAATGATACAAACCAGGCTTCATTTATTGTTTTGCTGATTTCTAGACTTAAGAAAGTGATGGAGAAAATGTTAATAATGTAGATCAAATGTAAAAGTATGTCAAGCTTTTTTTTTCCAGAGAGCCAGTTAAACACTTACCAACTCATCTCTAGTGTATAGTATACACTCAGATGATAAAATTGATATTTCTACCTGCGTTGATAGTAACCCAAATGCTCATCATTATCCTTCTCTCTGACTTCTGGAATTCTTCACATGAGTGTGCTTTCTTAATATACAATTCTATAGTGCTCTCCTCTACCACATCTTTTTAGGTTCCCCATTTCTTTAGAACAAGGTGAAGTGATCTAGAACAATATTTCAGTCATGATTCTCATTCTACCAAGTCTCAGCTATGTCATGCCTCCTTATGTTAAAATCTCTATTTCAACTTATTCACTGCCTAAATTCTGTGCACTTGTATATAGGTGTCTGAGAGCAGGCATTTTCATCCCCCCTTTTCCATCCAAATCATGGTCAATTAGATTTGTAAGATACAGGAAAATACCTTCTTGCCACTCTTTATTAAGTATATTCTATCCCTAGAAAAAAGCTGTGGTCTAGAAATCCAAATGCCATTTTAAGAGTTATCTTCTTAACCAAAATAATCTTTCCCTTCTTCATCCATTCCTTAATGCAAATGATGAAAACACCACCTGCATCCCTCTAGCAATCACATTCATGCCAAGACGTAATCTGTTGAAATGTATAGAAGTTCCATCTGGCATCATCATTTGTGTCCATGTGAAATACCAAAAGTGTGTAGCTGTCATCCATTGTGACAAATCTTGGGAGTATCTTTGGTGTCTTGAACACATGTCCCAGTAAGACAATAGAATTCACTTTTGTCATTTTCAGGCCACACATAACTGCCTCAGTAACCCTCAGAAGACAGTCACCAATCACTACTCCTTTCTGCTTTTTCTAGCTCTCACCTAACAACATCTGTGAATCCAATGCATCATTATTTGGAAGTCAAACCATCCATCTATGAGCAATCACAAAACACCTACTATGTGCTAAGTACCATTTAAAGCACTGAAAATACAAAGGCAAAAGCAAAAAGGTAAAAAGGAAAGGAAGGTCTATCCCAAGAAGATTTTAGAAGAAAAATTGGAGATGTGGTTAAGAGCTTTGAAGTTTGAGTGTGTGTGTCTACACACACACACACACACACACACACATAAAATCTGTCCAATATACTTTGGGTTTATTTGTGACTATTTATTCTTTTATTTGACTGCTACATGAAGCTGAGAGATATTATTTTCCTTGTGTCAAAGATACAATGAATATTTGACTCCCATTATATTAGGAGATTGTAGCCAAGTTGTCTGTTAATTACTGAAAATCACTGATGTCTTCCTATGCCCTAGGGTTTTCATTCAGCCATGTGGTTGAAGAATTTAGCTTCCTTGGGAGATGGGAAGTGCACATTTTGGAATATTTGTCAATATGTTGTAGGGCTAAAAATGCTTTCCACAGAAAAATTTAAAAGATAGCAAATATAATACACTTGACTTCATCTGATTCAATATAACATTTCCTAACACCTACTTTGTGCAAAGCAGTGTTATCTCTGTGGTGATCTTGGGGTGGCATGAGAGACAAAGAACCATAGAATGTGAGAGTCAGAAGGGATCTTGTCTAGTCACTCCCAGGCCAGACCAATTCTCCCTACAACAGAATAAAAAAGTGATTTCATCCAACCTCTGCTCAAAACCCTTCAGTGAAAAGAAACCCATTATCTCCTAAACCAGCCCAGTGAATTTTGGGGGAGTCCAATTGTCAAGAAGTTTTCCTTCCAACAAGTTCAAATCTCTCTACTAGCAACTTCCACACAATGGGGCAGCTCCTAATCTCTCCCTCTGGAGTCAAGTAGAACAATTCTAGTCCCTCTTCCACAAGTTAGACCTACAGTTACTAGAAGACAAGTCACCTCCCTCTGATGTTTTCTCTTCTTTGGCTCAACATCTCCATTTATTTCAATCTCCCCTTGTAAGGCATAGTCTCAACATCCTTAAGCATTGTACTCACCCTCCTTTAAGTTTTCTAGCTTGTCAGTATCATTCTTAAAATGTTCTTTTTATTCTTAGAACTGAGTACAATACTCTAGGTGTAATCTAATCATAGTGAAATAAAGTGGGACTATCACCTCCCATCTCTGAACATTTCATCTGCATTAATACCATTAAGAAAATATTCAGTTGCCCAGATGTAACAAGAGCATATCTGTGAACATATTTCTGATAATAAATCACAATGTAAGCATAAGCAATAGTCCCTCATGAAGATTATAGCCTAGAGAAGGGAAAAGAAAACTAACACACATAGAATCACTAGAAAAAATACAAAACAGTATATATTAGATTATTGTACTGACCATAAATGCTGCTCTGAGAAATATCTTTGGAGTCAAGGTAGGGGGACTATCAAGGATGGATATTTCAAGGCAAAAAGGTCTGAAAATGGACCTTGCCAAAGGAGGTGATAATGTAGATTTGGCAGTTTGGGGGTGTGGAAGTTCATAGAACAGATGAGCCTTCCTATCTTTCTGCTGGATGACTTGGCATATATAGGAGGATTTTGAGATAAAAGGGATAATAAAAATAAGGTGAGGTAGTGAGCCCAGAGAACAATGAGGAGACACAAAGCAGAACTGACTTTTACAAAGGCAAGAAGAAAGATGGTGAAGTTCAAAATGAACATGTCACCTGTCTCATGTCATTCCTGTCATTGCCAGTCATCAAGGTCTCCATCTTCAATACATCAGTCAGTTCAATGATAGCAGGAGGGAATATTGAACTTTACTGAGACCAGATAAAAAATATATCCAAATAACTGTGGAGAGAATGGAGCTCTAGGACTGTGGTGAAAGCACTCAGAAATCCTAGCTCTGGGGGTCTAAAAGCAGAGTGGCATGGGAATATGGGAATAAGGGAATCATAGCTGAGAGAAAAGATATGACAGATTGTACTCTGAACCCTAGAACCAAATACTAGTTTTTTAATCTCCCTTCCCCTAAACCCAAAGGGGTTCTAATCTACACAGGTACCCAACCAAAAACAGCTGGAAAGGTCAAAATGCCCATGAAAGTGAAATGGGACAACATAGCAGCCACCAGCAGAGAGATTCTTCTAACCAACATTTTCTTCTTCCAAAACTAGAATGACTTAGGGTTATGGGTTAAATAATCCCAAGGCCCAAAGGTAAATAAAATTATGAGGAAAGACTCTAGGCAACGAGGAGAGGACAACACTCTCAGATGAAGACCACACTCCTCTCAAGGTACTTTTCCTTCCTCTCTAATAGATCCAGCTTCCTGAATGGGGACTATCCAGGTTGGCATGGACTTTTGTCTATTTTTATTTTATTTGTATCATATTTTATCTTTGTACATAGCAGAAGTTTACAGCACTATAGATTTCCCATTTGGATTTGCCAAGGTGAGATGAGGATCAGTGCCTTTCTAAGTGCCTTCAGAAACCACTTTCCTAATTGTAGCAGATGTAATAGGTAAACAAGATGAAGTCAGGGAACATAAGACCCATATGTGATTGCTCAGTGTGAGCTATCTGGGAGAAAAGATAGAGTGAAATTGGCCAGGGGTGGGCAAAGACTCACACCTGGACAAAGGCAGTGAAGCTAAAAGGTCTCTCTTGTTTCATTACAGAAAGGAGAAGATACACCCAAGAAATTACTTAGCAATGAACCTTGTAATACTGAAATGGAAAAAACCCAACAGGATAACTTAGAGGGCTCATTTCCATTCATCATCTGAAAACCAGACTCAAGGTGGCTCTCTGCAAAATTGTGACAATGTGACAAAATAGCATTGGAACATACCACAGTGGGAAAGGCAGACAAGAAGGAAAAGACGGGGGAAAAGATGGGGGAAAAGATGATTACGGTGATAATGATACAAACTACTCTTGTAGTTTGAGCCCTAAAAACTATTTTCTCTAAATTAACAATATTCAAAGCAATTAATAGATATGATTGTAGCCTGGTGAGGACAACAGAATAGCCAACTTCCAATGCTCCAATCTCCTGATACCTACTTGGCAGAATACAAAGTAACCCTTTAAGAAAGGGTAGATAGAGGAGAATGTAGAGATATCTATTCATGTGTTGCAGTGAGCCATAGCTAGACAAGCCTATATGGACCCAAACAGTATACTTCAGCAGTGGGCAGAGGAGGGGAGGAAAAGGAGAGAGAGAGAGACAGAGACAGAGAGAGAAAGACAGAGAAAGAGAGAGATAGAGAAAGAGAAAGGAAAGAGAAAGAGAGACAGAGAGGGACAGAGAAAGATAGAGGAAGGAGGGAGGGAAGGAGAAAGGGAGTGAGAGAGACAAAGAGAGGAAAGAGAGAGACAGAGAGAGAGAGATAAAGACAGAGAGAGACAGAGATACAGAAAGAGAGGCAGAGAGAGGGAGGGGGAGAGAGAAAAGAGAGAAGGAGGGAGGAAGAGAGAGATCATTTGTCAAGCACTTACTCTGTGTCAGGCACTATGCTAAGTGCTAGGGATACAAGCAAGATTATTTTTGTCCTCAAGGAGCTTACATTCTTATTATCAACCCACCTTCTATTCCAGTAACACATCTCTCTCTAACATCCTTTATATTGCTTATCTTGCACAATTCTTCATTAGTAGTTTTCAGCATTATATTTACCCCCACAGTGCATCTCTCCATTACCCTTTGAATGACTCACATCTTCAACTCTTCAGAGACTATGGTATTCAGTGTCACAGAGCTACCTAGAATCATTGGAAGAATGTTTTTCTCAGGAAGAATTAAAAAGGGAAAGGGGAAAGGAGAAGGGAAGGGAATGAATATTCATATACTATGTGTTAAGCACTTTTTACAAATATTTTATTTTATAAATATCCTCGCAACAATTCTATGAGGTGGGTACTATAATTATCTACATTTACAGTCGAAGAAACTGAGACTTTGGAGGTTGAGCAACTTGCTCTAGGTCACACAGCTAGTAAGTGCATGAGGCCACAGTTGAACTCAGGACTTCCTGACTTGAGGCCCAGTGTCACAACAAACCTTTGTTCAGGGAGAATCTAGAAGTCATTAAAAACACCACACGGTTTCTGAAGTGCTGTATGGTCAGTTCTGTCCCTCTTGTTCAGTTTCAATCAACTTGTTATTTATCCACAGTGTCTTTCCAAGGTACATTTCATGATGGATCAACTCTGTGAGCTGTCCATTCAACTGCATATATAATCTGAACAACAGGCATTCTTAATCCCTCTTAGTATTTCCTTGGGGGCTAGTTAGGGCAAACCCTCTTGAGTGATTGAGCATCTTAACTGGGAGCCTGTTCAGTATTGCAAGGCTTGATGTAATTAGAATATGTCATCCACCAAAAAAAAAAAGACATCTAGAGAACTCAGCTTAATGTTGCAGAAAAAGCATTGAAACTGGAATCAAAAGACCTGAGTTCAAATCCCAGTCCTGCTACTCACCAAGTCATTTAAATTTTCTGGGACTCATTTTCCTCATCTGTAAAATAAGGGGATGGCTTTAATTGTCCATAAGGTCTCTTCCAGCTCCTAAATCTATGAACCTTTCTCAGAAACAAGTTACCAACATGGGAGTCATTTAGGAATCAGCTGTCTGTACACTTAGATGATAGATTTGTCAGAGCAAAAATCAGAATCTATACAAATCAGAAGAAAGAATAAAAACAGAAAGAAGATAAGGCAAGCAATTAAATACCTCCAACCTCACTTATTTAAACAAGCTATTGAAAAATATAGAAATATCCAGGCATAGACCACAACAACAAAGAGACGAAAGGAGCCAAGAAATTGCCTGAGCCAGCAAATACTTGATCTTGACAAGCAGAGGGACATTGCAGCCAAGGGCAACAACTCTTCAGAATATAAACTTTTATAAAATCTTATTGAAGAGGATGGTGGAAAATTATGGCCATTTTTACCTCATTAAACAGCAAGAACTAATGGAGGGCAAAGCAAGATTTTCCTTACATCAAGACTGAATGTATTTCTTTGTAACTTCTATTCATTGCTCCAATCTCTGCCCTCTGGGGGTCAAACAGGACAAGTTTAATCATCCTTCCACATGACAACCCTTCAAATATTTGATCACAGCTAGCATGTTCTGCATTCTTTCTCCAGGTAAAAGGTAACCAGTTCTTTCTGTTGATGGCCAGCTCTTAAATTTTTTCACAATCATGGTCCACCTCCTCTGTACTCTCTCCAGCTTATCAACATCCTTCCTGAAATGTAGTACCTAGAACTGAACACTCTTCTTTAGATATAGATGGACAAGAGAAGAATAGAACAGGTTTATGGTTTTTGATTTCATACTCTTATACCCTTCCTAATCCAACCTAAGTTTCCACTGACTTTCTTAGCTATACTACCAGTCTCATACTTAATTTATAGTCTACTGAAACCCCCCCAATTTTTTTCCAGATTAACTGTTTTCTAACTACACTTCCCCTATCTTTTACATGTGGAATTGATTTTTAGAACTCAAGACTTTACATTTACCCCAATTGCATTTCTTATTAAAACCAATCCAACATTCAAGATTATTAAGAATTTTTTGAATGTTACTCTTGTCATTGAATCAATTAGCTACCTCTTCCAGCCTTATGTCATCCTCATATTTATTAAACATGGTATGTATATCTCCATCCAAGTTATCAATCAAAAATAATCTATCACATAGAGTCAAGCACAGATCCTTGGAGAATGCCAATGCAGACTTCCTTCAAAGGTGACATTAAAAGACAAATGAGTACCTTCAAGGTCCAGCCATTTAATCAGATCTTAATCTCCTGCCATGTAACTCATACCTTTAGGTCTCATCCACAAGGGTAACATAAGAGACTTTGTCCAATACTTATTAAAATTTGGCAAAATTATTAAAATTAGGCAAAATCGCTACAGAATTACTCTGAACTCACAGCCTAGTAATTCTGTCCATAAAAGGAAACATGACTTGTCTGAAGTACATAATCTGTTGCTGTTGAAGCAAGACTGGCTGTTATTAACCATTATTTCCTCTTCCAGATGTTCAGGAATCATTTTATTAATATTGCCTTCTGGGATTTTTGCCAGGATTTAAGTCAAAATCATGGTCTTATCATTTACAGACTCCATACTCTTCCGTGTTTAGAAAATTAAGATAATTGCTCTTCTGCAATCCTAGTCTTTAACTGTGCTTTTTTAGTGATCACTGATGGACTCTCACTAATTACAACTGCCAAACTTCTCAATATCATGGGATGGAATTCATGTGGGCCTGGTGCTTAGGGGCACCTAGATGCTCTTTTATAAGTTTTCTACTTATCTTGATTCTAATTCTCCATTAAATATATTCTTCCTTTTCCAATTCAAAGATCAATCTCTTTGGTAGTGAAAATATGCAAATACATTAAAAACCTATGATTTTCTTGGTATGATGAACTCTATGGGAAATCCCTCCATCGACTTACATCATAACCCAGTTATGACTTGTCTCATAGGTTTCCTCTCAAGCAATCTCATGTTTGAGAGTTCTGAGAATCTTTTCTAGAAAGAGGTGAACTTCTCAGAAGAACTAGCATCTTGAAGGATGAATGAATGAATGAACATTTTTAAGGACTTACTATTTGCTAAGAAGTCAGTATAGAAGTAAAAAAGCAAGACAATCACTGCTTTTAAGGGTTGGGAAGAAAAGGGA
>CM053769.1:66615479-66636447 GCA_028658325.1 Potorous gilbertii
GGAAAATGTCTTATGGTCCCATTACCTGCTTCTGAGTAAGACCATTGTAGCTTTGAGTTTTCCTAGATTTCTTTAGGACTTTGAATTTCATTGCTGTCATTTACTCATTTTTCAGTCATGTTTGACTCTGTGTTCCCATTTTGGAGTTTACTTGGCAAAGACACTGGAGTGGCCTGCCATTTCATTTTCCAGCTCATTTTACAGGTGAAGAAAGTGAGATAAATAGGGCTAAGTGAGTTGCCCAAGGTCACACAGCTAGTAAGCGTCTGAGGCCAGATTTGAACTCAAGAAAATGAATTTTCCTGACTCTAAGTCCTATCCACACTATCCACTACACTGCAGAGCTATCCCAAGGACTCTTAGGGACCCACAGAAATAAAAACTGTATAAGATGGAGACAACCTTAGAAAGCACTGGACTTGGAATCAGGAGAAAGTATGTGTGGTTGGGAGGGAGAAGTGGTTGGATGGTGCATCATCTAAGATTACTTTCCCTCTACTATGTCTTTATCTTGTATGCAGACATCTCCCTCGTTAGAAAGTGACCTTCAGGTTCTGGACCCTGCTGTTTTCGTCATCCTCCTCCTCCTCATCATCATCATCATCATTGTTTTTGATGTTGTCATCATTGTTTTTGTTGTTGTTAATCATGTTATTTTTCCTTTTTCGCATGCCTCCAGTGCTTAGCACAATTCCTGATTCAGTTAGCACTTCATAAATGTTTGCTGACCAACTGAAACCTACCTCTGAAGTTTACCAGCTGTGTGGCCAGAGGCGAGGCACTCCCCTTCTGAGCTTCAGTATTGTCATCTGTAAAATAGAGAAAATAAAAGCAGTAGTACCAGAATAGATACATCATTATACGGATCAAATGATACAACACATATACGTAAAGCATTTTGCAAAGGTATAGTAGACAGATTAGAGATCTAGAATCAGAGGCTTATTGTTATTAAGTCATTTCAGTTGCGTCTGACTTCTCAAGACATTATTTGGGGTTTTCTTGGCAAGGATGATGGAATGGTTTGCCATTTCCTTCTCCAGCTTATTCTGAGGCAAACAGGATCAAGTGACTCGCATAGGGTCACACACTCAGTAAGTATCTGAGGTCAGATCTTCCTGACTCCAGGTCCAGTACTCTGTCCACTGTACCACCTAGCTGCCTCTCTGGAGTCAGAAGATGTGGGTTCAAATGCTGGAAGTTGGTCTACTATCTGCTACCTATCTGACCTTGGGCTAGAAATTTTTAAATTTAAGTTTCTTCATCTGTAAAATGACAGGGCTAAACTAGATGATCTCTAATATCCCTTCTAGTTCTAAATTAATGAACCTGTACTCTATATTAATTTTAACTATTGCTACCATTATCATCAATGAGGAAACCAAGAACCAGGGAGATGAAGTAACCTGTCACATGGAGTCAGGGTCTTTTACTCCAGGTCTCTTACTCTCTCAAGCTATTATCCCTTCCCTAATCCCATTCGTTATGAGTCTCAACCCTGCCACTCTCACTACATTTCTTGGCTGTGGAAAAAAACAAAAACAAAAACAAATCTGTTCCTTTTAAACCACTATGGAAAAACTACATAAGGAAAGAAAGGGCTTGAGGGAGTGTGTATTGCTCTGGTCTTTGGTAAAAAAGAAGTAACTTTAAAAATTAATGATTTGTTTTAAATCTACAAAACCAACTTTCAGCATTAATGACCACTAATCTATTAAGATGGATCTCAGGAATTCTCTCAATTGCCCAATCATCATACGACTCTAGAGGGTACCTGTTTACAAGAGTTATGCAAATGGGGGGAAAGAATGGCCTTTAATTTGATTTCTGTTTATTATGTTTTACCTTGAGGGATAGTGCCTGTGCGAATGCCAGAGAGCTCCTAGGTATCTGGTTTATTCATATAGTGTATGCTGGCCAACATGTATGCAGTTGGAGAATTTAGTTACTTTACCTTTTTAGGTTTTAGTAAAAGGGGTCCTTCCTGTATTTCCATGGCTAAATAGCACAGATGAACAACTTTTATCATTGGTTATCCCTTTGAAAGGAGACAGTGTATATTGATTAGAGAAATGCAAATTCCAACAGCTTTGAGGCACCACCTCATATCAATTAGATTGGCTAAATATGACAGAAAAAGAAAGTGATAAATGCTAGAAAAGATGTGGTGAAATTGAGATACTAGTGCATTGTTTGGTGGAGTTGTGAACTCATCCAACCATTCTGGAGAGCAATTTGGAACTATGCCCCAAATCAAAGTGTGCATACTCTTTGATCCAGTAATACCACTACTAAGTCTATAACCTAAAGAGATCACAAAAAAAGGGAAATGGACCATATGTACAAAAATATTTATAGAAGCTCTTTTTGTGGAGGCCAAGAATTGGAAATCGAGGGGATACCTATCAATTGGGGAATGGCTGAACAAGTTGTAGTATGTGAATGTAATGGAATACTATTGTGCTATAAGAAATAATGAGCAGGTAGACCAGAAAAACCTAGAAAGGCTTACCTAACCTGATGCTGAGTGGAGTGAGTAGAACCAGGAGAACATTGTACAAAGTTACAGCAACATTGTACAATGATCAACTATGACTGACTTAGCTCTTTTCAGCAATACAATGATCCAATACTATTCCAAAAGATTTGTGATGAAAAATGTTATCTACATCTAGAGAAAGAACTATGTGTGAATACAGATTGAAGCATACTATTTTCACTTTTTTGTTTGTAACTTTTCCTTTTTGTTCTGTTTCTTCTTCCACAGCATGACTAATGTGGATTATACATGATTGCGTGTATATAGCATATATCATATTACTATCTTGGGGAAGGGGAATGAATGGGAGGGAGAGAGAAAAAAATGAAAGTCAAAATCTTATAAAAATTAATGTTGAAACTATCTTTACAAGTAACTAAAAAATAAAATACTACTTACTGAAAAAAATTAATTTAAAAAGAAAAGAAAGAAGACAGGGTAGTCCAGTAAAATGTATGCAGGTTCTGGAGTCAGAGGACCTAGTTCAAATTCTTAGTATTGCCTTATTCTCTATATGGCTTTGATTAAGTTACTTCATCTCTCTGGGCCCTATTTAATTCTCTTTAGGTTTCAGCTATAAAAATAACAAGATTGGACTAGATGGCCCATGAGCTCTCCTTCAGCTCTAAATCTATAATTAAAAAAATAGCTCTTCCCTGTAAGCTCAGCTGCTTGGGTTCAGATGTCAACAATTTTCAACGGTGTTAATTTTTTCTTTGTTTTGTTTTGTTTTTCTGTTGTGTTCTTTTTTTTAATTGATTCCTTTAACAAACATAGTCATTTCTCAACATATTTCTCCCACCACATCAATCCTTCCCCTATGTAGCTGAGGGTTGAACAGACCATGTACACATCTACTCTCCTTGATTTTTAGCAATCACTTGTTCTAACTCAGACAGTTATGTCCCAGTGTTAAGGGACTCTCATTTTGAGATGACAAAGTTCTCCTTATTAGTCACTGAGCAGGAAGAACATCAGACAATTTGAAAAGGAGTGACTCCATCCTTGATCTTTCTTCTTTGGACTCTGTGTGACAAATATTCCTTCTATGAGGACCTTATCTGCCCTTACCTCCCTTCCATTACACACACATATATACACCCCTCAGCATAAATGGTGAACTGCCAAGCATATCATAATAATAGCTTACAGATGAATAGTGTTTGAGATTTGCAGAGAACTGTGCACATATCATGTCATTTGATACTCACAATAACTCTTTTAGGTAGGAAGTCAGAAGAAATTGAAATAAAGAGGTTAAGTGACTAGCAAATGACCATAGCAGGATTCAAACTCAGGTCTTCTTGATCACTGGTCCAATACTCTATCCACTTTCCCACCTAGTTGCCTCACACATGTCCTGTTTAGGCAAAACTGAACCTGGGATTAGGGTTTCTTTGCCTGACTCTAATTGACTAAATACTGATTACAGAAAGGATGTTGTCCAGACTTGAAGGTTAACTTGTAAGACTGAGAGGTCTGGAGGTTCTGTGTACTTGGGTGTGGCCAGGTAAGTTTCTGTTCCAGAAAAGATGACCACTTACCACATCACAACTATCAGATTGACTAACATGACAAAACATAAAAATGATAAATGTTGGAGAAGATACAGGAAAATTCAAACACTGATGCATTGCTGGTGGAGTTATGAACTGATTCAACCATTCTGTAGAGCTATAAAACTCTGTATACCCTTGGACCTAGCAATGCCACTTCTAGGTCTGTATTCCAAAGAGATAATAAGAACAGGAAAAGGACCCATATGTACAAAAATATTTATGGCAGCTTTTTTGAGGTGGCCAAGAACTGGAAATTGAGGGGATGTCCATCAACTGGGGAATGGCTGAACAAGTTATGGTATATGAATGCAATGGAATACTATTGTGCTACAAGAAATGAAGAGCAGGCAGACTTTAGAAAAACCTGGAAAGGCTTACATGAACTGATGCTCAGTGAAGTGAGCAGAACCAGAAGAATATTCTACATAATAAAAGCAACATTGTATACTGACTAACTTTGTTATACTTTTCTCTGCTTATCAATGCAAGGATCTAAGACAATTCCAAATGACTCATGATGGAAAATGCTGCCTATATCTAGAAAAAGAACTATGGAGTCTAAATGTAGATTGAAGCATACCATTTATTCTCTCTTTTTTTTAATTTCTTCTTTCTGGTGGTTTTTTTTCCATTGGCTCTAATTCTTCTTTACAACATGACTAATGTGAAAATATGTTTAATATGTATGTATATGTAGAGCCTGTATCAGATTGCATGCCATCTTGGGGTGGAGGAAGGGAGGGATGGGGAGAAAATTTGGAACTCAAAATCTTATGGAAGTTAATGGCAAAAACTAAGAATAAATATTTTTAAAAGAAAGAAAGAAAAGGAGGGAACCAGAAAACAGGAAAGAATTTTTACTAGTGTTTGTGATAAAGACCTCATTTCTAAAATATATAGAAAACTGAGTCAAATGTACAAGAATACAAGTCATTCCCCAGTTGATAAATGGTCAAAGGATATGAACAGGCAGTTTTCAGAGGAAGAAAGTAAAGTCATCTATAGTCATACGAAAAATTGCTGCAAATCACTATTGATTAGAGAGATGCAAATCAAAGCAACTCTGAGGTACCATATCACACCTATCAGACTGGCTAACATGACAAAACAGGAAAATGATAAATGTGGGAGAAGATGTGGGAGAGTTGGAACACTAATTCATTATTGGTGGAGTTGTGAGCTGATCCAACCATTCTGGAGAGCAATTTGGAACTATGCCCAAAGGGCTACAAAAATGTGTGTACCCTTTGACCCAGTAATATCACTTTTTTGGACTATATCCCAAAAAGATTATAAATATGGGAAAGGGCACCACATATACAAAAATATTTATTGCAGCTCTCTTTGTGGTGGCCAAGAACTGGAAATCAAGGGAATATCCATCAATTGGGGATTGGCTGAACAAGTTGTGCTATATGAATGTAATGGAATATAATTGTGCTATAAGAAATGATGAACAACAGGAAGACTTCAGAGAGGTCTGGGAGGACTTATATGAATGGATTCTGAGTGAAAGGAGCAGAACCAGAAGAACATTGTTCACAGTAATAACCACAGTGTGCAAGGCATTTTTCTGTTAGACTTAGCTCTTGACAGCAATACAAGGACCTAAAACATTCCCAAAGGACTCGAGGCAAAATGCCATCCTCATCCAGAGAAAGAACTATGGAATTGGAATATTTTGTCTTGTGTTATGTTTTGTTTTGGGTTTTCTCATGGTCTCTCCCATTCATTTTGATTCTTCTTTGCAACATGACTAATGTGAAAATGTGTTTAATAAGAATGTTTGCATAGAACCCATATAAGATTGCATGCCATCTCAGGGAGGGAGTGGCAGGGAAGGGGAGAGAGGAGGAGAAAATTTAAGACTTGACTGTAGAAAACTGAAAACAAATAAATTAATATAAAAAAAGAAAAAAAATTTAAAAATTGATCTGGGAGGAGATCTTCAGGGTTTCTGGCCAAAACATAATGTATGTAACGATTGTTTTAAATTCCCTGCACTTACTACAATGCCAGGCATGTAGAAGGCACTTTATAAATATTTAATAAATGATCTATGCCATAAAAAAAGATGACCACTGACAAAGGGTGGCACTCTAGCTCTGGTTTGCACTCTCTATAAACTTGGACTCTCTCTTTAAAGAGACAGAGCAGAATTCCACTGAAATGTAATAACATGTATTTAACAAACTGCTTTATGTTCTGGTGAAGTCTAAGTATCAACCTCCTAGGCAAATATGACTGTAATTTTAAGTTAAGTTCCTGAATCTTAAGTTTGTCTGCAAATACATGATTATGAGTATTATGTGTTTAGCATTTCTTTTGTGTGTAGGAAACAAGTACCTGGTTCAAATTAAAGTTTCTTACTAATAGACAACAAAAAGCCATATACATGTACACACCCACAGCAAAACCAACTGACAAAAATCACATATGATAGTACATGAAACATCCTATATTTTCCTGAGTTCCAATCTGGCCTCATTTATTAACTGTGTGACCCTGGGCAAATAATTTAATTCTGCTTCAGCTTCCTCATCTGTAAAATGAGCTGGAGAAAGAATGACAAACCACTACAATATCTTTGCCAAAAAACAAACCCAAATAGGGTCGCAAAGAGTTAATCATGACTGAACTACAACAAAAAGAAAGCCATGTTTCCCTCAGTTTCTCTTTTTCATCATTTATTACAGAGTGATAATATTCCATTACAGTAGATGCCACAGCCTATTAAACCATTTTCTAACTGATGAACGCCCATGTTGTTTCCAGTTTTTGTGACCACCAGTTGTTCTCTTTTTCCATCATGGGTGGAAGTCCTTTTTCATATCTAACAAAATGAAAGCCACATTCTGTAGGCACAAGGTTACTTAATGCCTTCCCTTCCCAGGCTTCACAGTGTTTCAGGTTCCAGTTAACTCCAACTCCCCTTTTCCCATCAAAACCTGCCTAGTCCCTCACAGTCTGGATAGAAGATACCTTCCCAGGTTTCCTTTAAATTACATGCTATAATCTCCATCTGCTTCTCCCTATACACAGGTTTCACACCTGCATGATACCTACCACCAACATTTCTAGGGATAAGATGGGAACCTATTCAGTTGGTATAGTTCATATAGGCAGATCTAGAGGGCAGATTTGACCACCCCTTTACCAGTCCTTATTTCACTCATTCTGGACCAACACGCAACGTCTCAAGGGTGTGGAGAAGAAGAGTGGTTCAATCTCAGATGGATACAGACACCATCATGTAACACAATATCACAGGAGAAGGAGATCCAGGTCCATACTCTATAGCATCACACTTTCCAGTCTCAACTACATTTCTAGTCTCTGAGGTTCATACAATATTAAAATCTGGACAGGCTCTTAAAGATTATTTCACAGATGAGAAACCTCCCTGAGAGGTACAACAATTTGCTGAAGGCCACAAGTGGCAAAGAAAACCAGGATTCAAGCCCAGGTCTTTTATCTCCTAATCATAGGATCTAGAACTGATGGATATTGAAATATTCACTTATGCATCTTGGTAGCACAATGAATATAGTACAGGGAGATCTAAGTTCAAATCCAGCTTCCGACACTTACTAGCTATGACAATCTGGACAAGTCACTTAATTTCTGCTTGCCTCAGTTTTCTCAGCTATAAAATGGAAATAGTAATAGTGCCTACTTCACAGAATTACCATGAGGACCAAATGAGATATTTGTGAAGCACTTGGTGCAGTTCCTGACACACAGTAGGTGCAATATAAATGATTATTCCATTCCACTTCCTTTAGTTCAATCCTCTTAATTTACAGATGAGTAAAGTCCAGAAAAGACTGCTCAAGCTCACATAGGTAATAGCTAGTATATTATTATATATTTAAAGCTGGAAGGAATCGTATAAGTCATCCAATCTGTTTCATTTTATAGATAAGGAAACTAAGGTTCAAAGAACTTAAGAGCTTGTGACTTTCTCAAGGTCATACAGGAAGAATTGAGAAAGGTAAGATTTGAACTCAGGTCCAATGTCTCCAAACATGGCACTCTTTCTATTGCATCACTACAGGCTCATAACTCATGGTCCTCTAGAGAAAATATTATTTAAGAGGCAGCTCAGTGTGAGAGGGGAAGAAAGTCCTAAATTCTGATTTCAAGTTTCAGTTCTAGTATTCTGATAATTACTAGGTGTGTGAACCTGGGCAAATCACCTAACCTTTCTAAATTTCAGTTTCCTCATCTGTAAAATTTGGGGATTGGATAATCTCTAAGGTCCCATTTAGTTCTTAAGTTATAAATTTAGGATCACTTTCCTACCACTCCACTACTGTCACCATAGAAGCAAAAGAGGCTACCCAGAATCCAGTGCTGTTTTGTATCAGGCTGTTTCGTAAGTTGCCAAAGAAATCATTACCTGGTGGCCAATCTATTGGACATTTAGGTTGGTCGTTGGAGAACACTCAGTCTGTGCCAGCTCTAGCCTTGTAGTCATTCTACCATGCTAAAAACTTGCCAGAGCTTATATGCCAAGATTCACATAGTCTTTGAGAACCCAGTAACAATTCCATGCCATGATGAAACATTGGACGAGGACTTTGGGAAGAAGTATGTCTAAAGTCAAAATTACTGCCCACATTTGATCTTATTGACCACTATTTCTATCAGTAGTGCCACCATTCACCCAGGTTCCCATATCCGTAGCTTTGGGATTATCATTTTCTTTTCTTATATTCTGTTACTTATTAGGTCCTCTCAAGTCTATCTTTGCAATATATCTCAAATCTGTTTCCATCTCTATATTCTCACCATTACCACCACCCCCCTCATTACCACCTATGTGGACAATTACAAGCACTTCTATATAGGTTTTCCCATCTCCACTATCTCCCCTTTTGATTCATCTTTTATGCTATTGCCAGAATCAACTTTCTTATATATCAATCTGGTGATGTCAATCTTCTCCACAACTTTCTTCAATGGCTCCCTACCACCTCCCAAATATAAAGTTCAAACTCTTCTGGCTGGTATTTAAGACTTTCCATAAATGGATGCCACCTTACCTTTCCTGGATTAAGCTATATTATACTCCTCCAGGCACTCTACATTCTAATTAAACTCACCAACTTTCTTCAAGTAGGTCATTCAATATTCTTTCACATCATCCATGCCTTTGCTAAGCCGTTTCTGGCTTTCCCTCCGCCATTTGGGTTAGACCCCATAAGTTGTTTCCTATATCTAGAATTCCTTCCTTTCTCTTCTTCTCTTGTTGAATTACCACCCATCCTTTAAAGTTCAACTCAAGCATCACTTTCTGGAAGATCTTCCTAATTCCCTTCTCTCCCTCCTCAACCAGTAATGAACTTCCCCTTGGAACTTCATATCATACTTTATTTCCTAATTAATATATTAGGAAATATGGTGCATTATTATACCTACCTGTGTGGTACCTTAGTCTCCCATAGATCATATAAATTACTTAAAGAGAGGACTATGTTGTAGTGAAAACATTTTTTATGTCTCTAAGTATCTGGCACTTCACACATAGTAAATATTTTTAAAAACATCTACTATTGATGATGATATGAGAACTTTCCCTATATCATCTGCATAAATAATTTCAGTGATTGGCAGCTCATTACCTTTCAAGACAATACATTCTACTTTCTCGATATCTCCAACTGTTAGGAAGTTCTTCCTTATATTGAGTTAAAATTTGTCTGTCCATAACCTGTACCCATTGTCTCAGTTGTTACCTCTGGAGTCAGACAAAATATGCATAATCTTCTTTTTACATGATAACTTGTCAAATAGGTCAAGGCTGCTACTGCATGTCCCATCCCCCAAGGCTCTCTTCTTAAGGACAAACAACCCCACTTCCTTCAACCAAATCTCATGCTAGATAGGTATCTTCCTCCAGGAAGGCTTCAATTTACCCAATAATCCTCCTAACACGTGGTGCCTAGAATTAAATATAATACATAGTTAGCTGTATTTCTCAACGGACATGCAAACGATTAGAATCATTAGTAGGTAGATACTTTTGAGCAGTAGGGGTAGATTTCTGCTTTTAAAACAAACAATCAAAGGAATAATGGAGATTCTATCCATTGTAACTGGAAAGAAAATAAACACCACATCGTTTTTCTGCCAATTACTGATTATAGCTCTGACTCCATTCCACTCAGAAATCAGTACCTTCAGAACTTCTGCCCAGCCCTAAGCTCTTTATTCTGTTTTTTCCAAATCTGTGAAATCAGTCATTAGTGAGAAAATGAGCTGATAGCTTTCTACCGGCACATAATTTCTTTTTTTAAAAATGCTATTGCTGTCTTTTTGTTCTGCTATCATCTTCTTGTGCCAATATATTCCTTCCTCTACTTCTCTTAAAGTACTTCTTTTCTTCAAACTAATTAGAAAAAAATAAGGGTTTAGCAAAACTAATGACCATGACAGACATATGTAATGTTCATATAGTTCCTCCCCTCCCCCCATTTTCAAAGAAAGAAAGGAGATGACTTCTCAAATATTTTCTTGAGGTCCAAGCCTGGTTATTACAATTTCATTCCAAATTGGTTTCAGTATTGTTGATGGGTTTTCATTTTCACTGTATTTATTTGTATTTATTATTGGTGAATTATCATTGCATTTATTATTTTCCTGGTTATGTTCACATTACTTTGCATTAATTCATGTCTTACCATATTTCTCCATATTATTTATATTCATTGTTTCATATGGCACTATAATATTCCAGTATATTTATGTATCACAATTTCTTTGTCCATCTCCAGATTGATGGGCAGTCATAAATGTGAGAAGAAAATATGACCAGATTTCTCCCCATTTATTTGTTTTCCTCTTATACTTGACATGACTGACCCCAGGATCTTCCTTTGTATATGGCATTAGGGTTTGGCTTCCATAGATAAAAATGAGGTGAGATGTCCCCCTTATCCCTACTAAGAGGTCCACTGCTATTAACTTAAGTTAAAGATGGAAAAACCTTTGCATGCCAAAGAAACGAATCTCTATAGTGTGTGTATAATTATAGTACTTTAGACACTGTGACAGAAACATAGTATGGAGCATGGGAAAGAAACATTTATTAAGCACTTAATATATGTCAGGCATTATGCTAAGGATTAGGGATAAAAATACAAGTAAAAAAAGCAACCTCTATCTTCAAAGCATTTACATTCTACAAGAAAAGACCATACACAAAAGGGAGTATAAAGTTGAGGGCAGACAGGAGAAATGAAGATACCCAACATGGGGGCATGGTATTGAAGTCTGGAAGCCTAGACCAGGACTGGAGGGGAGGAGGGGGAGGAGAGTAGAGGAGACAGAATGAAGATCAGTCTGGGCTCCTCGACAAAACAGAGGATCTAAGAGGAACTTACCAATGAAAGAAGTTAGCAGGCCGTACAGAGGGACATAACAGGACAAGAAGACCAAAGAATTGGGTTGAATATTCTAAAGCAAGGAGACCCTAGATGCTGAGGAAAATTCCAGGATTAGACCACAGAGTTTGGAAGTCCAGACATAACATATGCATTTTTTGCATTTACGTTTTTGTAGTCACAGTGCAAATTGTTTTTCTAATTTTCTTTCCTTACCTCTGTATCCTGTCATGCATATTTCCATGTTTCTATGAGTTCTTCATATTCATTTTATAGCATAATAATATTCTAATATGTTCATATGCCATAATTTATCCATTCTGTCCCAGGGTTAAAGGTACTTGATTTTCTGCATAACCTTTAGATCAACTAGGACAGTGCAATCAGTCTATTAATCTAAGTATCTCCTCAGGTAAACAAGAATGGCATCCTTGAGACTGGTCTTTGTATCTGAGATGGTCCCAACATTATTTCTCACCAGAAGAACCTCAGTTGGGGAAACAGGGGAACAGGTTCTGAATTCATTTCAACTAAAACCTAAGGTTTCAATTTTCCCAACAGCATTCATAAGACCTAAGTTTAACTAGCATCTCCCTAGGATATCTGTCCTCTTGTCTTTTCTTTGAGAAATGTATATTGGAGACTCCCTTTGGGCATTGCTGGACCCCTGTATATAGAGGTATAAGGAATGGGATGGAGTCAGAATAAGTCTTCATGTTGGAGGGTCTAGAAAACCCCAGGCAATCCACTGTCCATAATACCATGGTTAAGGCCACTGCTACCCAGAAGAAACCAGAAGTGTCTAGTGATCATCTCCACCCCCCCCCACAACATCCCTGATGATGCATGGAAAAGGAAAATGGTGGCCACTTCAGCCCTGATAATTCAGCAATACAATACAATTTAGTGATAGTAGCACTGGATACAAAAGGGGCGTGTACTGAACATTGTTTGTTGCCAGCAGAGATTGAACTCACTGACAACAGAATCATAGATTTAGAGCTGAAACAGACCTTAGGGAGTCAGTCATCTAGCCAAGTCATTCATTTTACAGAAGCAGTTAGGTAATGGAATGGGCAGAGTGTTCAACTTGGAGTCAAGTATACCTGGGTTCAAATCCCACTCCAGACATCTGCTAGCTATGTTATGTTCAGTAATTCACTTAACCTCTCTCAACTTCAGTTTTCATCTATGAAATGGGAGCACCATCCTCACAGGATTGTTCTGATAATCAAATAAAAATATCCCTAACACATTTGTGAACTTAAAGAGCTGTTAGCAATTATTTTATTTTATAGATAAGGCATGAAGGAAGGAAACAAGCATTTATTAAGCAACTACTAGGTGCTTTACAAATATTATCTCTTTTGATTCTCACTACAACCCTGAGAAGAAAGTGTTATAAGGATCCCCATTTTATAGTTGAGGAAACTGAGGAAGGCAAGGATTTACTGGCTTGCTAACTAGTTTGTAAATCTAGTTAGTATCTGAGGCTGGATTTGAACTCATCTTCCTATATCTAGTATTAGAGATGAGATTTGAAACCAGAGCCCTCATTCTACTGCACCACAGGGCCTCCCATATTATCTACTTTCTCTTTTTCTTATGAGGTAGTAGAAGCTTTAAAGTTGGAGGTATCATTGGGAGATCTAGGCTAAATGCACACTTTGCCAACAAATCTGATTTGGGGAATTAATCAGATGGGTCTTCAGTCACCACTATTCCCCCGACAATTCATTCTCCTTCCTCCAGACATTTGTACTCTTTAGTTACTAATTAAACAGTGCATCATAGCAGATAGAGATGTGTCCTTAGCATTAAGAACTTTGGTTCAAGTCCTATCTCTGACACATATTGTCTATGTGACTGTAGGCAAGTCACTTAATTTCTTAGGGTTCCTCTACCTGAGGTTGAGAAGCATCAAATTATGCAGAATTTCCAAGTGTGGCCCAAACCAGATTAAAATGCAATTACAAAATGTTGAACAAAATAAATAACAATATGAAACAACAGATGTCGTTATAATTTATGGTTTTCTAAATCACTATGCAGTTAGTGAGGATTCATTTCTACTTGAGTTTGACACCACCATTCTGGGCAACTCTCTAAGAATATGTCTCATAGAAGGTACTGACTTGCGTTGGTAGATATTTCCAACCTGTATCATGGAGGTATCACCCTACACCAATGAAATCACAGGTGCAGTCCCTATCCCTACCCTAGTCACAAACCAAGGTGTGCAATCTGGTATGCTTCCCTGGCCACTGATTCCAGATTTATTTCCCAATATAGCATTTCTTTTCCTAATCATTTTCCTTGTCTCTCTTTTGATGAATACTTCTTTCAGGGTGAGAGTAATGGAAAAATAGCAGGAGGTGACTGGCGATCTTAAAATTCCCCTGGGCCGGGCAGGATTCACAGAAGAATTAGACAAGTCCATTAGTCAATTCTATTTTCTTAAAGGGTTCTTTTGTTTGACCTGTTTACTGGAGACATCAGAGAGAGCTCAGACGGTAAAGCAGGAGCAACTAAGGAAAAGTAGTAGGATGGTCTGATAATCCATCACATGGGACCCAAACTGACATCTCCAAAGTAGGGCAGCCCAAGCCCACACCCTGGGTTTAGGACTAAGAATTCCAAAGTTGGGAGGAGAAAGATTAGATTAGAGATAACAAGGAGGACTGTAACCAGAGCATCTCAGTCATGCTGTTCTTTAGGTCATGGCAGGAGGAAAGAGTCTTTGATATTAACTAGCCAAACACTTGAGTGAGGACTAACTCAACCTCCCCAAGAGTTTCCTGAGGTCATCATTTCTCTTTGCATATGGACAGCTCATGGGACCTCTGACATCAGAATTGCTCCAAGTCCTTTAAACAGAAGGAATAAGTCTCTCTCAGGCAGGTACAATTGGTTTTTCACAGTTAAGGTCACAGGTAGAAGCCCAAAGAAACCATGAAACCCAAGGTTTCAATTTGGAATAAAGCAACTAGATGGCACAGTGGATAGAAGACTAGACCTGGAGTCAGGAAGACAAATTCAAATCCAGCCTCAGTTACTTACAAGCTGTATGACTTGGGACACATCACTTGACCTCTGCTTGCCTCCCTTTCCTTCTCTGTAAAGTGGGGTACCTACTTCTCAGGATTATAATGTGGATCAAATGAGATAATACCTATATCAATCTCAGGATAACTCTGGCCCTATCCCCTGTTCTTATTAGCAATTTCTAAGCATGCCTCACCTCCAAGGTAAACTCCCAGGAACCTATGTTGTGATCAGCAGTTTCTAAGTGCTCCAAGGACACTTCTGCAACCCTTTGCTTCCCTCAGTTCAGCTAGTCTGTTGACCCTACAGGTAACCTTATTAGGGTCAAAGTTAGCAGCCTGACTTTTTTGGCTAGGAATGGCCTAAACCTATCCTGTGATCTTTCTAGAAATGTTCCATCACCCTACAATAAATAACATGACCCACTCGCTGTGCCATCTAAATACCCAACTGCCCCTCCTGAGTATATATAATCTTTGCTTTTACCTCCCTTGTCTGAGTAAGACAAGGTATTTTTCTGGATTGCAATTCCTTGACCCTTGATAAATACTTTATTTATTGATTACCTTGCTGATCTGTAGGTCATCTCCAGTCATCCTGATGTATATCTCACCACTGGACCCAGATGGGTCCAGAGAAGGAAGTGAGGCTGGTGATTTTGCACAGCCCTCACTTAAATCCAATTTACATGCATGCCATGGCATCACCTTTCTGATGTCATGGTCCTCTTTGGGAATGAAGGATCAAAAACAATAGCCTGTTGATCTGATTTTTATATGGATGTGACACACCTATAAAGCACTTTGCAAACCTTAAAGCATTTAAATCACAGGTACAATCCCTATTCCTATCCTGGGAAATAAATGCTAACAAGAAATAAATAAATTTAGAAAATGTTAAAATAACAAAACAAGATTATAACTATCACCCCATCTTCAGAGAAGGGGCAAGGCACAAAGAAGTCGATGTGTCTAGCACGTGGGCCAATTATTAGACTGAAAAAGACTAGACCTGAAAAAAAGAGCTATTTTTTTCCTGGGCTATATCACCTTAGCAACACAGAATGTCAGAGCTAGAAAGGTCTTTATATATTTAGTCCAATATTGCTATTTTCCAGATAAGGCAACTAAAACGTAGAGAGAAGAGGATTACCCATGGTTACACAACTTATAAGGGGTAGGGCTGAGACAGGTACCCAGCTCTATTGTCTCCTGATTCACTTCTTTTTCCATCACAGCAGCAGCCCTTATTGGAATCTGGTCCACTTTCTAAAACTAACAGCTACTGCTATGCGGGTGAATTGTCACCATTCTATCGGGGTGAAAATCAGAACAACATTTAGACAAGTAAGTTCTGGACCCTTGTTTTCTCCCTTGGCTCCACAGGGGCCTGCCTTCATTTTATCACTGTTGAACAGGAAAGGACCCACTGGTTACCTCATCAATGAGCAAACATTTTTTTTTTTTTTGAAAAATAGAAAACAACTCCCAGGAATAAGCTAGCTTGGTTCTAAGGTACACAATGCCCTCTAGTCCTTATTCAAGGGAGTTTCAGGAAATTCTAAAAACACTGGGCATTGTTAAATCAAAGGACTCCAGCAATGTTAGCAATTATTCAGAGGTCATTTTTTTTCTGATTTACTGGGTATTGCTCAGATAACTACACAAGTTAAAGAATTGTTTTTGAACTTTAAACCCTAAATAGTCTGAACTATCAGCAAACTTGGATTATTCTCATTTGAGCTCACCCCTGGATGTGTTTATATATGTTTACATGACTAACCATTTCTATCCTCTTTGGGGGACAGATATTGGTGAAAATAGTAGGAATTTCATAGAAGTAGACTTGGAAAAGAACTCAGAGACCACCTAACCCAACCTCCACATTTTATACATTAAGGGACTGAGACTTAGTGACATTGAGTGATTTACCCAATCTTACATAGGAAGTCAGCAAAGCTCAGAACCGAGATTTGAATCCAGGGCCTGTGGTTCTGGAATCTGTGACTATCCCACTCTACAACATGGTAGGAATACTTTCTTTTTTTTAATTTTTACTTTAAGTTCTAAATTCTATCCTTCCCTCTAGCTCTTCCCCCACTCATTAAGAAGGCAAGAAATACAATACATTAAACATTATGTCCAATTTACATGCATGCCATGGCATCACCTTTCTGATGTCATGATCCTCTTTGGGAATGAAGGATCAAAAACAATAGCCTGTTGATCTGATTTTTAAGCATTATAGAATGCTTTAGCATTTTAAGCATTATAGAAAGCATTATAGAAAGAAAGCATTAAACATATGATGTCATACAAAGCACATTTCCACATTAGCCAGACTGTCAACCTAGAATCATGGAATATCAAAGTTTGAAGGGACCTTAGAGAGTCTATGGAGAGAGAAGGTTCAATGTCCTTATCTGAGAAGATGAGAAGGCTAAGGCCTGAGGAAGCTAAGTAGCTGGAGAATGGTCACACAGCTAGTGAACAGAAAAAAATAGAACCTGAACAAAGACCTCCAAGGTTTTTTCCTCTTAGCCACAGGGCCTCTCAGTATGTAAACTATTGTTTTAACAGAATTGGGACTAAAATCCCCAAAATACAAATATGTGGTTTAATCGGTAGCCTCACTCCTGGTATTAATTTGATGGGTCCTTCTGGGGATTTTATGTCCCATAGCTAGTAAAGTGCCAACAGTGTAGGAGGCCATGTATTGAAGGAGAGTAGGGACAGTTAAAAGACTTGGATTCTAGACCCAATTCTATCCTTTGTTCATCTGTGTACCCTAAGATAAGTCATCTTCCCTGGGCTTTGACTATCTCTAAATTTCCTTAACAGTTATAATAAAATGGAATGAATTCAAGAATAAGTGCCTATATCTCCAACTAGCCATGCCCAAAGTAATGGAATCAGGTTTAAAGACAGAAGAGACATTAGAAATCATCTAATTCAATCCACTCATCTTATAGATGAAGTAACTGAGGCCCACATAAGTTAACTGATATCCCCAAGATCACATAGGATATAGAGGACAGACTTGAACAAAACTGAATTTGCTAACAAGGAAGGCAAAAATACATATATGTACACGTGTATATGTATATAGATACTCATATACATATATTTACACATGCACATATGCATGTGTGTGTGTGTGTGTCTGTACCCTCTGAAATTTTCCTAGCTGGGAATATAGCAGTTGATAATGAGATCAGTCTATCTGGGGTTTAAATCTAGAGGGGGCCTGTAGGGGAAATTAGATGATTTCTCTGATCCTTTTAGTTCTTGTGTCTATTGGCTATGTTATCTACCCTTTGTAGAGTTTGATTCATTCTGAAGTCTGTGTTAGTATGGAAAGATGATCAATTACACTGATTCACAGTCATTCATTTGTCTCTGGGAAGAACATTCAATACCTTGAGATTAATGTAGATGTTTTTTGGTCCAGAATTGTAGTCTTGGTGCAGAAAACTTCCAACATGGAAACTTCTTTTAATGACAGGTGTCCCTCAATTGGTCTACTACTGTGTCTTAGAGAGTTGTCTGCAAAGCTAAATTACTTGCCCAAGATCACAGAGCTCACATGGATTAGAAGCAGATCTGAGATCTAGGCCTTTGTGAAAGACTAATTTTCTATATGCTAAACTAGATTGTCCCTCAAAAATTCTCATTTGGCCCCTCACTGTCTACCAAATGAAGTCCACATTCCATAGTTTGGCATTCACTAAACTAAACTTAATGTCTTTCCCATTTTATTTTAAACTTAAATTCTTGCTCCCTAAATGAACTACTCACCTTTCTGCCTTGGTTCACGTAATTCCCCACATTTAAAATGCCTTCTTTAACATCCCTATCTGGTGAAATTCCAGCTATCCATCAAGTCCCAAGCTGAAAGACAGTGACTTGAATTCAAAAGATCTGAGTCTGAATCCAACTTCAGCCACTTACTAGCTGTGTGTCCTTAGATTGGCCGTTCAATCTTTCAAAGCCTCAGTTTCCTCATCTGCAAAATATTGGTGATATTATTGGTACTATCTACTTCATAGAATTGTTGAGGAGAATATTTTCAAACCTTAAATGACTCTATACATGAGAGTCATTATTAAATCCCTACTTCTCCATCAACCATTCTTGATTCTCTCAACCAGAAGAGAACTTACCGATCCTCTAGATCTCACTGAATGCCATGCTTCTTGAATTCACCAATTGTGTTCTGTTTTATATTTACTTATCGGTGTATATGTAATAAACTTTTCTCAGTAGAGTATGAAAAGTTATGCTCAGAGTCCTCTGTTGAGGGAAGTATCTCCCAATCTGCAGTTCTTATATTACCTGCTATCCAGAACATATTCCTGCCTATTAGTATCATCTCCTTCCTGTTAAACACCATTACCTGCTACCTTAGAGAGGCACTGAGATTCAATGGCCAATGACTCTTCCCTTTTGCTGACATGGACCTATCTGAATTGTCTTTATCTCATTACAAACATAATCAATAACAGCTGGCTCCATCTTGAAACCTCACTGATCTCTAGTGACCAACCTGTTGCCACCCTGATATATTTTTTAATAGACTCTTTTAATTCTCTTTCCTAGGTTTTGCCTCATTAATCAGGATGAGAGTCTGAACAAAGAGTTTTCCTTTTAACAAAAGTATAAGTTCCTTGTGGGTAGGAATTATTTCCTTTTTTCCTTTTTTATATCACCAGGGTCTTAGCACAGTGCCTGGAAGACACATGGGCTCCTAACAAATATTTTTTAAAAATTCCCAATGGACTCTTGAGGCAAAATGCCTTCCACATCCAGAGAAAGAACTATGGAATTTGTTTGCAGAATGAAGAAGTCCATTTTCTCTTGTGTTACGTTTTGTTTTGTTTCGTGGTTTCTCCCATTCATTTTAATTCTTCTATGCAACATGATTAAGGTATTTAATAGGAATGTATGTGTAGAATTTATATAATATTGCACACCATCTTGGGGAGGAAATGGGGAGGGAAGGAAAAAATCTAAAATATATGGAAGTGATTGTAGAAAACTGAAAACAAAATAATAAAAAAAGAAATAATGGGAAAAAATATTTTAATTGAATTGAATTCATGTTATTTGTATATACATCTGTGCCTTGTAATCTGCCCAAGGGCAAAGACTTTCTGATTTATCTTTGCAAAGATATTCAAGTAGAATGTCAAGTATAGTTTGTATTTTTACTTCAGAGGCAATAGGGAGTCCCTGAAGATTTTTTCTTTTGGTAAGTTGTGAAAAAGATTGATCTAAGAAGGAACATGTGAAAGTCAGAGGAGCCAGTTATCTATTGCTATAGCTTCAAAGCAATTTACATACTCTAGGTAGTCCATATTTCTCAAATGAGTAAATAAACATTCCTCTCCATGAATTGTTCAGTTCAGTCATACTGGTCTATTTATTCTTTTCTATGCATGATCCTTTGTCTCCAACTCCATGCCTTTTCACTGACACTATGCCTGAAGTGCTCTCCCTTCTTATCTCTGTCTCTTAGAATCCCATGCTTCCTTCAAGTCTCAGGTTAAGGATCTCCATCTGCTACATGACTGTGTGTAGAGCATTCCCTTCCAAGTTTACATTCCATTTACTCAGTGTATAGCCATGAGGTATACCTCTCCCATTAGAATGTTAACTTCTTGACAGTTGGAATTGTTTTTGCTTTTTCTTTCTTTCCTCAGCATTTTCTAGCACATAGTACACATTTAATCAATGATTTTTGATAGATTGATTCAAACGTAAAGTTTTCCCCTTCTTCCTTAGTTCCAAATGGAGGATCTGTTCCTCCATTGCTAAGCATTTCCACTGATATTTGACCCTCAACCTATTCCCACCCTCAGAATCCCATCTCATCCCATCCTTTCCCCATTATCTCCTCCCCTAAAATTCTCCTTCTTTATTCTATGTATGTTCAACTCCCACTTCTAAGTCTTTATTACTAGCCTTACTCTTCATTTAATACATTTATTTAACTTTTTACGTTCATTTTCACAAAATTTTGGGTTCCAAATTTTCTCTCCATTTGTCCCCTCCCCCCACCTCAATACACCGAGCATATTAATTTCCCCTATCACCAATCTGCCCTCTCTTCTATCATCCCTCCCTTCCCTTGTCCCCCTCTTCTCTTATGTCCTGTGGGGCCAGACAACTTTCTATTCTCCATTACCTGTATTTCTTATTTCCTAGTAGCAAGAACAATACTCGACAGTTGTTCCTAAAACTTTGAGTTCCAACTTCTCCCCATTCCTCCCTCCCCACCCATTCCCTTTGGGAAGACAGGAAATTCAATATAGGCCATATCTGTGTAGTTTTGCAAATGACTTTGATAATAGTCATGTTGTGTAAGACTAACTATATTTCCCTCCATCTTATCCTGCCGCCCATTGCTTCTATTCTCTCTTTTGATCCTGTCCCTCC
>CM053769.1:66636947-66651947 GCA_028658325.1 Potorous gilbertii
TGAGATATTTCACATTCTCTTCCATTTTTTTCATTCTTTTGCTTTTGTTTTGTGATTTCTTGGTTTCTCATAAAGTCATTAGCCTCCATCTGTTCCATTCTAATTTTGAAAGAACTATTTTCTTCAGTGAGCTTTTGAACCTCCTTTTCCATTTGGCTAATTCTGCTTTTGAAAGCATTCTTCTCCTCATTGGCTTTTGAACCTCTTTTGCCAATTGAGTTAGCCTATTTTTCAAGGTGTTATTTTCTTCAGCATTTTTTTGAGTCTCCTTTAGCAAGGAGTTGACCTGGTTTTCATGCTATTCTTGCATCTCTCTCATTTCTCTTCCCAGTTTTTCCTCCACTTCTCTAACTTGATTTTCAAAATCCTTTTTGAGTTCTTCCATGGCCTGAGCCCATTGAATATTTATCTTGGATGTTTGGGATACAGAGGCCTTGACTTCTATATCTTTCCCTGATGGCAAGCATTGTACTTCCTCATCAGAAAGGAAGGGAGGAGATATCAGTTCACCATGAAAGTAACCTTCTATGGTCTTATTTTTTTTTTACTTCTGAGATTCCTTTCCACACCCACCTCCCCTCCAGACCCTCCCAGCTAGTGCTTGGGATCTGAGATTCAAATGCTGCTTCCCAGCCTCAGGGCTTTCAGCTTGGGTGGGGCTGCTATTCAGTGTAAGATTAAATTCAGGTGCTCAGGTAGGGGCAGGGCTGCTATTCAGTGTGAGATTAAGTTCAGTTCCTGGGGTGGGGGCAGGGTCACCACACAGGGCTCAGTTCCCTCAGGGGGTTTATGTGGAGACCTTCAATATTGGATCCGAGCTTCTGCCTGTTTTGGGAGCCCCTGTCCACTGCTGCCTCCATTGCTGCCTCCCGAGGGGGCCTGAGTTATGAAGACACCCAGCTCCCCTCTTGGCCAGCCTAAGAGACTCTCTCACTGACCTTTGCACCTGTGGGTGGAGGGAACTGTGTGGCTGCTGGAAATTCCGTACCTAAAGCCTGCTCAGATCTGCTCCTCTCGGTGCTGCGTGGCCAAGGCAGGGCTGGGCTGTGCTCCGGGTCCATTGCACGATGGACCTTTGGTGTCAGTTTTTCAGGTCTCTCTGGAACAGAAATCTCCTCCACTCCATTGTTCTGTGGCTACCGCTGCTCCAGAATTTGTTAGGAGTTCTTTTTTACTGGTATTTTATGGGTTGTGTGTTAGGGCTAGCATATATGTGTCTTTCTACTCCACCATCTTGGCTCCTCCTAGCCTTACTCTTAACCGTAATGATTCCAACTGGATTTAGTTTTACTTCCAACACCCTGACCCCAGTGTTCAAGGTTCCTTATCTTATACCTGAACCAGTGTTTTCTACATTTCGTTAAAACATGTACTGTGTGAATTCAGAAGGCCTGGTCTGTCCCAACCTTGCACACTCACAGTGGAATGCCCAAGGATTAAACCAAGCAAATACCATTGATTTTAATGGGTAAAACCCCAATGAAACCCTGGGCATGACTTTGAAAAGTTACCTTGTGTATTACATTAATATTGATAGATATACGTGCCTTCTTTCTCTCTGCAATCTGAAATGGCTCCTTTTACAAAGAAGTGCTGAGATGGTGGAAGGAGCTGAAGGAAGTCAGGCTATCAAAGGTAAGCTACCAAATACTTTCTGGATTAATCCCTTTTTTGGAGTAGCACAGGGCCTTCTGACAAGGAAAAGAAAGAAAAATTCTTTGCTGCAGAAAATGCTCCATGTTTGGTCTCAGTCCAAAAGCAAGTTATTTTTTCCCCCTCGGCTAAAGTAAAAGTCACGTTTGAGTGGCTCAGCCACTTTTGAGTTGTTGTTAATATGGAAAAAAGTGGATTTGATTATCATTATGGGAAGAAATTGCCATAATTTGATGTCAACTTAGAAATGGTTGGACTTAGATCAGAAAGAAGGTCAAAAACATTCTCAGTGGGAAGTCTTCTTCCTTGCACACCAGTAGAAAGTAAGGTGAAGGATTAACTAAATAATAAATGCTTGGAGTACAGTCTAGGGCCCATGCAGACTCAAGTTGAGCTTTTAGGAAGGAGAGTGCATTTGCTATTCGCTTGAGGTTTGAGCTCTAGAAGACTTGAATTATGGGGAAATTCAAAGGAGCTATTAGTAGAATTTTGTTGATTCTGCCTCTGACATCTGTCAAATCTCTCCTTTCCTCTCCAACATTGCCACTAACTTCGTTTATCTCTTCATCACCTTTCGTGTGAACTATTACATTAGCCTCCAAACTGAGTCCTCTGATTTTTTATATCTTGGTTCTCAGATCGGTCTTTTTCACAACCTGACAAAAAAATCTTCAGTGGTTCCCTATTGCTTCTAAAGTAAAAATATAAACTCTACTTGACATTTAAAATCCTTCACAACCCTGCTGAAACCTCTGTTATACTTTCTCTTTCAAACTGGATGAATAATAACCATAATTGATATTTATGTCATGCCAAGTTTGCAAAGTCCTTAATATATATGACCTCATCTGATATTGACAATAATCCCGGGAGTAAGTAGATACTATAGGAATTAATATACCCATTTTACAGAGGAAACTAGGGTTTAAAAAAGGTCATCATGATACAATACTGGATTTGGAACAAGAAGACCAAATTTCCAATACCAGTTCTGTCACTTACCACCTGGTAATCTTGGACAGTCACATAACTCCCGTGGGCCACAGTTTCCTCATCTATAAATGAAGGGATTGGACTAGATGATTTCTGAGGTCTCTTCCATATCCAAATCTATGATCCTCTGAAGCTACTGGTAAATAATTGAGATGAGTCTTGGACTCTGGTTTCCCTGACTGCTAGTATAATATTCTAAAACTATTCCCCAATCTTACTCTGTCTTTTTCTGCTTTTGTGTATCCGTCTAAGTCATTTCTCATTCCTGAAATGGATTCTTCATGTCTACCAATTGAAATGCTTTTATATGTTATAGTTATAGCTCAGGTACCATGTCTTCCATGAAATATTTCCTGATCCCCTCAGCTAAAAATTATAAATCTAGAGATAAATTTAGAAGGGGCCTCTGAGGTCATCTAGTCCTACCATCTCACTTTTATAGCTGAGGAAACTGAGGTTCAGACTATGAAATAGATTGCTCAAGGTTATATAAGCAGCAGTAAGTGGCAGAGGCAGAATTGGAAACCAGGGACTAAATGTTCTCCCCCTCCTCAAATTTTCCTAGAGCACTTTAGCTGGATCCCTACTTTGTTTTTATGACATTTGATATCATATTTTATATGGATAGATCTTATCTCTTCCTTAGTAAATTCCCTACCACTAACTCAAGGGCAGTTGTTATTTATCTTTACATTCCAAGTGCAATTACATAGAGAGAGTAGGCATTTAATAAATGTTTGTTGACTTGAACTGAGATCCATAAACAAGACTCTAGCTTTCCTTGCTTCTGTTTCTTGGAAGAAATGAGGGAGATGAAAAGAAGAGGCCAACAGAACACCAAAGCCTTTGCTACAGGTTTATCTTCCTTAAGTCAGTCCAGCAGAGGATTAATCAGCAGTAGGCTGAGTAGAACCCTCTGTGGACTAGAAACTATTCTCAGTACTTTGAGGAAAAATGGGTAAGTGGTAAGAAAACCAGCCAAGTTTGGGGATTTAGTAAAAACAAGCACATGAATAAACAACATCCAGAGGAAGTCTGAGGGACTTTAAAGACTTATCCCAGTTAGTGTTCTCTGTGATGAACCCAAGGCCTGTAGCATCCCCAGTCAACAGAGGAAGATTCAAGGGGGTGTTGAATCACATAGTACCAATTTTAAAAATAATAGGGCCTCCAGACAATGGAGAATCAGTGGGAACTTCCTGGATGAGGTGAGACTTAAAATGGGCCTTGAGGAAATCACTTCCATTCTTTTCTTTTGTAAATGGGAGAGTTGAACTAAATGAACTCAATAATTCCTTCTGTCTCTAACATCCTTTCATTTTATGGTGGTGTCTCGTTTATTGGTGTCTCGTTTATCTTTGTATCTCTCACAATGAGCAAATGAATGGATGATGCTTAGAAAAGCATGGGTCCTTCCTATTATATGTAAATGGAATGAAAAGATAAAGGCAGTAAGAGAGAAGCAGAGTGTAGGACCAGGGCTAAGGATCTTGAAAACGTCATAATGCCTTTAGTGGATCATCACACTCAAAACGCAACTCATCATCTTTCTCTCTGAACTCACTCCTCCCCTGACTTCCCTATTTCCTTTAAAAGCCTCACATTTTTCAAGTCATGCCAGGAGTCATCTTTGACTCTCCACTCTTACTCATCCCTCTCCACCACCCCTATCTCTATTGAGCTGCAAAGTCTTGTCAATTCTTTCTTTTCAACGTCTCTCACATTCACCCTTTATTACAACTCACAACTTTTTACCACTACCTTAGTCAAAGCCAGAATGGCTGTCATAGCTCCCTAACTGGTTTCCCTATATCTTTTCCCTCTCTAATCCATCCTCCACACCACTGCCAAATCGATATTCCTAAAAGGCAATTAGTCAATCAGGGGCAGCTAGGTGGTGCAGTGGATAGAGTGCTGAGTCTAGAATCAGCAGGACATCTTCCTGAGTTCAAATTTAACACTTAGTAGATGTGTAGCCCTGGGAAAGACACAACTCTGTTTGTCCCAGTTTCCCCATCTGTAAAATGAACTGGAGAAGGAAATGGCATACCACTCCAGTAACTTTGTCAAGAAAGCTCCAAATGGGGTTATGTAGAGTTAGACACAACTGAACCAAAAAAACACCAACGGCTACATGCCAGACATTGTGCTAAGTAACATAGATACAAAAAGAGGCAAAAGACAGTTCTGCCCTCCATGAGCTCGCAATCTGATGGGAAAGAGAATAAACAAATATATACAAACAAGCTATATTCAGGATAAATGGGAAATAACAGAGGGAAGGTATTAGAATAAAGAGGGATTGGGAAAGACTTCCTGTAGAAGATGAGATTTAAGATGGGACTTAAAGAGATCCAGGGAAGACAGGAGACTGAAATGATGAGGGGGAACATCCCAGGTATGGGGGACAGCCAAAGAAGATGCCCAGAGCTGAGAAATGGAGTATCTTCTTCATGGAACTAAATGGAGAGCAATGTCTCTAGACAGTAGAGTATGTAGTCTCTCAAAGCAGTGATACTAAATTTTATTTCTATAATGCTTTAAAGTTTGAAAAGCCAACTGTGAGATCAAGGCTATTATCACCATCTTTCAAATTATAAACTGAAGCTTGATGAAGTTGAGAATCTTACTTATGGTCACACATATAAGTATCCCAGATAGGATGGGAACTCCTCTGTCCTGCCCACCAGTCTAACACTGTCCACCACTGAGCCAAACAATTTAGTTGTACTTCTTGCCCTCAGTAAACTTGGAATCTAAAATGGAATCTGATTTTTCTAGTCCCTGCTTCTGCTTAATAGAAGAGTTAAGCTTCATTCAAAAAGAAAGTATCATCTATGTCCAAGTTCATATACTAAGCACTAAGGGGGATATATTAGAGGAACAAGATAATGTTCCAGATTCCTAGGAGTTAACAGAGCAGAAGGGAGGGAAAGATACATACAAGCAACAACTGTGATTCATTCAGAAGGAATTCTGTTAAGTACTTACCATGTTAAATGCACTATGTGATGCATTTAATAAGTGTTTATGCATCCCTATTTATATTTATATATAAGACTATATGTATTAAGTACCATTAAAGAGGCACAGTCAAATTTTGTCAGCCCTGGCTAGAGTATAAAAAATCCTGGTATTGTGAACAAAATATATGAACATAATCTTGAATTTTTTCAGCTCCTCATATCTATCATGAACACTGGGAAATTTCCTCAAGTTGAAATAAAGTGCTGATGGATATGCTAAGACCATCTGTGGACTGCCTCCTCTAAGTAGCTCAGTGGATGGATTACTGATCTTAAGGTCATGGAGATCTGAGTTCAAATCATCCCTTAGACTCTTATTGGTCTGTGATCCTGGGCAAGCCAGTGAACCTCTCCCACCCTCAGCTTACTCATCTGTAAAATGGGGATAATGAGAGCACCTACCATTCAGGCTTGTTATGAGGGTCAAATGAGTATGATGGCATGTTTTTCTATGATCACATATAAAACCCTTTGCAAACCTTAAAGCATTCTATAAATGTTAGCTACTGCTGTTGGGTTTTTTTTTTCTAAAATAAATACAGGAGAATGAAAATGGCACAAGTATGTGATCTCTATGGTCAAATGGCTGTTTCTGTACTAAACTCAGACTGGAAAGCATTTTTTAAGAGTTATTGTTTACCATCAACTAATTCTATAAAGAGCTCCTCTATCGTGTGTCACTGAGAGAATTTGGGTACGATGTGGGGAGAGTTAAGACTTGAGTTATTATCAGAATTAGTGTTCTTTATTGGCTCACACAGTCCAATCTTCCTCAGCCATTACGGTTTTACCGAAACATTAAACTACTTTAAACTTTCATTTTCCTCTTAAAACTAAATTAGTTTCGAGAAAATTGTGTTTTCCCCAGCACTAGCACCAGCCTAAGGCATTTGAGTTACAGTAGAGGACTCATCTAAACAACAATCAAGGCCTAATTACTAAGTGGTAAGAGCGGTTTTCCTCAAGTTACATTTGCTTTAAAGTTTCTAAGGTCTGGCAGGAAACCTGAGGAGGCCTCCCTGGCGGGCTCAGGGGTGGCTCCCAAATAAAGCTTGTGGAGAAATCTCCCAGGGACCCTAGGAGGAAAGTGGCTTATTCATTTCACAAATTTAATTGGAATCTGGATTCAGCTTCCTCTTTGGAACAGAAGCATATCCCTCAGAGGAGCATCCCTGCTAACACAGGGAGGAGAAATTAAGATGGGGGGCGGTAAGGAAGAGAGGCCCTTCCAATCAGCCTCAACTCACTTCCTGAATGTGACCCACAACACAATTGCCCCCAAGACACTTGTCTGAATAAAGCAGAGTCCTAACTTTGTTCAAATACCATTCTGTAGAATCACAGGATCACAGAGTCCAAAGGAACCTCAGAGGTCGTGTATACCAACACATCTGAATAGGAATCCCACCTAGCCCTGACTAATGGTCAACCCTTCTCTATCTGATGACCTCCAGTGATGACCTCCAACTCACTAACTCCCATGTCAGTCACTTCCATTTTTTAATTATCAGGAAGTTTTCTATCACAGTTAAATCTGTCTGTCTGAGACTTTTACCCCCTGCTCCTAGATCTGTGCTCTGAAGCTAGCTCCTCTTTCACAAGATAGCCTTTCAAATATCTGAAGAGAGCTGCCATATCCCCTATCAGTCTTTCTCCAAGATAAACATTCCCATTTCCTTCAACCAATCTTCATATGGCCTGTTTTTGATATTTTTACCATCCTGGTCACCTCTTCCCTGCACTCACTCTAAATTATTAATGTCCTTCATAAAATATAGCACATTAGAACTGAATACAGTACTTCAGGTGTGCTTGGGCGAGTGGAGAAGACCTTAGGAATCAAATATTTTGTTATGAACATTATCCTTAGCTTAATGCAACCCAATATCCAGTTAGCATTTGGGGGGCTGCTATGTTACACTGTTAACTGATTTTGAGTTTTCAATCCACAAAAACTCCAAGGTCTTTTATACAAGAATTGTTGTCTAGATATATCTCCCCATCTAGTACTTGTGCAGTTTATTTTAGGACTTTATGTTTATCTATATTAAATTTTGTTTTATATTATTCTGTTCTTTTTGGCTTGCCAAAACCTTTTGGATCTTGTTTTGCTATCAAATATGTTTGCTAACCAATCCCTTTTCCCAATTTCAGGTCACCCAAAATTTTCAGGTCATTCACCTTCCATCCATCTATCTCCACCTAAGTCAAAGATCAAATTATCAAAGTAGAACTAAGGATAGAGTTAAAAATGATGATGCCCTCAGAGCCTCATCCTTACCACCCTTGGGGTTCAATCATTCAATTAATTTCAAGTCTACTTGACCCCTTTCTTGTTCAGTCATTTCAGTCTTGTCCAATTCTTCTTGACCCCATTTGGAGTTTGTTTGGCAAAGATACTAGATACTAGATACTAAAGTGGCTTGACATTCTTTCTCCAGCTCATCTTACAGATGAGGAAACTGGGGCAAATGGGATAAAGTCACAATATCATGCCTGTTCTCTTTCCATTGATCTTCACATAGATTCATTCTATCCCTCTATACTTCAGTTTCTTCATGTGTAAATTTCAAGAACTGGATTAGTGATTTCTAAGTTTCCTTCCAAGTTTAAAATTATGAGGTTTTTATGAGTTTCAAAGCTCATTTCATAGACTTCAAGTTCCGGATGTTCTAGCATGACTGGCTTTGGGGAAAGCCACCTTGCAGACCATGTAGCAGGATCAAAGATCAGTAATTCCATCTTAAAATGAGTCATTCATCTATGCATATGGTCTCATAGTATTCTCCAAGGGAAGATAACAGGTCAAAAGGTAGGAGTCTGCTTCTATTCCCCATTTGTTCAATTGCAGTTTCAGGAAGAAAAAAATCATAGAAATTCTCTGAGATGGGAAGGAGATGGTTGAGTCATCGTGTACTTAAAGTTGGATAACAATTTGTCCTTTAAATTACTTTGTGCTAGTACTTTCTTGGGTCTCTTTAACATAGAGGTTCTCAACATGGTATTCATATGCCTCTTGTAGGCATGTGAACTTGGATTAAAAATATCTTATTTTCTTTAATCTCTTATTACAATTTAGCATTTCCTGAATTATAATTTTTTAAATATATATTCTGAGGATGAGTTCATAGTTTTCACAATATTGCCAAAGGGGTTCATGACCCAAACAGGCTTAAAACTTCTGCTTTAATTTACAGAGACCAATGGGATCACATTTTGTTTAGGAGAAATCTGGATGAGCTCTGAAACTTACTCATTGTAGAAAAGCATACGGTGGTAGTAAGGGGTATGTGGAGTTGCAGTCAAAATTTGGGGACTAGGGTTTGAGCATTATAACTGGCTAGATTCGGCCTGATGTTGGATATACTTGACCTGAGATGAGGGCAGGTCATATACTAAGATAGGGCAAGTCATGGACCATGGCTCCTCAATGAATTTCACAAACCAAATGGTAGAGAGGAGGAGATTGGGAAATGGGGTTCAAGGAGTCAAGCAATGAGGAAAAGTGTGATTGGCAATCCAGTTGAAAATAAGAGAAGCTGAGGGGATAGCAAGTTGAGAAACTAGGCTCATTAGCAGAAATAGCTAGGATCCCTCCAGCCAAACTGGCCTTGTTGGTGACTCTCACCACCAGCATTTCACCTTCATAGCTATGCTTTTGCATTGGCCTATCCTCTCAGTCTGCAATGGACTACCTCATCATCTCCAGTCTCTTAGAACTCCTAGACTTTTTTAAAGCTCAGCTCAAATGTCACCTTCTACCTGAAACCCTTCTTGACCTTTCCCTAATTGCTAGTACCCTCCCTACTACCCACTACCCTCAACTGACAAAGGAAACAATCTATTGTATTTACATGAGTATGTGCTATTTCTCCAAAAAGAGTATGAGCCTTATTTTGCATGACTACACATGTATAACCTATATTGAATTGCTTACCTTCTTAATGCAGGTGGGTAGGGAGGAAGGGATAGAAGTTAGAACTCAGAGTTTTAAAAGTGAAAGTTAAAAATTGTTTTTGCATGGAACTGGAAAACAAGATACGCAGCCAATGGGTTTAGAATTCTATCTTGCCCTATAATAAAATAAAAGGTTAAGGAATAACAGAAGGGGTGGGCAGATTGGGGGAAGGGGTAATTAAAATGTATCATGTCTTGTGGTGTGGGGAGGGGAGAGATGGGGAGAAATTGGGAACACAAAATATTGTGGAAGTGTCTGTTGAAAACTAAAAATAAATAAGAATAAAAAGAAAATAAGCCTTTTAAGGCAGGGACTGTTTTGCCTATATATTCCCATAGTAGAAACAGGCTTTGTGATTGACTGGTATCTAGAAGGCAGGTTGTGGCTAACAACAGAGGTTCTACAGGAAGGGTCCTTTTTTATCAGGCATTGTTGAGTTGAATCCCTTCCTGGGAAGGCAGTAGTTTTCATCAGTCTTCAAGAGACCTTGCTGCACAATGCAGGTTTAGTTTCCTTAGATCAATACCTTCATCTTCTTCATCCCAGGAATCCTCTGAATCAGATGCAGTTTTACAACCTTGGACTGAAAAGGGACATCTGAAGTAGGGAATCCATGGCTTTACTTCTCCTTCAGTCTTACAGTTACCGTACTAAGGAAGCTAGGGCAGCTAAGACTTGGGAACAGGAAGGTAGTAATTGTGAGAAATAGTTTTAAGGTCTGCAGGCAGCAGCAAAGTATAAGAGGTAAACCAAGACAGTGTTAACCTCTGTTAGAGATGCAGTCAAAATCATAACCAAATAGAGTAACTAACTTGTGAGGAGCTGCCTAATTTAATCCTAAAGAAGAAACCAGCAAAGTAGATTGGGCACATTGTCTCAGTCCTATGACTGCATTTCACAAAGTTCCTAGGGATATTTAAGGAGGAAGAAACTGTTTCTGGTGACCCCAAGTTTAACCAGGCTGTCTGATTTTTTTTTGCTTATTTTTTGTTTCATTTTATTTCAGTTTGAATTTTCATGTAAAGAGTAAGAGTGATTCACTCGAATCTTTGGGGTGTTTAGGTTTCACAAGAAGAAATTCTCATTCTATGAGGGTTTTAGATTTCAGGAAAGTGACCTTAGGAGACAGAATGTCTCCATGCGTCTCTTCTACTTTCCTCTCTTGAAGCAACACTTGCCATGCCCCATGTCCCATTCCTGTAGGTCTGTGTTTTGGTAAGGGCTGGGTATGTGATGAGGAGTCCTTTCAGAGAGATTACTTAGACTATAAATCCCAGATTTAGAACTGTCAGGGACCTCAGAGGCCAACTAGCCCAATCCCCTTGTTTTATAGATGATGAAACTGAGGTTCAGTGAAGTAAAGTGACCTGCCCAATGTCACACAGGTAGCAAGTTTCAGAGGAGGGACATGAACAAGCCTCCTCTAACTTGAGGGTCAATAGTTCTCCATCTTATCTTATACAGAGCTTGCTCTGAGTTTTTGTACCATTGCTCTAAGAATATTTTGAGAACTTAGACATGAAATACTTTTGCCTAGGCGAGTTCCTCTCATTTCCAGGGGCATACAGAGAATAAGGGTTTCTCCCTTCTCTAGTGGGGAGGTGGGAGGATGGCAATTTAAATGGTGATGTTGTTATCACCCTAAAACCCAAAGTAGTTGAGCTGTGTGGGTGGTGAGCAGCAGCTGCAGGCAATAGCCCTGAATCTGTATCAACCTCTCTCCAACTTCTAGGCTCCCTGAAGGTAACAGATAAAAGCAGAATTGGGATGCTGTTTGTTGGACTGACCCCTTCTATAGCTATTGCAGAGCCTTTGGTCTTAAAATGAGGGAGATGATGGTCACATCTGCCCTCTTGGTTTTAGAGCAATGTAGTTTCTTGGATCTATCCTTCCTTTTTATTATGTGCATCTGTGATCCCTTGAGTTTAAGTATCCCTGGAGGATACTTAATGCTGAGCTACACTATGAGATGTCCAAGGTCTTGAACTCAGAAGAATTTGACAACAGTGACTGTGTTACAAAATCAGTAACAAGCTGTGTCCTTGATGCACCTCCTGAGCCCTCTCCTATTTTTTTTTTCTGTTGTGCCTGTGTTGGAAGTCACAGGACCCTTGTAGTCAGAGATTGTGGGACCTTCACACTTGGTGCTCTTACTATCTGGATTATCTTTATAAAGGTATCTTGTCATCAAAATATAATTCTAATATGAATTAGAATCATCAATGGAACACAGATAATCAAAGTGAAGCTTATTGTTGTATGACTGTATGAACTAAATGTTCCAAATGGACCCAGTTGCCCCTTGTGAAAGTCACCATTGTCTGGCTATAACAGTCTTATTCAGAGATGTTGTGTCAATGCTGCAGTGCTATGCACTAGTTGCTTTTTTGTTGTTGTAGACAGAAAATGTGGGACAAAAAGAAAGAGACAGAGGGAAAATATTTTTTAATGTTGATTATCAAAAGCAGCACTCAAAAAAATAATAGAATGATTTATTGTTCATTTGCCACAGAACCACCAAAGAGAGCAGCTGGTGTTCCTAGGGAAAAGGGAGGGTAGGATAGGTCAATCTCAGCACTCTAGGACACTGCAGTCACCACTGAGCCAAAGCCTTCCCCTGATTAGGAATTGCAGTGTTACTTCTGACGTGAGCATCTCAACTCCCAAGTCAGAACCACTTTCTCTGAGTGAGCAGTGGAAATGTACCACCTCTTTATACTATGTCTGAACACAGCAACTTTCAACTAGCATCAGGGAGAGTTTCAACACGAATTAACATTCCCTGAAAACCAGTGCTCAGGAAAGGCATCAAACCTTAAGTCTATCTGGAAGAGATCCTGACACGGAATCAATACTGATCAGGTCCCACAGGCAGCCCCTCCCTTGCTCTCTGCCAAGTCCCCTCATATGCCTCTAGCAGTAGTTTTGTTTCAGGTGGAAGATTTTTTTTATGCTCTGAGTTTCATAAAACTGTCCCTGGAAATGGGCTGAGCCACAATGAATTTGGCTCTTAGAGGGGCTAGCAGCTGCATCTACCTTTGATGAGGTTACTCACACAAAGAATAAAGTCCAGGTGCTAGTGAGAAAGCTAGAATGAAGCTTCTAGAGGTAGGATGTTGGTGGGATTAAGAATGAAGTTGTCCAGTGATCTAGATGAGACCTTAGGGGTCACCTTACTCTAACTCCTTCATATGATAAAGTAGATTCAGATAAAGGTTCAGACTGGTAAAGCCTGAGGTTACACAATGAATCAGGGGCACAGCTAGAGCTAGAAATCAGGTCTCATGATTCTGATGTCTGTTCTTTTTGCACCACTGACACTCTCTTGTCCAGTTCCCTAATTGATGGATGATCTTTATGTAATTGGTCATATCAAATATGTCTTATCCATTGTTCTATCTGATATTTTTTCATGTTGATGCCCTAAAAGAGAAATTCACAGCTTTCTATGATTACTTATCCTACTGTAGATAGATGATAGATAGATAGACAGACAGAGATAGAGATAGACAGAGATAGAAACAAAAAAAGAAAGATAGATATGAATGGAAGTTCTTCCTCTAGTCTGATTGAAATCCCTCCTATAAGACTGCCTTTACATGTAAGTAGAAAAGCCTGCTGATACAACTTGAAATGATAAATGAGAGAATTGTACTAGATAGTCTCTGAGATTTCTTCTACTTCTAGAGATATTTGAACTCATTACATGACATAAAAAGACACCTTAGTCTCTAGCTACCCATTAATATCTCTCACCCTTGGAAATATCATGGTACTGACCTCATAGAATCATAGAACTTTGAGCTACAAAGGATATTAGAGACCTCATCATTTCTTTAGCACAATAGTATTCTGATACATTCATATACCACAACTTGTACCATCTAATCCAAGGGTTCTCAGTCTGGAGTTCATGATCCTTCAGAGGGTTTGTGGATTTCAGAGAGGTCCTTGAAATTAGGGAGAAACAAAGCTTTACTTTCATTAACTCTAATTGAAATTTAACATTTCCTTCACTCATTTAAAAATATTATTCTGAAAAGTGGTCTCAGAGTTTTACCAGATGGCCAAAAAGGTCTACAATACAAAAAATGTTAAGAATCCCTATTCTAGTCCAACCTCTGCCTCAATGTATTAAGCAAGCAGTCACTTTAAAACTGCCTAAACATTGGAAATGATGGGAGCTCACTACCAAACAAAATGATCTAGCCCATTGTTGGACAATTGGGACTGTTAGAAATATATTCCTTATTTGACTTAAAATTTGCTTCCCTATCACTTCCGGCCATTGCTCTTCATTCTGCTTTCTGAAGTTGCACAGAAAATAGTTGTCTGCTCCCTCTTTCACAAGATATTCCAGTACTTGACAATCACTACCATGTCTCCTCTAAATCTTCTCTTTTCTAGTTTAAATATCTTTAATTCCTTCTCTTGACCCTAAGATGTCTGTTTGCCATTCTATTGAACTTTGACTTGACATAGACTAACTGGCAGTGTGATGGACATGGCATTGAATTTGAGGGCCAGAGTTGAAATCTTGGTTCTGGCACTTGCTACGTGTGTGACCTTGGATGAGTCACTTAATGTTTCTGAGTTTTATTTTCCTCATCTTTTGGTGGGGACAGGGGGTGGATTTGATGACCTCTGGATTCCATTCTGACTCTAAAGTTTTATTCTGTGATGCCATGATCCTTCAAAACTGTGACACCCAAAACTAAACTTAGTATTCTACATGTGGCCTGAACAGTGCATAATAAAACATGTCTCTCTCTCATCTCCCTCAGTCAGGACATTTTGCTTCTTAGTGTATTAAGATCAAGTTACTGTCCTTGGAGTTAGGTCACTTTGTATTACCAGGACAACTCAGAGCAAGGAAATCTCAATCCCTTAAGCAAAACTATACACCACTTCAACTCATTTCCAAAATAAATCCTATAGTTAGTTTCGGTAAAATAGTCCAAAGAGTACTAGGTCCAGTATCCAAAGAGATCTTAGTTTGAATCCTACCTCAAGCATATTTGTTGCAACCGGTTTGGAGGCAGACAGCTCAGGCTAGTGTAAAAAGTGTTAGATTTGAAGCCAGAAGGCTCAGGTTCAACTTCTAGCCCTGCTACTCACTATGTGACTATAAGCAACTCCCTCAACCTCCCTCAGGTTGTAATTCAACTGTAAAAAAAACCCAACCAAACAAAAGAAACTCAGCTGTAAAAAAAATGGGACAGAAAATACCTATAGTATTAATATGTACAGGATTGTTATTCAGAAGAAGACAAGATAATGTATATAAACCATTTTACAAACCTTAAAGCGTGGCATAAATGTCAGCTGTATTCAGCAACTGGCAACAAAGAGCATTTCTTCATCTAAAAC
>CM053769.1:66656947-66764613 GCA_028658325.1 Potorous gilbertii
AAAATGGGGTGGGGTGAGGGGTTGATAAAGTCAAAGGATATAAATAGGCAGTTTTCAGATGAAGAAATCAAAGCTATTTATAGCCATATGGGGAGAAAATTCTCCAAATCACTATTGACTAGAGAAATGCAAATTAAAACAACTCTGAGGTACCAGCTCACACATATCAGGTTGGCTAATATGACAGAAAAGGAAAATGATAAATATAGAAGGAGATATGGGAAAATTGGGACACTAGTGCACTGTTCATAGAGTTGTGAACTGATCCAACCATTCTGGAGAGCAATTTGAAGCTATGCCTAAAAATGTTACCAAACAGCATATTCTTTGATCCAATGATACCACTACTAGATCTGCTCTCAAAGAGATTTTTAAAAGATGGAGGAAGGACCTATTTGTAAAAAAATATTTAGAGCAATTCTTTTTGTGATGACAAAGAACTGGAAACTGAGGGGATATCCATCCATTGGGGAATGACTGAACAAGTTGGTGGAATACTATTGTGCTATTAGAAATGACCAGCAAGATGCTTTCAGAAAAACCTGGAGAAATTTACACAAAGTGAAGTGAGCAGAACCAGGAAAACATTGTACACAGTAGCAACAACACTGTCCAATGATCAGTTGTGAAGGACTTGGCTATTCTCAGCCAACAATGATCCAAGACAACTCCAAAAGAATCATGATATCCACCTCCAGAGAAAGAACTGATGCAGTCAATGCAGATCAAAGTATACTATTTTTCACTTTTTTGTGGGGTATTTTGTCTGTATTTTCCTTCACAACATGACCAATATGGAAATATATTTTGTATGATTGCACATGTACATCTTTAATAAATTGCTTACTGTTTAAGGGAAGAGGACGGGAGAGAAGGAGAGAATTTGGAACTCAACATTTTTAAATGAATGTCAAAAATTTTTTTTCATATAATTCTGGAAAAAATAAAATCTTATTAAAAAAAAGAAAAGAAAATGGGTGAGGAGGAGGGAAAGGGTGTCCATAACATATAACCAGCATATTCTTCCATGTTCAAATGATAGTGTAGAAAGGGAGATTTCTCACTTGATGAGGCCCAGGTGACAGCACAGAATAATTCAGATTTTAATTTACTCTCTCATTTGCATTGCCTACCTCACAGGTTTCTTATGAGGTTGATGTGTATAAATGCTTTGTAATTCATTGGATACTAAACAAATGTACTTTATTTATATTATCATTATTTTCTTTATAGATTATTTGTAGATAAAAGATCAAAAGTACAAGATTTCTTTAACAACAATAAAAAAAATTATCAACCTTCCTTACCTCGGACCAGAAGCAAGATTGAATCCTAGGTTCTCCCAAGCTAAAATGTCAGATAGCCTCCTACCATTCATATGTGTGTCTCTGTGTGTGTGTGTGTGTATATATATATACACACACATATATATATTCCCTCTCTCTTGGTGAATGAACTCTCCAGTGCCTTTTGTTGCAGAATGGGATTTATGTGGCTGCTTCTGACCCTTGGGCTTAAGGACAGGGGGCTGCTTGAACTAATGAAAAGAGAAATGACTGTTTCAGTCTTAGTTTTGCCACAAACTAGCTTCATCCCTCTGGCCCCAAGTTTCCTCATTTGTCAAATGAGGGGATTAGATGAAATGATCTCTAACTTTTCCAACTCTAACATTCTATGGATCTGGATCTGTGGTTCTAAGAGCAGGTTTACTGGAGAAGGGAAAAGATTTGGCCAGAGTGGTTGATGTTACCAGATGAAGCTCAGTATAAGCCTGGAAATGAGATATGACAAACAATCGCTTGTCTGAAGTGGAAACTGACAATGTCTCCAGTGATCAAAAATTCTGGAGATGTTAGGTTCTCACCGGTTATCGCTCAGCTATTGCCCAGAGGAAAGAAAACCAAAACCCAAAAAAATTTATTATTGATCCTTCAGTCCAAGGTATCCCTGGGGTAAGGAGACTGAATTTGTCTAAGCCTCTTAAAACAGGGTTATAATCCAAAAGGGGAGCATAAAAATTACATTGTGGGAACGTCATATTGATCCTCTCACAACACAGCCCACACCACAGTCCTCTCCTTTTATAAGGCAAGCAATACTCGTCTTTAACCTGGTCAGGCTGTGAATCCAGCCCATAGCCTGACCAAACAGGAGTGTCCCTGGGTTTCTCATCTGACTAGTAGAAACAGAAGGTAGTACACACTTCCCAGTTTTAAATTAAATATTTGACACCCTCCATCCTCCTACCCTGTCATTCTACCTCCTGACTTCTACATACGTGCACCACTTGAGCACCAGAAATATAACTGGTGTGTGGCATCAAACCAGGTATCCCACAGTAGTCCCAGCTCCATTTATTCCCCCTGCCCTCATCTACCTGCCCTATGTGTTCTGTCCCAGGGTATCAGAGAAGAACCAATGGTACCTGTAGATAAGGCTATAACAGTTGAGCTTCTAGACTCTCTCAATCTGTATAGTAGGCAATGAACAATCTCCAGATTCCCAAACCAAACCACAATAGACCATAGTAGACAAGATAAGTGTCCTGCTTGATCAGAAGTGCCACTGGGCTATGGAAACAGGGGCAGAAACCACATCTATGCCTGATAAAGGAAAAAGGCAAAGACAGGTATTAGAAGCAAGAGTCAGGTCATCCCCAGACACTAGCAAACTCCTGAGGACTCTTGCTTTGCCCCATCGGAATTTTGTTGCCTTTTGGATACATGATAAAACTTATTCTGCCAAATCTTTTGTTAATCTCTGAGTGAAATCTGTAAGTTGTCCTTCCCTGTACCTGCAACTCCATTTCTTCTTGTTTCATTTGTATTCAAGTCCAATTCAAGGTATTTAATCATCATCATCCTTACCGACATTTACTTACAGCAATATAAGATTTCAAAATGTTTTAAATAAATGATCTAATTTGATCCTTATAACAGCCCTGTGAAATAGTTTCAATGGGTAATGTTCTTCCCATTTTACAGATTAGGAACTGAAACTCAGAGGAATAAAATAACTTACCTATGATTACGCAGCTAATAAAGGATGGCATTTGAATTCGATTCTTTTCTGACTCAAGGTCTATCCCTATAAATTAGTGCTTATTTGGTTAAGATCTCTGCTTCTTGACACTCTCTGCCTCCCTTTTCTGCTACTCCACTCACTATTGCTACAGAAGTACAAGGTAGCGATGCACAAATAACATTCATTTTGTGCTTTTGTCAAATTCCTATGCCTCTCTCAAGTGGGTAATCAGATGGGTTCCATTCATTTTGTTCTCACCAACAAAACATTACTTATACTGGTGGTTGTAGTCTGAAATGGCATTACTTTGCTAGAGTCAAGTTTTAGTGTACCCAGCTGTGGCTAATCAAATCAATGCATTCTACCACAGGTTGGGCACAAATAGTCCATGTTAATATTTAGGATAGATTCTTTACATTTGTGCATCTTGCATTTCTTTTGAACTATTTCAGTTCCACTTTGTTCAAAGAACACAGCACCTTCTCTGATATGTATTGATAGAACAAATTACCATATTTCTCTCTCATTATTCTACTTATAGGACAATAGATCCAGAAATGGAAAGGACTTCAGAGGTCAATCAAAAACTAATATAGATTACTTACATTGATACAATTATCACATATGGATTTGAATAGATACATTTAACCACTAAGTGTTGTTTGCAAAGAGAATGTTAACTATTAAAGCCATGGGGAGTGAATAAGATTGTTAGAGAGAAGAGGGAGAGAAAAGGACCAAGGACAGAGATTTGTGCCCAAAGGACCTGTGCCTATTGGGAAAAAAATCATGCCTCACCTGGAATCACATGTAGGAAAGAACTGTTCCATCTGTTTTTCAAGATCCCCAGAGAAAATTTCCTCATGTGTTTTTGAGGTATCATCTAATGACAGAATATAGATGAATTTCACTTTAATAAAACCTGATATGTGAAAATCTGTATTTAAATGAAGGGTAAAGTTGTTTAGTCATTTTTCATTTGTCTGACTCTATAACCCCATTAGGGGTTTTCTTGGCAAAGAGACTGGAGTGATTTGCTATTTCCTTCTCCAGCTCATTTTACAGATGAGGAAACTGAGACAAACAGGGTCACACAACTAGTAAGTGTCTGAGGCCAGACTTGAATTCAGGAAGAAGAGTCTTCCTGGTACTCAATGTATTATGGAACCACCTAGCTGCCCTAATGATAAAGTAGGGTAACATAACTTAGCAAAAGGAGAAATCACAAGACCCCTCTAGGTAGTGAGCTCCTTTATTGTATTAAAAATAGAACTTGTATGTAAATTCAATTTTTATGATATATTTTCCAGGATACTCATCACAATCCTATAAAAAGCACTCCCTAGATTGAGAGGTCTGGGTTTCAGTCTCAGTTTTGCTCCTAACTCACTACATAACCTTGGATAAGTCGTCTCATCTCTGGATTTTATTTTTCTTTTCTACAAAATGGAGGGATTGGGCTAAATGATCTCTTGAGTGCCTTCCAATTCCCTGAACCTGTGAATTTATGAAATTCGTTTTTATTGCATAAAGTGAGGCATACCTGAATAACAAGCCTGAATAAGACAGGTAGGTGGGAGGTGTACATCAAAAGCACCACCTTGGGGGAGAGGGAGGACAACAAACCTCCTGATGTTCTTTCAACCCAGCATGAAGCCATAAGGAAGGGCTGCCAGTGGGTTCCTATTCATTTCCTCTGAGCCCCTCAACATGCAGCACCAGAAGCCTATGAGGGTCTCCAACCTTCATCCTGAAAGCCAGAGGCCAGGAGCTTGAGCCTGGAGTTTAGAGGGCATGAGGCAGAGGCAGGCTAATATGGATCTAAGCAAACATTCCACCACTGTTCCAAAACTTAAGCCGGGGAAGCAGAAACAGCAGTCGTAGCCCAGTGAGCTTAAGCAGGGGGGAAGCCAGAAGTTGTTTTCCCCCTACTCCTTTCTTTTATTTCATTTTTAAAGTAAACTCACATTTCAACAATTGTTCTCTCTGTTAGTAACTTGGCTGTCAGAGGTCACAGAGTGCTGCAGGTTGTTCCCTTTTAGAAACATATGCCTCTGATGAAGAAATTGGTCAGAGAAACAAGTCAGAGAGACTAAGCTCCCCAACCTGATGAGAAATTACTAATGCCATCCTCCTAGGGGGAAGGAAATATAAGACAGAAATAAATGAAATCAAGGATCTACAGGAACAACCTCATGCCAAGTGCCCAGGGGCTCAGCTCCTCAAAAACTGAGCATCTCAGAGGAAGAAAAAAGAGTTGTTTCCATGATTTGAGAGTACATCTTTCCTCATTTCAATTCTTAATAACAAAAAGTCAGAGAAAAACAAGAGTGAGATGAGAACCTCTTCTGGATCCCCTCCAGAAGGGAAGGGGAGGGGAGGGGAGGGAAGGGAAGGGAAGGGAAGGGAAGGGAAGGAAAAGTTGAAGGGGAAGGAAAGAGAAGGGAAGGAAAAGTTGAAGGGGAAGGAAAAGGACAAAGAAGGTACTCACTGCCACAATGAAGAAATCAATGTAATGAAAACATTGCAAACCTAAAAATACTATATAAACATGAGTTTTTGTTGCTGTTAATTTTTAATATAAAACTTAGAGATGTCAAAAAGTGGAATGGACTGTCCTAGAGGTAATAAGTTCCCTATCATTAGAGGTCTTTAGGTAAAGGCTGAATGATGATTCATCAGGGATGATTCTTAGAGTTTTCAGCCAAGGTGTGAAATGGACCAGATGATCCCAAAGATCTTTCCCCACTGAAATATTGCATGATCCTCTCCACACAAAAGGGGATAATATATTCAATCAATGTTTTGGTTGAAAGAGTACTAAAGTTACAGCCAGATGAACTAGGTCCTAGTTCTGGATTTGCCACTTCCTGCACAGACAAGTCCTTTCCTTCCGAGCCTGTTTCCTAATCTATAAAATAAAGGGGTTGGATTGTATGACCTTCCAGCTCTATATGCATTTGTAGCAGCAAGTACCCCAGCATACATAGGAGGGCCTGCTGTATAGGTTCTTAGATCTGCTTTTCTAAAAGGAAAGCAATTTTTTAGGGGGTCAACAATCTTCTTTAATTACATTCAACAACAGAGAAAATGCAAGCAGAGAAATAAAGACCAACAGACAGGACTTCCAACTGTCTGACCATAAGCAATACATACATCACAAATCAACAGAGGGATACAACTGTCTGACCATTGCATACATGTATAGTTACCAGAGAGAGAAGCACCAATGTCCAGGTTTTCAAAGGGGGAGATATTCAGTCTTATCTGTTACACAAACTTTCTTGCAAAGAATCCCCAAAACCTCACCTCGGAGTAGATACGCACTTTTCAGAGTCAAAGGGCACAATGCTCTTGATCTAGTGCCTCATTAGCAATTAATTGAAAGGTGTGGGTCTTCCTGCAAAATAAACCTCTGCTAATTTGAGGCCATTAATGAAGTTGGGAAGATCTTTCATTAACATAAATCTCCTTAACATTACAGCATTCCAGAAAGTGCATAAAGAAAACAAAACAATGTGCTATGGCAATTCAGTCTCACCACTTATTACCTGCGTGATGGTGGGCAAGTCACTTAACCACTCTGAGCCTCATTTTCCCTCATCTGTAAAAATGAAAAGTTTAGACCCTATAATTTCTAAGATCCCTTTAAGCTGTATAACTATAATCCTGAGGAGGGGAAAAATCTTCCGTAAAAAATATTTCTGTATAAGAAGAACAAAGAAGATTTCATTGAGGAAGTCATATTTGAGCTGAGATCTGAAAGACTGTTAAGATTTCCACAGGTGGAGATGAGAGGGAGGACATTCTTGGCACAAGAAATGTCATGACCAAATGCATAGAGATGGAGCATATGGGATACTTATCAGACATGGCAAGTAGTCTATTTTGGCTGGAGAATGGATTTGGCTGCACTAATAAGAAAGCAGGTTGGGAAGGGAAGATTGTACCAGATTGTAGAAGCAAAAGTTTGGACTTTATTAGGTGGACAATATGTATTGCCACAGAGCAGTCAGACAGATGATGGAAAGCAACTGAGGTAGAATTCTGGAGGATTATATCAGCTTCTCCAGGCTAGACTGTAATCACTAGAATAGTGATACAATGCAAACACTGATCTGTATAACTATGGCATATTGTTGTTCTTAAGCATCTACTTGTTATGAGTGAGAAAGAAATGGACCTGGGTAAGATTCCAGGGCACAGAAGAAAAACTTATTTCCATATCCTGGGTATTGTGTTCCCTCATACAAAGGATATGCTGTATAGGTTCACTGATCCTCAGTAAAGGGAATGGAGGGAGGAGTAATTGTTGCCTTGTATTTTTCCCACCACCTTAGACATTTCATGCCTTGTGGTTACCACTTGGTCTACAAAATGTTAGCTGAGACAAATCCCAACTCCAGATCCCCAGAAATATGCATGGCATGTCTATAATTCAACTGCAATAGCAGTTTATAGATTTGATAAAGTGATAAGAGACTCCTCCCCCTTCCTTTTGGGAATGTCTAATAGGATCCAAGAGGTGAAAATAAAGAGTCGCCTAAAGATTTTAAGCAAAGCAATGAGAAGATCAGATCCTGTACTTAAAGAAGGCAAATCTGGCCAATTAATTTTGAAGGATGGATTGATATAGGGTGGGGGGAAAGTAGAAATGGAAGAATATTTAAAAGGTTATTAAGGCAGATGGTAATAGAAGCCTACGCTGGGAAACTTGCAATGGGAATAACAGGGGACAGATGCAAAAGATTGCAGACGGAAAATAATAAGATTTGGCAATTAATGAGAGGTGGGAGGTAAGAGATTGAAAAGAGTCAAAGTTAAGACTAAGACTTTGAAGAAAAGGGTACCATATGTCATCACAAACATAAAGACAACAGGAAAAGCATGTTTTAAGAGAAAATTAGGCCAGTTTTAAACATTGTTGTTGTTGTCAACATTATTACTATGTGTGAGGTGGAAATATCCAATGAGCAGTCAGAAATGAAAATCTAAAACTCAAGATAGAAGTAATGCCTGAAGAAATGGATTTGAGAAGCAACTGCATAGAAGTGATCCCCACCCAAAATAGGCTTAAAGTTCATCTGGGTATGTTTGGTCATCTTTTCTGGAGGCAGGATGCTGAAATAGATGGTCCCTGGGAATTTCCACCAAGCCTAGATCCTCTGTTCCAGAAAGCAATCGAAGCTGTCTAGGAGTTGGCATGTATTTTTTCAGGATCACAGAAATGTTTGGAGGCTGACAAATCAGTCACATCAATCAGATTGTCAATCCATCAGTAAAACTGACTTGTTGGTTGTTTCATCACTGAATCCAAGAACGTATTAAGATATACAGAGGACCTAAGCTATATAGCCAGCATTTCTAATAGTCAGCACTTATATAACCCTTTCAGATTTACAAAGTGCTATGCATATCTTATCTCATTGGATTTATGCAAAACTATATCATTTGAGCAACCCCAGTGTATCTCCAAGAACATGCATATGCTCTAAGAGAAAGGACAATGAAAGTAGAACATATGCAAAGTTGTACCTTAAAGCTATTTTCCTAACTAAAACATGAATTTTGCTATAAATCTCTTTGTCTCTGGAATGTCTTTGCATGATGCATCCTTTTTTCTAGTCTATCATATATTTAGACTTCATGTACAGCAAAGCCAGTAGTTACACAATTTAGCATTAGATGGAAGAACACTGTGGGTTTATTATGTTTGTTTAATTGCTGAATTAAATCAAACCGAATCAGATGGAAAAGCATTGAATTGAACTCTGTCCTCAGACCCTGATGGCATACACACACACACACACACACACACACACACACACACACATATATATATATATATATATATATCAATTCACAACAAAGATCAAAGAGTAGATACTTGCAGCATCCTCCTAAATAATTACAAGGCAAAAAGTACTACACAAAAGATGGCAATAAAACACAAACTCATAGAGGGCAGTCATGGTTGTATTTGTTCTTTGTAGTCATCCCTAGCACCTGAAATAGTGACTTACATTGAGTAAGTGCTTAAAAACATTTATGAATTGAGAAACATGAGGCATTTTCTGATGGGAAGATAATCACCTGTGTGTATCATGTGGAAGGTTTATAGACAATAGTTGGGTCATCTAAAAAGAGAATCTTATGAAAGCACAAACAGGGAACCAGAAGGAAGGTTAAAGCCATGGTGGGATCAACAAATTGTCTATTTGTGCAGACAGAAATAGGAACAGGTGAATCAATGAGTGCATGAATGACAAAATAAAATATGATGAAGTACGTGCTAAGAAATAGCTGATCTCAGGGTTTGGAGGGGTTCCTTATGTAACCACACACATGCCATCAGCGGCAACATCAAAACCACCTGTAGGTGGAAAAACTTCAGGAATTGCTTTCATGGGCTGCTTAACTTCAGACCCTTAGTGCAGACTTCCTGTCACCTCTGGAATTATTAGACAATAAGTTCTGCCTTTCACTGTCCTGCAATGATTGCCTCCTGACCTCTTCTACCTAGTGCCAACAATTGAACAGTCTACCTGCGCTGCCCAGGAAGAAAATTCTTGGAGGTTCAGTTATTTATTGGTGACCTTTGGTAAAATCAATAAGCATTGTGTGACTATTCAACAACTTTCCTATCCATCAAAATAGTCAGGTGGTGCAGTGTATAGAGCACCAGTGCAGGAGTCAGGAAGACCTGAGTTCAAATCTCACCTCAGACACTTGACACTCACTAGCTGTGTGACCTTGGGCAAGTCACTTAACCCACCTCGTGCCTCATCATGGGTCATCTCCAGTCATCCTGATGAATATCTGGTCACTGAATTCAGATGGCTCTGGAGGAGAAGTGAGGCTGGTGACCTGCACAGCCCTTCCTCACTCAAAGTCAAGTGCAAGTCATGTCATCATTTCTCTGATGGTATGGTCTTCTTCAGCAGTGAAGAATGAACACAGACATACACAAAGGGATAAAAGTGAATCTGTTTACATCATGCTTTTTAAAACCTTCCAGGATCATGCTCAGCAAATGAGATATCTAGTTAAAGACCCATTGATTAGAAAGGAAGGGTAAATTAATAGAGTTCACTTGAATAAGTTATTTGGAAGATGGCATTAAAGTATAATTCCCAGATATTCTCCTTCATTGGGAAAGATGCATTTATAAGAACAAGAATATGATTTTGTCTTTCAGGGTGCAGAGAGTGAAGAGAAGGAGAAATTCTTATCAAGCTAATCCATGAGAATAGAATATTTTTCTGATCTCAACATTAAAGAGGAATGTGAACTTCAAGAAAGTAAAACTGTTGGGAGTTTTAAATCCATCTTGGGCAAAATTTTCATGTAGAGATACACAAAGCCCACATGGATTTGAGAGAAACAGAGGCTTGGAATATCTCTGACTCTAGGAACTAAGAGAGCAAATATGTAACAGAGATCTGGGGAAATGTCAAGCAAGTCATTAGTCAGAATTTGATAATAGTTGAGATTAGAAAGAAGGCACTAAGTTCTGGCTGTTTTGTTTCTTTAAATCTTGATCTGTCTTATACCTTGAATTTTAGATACTTCCTCTTGAGTTTGGTTTAATTAGTATGGCATTGACCCAAATATAAGTCATGCTCTCCCCAAAATATACCTTGGAAAAAACATAACTGTGGTCTATAATCCTTATTTTTTTCTTTTAATATATATATATATATATATATATATATATATATATATATATATATATATATATATCTCAAAGTGACCTTATTCTAAGGAGAAGGGAAGAATTTATGACCAAACAAAAGATAGAGACTGTTTTGAAATAAAAAGTGAATGATATTGATTACATTAAATTGAAAAGGTTTTGCACAAACAAAGCCAATACAACCAAGATTAGAAGGGAGGCAGAAAACTGGGAAACAATTTTTACAGCTAAATTGTGTGATGATTGACTTTGAAAGACTTAGCTCTTCTCAACAGTGTAAGGATATGACACCTCCCAAAGATTCAATACTATCCACAACCAGAGAAAGAACTTTAGCATCTGAAGGCAGATGGAAACATTTTATTTGCTCTTCTTTTCTTCTGTTGTTTTGCTTTGTTTCTTCTTTCTTGTGGTTCCTCCAATTGGTTCTAATCATTCTTTATGTCATGACTAATGTGAAAATTTTTAACATAAAAAAGTGATCTTATTTTAAGCATATGGTTTATATTTGGGAGATGACTTAAATTTCTACAAATATGATCCAAATTCTTTTATTTGAGTAACATTTTTTTGTAGTAAAAGCATAGTTAAGAGACTTAATCAGTCACCTGATCAGTCTCACCAAGTCTTATTGAGGCTAGTGACCTGCATAGCCCTCCCTCACTCAAAACATAGTCAAGTGCAAGTCATGGCATCATTTCTCTGATGGCGTGGTCTTCTTCGGCAACAAAGGACAAACACACCCGTCACATCTGGAACAGCCTATTTGCTGAGGTTTGGTATCATAAAAGGGTATTATCACATACTTAGTGACAACTACCCAAATTGCAGTATAATAATAACAGTTTTTTGATTTTGTTCCATACAAATCTGACCCTCTCTCTCACCCCAATATCCAATCACATTCCACTTCCCATCATTTCTACCTCATAACATCTCCCATATAGTCCTCTTTTTTTCTCTGTCACCAGTCTGATTCAGGCTCTCCTTATCTCATAGTTGTCTTATTACAATAATCTGCTGGTTGATCTCCTTGCTCTAAGTCTTTCCCTTCTCCCATCTGCCATCGGCTGATCTTCCTAACCCACAGCTGTGACCATGAAGCGCTAATCTGGACCTTCATCACAATCAACTCTAGTGGCTCCTCATTACTTCCAAGATCAAATATCAAATGTCCTCTTTGTCTTTTAAAGCCCATCATAACCAGGACCTTTCCAATCTTTCCAGTCTTATTCCCCCCCCCCATATTTTCTCTGCAATATAGTCATGCTGAAATATCTGCTATTCCTCACACATGACATGCCATGTCCAGACTGGGCATTTTCACTGGCTGTTCCCTATGCCTGGAACTCCATCCCTCCTCATTTCTGACTTCTGACTTCCTTCAGGTCTCAGTCAAAGTCCCACCTTCCTAAGGAAGCCTCTCCTAGCTCTCCTTAACCTCAGCACCTTCCCACTGAGGCCACCTCCAATTATTCTGTAGGCAATTTGTTTGTATGTAGATCTTTGCATGTTTCCTCTCTCACTAGACTGTGAGTCTTTGGAAAGCAGGAATTAGTTTTTCCCTTTTTTGTATCCTTTGTGCTTAACACCACGCCTAGCTAAGGACTCCTGGTCCTGATTCTGGCTATGCCCAGGAGTCACACGGCTCACTGCATGCCCACTTAACTTCTGGTTCTCCCTCTCAAATATCATCCCATCAGCACCCCCTCCTGCTTTCTCAGCCTCCACTTCAACCTCTGTCTCATTGTCTAGATACTTCCCCACAGTCTCGATGACAGAATTAAAGAATTGCCCTTCTGTGACTGAAGATGCAGACACTATCCACTTGTTACAAAAATAAATAGGCACCTGTCAGAGATGCACTTGGAGAAAATTTGGCCCCTGCAGATTTCTCTATTGTAGAGGGTTTTAAAAAAAACAACTTGTGTTGCTCTCTGGTATGGCTATTAATTAATATTATTGTCTCTCATTGAGATAGATGGCAATGCTAATTGCTTTTTTATGGAACCCTCTACAATACCACTTATCTTCAGACAAATAATAGTCTAAGAACAAATAATTGGTTATCAGCATTTAAGAATGATTGTGTTAAATGGACAAGGAAAAATACTGTATCAAGATACTTGAATAGTATATATGTGACGCTTCAATACTTTCCTTCTCCCTGCTATTGAAAAAGCATTTTTCCTCCATCTTCCTTTGCTCTGATCTCTCATGATCATTGCCTCTTGCTCTGTCCCTTCTCCTTCATTCTCCTTTCCTGCCCTCTTCTTTTCTGCCCAATCTCATGGTGCTTTGCTGTGTAGCTAACATCCCATTGGTTTTGGTGGTGAGGAAAAGGTCACTCCTTTTAATTCTTTCCCAATTCCTCTCTATGCATTCAAATATAGTCTGACCAATTACAAAAAGCCTTCTCTGACCATTCTGTAGTCTTCATGGATCTTCCTTAACCCTGAACCTCCAAGAATATTTCTAAACTGAACCACATGTGACACCAGGGTACAGTATTACCAGTGTCTGATGCCATTTAAAAGAAAAGAACAGGGTCACATGATTAATAACTGTCAGAGAAAATATTTAAACCTAGGTCTTCCTGATTCCAAGTCCCATACACTTTCTACAATGCCTTACTCCCTCCCACAGAGATCCTGGACTTAGGCTACCTACAAAAATGCCCATGCCCATGCTCAAAAAACTCTCACTTAATCCATTAGTCCCCATTCACCATTATCTCATATTCTCCCCTCCCTTTGTGTCCAAACTCCTTGAAAAAAGTCATCTCCCATTGATACTACTACTTCTTTTCCTCTCACTCTCTTCCTAACTCTCTACAATTTGAATTTGAATTCTGACATCAACATTCAATTGAAACTGTCTGAAGTAGCCAGTGGTCTCTTAACTGCTAGATCTAATGGTCTTTTCTCAATTCTCATCCTCCTTTGCAGATGATAACATTGTCAATCTCCCTACTCCTACTGATATTCTCTAAGTTTTCATGTCACGACTCTATCCTGATTCTGTTCCTGTCTGACTGCAGGAACTTCATCCAGGTCATGCCCAATAACAGGTGGTTTCCCCTAGGGCTCTGCCCTGGGACTCCTCTTTTCCCTCTATGTTATTTCACATGACAATCTTAATCAGCTCCCATGCATTCAAATATCATCTCTCTGATGATTATTCCTACATCTACTTGTCTAACCTAACCTCTTCTAACTTCTACTCTGGTATCTCCCATGGCCTACTGGACATTTAAACTGGATATCTCATAAACATCTTGAAATCAACATGTGCAAAACTAAATTCATCATCTGGTCCCACATTCTGAAAACTCCACCCTGTCTTCCTAATTTCCCTGTACTGTCAAGAGAACTTTTCACCATTCTCCTGTTCAGCCAGACTCACAAACTAGATATCATCCTTGATCCTTCAGTCTCTCTCACCCTTCATATTCAATTTTGTTTCCGACATGCTGATTTTGTCTCCACAACCTGTCTTATATTCTCTCTCTTCTCCCTTCTGACACTGCCACCACTCTGGAAGAGATCCTTATCACCTTACCCCTCAACTATTACAATAGTTTCCTAGTGGATCCATTTGCCTTAAATCTCTTCCCACACTGGTTCACTCTTCCCTCAGATATCAAAGTCATCTTTAAGTGCAGATCTGATATCCCACTTCTTAATAAACTCCAGTGACTTTCTTTAATATCCAGGATCAAATATCAAATTCTATATTTGACGTTCAAAGACTTTCATAATGTCCACCTCAGCTTTCCAGTCTTTTTATGTCTATAGTCCCTGCCCCATCCCTTCTACTTTCTCTCTGATATGATAATACTGGCCTCTTCTTCATCCCAGACTTTCCATCTTCAGACTTCTGGCATTTTCACTAACTCTCCCTCATGCCTTTTATGCTCTCCCTTCTCATCTCTACCTCCTAGCTTTCCTAACTTCCTTCAGATCACAGCTAACATCCTTCCTCCTGCAAGAAGTATTCCCCAATCTTCCTTAATGCTACTTATCTTCCCTCTGCTGAGCATCGCCTATCTATCCTATACGTTGTCTCCTCTATCGCATTCCTTGAGAGCTCCTTGATGGTAAGAACTATCTTTTGCCTTTCTTTGTATCGTCAACATTTAGCACAGGGCCTGGCACATCATAAGTACTTGATAAATGTTTATTAATTGACTGATATTTTTTGGAAACTCAAATGAGATCAAGTTAATGAAAAATGCTTTTAAAAATGTTAAGGTGAAATCCAAGCTCATTGTGTTATCATTTTTGTTATTTCCTCTCTCTCTACGGATCCTAACTCTCAGCTCTTTTTCTCCCTGCATTTTAGTAATAGAGAATGAGGTTTCAGGGGCATCGTAGTCCGCCAATTCCCACCCCACCTCCATTCCTCCCAACCTCAACCTCTGTTTCTATGACCAAACTTTCCTAATTACCATTTCACAGTGGCACCCAGACCCCTGGTAGAAAGTTCTAAAGGAGAGAAACCAGCCCTTGATATGGGATCCAAGCAGGGAGGAAACTGCAGATCTGCAGTGGATAATTGAAAGCATGTTCAAGTTCACTGGGAATGGGTTGTTCAGGAACATTAGCTTCGGACACTGGCAGCAGCCTGCTGGTGTGCTGAGGGGAGAGATAATGAAATAAGTGAGCACGTGGGAAGGCATGGTCATCAGAAACTCCCCTGGAAGCAAGGCCCAAACTTCCCTGAGCTTCCTCAAGGCAACTGCTACGAAGCAATGGTGGGAAAAGGTCAGAAGGGTTCATTGGAGCCAGCTGGGTGTGACCAGGATGTATCTTTCCAGCTTTAGCCCCCACAGCTCTTAGTGATGAAATGATCTTTCTCTTAACAGTGAATAGAAATTATTTTATCATTATATGTCTGGAATATTTATGGTATTGGAATTGTGGTGGTTTCAGGGGTGAGGGAAGAGAACACCTGAGTGATGGGTCATTAACACCTAACGTGGGATGTGGGCGGAGCCGAGAAAAGTAATGTTTCACTGGACTCAGGATGTGTTCATCTTACCAGGGCTCTGAATAGACCAGAAGCATCTGAAAATAAGAACTTATTGGGGGTGGGCAGTTTCCACCAGAAGACAAGAGCCTTGAGACACCCCCAGAAAGGGCCTACAATAGTACAAAATTGACAAGTTATCAGAAAGTTTCAATTGGCCGTGTTAACCGTCACCAACTGGCTGGCTGCTACAGAAGCTCAGTATTACTGTTGACTTCATTATCTAGAGACAGGAAAGTGGAAGCAAACTCAGTGGCATAGCTCAGATAACTATGACTAGATCCAGTCTATCAGTGTCTGTCCTCATCCCTTAATTTACTAATGATGCATGCTGTGCATAAGTACTGGGGAAGCATGAGACACAGACCTACACAGCTACAGACACCTATCAATACTTTCATACACTAAAAGGACAACGCAGGGGGATGAGACCTAGATCAATAACTTGCACCTTGCCACTACACTACAACTCCCAATCTATACTGAATTCCTCTGCATTCATCTTCACCAAGTACTCTATTGCCACCATGGTCCCTCTCCACCAAAGCCAGTCCCTGTATACCATCAGACTATGCATATACCAGCAACTTGCTATTTCCATGACTTTTACAAGCTATCCTTTATGCCTAGAATTTATTCCCACCTTATCTCTAGCTTTTGGAATCTCCAGTGTCCTTCAAAGCTAAGCTCAAGGACCACTTTCTATATAATACCTTTATCTCGGCAGTTGTTTTTGCCTTCCCTCTAGGGAAAAAATAATATTCTGTATTGAGAGGCAACTAGATGTATGGATCGAGTGCTGGTCTTGGAGTCAGGAAGACCTCAACTGGAATCCTGCTTTAGACACTTACTAGCTGTGGCACTTGACAAATCATGTCATCTCTTTCCATCTCAGTTTCTTTATCTGTAAAATAGGAATAATAATTGTAGCTATTTTTAAAAGGTTACTATTAGGATCCAATGATACAATACATGTAAAGCACTTTGAAAATCTTAAAATATATTTATCTGGTATGTTTTTCTATATACATACATTTACATGTAAATACATGTATATATGAACGTATGCATCTTCATGTACCTGTATGTATCCCAAGTGCCTGGCATGTAGTAAGCATTTAAATACTTGTTGGGTGATGGATAGATTGACCTCTGACACCCCCCAAATAGTGCAGCAGAAATTCTCAGTTCAGTGCTGGTAGCACCAACAAAGAGAACTCTCACCTGTGTTTCACATCACTATCCCTAAACTCCTGCTCCACCTCCCAGACCCACAGCAGCCAATCTACTGGCACTGATGAAACTTCTGAAGGGGTCAGCTCTTTCTTATCTGGAACAAAAAAATTCACTACTTAGGCTTTTCACTGTGAAGCGGCAGTTAGGAAAATGCCCCATATACCTCCACTCCTACCACTGCTTGTGGATTGCTCATCTGTGGAAGAACGTTCCTCTGGGCACATGGGGAAGTTTTCCTTACCATTTTTTATGTCTTTTAATTCTGAATTAAAAAAAAATATCCGTGCATGCGTATGTGTGTGTGTGTGTCATATATATACATATAGAATAGAATAGAAAAAAAGAATTGTACATGAAACCACACATATCTATTATGGACAGCTTACTTTTTAAAAATATAGTAAATTCAACATGCAACTTTCAAAGCTGTCTTGTTTTTCTGTAATTCCTTTTGGTCTTCCCATTCTCTTACATGCATTTATTTAGAAAAAAACCTTCATTAACCCTCTTTTTCTTTCTTTTGTTTTTGTTTGGTTTTGTTTTTGCAACTCTATCCCTATCACCCCCTGCCTCCCACTCATACCCAATTAAAAAAGAAATACAAAACTTCTGTAACAAATATTCATGGTCAAACACAACAAAATCCCACATTGGCCATTTCCAAAAAGGTATGGCTTATTCTGCATCTTGACTCCATCACCTCTTTCAGCAGGTGGGTTTTGCTATGCTGCTTGATTAAATATCTGACTTCAGACGTAATATATTTTCCAGTTAGTCTAGTAAAATAAACATGGGGAAGGAGGCTCATGAGTGAAGGCTGGCTTACAACGTGTTTCACATGTGGAATAGTTTTTAGGAGGACTGTGTATTATAGGATCCTTCTCCTTGTCAAAGCAAACCCCACCATATGAACCCTTGCTCCCATGTCCTCCTATCTTCTCCAGAAGACTCTATCTGCCATCGTCCTTTTCTCTCTAATCTTCAACCTCTCACTATCTATAGGTTGTTTCCCAACTGTATCCAAACAGCATCCTTTTTTTAAGACTTTCACTAGACCTTACCATCTTCTATCATCCTATATGTCTCCTCTCTTAGTCAAACTCCTAGAAGATTCTGTTTACATGCCTATCTTCATTTAATATCTATTCATTCAGTCCTCAACTCTTTGAAGTCTAGCCTCCTACTCATAACTGGACTGAAATTTCTGCACAAAGTGGCCAATTATCTCTTAGTTGTAAAATCTGACAATCTTTTTCATTGTTAACTCTTCTGGACTTCTTTATTGTGCTTGACCCTGTTGACAACCCTCCCCATCCCCCGCTCCTGCATATTCCCTCTTCTCTTAGCTTTTTTAACACTATTCTCCTGGTTCTCCTCCTACATGTCTGAGCACTCAGCAGGGTCTTTTTCAGGTTCATCATCCAGACGATGCCCCCTAAGTGTGACTGTCCCCCCAAGGCTCTGTCTTGGGCCTCTTCCCCTTCTCTCTTCACAGTCTCTTAATTGGTGACCTCATCAGCAATTATGGATTTAGTTATTATACAATATCAATGACTTTCAAATCTACCTGCCCAGTCCCAATCTCTCCTCTGAACATCAGTCTTCATAGCCATTTGCCTATAATATATGTCAAATATGTCTAAAATAAAACTCTTTATTTTCCCCCAAAACCCTTTTCCAAATTTCCCTATTACTATTGAAAGTACCACTATTCTTCCATTCTCCTAAGTTCATCACTCTGACACTATCACTGACTCCTCACTCTCCCTTACTCCATATTCCAACAGTTGCCAAGTCTTGCCATTTCAATATCCACATCTCTTACATCTGACCCCTTTTCTCTACTCACACAATTGCTACCTTAGTTCAATCCCTCATCACCAACCACTTAGACTACTGCAACAAACTCTTGATTAGTCTCTATCTCAGGTTCTTTACTGCCTCATTATATCCTCAAAATTCCTATCAAAATAATTTTCCTCAAGCCTAGATATGACTACATCATTCCCTTAACCAACTGCAGTGTCTTCCTATTGCCTCTAGTATCATAAATAATCTCCTCTGTTTAGCACTTAACCCTCTTCACAACTTGTCCCTAATCTGACTTTCTGGTCTTATTGTACATTACTGCCTATACATATATATCCACTCTGCATTTCAGTCACACTGTCCTTCTCTCACCACCTCCTGTTTACATGATTTTGTATTGGCATTCCTCTATGCCTGGAATGTGCTTCCTCCTCAATTCTGCCTCAGAGTCCTTCAAGAGGCAGTTCAAGCATTATCTGGAAGTCTTTCCTCATCTCTCCTCTTGCCTCTCAAACTATCTTTCATTTAAGTTCTTTGTATTCATTCTCTTTATATTTATTTTGTATATAATTATACATGTCTTTATTTTCTTTTCCTATGCATTCAGTTAAGCTTCCCTTGCAAGTCAAAATTGTTTCATTGATTGTTTTCATGTTCTGAGTGCCTATCATAGTGCCTGGCTCATAGTAGACACAGAATGAAAGCTTGTTGGTTGAATGAGTCTGAGTCATAAGAAGTTGGAAGCTTATTGTCAGGCTATGACACATGGGAAAGGTCTCTATTAATGTCAGAGGAAGAAATTCCTTTCTTTGGAAAAATAGATAAGGAATACAAGTGGAAGAAATGGAAAAAGCAGCTATGCAGGGGCAGCTGTGATGGTCGCATCTCTCACTGAGATTTCCTACTCTAAGGAGCTGGTCACATTTTCTGAAAAATCAGCACTCGTTCTACAGAAAATTGGTTCACCAAAAGAATCTTCACTAGTCTTTTGGTTCTTTGTCCTTTCCCCTGATTCCAGTGAGTTTACCTTGAGTGACTAGGGTGCTTGCTCCTCATAAAATTGCTCCTAGGAAAGGATCTGAAACCTGCATTTAGAGTCAGAGAGGCTGGCTTTGAATCCTACTCCTGTTGCTTAGTGATCTTGGGCCAACTGCTTAACCTACATGAACCCCAGTTCTGTCAAATGAGAGAGTAAGATTAGATGCTCACAAAGATTCCTTCCAACTCTGAATCTATGAACCTGTTCCCCGAAACTCTGCTACAATGAAGTCTAAGTGACAAATAACAACCTATAAAGTCACCTAATCCTAAAATTTGGAGTAACCTTAAGTTTATACTCAATACCAGTAGATAATATAATATGGCAGCTGAGAAACATAAACCATTTTGGGCTGCATTAAGGAAGGCACCTTGTCCAGGACAAAAGAAGTGATGATACCTCTGGTTCTGCCATGGTGAGACCACAGTTAGAGGATTGGGTTTAATTTCAGGTACCATATTTTTTGAGGGACATTGATATTCTGGAAGACATACAGAACAGAAAATCAGGAATGTGAAGGACCTTAAGTAACCATGCCAAGTGAGGATAAATTGATAGGAATGTTTAGATTGGGAAAGAGAAGACTCAAGGAGGACAGGATTTCTGTCCTCAAGTATATGAAGAGTTGTCATGTAAAGGAAGGAGTAGATTCGATAATTTAATAATGATACTTGTGTAATCCTTTAAGGTTTCCAAAGCAACACAACAATCCCTGTTGCTATTACCACTTTACATATATGGAAATTAATGAGAGAGGCTGAGTGACTTGCTCAGGGTCACACAGTATCTGAGTTAGGATTTGACTTTAGATCTATGCGGCTACATGTTCAGTGATGCATCTATAATGCCACTCAGCTGCCTTTGTTGGACCCCAGAGAACACAATTTGGGCTGATGAGATCAAATTAGTTTTGAAATTAGGAAAAATTAGAGAAATAGACTATCTCAAGAGATCATGAATTTTCCTTTCTGAGAGTCTTCTGGTAGAAAAAAAATGAATGGCAATTTTTTTTCCACATGTATTTTACATAAGAGATTTTTGTTCAGGCACTTTTCAGATCAGATGACTTCTTTCTAGCTCTTAGATTTTGTGATCCTCAACTTTTACCCCACACATGAATCTCTTCTAATATGTAAAAGTATTGCTTCTCCCAGAGGGACCTGGGTTTTAATGAGGACCAAGACCTTGAGCTGAAAAGCAACACTTTGTCCACCAACTGGCCATGCAATCTTGTTATTTTACTTTATTTTGTTAAAGCTCACCTGTTATCCAGGTTATCCTTTTCCCTTGTTCCCTGCACCAGCAAAAAGAAGGAAAGAAAGAAGGCAGGAAGGCAGGAAGGAAGGAAGGAAGGAAAGAAGGAAGGATATTCCCAAGGCCATGAATTACAGACATAAGGGCACTTGAATTGTTTCCCTTTACAATAAGGTTTCAATTGACTGAAATCTTAAATTCACTGAAAGATTCTCCTACACAGTAGATATTAAGAACAAAAAAAATGTCATAATAAAAACAAACAGAGTGACTGGAATGCCGATTCTGCCTAGGAGTTTACATCCTCTATAGCTACGCACCTTCCTAGACTATAAAAAATTATAATCTTCTCAGCAATCCTAAGGTAGAGGGGGAACAGTGCTGCAGGACTTTTAGTAAGCAAACATAAGGTCGTATGTTCCATAGACTATACTTAGTAAGGCAGGAAGCATAGTTTTAACTAAAAAATAATTTTTTTTCAGCAAGGACTTTCTGTGTAAGCCTCAGTTAGAATGAGGATAGGGTCTAGACTTGATATTTCATTGGGATAGCGAATTCTCAGGTGAGAAAAGTCTCTCTACAATCGAGGTCAGTAATTCCTTTGTAACTTAAACTCTTACCTGGGGCACTTCAGAGGTTAAGTGACTTGTCAAGGGTTACACAGTCAGTATGTCATAAGCAGGACTTGAACCCAGATTTTCCTGGCTGCTAGGCCACTCTATTCATTACTCCATGCTGCCTCAGCTAATTAGAAGATTAAATTAAGCAAAACATATGTTATAGCAGAACAAGCACCGATTTAGAAATTGAAGACCAGACTCATTTCCTGAATCAGCCTCTCACTTCACATGCAACTCTAGGCAATTCACTTGGACCTCAGTTTCCTTTCTGTGAAATGAGTGTTGAACCAAATAGCTTCTAGGGTCCCTCTAAACCCAAAATCTATAATCCTATGACCTCATTCCTTGAACACCACAGTTAGTTTAGATTTCACTGCATCTCCAAAGACTAGACCAATGTCAGGTCAATCAGAGTGAATGCAAACATTTATTCTCAGCAGAACTAAATCCAAGAAGCCAAATTCCCCCACTCCCTATTTTGGCCAGCTTGTTTTGGGGCATGCTTGTTAAAGAAACACAATTTAGAAAGCCAAGTCATTCTAGGAGGATTTTCAATAATTGCCTTTTTTCCCTTCAGATGTTTAGAAATGATTTCTGCTAGCGCAGAGATACAGATAAAAAAGGAAGTCAAGTGTTTCAGCGTCGGGATCAGCTTGCCTCACGAGCAGCGAGGTTATGACAAAAAGATAGCTGTCTCTGTGAAAAAGCTAATCCCGTCGTTTTCATGTACAACCTTTACAAATTGTGCCCATGTGGCAGAGTTGGAATCACTTTCTCTAACAGCCCCTGAAAACAAATGCAAAATCCTTCAAGTTCATTCAAAGTCATTACAATACCTTCCAGAACCGAATCAATTGTCGTAACCTCTGTGGCTCTGTAAAATATAAAATTACTATTGCTTTCATGGATCCACAGAGTTGGTAAATTAGGAGAAATTGATTAGAGGAGCTTTTGGAAAGGCCTCTCGTGTATTAAGTGTCTTGATGACAAACAACAATATATTATTGGGGAGATTTTGTTTGATGAAATTGTCTTGTCTGTTAATGGCGGCTTGCCTCCGTTATTGCTCTGACTTGCCATGTAACAAATTGATGTGTGGGTTGAGGTTTAGCCCAGAATGGCAAGAAGAAACAAGAGACTCTACTTATTTTGATGGATTTAATGCCTTTTCCTACTTCTCATCAAACCTGTCAGAAAGTTGAATGTGTTTTCTATGTTGACCCACCCTAATTTCTTTTACCTGGACACGGATGGTCAAATGTGTTCAATTTAAATCCTAGTTTACTCTTATAAAATTGTGACCCAAAGTGGATTGTACCTCTGCAGTTTATGTCCTGCTGGTTTCATTCCTGTGGCTTGCTGGCTTGTTTTGAAATTACATAGAGTTCCGAACCATAGGGACACAAAGGACTTTAAAAATCACTGATGCCAAATTAACCATTACAAAGATTTTTTTAAATGGAGTTCCCAAGAGGTAAAGTAACTTGTGTAAGGTCACATAGTATCTTCATAGAGCTAGAAGTGAAACTTTTTATATTTATTTTATATGCCTTTATAGTTTCCATTTATATATATTAAAATATTTTGTAATTATTTTTTATATACCTATATATGTCATATTGTCATCCCCAATGGAATATAACCCCTTTGAAGGCAAGCACTGTTTCACTTTTGTCATGGTATCCTCAGCATCTAATATACTGCCTGGCACATAGTAAACACAATAAATGAGAGAGAGAGAGAGAGAGAGAGAGAGAGAGGTCTATTGAAGGAAACTAGAGACTTCTGGGTCATAGATATAGAGCTGGATCTGGAAAAAATGTCCTTTTTTCCTTACAAATAAGGAAACTGAGGGTCAAAGACATTACATGACTTGCTCAGAGTCATACAAGTCATAAAGAGCAGAGCGAGGATTTCAGTTTATCCAGTCCAGTCTCCCAATTTGTAGATGAGGCCCACAAAGGCAAAAAGGCTTACTTAAGATTACTCAGCTTCCCCTGGAGTCAAGTGGAACTGAGTTCAAATCCATCCTCAGATAGTTACTAGCTGTGTGACCCTGGGCAAGTCACTTAACCCCATCGCCTCCATAAAAACAAATAAACAAACAAAAAATGACTGAGCTTCTAAGTCAAAGTAGAAGTAGACCTAGGAGAAAGTCTCTTGATTGCTAATTCAGTGCATGCTCCACTTTAACTCATTGTCTTTCATTATGATGAAGAACAGCTAGCCCAACAATCCGAATTCAATCACTAAATTGTTGTACATCCTCCCCAGCAACCTTGCCTCCATAAAGATACTTCCCTCTCTCTGTTCCCCTCCTTCCTAGCTCCCCTAGCTCAGAATTTAGCCTAGTGCTTGTCACAATCAGCGTTTAGTAAAATTCTCTATTTATCTGTTTTTCTCAATCATCTCTCTGTCTATCTATCTATCTCTCTGTCGAAATATCAGCCATAAGCAAGTATATGTGGGTTTATCCCTTACCTCAAGCCAGGGATTCTCATCTTATTACTTTATTTTTATAACCACAACAGTGACCCTGTGGGATGTAGTAAGATGATAGTCAGAGGAGTAAAAATTACGAACCACATAGTTAAAGTCCTAAATTATTTAAGAAGCCTTCCTTGACCATTCCAGCCTATGGTGATCTTCCTCTCCTCTGAATTCCTATAGCATCCAATGACAGGTCTAATGTCTGCCCTGCTCTTTCATGTTCAGACTCCTGGCTTTGTTAGTTATCTGTCTATGCATGAGTCTCCTCTCTCCCTCCAGACATTAAGGCCCTTGAAGGCCAGGACAATAGCTACTTGTCTTAGCCCTGGGTCAAGCACCATAAAATATCCAGAGCAAAGATACATTCATTTGAGATGGAAAGAGACACTTCAGACTTTAGGATATAAGGTCCCAAAGGAGAAGAGATCCCAGATACCATATAAAGCAGTGAAACAGAAACTCCAGGATATAGCAAGAGAGTCCACTAGTTTGGCAGAGAACAAGGATCAAGGAGGAACTCATCTCCATCACGTCTAGACCTATAATCCTGTGATCCCCTAATACATGGGCTCACCAGTAGGGGCTAATTATTCTTCCTAACCAGGTGCTAAGTTCAGTTGTTCCCCTTTCTGAAGGATTATAGGTACTCTTGGGGCCCTTTCAGTTTCTATTTCCCAGAATAAAATTTTAGTCATACACCCTAGTTTTGACTTATTCATCCTTATACACCCTCCTCCCACTACCACCCCCACCAGCTCCTAGACCAAGACCTTGCACATAGTAAATGCTTATTGCTTTCTTATTTCACCTTCTTAAGGACCTTTGCAGTTTCAGGGACCTGATGGAGGAACATATTTGTTTACATACTCCACAGTCTTCTCAGTTAGGTCTACTGAGGCAATGCCCCAAAAGGCAAATCTCTTTTTGAGAAGATAATCTTCCATGACAGTCTCCAATATAAAGTCATCTCCAGAAACCCAAACAAGAAAGAAGGAAGGAAGGAAGGAAGGAAGGAAGGAAGGAAGGAAGGAAGAAAGTAAAAGAAAGAAAGAAAGAGAGAGAGAGAAAAGAGGAAGAAAAAAATCCTTCATCAAGTGTCTTCTCTTTTGGAAGGATCCATAAGGGGTTGGAAGGATGCAGGGAGAATGCAACTCATTTCAATCAGCCACCCACTCCTCCGTGGGTGGAGAATATGTCTCATTCATGCCCCATGCTGTTTCAGTTAATAGACAGCCAAGCCTCACCTTCCCATTCTCTCTCCCAGATGTGATAACTTTCTCCTATAGCACCGCCCCCCCAACAGCTCAAAACATAGGGGAATGTCTCATTCAAACCAGGAATGGGGGAAGGGAGATGCTTTTATCAGATGCAGGATAACAGTTTCCTGACAGATCAGAGGGAAAGACTTTCACACAATTCCCTGTGTTAACATAATGAGGGGATAACTTGGTATTTATATCTCAGGCAAAGTGTTAAATCTGCATTGTCAGCCTTCAACGTGATTTACAAAATAATTTAAAAATTCATGAGCATTCTTCTTTATAAAGCATGGTGGTGTTAAGTTAACTCCTAAATATTTTATCACGCAAGGTGAGCTGTTTTCCTTACCGCCATCATTCACTCCACAGAAGACTCTCTCAGTGTGTTCACTTCTGAAGACCCTCACTAATCTAGCATGCTGGGCCCTCTTTCTGGGTTTTGGGTTTTGGTTTTTTTTCTTTTTTTACATTTTATTTAGCCTCCAGCCATTTAAATAATGCTTTTGTTGAGGTACCTTGATGGGAAGTGATTAATACTGGGTCTCAGAGCTGCCTCTAGATTTCCTCTGGTTCTTCGGTTTCCAGCACAAGGCAGGAAGCTGTTTTTTCAGTTTCTTTCACAAGAAAAAGAAGGCTCTCCAGAAATCAAGGAGGCTTCTAAGCCTACCGAGAAGTGTCAGGAGATAAAACACCAGCTTGGGGGACTTTTGATGCCTTAATTCTGGCTCCTCCCTAGCCAAGGGTGGGGCCACACAATCCAAGGAGCTATGAGCTGGGTGTGAGGAAAGCCATAACACATAGGAAATTGACTCTCACACTGAATGTCACTGTCTTTCCTGTTTCATTGAGCTATCCTTTCATGAGCTTCTGATGATACTTAATCTGGACCGTGTTAGGACAGTCTTTGGATTTGCTTCATGCTCCCGGAGAAAAGGTCCCAGGGACAAGAGAGAGGGTAAAAGCACACCAAGCCTGAAAGTGCTGGAATTTTCAATCGTACTCTGCATATAGGACATCACAATAATTACCCAAATTTTGTGATTATATCCATAACTAGGGCAGGGAAAACAGGGATTTGCCACAGGGAACAGAAATTTTGAGGGTATTAATAGCAGTTATACTCCTTCAGCACTGTAGGAACAAATGGCCTTATACCTAGTGAGCAAGAAATATTTCTTTCTGCCAGAGGGCATTTCCATCCCCCGTACTGATTTATTCTGACCCCCTAGCAGAGGTCTCTTCAGAATTAGAAGTCTATGATATTCCAGGGTCCCCGTCTCCCCTGCAATTGGCCTTGTATCCTGAGATCACTCCCTACCCTCACAACTGAATCTGTTTTACAAAACTGCTTTTGTTGCTTGCCCCAGTACGTTTGTTAAAATTTCCCCTACTGCCAAAATTACTAGCTCTGTTGATGATATGACAAGGAAAATATTAGAGGGCAATGGAAAATGCCTTCAGGAGACTGAAGTTTTAGCTTCAGTTTTATCCTTAATTCACCATGTGACCCTAAAATTATGACCTTGTCTCACTAAGTCTCAGTTTCCTCTTTTGTAAAATGATTGTGTTACACCAGGTGACTGCTAAAATAATCTTCCAACTCTGGTATATAATTCTGTGAATCCATAATCTAATATATATCAGTTAGTCTTGAATGGGAATAAGTCTGAGTCTGAGGAAGGAAAAAGATTCCCTCTTTGAATTTGAAACTTTATTGATAATGTTGGAAAGAAAGGCTTTGTCCGCATTAGAAGAATTTCAGTTATAGGCAAGGAGGTGGTGAGGGGAGAAACTTCCAGCACCTCTGAAATAACATCCTGTATGAAGTCACCTACTCTGCTTATTTAGTTTATTATATTTATATGGTGAATACAGACTCTGCAAGCAAGATGTCAGTGGGAGGGAACAAGTCAGTTAGTGTAGTAGAAAAATCATGGGAGCTTGAATCAGAGAGTGTGGGTTAAAATTCAACTTGTTTTCTGTATGACACTGAAAAACACTTCCCTTTGCCATGCACATAACAGGTATTTAACATACATATATGTATATATACATATATGTACATGTTTATTGAATGGAATTAATTTGTGTTGATTTCTGGACTTCAATTTCCTTATACAGTGTGTGAAATGATGAGCTTGGGCCAAGCCCAACTTTTAACTCCTATGAAAGTCCTCAGATTGAAGAACATGGACTCTGAGCCCCCTTATGGACTGGATATGATTGGGAATATAGCTGATGTTAATGCTTACATTTACTGAACTCTAAGACTCAGTCTAATTTAATGGAAAGAACATTGAACCAAGAGTAAAAAGATTTGGATTCTAGACCTGCTATTTAGCCCTACCTATTTAACCTTGTACAAGTCACTTCATTTCTCAAGTTCTCAGTTTCTTTATCATTACATGAATAGGAAATTGTTGTACTCATTCATTTTTCAGTTATGTCCAACTCTTCATCACCCCATTAGGGGTTTTCTTGGCAACTGCACCACCTAGCTGCCCCACAAGGAAATTAGATTAGAGAAAAAGCTAAATGGTAGGGGACTTGCCCCATTTCCCCTTCCTACACTAACAATGTACTCCTTCCTCAGTTAAAATAAGACATACTCTAGCGTAGGCTTAAAATATTGCCTGAGTGTTGCCCACCAAACACTTTGAGCCCTTACTATAACATGCACCTAGATTTAACATGGGCTAAGCAGAGTAGAATTTTCTGGCATTAATGGTTTGTTCATTTATAATAGTAACATTTAAAAGTATAACTTATTGAGGATACTTGTCTCTACCTTGCCCACTCCAAGTCCTCTTTCTACCTTCTTTTCATTCTTCCAAAATAGTACCTGCCTGGAATTAACCAAAAAATCTTCATTATCACTACTGTGGCTCTCCTAACTTTCCCAGTGTTTTTGTACATTCTGTGTGTTTGTCAATTGAAGCTTTTAAAGCTTGGAACTGCACTAAGACTGAGGACACCCTGCATTTCTTTTAGGATCATATATAAACTCCTTCCCATATAAAAACCTTCAAACACTTGCTCCAAAATACCTTTCCAGCTTCATCATACATTTTGGCTTTTCTCAAACTGTATAGTACCATCAAACCAACCTTCTAGCTGTTCCTCACACCCAACATCCCATTTCTTACCTCAGTGTCTTTGCATTGAATGAACTTGATACCCAGTACCTAGCATACACCTCCTCCTCATCTCTCCATCTTAGAATCCCTTATTTCCATTAGCTGCTAGAATCTTCCCCACAAAAAATTGCCTGGAATTTTTACATGCACATACACATATATGTACATATATGTACAAAACACACACATATAACACATATTTATAGTACGTACATATATGTGTAATCTATATATGTGTTTATTATAAATACATGTGTGTGTGTGTGTGTTGTCTTCCACTATGGAATGCAAGCTTCTTGAGGAAAGAGAGATAATTTTGTTTTCATCATTGTATCTGCCAGAGTCTAGGCTCCTAATAAATACTTATTGATTGATCACTGGCAACTTTGGAGAAAACAATTGCAGTTTAGTCATGAAGTATTCAACCATATTAAAAAGGATTATAAAGTGAGTGAGAAGTTATATGAAAATGGCAAATGTAACTGGCATTTCTTGAGGTCTAATGAAAAGGCCAGAGACGATATAGAACAAAAGTTTAAAAGGATAGTTAGGAGCTTTTTAAATGTGGAGCAATTTGGACCTATTTGTGTGAATATTTGTAAGTAGCAGGGAAGGAAATGTTTGGATAAGGAAAGATTGAAATTAAAGAAAAAAAGGAAAAGATCATGATGGCAATCCGTAGGAAAAGCCAAGAGGGGATGAGTCAAGGTACCCATGTAGAGGGGATGGTCATGGCAAAGAGAAGGGCCACTTCATCATCAGACACTAGAGTGAAAAAGGACAGCATGGAGAATGCCAAAGGGTTCTAAGATACAGAGGAGAGGAGAAGAGAGAGTTCCTAAGGGCTAATGGTCTCTATTTTCTCAGTCCATCAGTAAGCGCCTAGATACCCAGGTACTGTGCTAGGTGCTGGGGGTACAAAAAAAGCAAAGGCAATCCCTGCCTTCAAGGATCTTTCCATCTAAGGGAAGGGGAAGACAACATGGCCACAGCTATGTGCAAACAGCATATATACCAGTTAAGTTGGAGATAATATCAGAGGGATGGCACTAAGATTAATGAAGACTAGGAAAGATTTTTTTCTTTACTTTACTTTAACTGAAACTTGAAACTAGGATAGCTATGAGGCAGAGATAAGAAGTTCCAGTTATGGAGGATAGCCAGCAAAAACTCACTAAAATACAGCTCAGCAAAATATAACCCAAAAGCCTTATCTGAGAGAGTGGGGCATGGGAGATTTGAGAAGAGGTTGTCAGCAGTCAACGTAGGGAATGGCACAGAGAATTCCTCGGGGAGGAGTGAGGACCCTGTTGAGATTATATAACATAAATTTGTAGTGGCCCTTGTCATTTTATTGGATAACTTTTTCCTGCTCCACTCAGAAGTACATAAGTAGTGTCAGAGCAGGCAGTTGTGATGTGAATCATCCAGGTTGTGCGTCAGAGAGTGGTTTTTTCAGAGACCACCTCTTTCCTTTAGAAATTTACTCTCCTTCCAAAAGAAAGAAGAAGCACAAACTATCGTTTATATTGGGAATGGGGAGTAAAGAGGGAAAAGAGGTGGGGAGTTGGGTTATGGCAAAGTAAAGGAATGCCAGCCAAGATGAGTAGGGACAGTAGGGACTCTGTGTGCTATAGGATTACCTACAAGAACTGTGAAAACCTGACAGAACCCCTGAAATGCTGGCTATTTGGACTCTGATGATACCACTGATTGAAGGAGTATTAGGGACAACTAAGTGGAACAGTGGGTAAAACACTGGGTCTAAATTCGAGGAGACAGGGCTGAAATCTGGTCTTCGATACTCACTAGCTGTATGACCCTGAGCCAGTCACTTAACCTCCATCTGCTTTGGTTTCTTCAATTGTAAAATGGAGATAGTAATAGTACCTACCTCCCAGGTTTGTGTCAAATATGGGTCAAATATGATCGTATTTATAAAGTGACTTATCATAGGTCCTGACATCTATTTAGCACTTAATAAATGTGTGTTTCTTTCATACATTCCTCCCCATTAGTTTTCTGAAGCCGTTTCTATGAATTTAAGAAATAAATGGTTGCAGGCTGGCCCTCTCTTAAGCTATCATAATGAACAGCTTGACATGTAGTAGAGCAGTTAAATTTTCAGTACTACGGGGAGGTGAGATCCATTGGAACAAATCAAAAATACCAATTCTGTACCTGCTGGATGCTTTCATTCGGGAGACAATGAGGACTCAAGCAGGCAAATCAGGAGTCTGCACGATGTAGACTAGAAATGAATCCTTCCAATATGTACCAGGACTACAACGGGAAAAGATCTTACCAGCTGAAGGGAAGGGTTTCATACTGCTTTTGTCAATACTATAGTGTGGTTCACTCCATGTTATACAATAACATTTTGCTCACCAGTGCAGGACAGTGATAAAATACAATTTCATCACTTAGCCAAGACTAGCTGAAAGATGAAATTAAATTGAGGAGCTACTAAAATCTGTAGAAGAAAAAGTTAAAAATTCTGTGATCATTAATGATTATAAATCAAACTCTAGAAACTATGCCTAATAACAAAATGGATGACAAAGGAGCATCAATACCTCAGTTGATTTTGAAAAGGAGATGGGCATACTTAAACTTAAATTCCAGAAAGTCCTCTTTGAATTTGATAGTATGAATCTGGAAGATCAATTATATCAGATAGAATGAAACAATAAAAATGGTATGTGCAGAATGGAATCCAGAAAAGAAAAATATATCAGAATTACAGATACTCAACCAAAAAGTTAAGGCAAAAGTCAAAAAATTAAGCGTAACAAAAACAAACCCAACCAATCTGATATCTATAGAAGCTTGGGAAGCAAAGAATCAAAAGAGAGGAAAAGCTCTAAAGACAGGAAGGGGTGTGGAAAGTTTTTGGTTGTCTATGTAGTTGAAACTCTTCCAATATAAAGAAAACACAAGTTAGAGCAAATGCAAAAGAGAAGGTGAGTTTGTTATTAATGTAATGAATGTCAATGTTTACATCAAGGTTGGAGACCAAAGTGCTAATTTCTCTGCAAAACTGAAAAATGGTAGATCATAGTAACTGACTCAACCACGATAATACATGAATAACTATCAGTTTCTCCGATACAAACTTGATTCCATCTTTCCCCCTAGAAGCTATCATATATTTATTTCCAAAAGATCAGAAGATTAGTGACCAAATATAGGCCAGGTACATATTTATATATTTTAATTTTTCTAATATGATTAAGTTTAGTTTTTGTAACCCTGCATTCCTGTTATAAATCCAACTTGGTCACAATGTAAAATCCTTATGATACATTATTTTAGCCTCTGCGCATTCTTATTCAAAATGTTGGCATTTGTTCATTAGTGTTTCTGATCTACAGTTTTCCTTTTTCTCTTCAGATTCTCTCTGGTTTATGTATCATGACCATATCTGTATCATCGAAATAATTTTGTAGAATTCCTTGTTTTACTCTTTTTTTGCAAATAATTTATTTAATATTGTAATTAATTGGTTTTTTGGATGTTTAATGGAGTTCACCTGCAAATCCATCTGGTCCTGGAGTTCTTTTGTTTGTCTGATTGTTTTGTTTTGTTTTTCCTCAATTATATGCAAACAAATTTTTAATTCATTTTTAAATTTGGAGTTCCAAATTCTCCCCCTGTCTCCTGTCCTCCCCTCCTTAAGAAGGCAAGCAATTTCATACAGATTGTACATATGATGTTATGAAAAACATTTCCCTATTAGCCATGTTGCAAAAGAACAGACCAAAAAAACAAGAATAAAAAAGAAAGTTTAAAAAATATTTTTTGATCTGTATTAACTCTATCAATTCTTTCCCTGGAGATGGACAGGATTATTCATGTCATTGTATTGCTGAGAACAGCTAAGTCATTCACAGTTGATCATCATACAATGCTGCTGTTACTGTGCACAATGTTCTTCTGGTTATGCTCATTTCACTCTGCATCAGTTCATAAAAATTTTCTCAAGTTTTCTTTTTTGCCAAAAATTAGATTTTGTTTTATTGCATGACGTTGCAAAAGAATGTTATTTAAAGCTGTGAGGTGCCATGCAATTAATAAGCTAATCATTAATTCTATCTTAAAAACAGGTAGTTATGTAGGCTAAATTTATTTTTTAAGTTCCAAAAGAATACATAAAAATTTAACATGATGAGCATTAAATACTGCTCCTATATCTGTATTAGTTAGCTCTTTAAAAGTGAAATCAAACATATTGGACTAGAAAGTTCAATATTATATCAACTATTAATTGTGGGTGTGAGGATTGAAAACTGATTTCAGGCAAGTTTGGATATCACATTGTTAGCTTTCTAATCCCATGAAATAGTTTATGTTATTTTGTCATTTATAATTTGATTTTTGCACCCATTTCCTTTTCAGCATTCCATCATAATCATATACCACAACTTGTTCACTCATTTCCTAATTGATGGACATCCCTTCAACTTTCAGTTCTTTGCCAACACAAAAGAACAGCTATAAATATTTTTGTACATATAAGTCCTTTTCCTTTTTAAAAATCTTTTTGTGATATATCACAATTACTTAGTGGTTGTGTTGTCCTTCATTTCAAAGAGGACCATGATATCGGGAGAATGTTGACATGACTTGCACTTGACTTTGATTTGAGGGAGGGAGGGCTGTGCAGGTCACCAGCCTCACTTTCTCCTTCTGAGCCTTCTGGATCCAGTGACCAGATATTCATCAGGATAACTGGAGATGGCCCAAGATGTACTGGGAGACCTTGGCCTTTTTAGTCTAAGCCTTCTCACTCAGAGGGAGGTAACATCTGGAAGGAAGGAAGGAAGGAAAGAAGGAAGGAACCCCAGTAAACCCAAAGTTAACTTGGCAGCTTCTGGCCATCAAAATTTAATTTCCTTTGGAGAAAAGAAGGCAGGGGAGAAGGAGAAGATGAGCTGAGTTACCCAGCTAGCTGGGTCCCCATTCAGGCAGCTCAGTCTTCTCTGGTTGTGTTTGTCTTTTGTTTTCAGAGGACCATGATGGTATTGTTGAGTCAAAGGGTATACACAGTTTGATAGTCCTTTGGCCATAGTCCCAAATTGCTCTTCAGAATGGTTAGATCAGTTCACAACTTCACCAACAGTGCATTAGTGTCCTTGTTTTTCCATATCCCCTCCAAAATTTGTCATCTTCCTTTTCTGTCACATTAACTTACCTTATAGATATGAAGTGGCATGCAAAGTTATTTTAATTAGCATTTCTCTGATCAGTAGTGATTCAAAGAATTTTTGTATGACTTTAGATAGCTTTTATTTCATCTTCTGAAAACTGCCTGTTCATATCCTTTAACCATTTATCAATTGGGGAATGACTTGTATTCTTACAAATTTGACTCTTCTCTACATATTTGACTTTCTCAAAGAAATTTCCTATAAAAATTTTCCCATCTCCTGCTTTCTTTCTGATCTTTGGCTGCATTGGTTTGCAAAACCTTTTTAATTTAATGTAATACAAATTATCCATTTTACATCTCAAAATTCTCTCTGTCTCTTATTTGATCATAAATTTTTCCCGATTTATATATTTTATAAAAAGCATTCACAATGTGTATTGCTTATTTAAAATCTGTCAACATTTACAAGAAAACAATGCTTAGGCTGAGGATCAAAAAATGTTTGCCAAAAAGTTTTAGGGGGATAGAGAGCAATTCATTATTGATCCAGAAATTATTGAACAAATCATCCAAAAATAGCATACATTTTTGCCACATTTACTGATTATTGCAAAGGCAATAATCATTTGGTCCCAGGTTCATGGCTTAGTCAGGTACTGTGTATATATAAAAATTGATCGAAGCATGGTGAGAATGCTAGAGTTTTCAATGTCCACATGGAAAACTGTGCTTTGTCCAAAACATACCACCAACATAACATTGTCAAAGACAATTTATATAAAACATGGCATCTTTCAGGGAGACAGTTCAAGTCCTAAAGGGCTCTGCCTAAACTTAAACCAACTGACATTTGTCTTGAATTGAACAAAGTACAGCTTTCAAATCAATGTATGAGTTGGATTAAAATATCGTATAAATCCCTTGATGTACATAGATGACTTCAAGTTATATTAGCTCCATTGAAAAGCAATTCTAATTGTCTATGCCATCTCATGGAAATTTTTCCAATATAAAAATGCCATTTAGACTTGACGTACAAAATTCTTAACGCATACCAGGGAAGGACAGAGACAGAATGTTGAGCTTGATTTGAAGGTCTAATTGAACCAGTGAATGAATATTTATAGATATCTTAGTCTTCTCCAGGCAAGAAATATCAAGCATAATGCTATCAAGGAGAAAGTTCAGACTGAGTATATCAAGAGACTTTCTGGAATCCTGAAGTCAAAGAGAATATTTAGAGCAATCAATACTTGTGCAATACCAATCTTAGCATATACTTTTGGCATGGTAAAATGAATGACAGTCAACCTAGAAGTTGTCTAAATAAAAGCCTATATAATATTGATACAACATAGAGTTCATCATCCCACAGCAGCTACAGAAGATTCAAGCTTCCACACCAAAATGGACAATTGATAGATGTGATCAAAGTATATAGTAAGCAGATTACAATTTTTCCTAAACAATTTTAAAAACAAAAGAGCCTCAACTCCCAAAACAATACTAAAAGCTGACTATAGACATATGCCAGTAGAGTTAAGGAATATGACTCTCCAGCATCTCTGAAGAGAGCCTATGAAAAGGCTAAGCTCCAAGGTTAAGATCCAAGATCCACTCAACGAACAATATTCAGGCAGCAATTTAGTCATGAAGGTCTGTTAATATACTACTTCAGGAAGGGGAACTCATGGCTCCACAAGGAGCCCAGAAAAGAATCTACATCATGCCTAAGGGGAATTTTTTTTTGAGCTGTTCACTAAGGTGAGTAAAAGCACTTCTAGCTCTCAAGATTTATGAGTTACCACTTTGACATATTTGTTTTCTTAAGTTTAAACCAACTTTCCCTTGGCCTCTGTACTAGAGAAAGAATTTGTTACAGACTTTTGAAAAGATATTTCGTAATAATTGCTTTTGTTTTTTGATACCATACTACCATAATAAATAACTTTTTAAAAGTTAATTTCCTGATAATGAACTGACAGTCAAAAACACAACCCACAACATCTAGAGAATATTTTGTAGAAGCCTAAAGATTCATGGTAGCCATTTACTGGGGACCCAAGTTGTCAGTGTAAATGAGCGTTAGGATTGTTGGCAGAGAGCATGCAGCACATTTACAGAAATCAAAGGATTTATGATTGTAATTCAGGATCTGGTCATTGCCACTGGAAATTACAGAGAAAAAATCATTAGGAAGTCTGAACTTATTACTCACCACGGATTATACAATAATAATACAGTAGGTTGCAAATATTTAGTATCTAATGGATAACTAGAGGGGCATCTAGGTGGTAAAATGGATAGGGTACCATACCTAGAGTCAGGAAGACTCATCTTCATGAGTTCATATCTGGCCACAGACACTAGCTGTGTAATCCTGTCTGCCCCAGTTTCCTCATATGTAAAATGAGCTGGAAAAGGAAATGGCAAACTACTTTAGTATCTTTGTGAAGACAACCCCAAATGGGGTCACTAAGAGTCAGACACAACTGAAAAATAACTGAAGACCACACAGAGATATCTAAGAAGACATGATCTGGTGTCTAGAAAAATACTCTGGAAATTCACAAACTGCCAGAAGAAAAATTTCCATACTACAAATAAAATTCCCCAAATGTCCTTGAGAATTCAACAAATAAACTGTACCAGAGCATCATCATATAGAATTATTTCCCATAAATGCTCAGATATAAAATGCAGCCATAAAAGTTTAAGAACATTATAATAAATATCACAATACTAAATACTCATAATCTCCAAGCAACCTGGAATTAAAAATTTCAAAATATAGAGACCTAGCAGAAGTTAAAACCATATGGGAACATGGTGAGGTAGATGATACCTCTGTCATCCTGTGTGCTGCTGGAGTGGTCTCAAAGATGCTTTCAATAAATCTACAGAAGATGAGCTCAGATCTCAGTATTCTTGTTCAAATACAAGAAAGAATCATTTTATCCACCTATGTAATATTCCACAAAACATTAACTATAAAAGTAAGAGGAAAATATTAACTTCAGATCATTTTCATCCAAACTGCAGAGAGAGACAGACAGAGACACAGAAAGAGAGAGAATAGGGAGAAAACTGAATTTTTTTTATTTCATTAGTAAAAGGAAAAAATTCTCAGGTGAATAGGTACTTTCTACCAATGCAGGCCAGCACCTTCCCCATAATTTAAATTGCTAAAGAGTTGCCTAGAGCAGTGTGATGTCAAACGGAGGTAGAAATGATCCTTGAAGGGCAGGCATATTGACTAAGAAAACTACAAATTACCATTATCTATGTTGTAATATATTTTTATTAAATTTTGTTAAACATTTCACAATTACATTTTAATCTGATTCAGTCTCCCTGGGGAATTTTGTCTGCCACAGTGCCTAAGAGTTCGACATATCTGTTCTAGAGCAATGAGAGGTAAATTGACATGCTCAGGGTCCTGCAGTCTATATGTGTCAGAGGCGGGAATTGAACCCAGATCAGAGGTGTGGAACCTGCAGCCTCAAGATCACATGTTACCCTCTAGGTCCTCAAGGGCAGCCCTTGAACTGAATCCATTTCTCTATCCACTGCGCCATCTGCCTCCCAATAGGAACAATGGTAACCATAGCAAAGTCATCATTTGATCTACTTGTCCAATAGCTTGCCAAGTATTAACCACAGAGAGCAATAGTAGAGCAGCCAAGTGTCCTGACACCATTTTTGTCTGTACTTTGACAAATTTAAGGGAGAATGAGATGATAATATTAATTATAAACACATAGCACTTTGAAGTTTGCAAATACATTATCTCATTGATCCCCCAACCACCCTATGTGTCCTACAGACATCATTATTCTTGTTTTACAAATGAGGAAACTGAGGCCGAGTTGCTACTTGCCCCATGACTTGCTCAAATAGCTAGTAAGTGTCTGAGGGAGGATTTGAATCCAAAACTTCCTGATTCCAAGTCTAACCTTTTACTACTCCATGATGACTGAGCTGAAGTGAAAAAGCAACTTCACTACAGGCTTCTTGAGAAATTCCTGATGCATCAAGCAAAATATTTTGAAAATGTAGACAGCAACACTCCTCTTTATATAGTTACTTATTACACAGAGCTGGTGTGCTGTTTGAATCGCAAATTGCATGCTAATGGCCTAATTCATAAACCATTGACATTCTTTATGAGGCCTTAGCATTCAGAAATGAAGAATTTGTCTTCAAAATATAATTTGCATTGCAAAATTCAATAATTTAGTTTCTCATATTCATTAATGCCTAAAACCACAACACATAACTTATCCCCACTCCAACCCTCCTCCTCCTCAGGACTCTGGGAAAAAGAAGAGACAAGGCTGGGGAAATCAAGTGCTTCTATTTCTGGTCAAATTTGGAACTGCTCCGAGCTTCATTACAGGAATTAAGTCCTCCCCCAGGGGCCATGCCTTGGGGACTTCTATAAAGATAGCAGCAGCAGTGTGAGAGAGACCTATGTTGGTCCCTATCTCAGACTCACACAACCCTTCCAAACTATAATTGCCCCATATATAAGTCACATCGCACTAAAGTATGATGAAAAGAGTAATGAACTTGGAGTCAGGAGGACATGAGTTCAAATCTTCCCAATAACCCTTGCTAATTGTATATATCCCTGGGAAATTTACTTTACTCTCTGAGTTTCAATTTCCTCATCTGTCAAATGAGGAACCTTATATGGTTGCCATGCAGACCAAATTAATTAATAGGCATAAAATCCTTTGCAAACCCTATAGTGCTATATAAATGACACTGTTAATGAAATGTTCATTGAATTTTTTTTTTGTCTGTTTTGTTTAAAAAGTTCAGAGATTGTGACTTCCCCCTGGATACATAGCTAGTATGTTTCAAGAGGAAAGACTTCCTCTAGAGTTTTCTTGCCTCCAAGGCTGTCCCTCCATCTTCTTTGGCAGAGGTCTTCAAAACGGAGCATATGAACTCTAAGAAGTTCTTTGGGGGCACTCAAAGAAAAAATAAGAACCGAAGAAAGCAGTACAGCTCTTCCGTTCTTTGCAGCCCCGTCTGCCCCAGCCGCTATCCTTTTACTAACTACAATAAGCAGTCTGCCACAACTACTCCTCCCAAGGCTGTCAGATGGACAGGTAGGCAGTTGGCCCTAGCCTTGGTCTGGCCTTTTGAGCAGCCTTGTCCTCTCTCTCCACCCTTCACAACATCAGCATGTGCTTTGTAAATCATCTCACCTGGGCAAAAAGTTCTTGTGTGTCACTAACAAATAAAATAAAATTTTATTTTTTTCCTGCACTGTTCTCTTTTTCATTTTTCATTGTTATTTGTTTAGTAGCTCTAATGTAGTTTTAATTAAATTTTGGACTTTTTCTGTAAAAATATTGTTTATTTCATATAGTACAGTAATATATTATATGACAAAATAAGTAAATGTACAAATTTAGAGTGGGGTATATACTAAAAAAAAAAAAAGTTCTATGGATAAAGGTAAATAATCACAAAAGTTTAACAAATACTGCTCTATGCTGCTGCTCACTGAGTACTCGGTAAAATGCCCAGCAAAGTCTCCTGTAGATTCCCAATTAAATCCACCATGAATACACGGTGGAATTATTAAAGCAGTCAATGAATAGTTTCCCCCCCCATCAGATCATAAACTGAGGGCTAGAAGGGACCTAAGAACTCCCCTAGCCCATATCCCTCATTTTACAGATGCAGAAACTGAGGACCAAGAAGGTTACAGAATTTATCCAAGGCCATACAAATAGTAAGAGCCACAATCCAGGGCTTATCACCGAGTCTCCTGGGTAGGACCCTGCGAGCATTTTCCCTTTTTTGTTGTTAATGAGCCAGGGTCTTTATGACCCTGAGGACCAGATAGTCCTTGGGGTTTTCTTGGGAAAGAGCCTGAAAGAGTTTGTCCTTTCCTTCTCCAGTGGATTAAGGCAAACAGAGGTTGAATGACTTGCCTAGGGTCACATAGCTAATAAGTTTCTGAGGCTAGATTTGAACTTCAGTCTTCCTAACTCGAGGCCCAGCACTCTGTGCACTGAGCCGCCTGGCTGTCTAAAATCTCCCCTTTAGTCCTATGTAAATTCTAAGAAACGGAACCCAATTTGTGCTATATTGGGTTCTACTAAAGTAATTGGAAAGGTTCATCACACAATTTCTGTTTTCTAGGCATTTATTGAAGCAGTTAGGTGGCATGAGAGATAAAATGCTAGGCCTGGAGTCAGGGAAATCTGTGTTTAAATCTTCCTGTGTGACCCTGGGTGAGTCATTTAATGTCTGTCTGCCTCAGTTTCTTCAACTGTAAAATAGGGATAACAATGCCTTATTCATCAATAATCAAAGAGGATATTTGTAAAGCATTTAGTACAGTGTCTGCTACACAATAGGTGCTTAATAAACGATTCTTTCCTTCCTTCCTTATTGCACACATTAATGTGCTAATAAATAATTTTCTTTGGACTCATTGGTAAAGACTAGGTTAACGCAGTGGTTCCTGAAACCAATGGCAGGTTTAGGGGCTCCACATTTTGAACTTTAACCCAAACAACATCCTAGGCTTTTATCCAAGTAGAATAAAGCTCCCTAGAGTGAGGGATGCAAGTTAGTCAGTTAGTCAGATCATTGCCTAGAGAATCCAGGGGCACTAGATATTTCTCCTCCCCTCCACCCACTATCTCTTTATGCTACTACCCTTACTTGATTTTTTTCTTCTGGTTTAGACTCCCTTCCCCTTGGTCTGGAATGTTACCTTTGTGGCTTTTTTGGAACATTGGGTAGCAGCAACACTTGCTTAGGGGAAGGCCATGAGATGCTCAAAATAAAGGATGTATAGTATTCCTCAGCCTTTGTCTCTAGCAACTAAGAATGGCATGAGGCAGATTGGGGGAACCTCAACAATACTAATCAACAGTGGGAAATCTATAACAGTTTTCATTTTCATGGCCTCAAACTTTATTTTTTTCTCTCCCACCAGCTTTGTGGACTTTCAGAGAATCTAAGTCATTAGTCAGCAAATTTACAATATTTATGATGCACATTTTAAAGGGCAGAGTGCTACATGGGAAGGTTTCATACAGTTAGGAAGAAGATAATACAATTCCAATGAAAATTATTATGATGAAAGTTCAAATTTTCACCAATTAATCCCAGCAAATGGTATCTCCAAAGAGCTAATGCTTAAATGCCAAATAAAGATAGGCCCATGATGACCACCATAGAGATGGAACAAAATTTCTAGTAAAACAAAACAAAAAATTGAAATCCTCATTCTTCGTTTTCTTTTTAGCTACTGCCTAACAAGGGCAGCTAGGTGGTACTGTGGATAGAGCACCAGTGCAGGAGTCAGGAGGACCTGAGTTCAAATCTCACCTCAGACACTTGACACTCACTAGCTGTGTGATCTTGGGCAAGTCACTTAACCCTAGTTGCCTCATCCTGTGCCATCTCCAGTCCTCCTGATGAATATCCATCTGGTCGTTGGCTCCAGACGGCTCTGGAGGAGAAGTGAGGCTGGTGACCTGCACAGCCCTTGCTCACTCAAAAACAAAGTCAAGCGCAAGTCATGTCATTATTTCTTGATGACATGCTCTTCTTTGGCAACAAAGGATGAACACACCTCCACATTGTCTAACATGCCAAAAAATGAGATAGCTTCTGTGGGGTATTGAGACAAAGGATTCCTCAGTCAAGTAGCCTAAACTAAATTTCCAAGAGAAAAAAGGAAACATTTGTTAAGCATCTATTAATGTGCTCAGTACTTTATAAATATTATCTTATCCTCATAACAACCCTGGGAAGAGTTGGGCTCAGCTCAAGACCCAGTGCTCTATCCACTGCCTTTTCAGAAAGAGCATTTGGCTAGGAAGTCAAAGTCCCTCCAAAGTTAACTGGCTATGTGTCTTTAGAAATTCCATTTTTTGCTCTGGTCCTCAGTTTCCTCACTAGCAAAATATGAATAATCCCTGTCCTGCCTATCTACCTTGTCCTTCCCCAAGTTGTTGTGAGGATGAAATGAGATAGTTTTGAATCATGAAGAACTCCAAATACATGTGGCATATTGATGACAAGATAATGATGATGATGATGAAGATGATAGCACCATCCCTTCCAAACTACTTTGTACTTAATTACATTTAAACTACTTTATATCAAAGCTTTATGCATTTATATATGTACTTGTCTTCCTCCATTACAATGTAAACACCTCGAGAGGAGGGATTGTTTCATTCCTTGGCCTTGTATCCCCAGCAATTCACATGGTGCTTGGCACACAGTAGGTACTTGATAATAAATGTTGACTGGTTGTTCTTATTATAGTCAACATAAATGGGTTCTGCATAATTTTTTAATCTCCTTTTATTGGGATATCTGGTAGATCGAAACAGCTGAAAAGCGATCTAAAGCAAAAACCTGTGAGAAGTAGAGGATGGAGCTTCCGCAGGTTTGGGGCAATCTTCATTGAAAGGCATTTGATGGGAAGTTAATAATTGAAGTGTGATGAATAATTGCAGCTGGGGGTCCAAAGCATCATCATAATTGCTGGTTTATTACTTTTTTAATATATTTGCAGAGGATTAATAATAATGAAATAAAGTGAGATGATCATGGGAAATAAATGAAATAGATCATTTGTCAAGAAAAGGGATTTTCAAATTGCAGGCGCTGCTCTTATGAGTTCCATGATGAATGTGGCATTGGGTTGTATTTTTCATTTTGGGAGATATTACCTGAAAATTTATATTCCTGAAGCACCTCTGCCCTTGGAATCCTCACAGACATGAATGTGTCCTCAGTTATCTGAGAGCAGTCAAACTAGCCCTGAAGACCCTGTAGGGCTCCTGCCTCCCATGTGCTTCAATCTTCTTCCAGTGGAAAAAAAATTTGCCTTTGCTTTATAAGCAGCATGCATAGTGAAAAGAATGAAAGATAAAAGAGACAGTAAGCATGGATTCTAATCCTTCCTTTGTAACTAAGTCCCTGTGGCTCAAGTTAAATCATTTATTTTCGCTGGACTTCCATTTTGTCATTTGTCGAATGAGAGCAATAAAATCTAGCACAGCTACCTTTCAAGTTGCTGGGATCATAGATTTAGAACTGGAGGGGAACTTTAAGGTTATCCAATTCGTTTTATAGTTGAAGCAACTGAAACCTAGAAAAGACAAATGACTTGTCCAATGCCGCACAGGGAGTAAGTGGTAGACATGGGATTTGAACTTATCACTTCTGACTCTAAATCTAGCTTATTGACCTTCCTGTTGCTGTTATAGAAACAGCCTGGTTTGAAGAACAGATGACCAGGAAGACTTATGTTCCAGGTCTGATGCATATTAGCTATATGACCTTAGGTAAATTTACTCAACTAACCTCTGAATGCCCAAGTACTCTACATGTAACCTTGGACAAGTCTATTAACCTCTCTAGCCCTATCTCTAAGTAACAGTAACCATCTGCACTGGTAGAGGGAGATTTCTCACTATAATTCCTTGTACTCATGAAATAATCAGGACTAAAATAAAAATTTATCATGACCATGGTCATTGACATCACAAGTATCGCTGATATCATCGTTATTATTAAGATGACATAGCATACAGAAAGCCAGCCTTGGAGTCAGAAAGACCTGAGTTCAAGTCCTACCAAAGGCATATACGTGTACATATGACCACTAGCAAGTCATTAAACCTCTCATTGCCCCATGGTAACTCTTGAAGGATCTAAGGGACAAAGGCTTGGCTGATCTACACTACTGGAGGAAATCTATGAGTCAGGATCATAGATTTTGAGCTAGATTTTTACTTTAGAGGCCATTTGGTCCGACTCTCCCATTTTACGGATCAGGAAAATGATCACTCCGGTGATGTACAGGCCAAATCATGAGCTTGCAGCAGACTCAACTCCATGCAGAGGGTGGGGAGGAAAGAGAAGGGGGATAAGGAGGGGAGAGTGCTGAGGGAAAATCGACGCTTTCCCTGACTGGGATGACAATGCAACAGTAGTCTGTGCTACAATAGCAGTCTGCCAGACAACTGAGGAACTGGAGCAGGACACCAGTATGTGTACCTATATGTATACACTGAGATAAGCCTGAGGGAAAGAGCCACATCCAATTGAGACTTTTTCCATCCTTCCCTCTTGAAGTCATTTAGGATTAGCCTGAGGTTAGTGAGACATGAATTCTCCAGTGTATAAAGAGTCTGAGACAACTTTGAAATCCAGTGCCCAGGAAAACTACAACCAAAGGGGAAGGAATCAGAAAGTGAGCAACAGGGAAATATGAGAAAAAAAGCTGTAATATCAAAGATCTTAAGAGAAGAAATTTCACTTAAAGACCTTGAGCATAAGCAGATGAACCAAAAGGGAAGTTCTTAATAATAGAAGGTAATATGCTCTCCAGAAAAGCTAAACACACCCATATATCTGTGAATAAATGTTGCCTGACAAAGAAATATGTATCAACACCTAATGCGGCAGAGGGCCCTGTGGATTCTCAAGGGAGCATGGGCCACAATAGGACATTCCCAAAAAGAAAAATAAGAGTTGTGAGAGCAGAACTGATGTCCTGCACAGCAGAAATCATTGGTAGAATACAAAAACATGAATCCATATTAGCAAGCTGTGTGTGTATGTGTGTGTGTGTGAGAGAGAGAGAGAGAGAAAGAAAGAGAGAGAGAGAGACAGAGACAGAGAGAGAGAGAGAGAGAATGATTGGAAATGCAACCACAAAAGTGAAAGAAAATTTAGAAGAGAAGCAAAAAACAACATTAAAAGAAATTAAAACATTAAAACATTTCTCCATACAAGCAAAACAAATTGATCTCTTAAGACAAGATATATAGAAACAAGTTAAGGATTATTGTCTCCCAGAAAAACACAAGAAGTCAAAAAGTCTGAACATCATTATGTAAAAAATAATTAAAGAAAATTGTCCAGAACTTCTGAACACAGAAAACAAAATGTCAGTCAAAGTAATCCACATATTGCTTATAGACAAAAATAAAAAACACTATGTTGCAAACTCCAAGACATATAGTGGTTAAATTTGACAATTCTGATGTAAGATATTTTAATGCATTGCCATTTGAAATGTAATCACATGACATTAAGTGTGAGACTTTTTTTCAATTGTTCTGGGGGCCAAGAGAGTGAAATGGAGAAAGTGAAGGCAGATGACTGGACTAGAACAAAGAATTGGGGCAGTTGGTGGGGGAGAGGAGGCAGAGAAGAGAAAGGAAAAGCAGAATATGGAGAAATCAGTGAGGGCATTGAGGGGTAGTCTGAGCTAGAACCATCAAGGAACACTTCAACCAAACATAAAAGTCCTGCCTCTACTGATCATCTCAAGGAATTGAGACATCAGCCACCTTTGGTTATTCAAAACACAACAGGATCATAGATCTCAAGCCAAAAGCAGTTGGTCACTGAACAATGTTCACCAACCAGCTCTCCAGAAAAAAAATGTTGGAACACTCTTTTTAAGTTTAATCTGCATTATTGACATTCTCTGAATCACTTTCTTAAATTAGACACCAATAAAACAATAAATCAAACTGATTTTTAATGTTTGCTGATTTGCAAAGTACAAATGCTCGTACTAAAAATTTGACAGTTGGCTCCAGATAATTCAAGTAGGCCCCAGCACACTCCTTAAACTCACAGCATTGTTTGTGTTCATCCTTCGTTGCCAAAGAAGACCATGCCATCAGAGAAATGATGACATGACTTGCACTTGACTTTGTTTTGAGTAAGGAAAAGCTGTGCTGGTCACCAGCCTCACTTCTCCTCCAGAGCCATATGAATCCAGTGACCAGATATTCATCAGGCTGACTGGAGATGACCCAGGATGCACTGGGAGCACTTGGGCCCTTTAGGTCAAGGTATTTGCAGGTACTCAGTTAGGGTGGGATAACTCCTATTGATTGAATAGGCCTGTTTAAGAAGTAGCCAGGGAATGGCCCCTTTAATAAGGCCAAGAAAAAGAAAGACATCAGTCTGAGTGGGAAGCAGCAATAGCTACTATTGATATATTGATAATCACTCTAAAGCTAGGAGGGTCCAGAGGAGCCCTTAGGCAGGGGCCCACTGGCATCCTAAACTATTAAGTCACTGAATACAACTCTCTTATTTTGTAGATGAGAAAAGTGAAACTCAGAGAAATTAAGATCACACAGAGAGCACAGTCTTTTGCTCCAAGGCCTGGAGGGGTCGGGGAGAGGGGGAGGGAGCAGAAGGGTGTCAGGACAGAAACCTATAAGATACTTCCAGAGTGTTTTCATGAAGGCAGAACAAGCATTTCTATAGTACCTACCATGTGCCAGTGCCTGCAATGTACTTTGTGCTCTTATAATGTATATTAATTACTCTACAAGTACATCTTACAAAATACAAATATACATTATGTCACACCATACAAATACACATTAATAATGCAAACAATCACTTCACGCTCCTGATAACCCTGGGAGATAGGCACTATTATTATTCTAATTTTACAGTTGAAGAAACTGAGTCAAATGGGGAGGTTAAGTAAATTTCTCAGTCACATAGCTAGTAAATGTCTGAGGACACATTTGAACTCAGATCTTCCTGACTCAAGGCCCCATAGTCTATCCACTCTGACTCAAAGTCTTCTTGACCTCCAGAGGTCATGCTTCCCTCACACTGGTTTCGGTGGTCACCAATTCATGGTATCCTAGATTTAGATTTGGGAAAGCCCTTAAGATCATTGAGTCTAGGACTTCACAACTTTTAATACTCCCTATTCAAAGCAAGAGGAAATAAATCCTAGAGTTAACTACACATAATTTAATATGAGATTAAATTGAGAGAAATTGATTTCAATAGATTGGTAAAGCTGTTTGCCAGATTTCTCCTCCTCCCCTCTCTGACAAATTTTTCATGCTCCCTTGGTGACACTCCTAACTCTAATTGAGAACCACTCTTCTAATCCAATTCCCACATTTTACAGACAAGGAAACAAAAAGACAAAGTCCAGGGCCACATAATTAACAACCTGGATTTTAATTTGAGCTAGGATTTAAATTCACATCTCTCCTGACCTCATATTTAGAGAATAGGAGAACACAGATAGTGAGTGTCAGAAATGTGAATTGAACCCAGGTCTTTTGATATCAATCAGATCCAGAATTTGTTCTTCCTTACTATGTGACTGCCCTTAACTCCAAGTGATCAGAGTACCTGAATGAACTCCAATGGGCACTTAGCCCCATGGGAGTTCCAAGAGTTGCTCAGTGGATTGGTTGTTTAATATAAGGACATTCTATCAAGCAGCCAGCCAACAGGCATTTAGGAAGTATTTACTATGCGCCAAACCTTGTGCTAAGTGCTGGTGATATGAAAAAGGCAAAAAAGAAATAAAACAGCCGCTGCTAACAAGGAGTTCACAGTTTCATTAGGGAGACAACACGCGAGCAATTATACACAAAAATGATTTACACAGGACAAATTAGGAGTACTCTCAGAAAACACCAAGATTAAGGAGGAGACTGAGAAATTCTTCTTGCACAAGGTGGGACTTTAATAGAGACTTGAAGGAAGTCAAGGAAACCAGGAGGCAGAGATAAGGAGGCAAACTATTCCAGAAATCTGAGGATGGGGAGATGCAGCATGCAATAGTAACACAGTAGATAAAAATGCTCAGTCAGCACATGAAGGGCTATGTGCAAGGAACAGCAGAGAGGCCAGCATCACTTGATTGCAAAGTATACCTGGGAGTAGGGGGAAAGAAAACTAAAAAGACTAGAAAGGTTAGGAAGGGGTCAAATAAGGAAGTATTTACATGCAAGTCACAGCACTAGGTACTAAGAAATATGAGGGACTGTAAGGTACAAGAAGACTTGAATTTGCATGCAGAATATCTAGAGACAGATAAACTAAGTGAACATATATGCATATATGTATGTATATGTGTATATGTATGTGTATATGTATTATATATGTATATGCGTATGTGCATACACATATGCATATATGTATACATGTGCATGTATGTTTATATACATATATGTAAGTCCCATACATCCCTTCTTAACTACCGAGAGTGAGGAGGAAAGATTGGAGACCTTAAGGAGAGAAAGGAATTTCCAAGCTGTGGTCAATCCATTTGATTTGAGAATTGTCCAACAGCTGGGATCAAATAGCATCAGCTTTCTCCTCCAATAGCACTCCTTAGGAGAAAGGGCTGGGGATTGCGAGGATGGGCTCAAATAGTCAGAGATGACTGGGAACTTAGGGTGTGGGACAGGCCAGTATCAAATCTTTGGCCAGTGGAATCCAGGATTGGGAAGAATCCCAGCGTACTCAGGCAATGAGCTTTTACGTGATGATATAACTAGATCTGGTTTGAATGCTGTTGCTGCTGTAGATTCATTTTGGCCATCTCCAACTCTTCATGATCCTATTTGGGGTTTTCTTAGCAAAGATAATGCAGTGGTTTGCCATTTTCTTCTCCAACACATTTTACAGATGAGGAATGGAAGCAAACACGTTTAAATGACTTATCCAGGGTCCCATGGCTAGTAAGTGTCTCAGGTCGGATTTGAACTCAGAAAGTCTTCTTGACTTTAGGTCCACTGTGTAATCACTGCGACACCTAGCTGCCCATCTAGGTCCTTAAGAAATCTCAGAAGCCATATAATCTAAACTTTTCATATTACAGATAAGAAAACTGGGGCAAAAGCACATTAACTGATCTACACAAGGTCACATAAGTTGTATGCATCAAAGTTGAGACTTGAATCTAAGTTTTCCGACTCCAAGGACAGTAAACTTTCCACTACGCCACTACTGCCTTCCATATATAATACCAGAGGTTCCCAAACTGATTTGATCTACCACCCCCTTTAAAAAAATTACTCAGCATCCCCCTTGAAATCTACTTTCTTTAACCCTTTAGTGTCTTTTTTTTTGAAATTTGTGTCATTTCAAAAAATATATAATTTTTAAATGATGCCTATAAATTTAATAATTTATTGTAAATTTGTGGGTTTCTTCCTGCATTGAAATTTTGATGATGCAATATTGCATTATATAACTGTATAGTATCCTATTGTAAACAAGTCAGTATGTATACATATTCCTGCTGGAATGCAGAATATGTATGCTGGACTTCCCAATAACGCAAGACACACTCCCCAGCCAACACTTGCTAAACTGTCTGCAGACCTGACCATCAATCGGTTATGATTAGTATTTTGTGTATTTATTTGACTTTAATTCTGTTATATAATGGATGAAACATGTACAAATGGTTTTTCAAAGTTTTCTTATCTTCTCTTTTTTCCTTATGCTTCCACAACCCTCTTATTTTTATTCAATGCCTCCCAATGGCACCCAAAACTACTACTGCTCCCCTGAATCATTCTAGCACCCCCAGGGGGCTGTATTGCTCATTTTGTAACCTATGCTTAATACTAATTCCTCCCATCATCTCTATGGAAATCATAGACTCACAGACTTAGTACTAGAAGAGACCCCAAAAGTCATCTAATACATCTAGACACCCCCCCTCCTTTTACAAATGAGGAAACTTTAGCGATTGCCAACATGTCAGATATTTACACATCTAGTAAGTATCAGAGCAGATATTTGAAAGCAGGTCCCATGATATGAGGGCCACTGTTCTTTCCCCTTGACCATGACTGATCCTCACACTTCCATTAATTCCTCTTGCTGTCTTGACAGAAAGTCTGACATTGCCAGCACCATAGCTTAAGTATATTTGGTGCTTTCAAAAATAATTGTGTTACTCTTGATAATGTTCTAAAATATGAATTGAAAACATGACAAATGAATGAGAAACTGCAGTCTCTTTTAATTAATATTTCATATTGTCCATCAATGTACCATAGATCAAAGAAAACCTGGGAAAGGATACAGTATTTCTTGCCTGTCTATGTCAGTGGTTACTGAAGTTTTATGAGTCACTTAGCTAATTATCCTACTTTGGAATTCATATATCTATGAATTCTGAGAAGAGTATTCTAGTAGTACCAGATCAAGGCCACCATTATGAGTGGACTGACCATCCACGACAATGAATAAACTTTTACAACTATCAAAAGACTCTAATCTTCACAGAGATGAACTATAATCTATCATTTCTTGAGCATATTTTCTCCATTCCATTCATCCCACTGAGAATATCTGCCTACAATCTAATTTCTGGAGAAATATGAACATTTTAAAACTGGAAGGGACCTCAGAAGTTATCTTCTAATCCTCCCTTACTTTCCAGATAAGGGAACTTAGACCCAAAGAGGTAAAATGACTTGCCCAATACTGCACATGTTGTAAATGGCAGAATTTAACTTGAACTCACATCCCCTGCCTAGTGACTTAGTCGCTACATTATGCTCTACACACTGCTGTACCATCATGTATCTGAGTTGCCTATGCCCTTTGCCCAGAAGCATTTGTGTTTTGCAGAGGCACAACTATAAATCTCATGTTGTGGGATTGTGGGGGTTGTGGGGGAATGACAAAGCAACACAGAGCAGTTTGGGGGGAAAGAGATGAGGTGGAGAGATCTCAGAACCCAAGAAATAAGATATTATAGGTAATAAGACCATGGGACAAGAGCAATGCCTCATGGACAAAGATACCTCCCCCTCAAAAAGTTGCAGGGTCACTCCTGGGATTTCATTGAGGGGAGGGAGCAGAGTGAGGTTGAGCCTATACTTATGATGGGATACCCTGGTTTCTCAAAGGGGTTTAGCTGTCTTCTTGGCATGATTTTCCTTCTCTCACTACTGGCAAGGTGACAAGGGCTTTTGGTATCCGTCCTTTAAGAGTTCCTTCTTTGTCTTCTTTGCAAATGCTGTCTTATTATGAAACTGCTAAGCTCAAAATTAGGGGTGAGTCTTGTGTTTACTTACTAAAGAGGTACAATTGCTGTCAGTGCCTAATTTCAGTACCCTAGGGCAATGCCCAAGTTATCCCATCCTAATATAGACACTAGTATATCTTGTTCTCTCTCTCCTCCCTTTCTCTCCCTCTCTTCCTCCACCTCTTTTATAGTCTGCAATAAAAGGCCATAAGGCTGGAGGTCATTTTTTCCAGCCCCTTGAAATTCTTTTATGATTAAAGATACTGAGATGAAATTCCATAGGCCTCTCCATCATCCATGACTGGGTTTAAATCCCACAGGCCCCTATACTCTTAAATGTTAAGTTAATGAACATCTTTCTATTTGATGTGGGACTTACTAAGGAAACAGTTCAGCTCAAAGATGCTGTCTTTTGGAGGCTAACTGAAAATGTGACTGAAAAAAGGGTTGGGGTAAGGGAAGGGAGAAAACTAAGAGAGAACAGAGGATTGGAATCTGGGAATTAAGTATTTTGAGGAAATCAAAGTCATTGAGAGTAAAGAAACACAATGACTCAACTACTCCCCAAATACAACTTAAACTGCAACACACCCTATCTACCAAGGCCAAATTGAAATATTAGAATGTACCTGGATTAATCACACACACACACACACACACACACACACACCAATACAAATGGCTGCTTATTATCTGCTATATATTTGACATAATTACTTTACGAGAAATCTGACAATGTTCTGCTGTAATAACTGCCAGGCAGCAAGGGGAAAAAATAAAAAACCTTCAGCATAGCTGATAATATGTATATGGGGAAGAATACTGAAGAAAATCCTTTAAACATTTTTAATTAATCGTTTGCTTCTTTTTGTATAATTGACATTACTCTGCACTTGCACTTGCCCTGAAGAATGAGGTCACTGGGCTTATGGTAAAGAAACGCCAACCAAAGAGGGATCCTTTAAAGGGAAAAAAGAAAAGAACTCAAAAGACAGTCATCAGAACTATAGTGTGATTGCTGTTCTTGGTGCTGAAAAGGTCTTCAACACTGGAAACTTCCTCTCACCAGCAAGAGCGAATGGGACTTCAATGACTTATTTTTCAAAGTCATTTGTCTTCTCTGGCTGAGCTTCATTATTTCTCTGCTTTGGTATGAAGCCACCACACGGCATGACACAACCATGTTTATTTAATTAGCCTGATAGACTTTAATTGGGAGACAAAAGGAGAAAGCCTGTAGATTATAATCACAACTTTTAATTGCTTGTCTTGGGAGGCTGTTCATTATCTTGATGGGACCATGACACGCCCTTTCGAACTCCCACATCTGTGTTTACTGCGGCACTTGAGAACTGGCACCTGTTGGTTCGGTCCCAGCCTTTCATTAAGGGACTGCTGTGAGCAGAATTAGCCAGGCTTCTCCATCATAGTCCTGCTGTTGAGCCAGATTTTCCTGAGGGCCTATTATATTTCAGAAGGGAGGACACTTAAGCTCTTGAACTCACAGGGTTCACAACCCCCAAGAAAGGCTTATTCTACTTTAATATCATTTCTGTCATAGTGGAAAGAAAGCTGGCCTTGAAGCCAGGAAGTCCTCGGTTTACTTCCTGACACATATGTCAATATGTAAACCTGGTTAGCTGTGTGACCCTGGCAAGTTACTTAAGCTTGCAGTGCTCCTGGCAACTTTCTAGGACTCCGAGTTCAAGAGAAGGTACCTTTCTCCATTGATAGATGGAGTTTCCTCACCTGAGAGTTTCCCACACCAATGAAATCATGCACTGTGTTCCCAACTTATCCTATGCTAATGTACCATGATGGTGAGAGTATTTCAGTTAGAAAATCTGGGTTCTCTTCCTGCTTCTGCCACTAATTAGATGTGTGGCCTTGGGAATATCATTAACCTGTCTGAGTCTCAATTTTCACACTTTTAAAATGAGAAGGTTAAACTAGATGGTCTCTAAGGACTTTTCAGCTCCAACAGTCCAAGATTCTATGAGTGTTCTTACAGGTATTTTTCTTATTTAAATGGTTCTAGATTCTGGTGACTGTGCAAGTTATTTAACATCCTTGGGTCTCAGTTACTTCATCCATAATGAAAGAGTTGGCATAAAGGACTTCTGAGGTCTGTCTCTTCCACCTTTAAATGTGCTATCCTGTGATCCAATGGATGCATCAGGTTATAGGCACCTGGATACACAAGCACACACATATGCACGTCTCAGTTCGATCATACGTGGAATCGTTTAATCACACAAAGCAGCAGTCTTTTAGTGGAACCTTTCAAGGTTAAGAAGTTTCTGGGAACTGCCCCTCTGGATTGGGAGCAGAATTATATTATAACGATCAGGGCAGCAAGGTCTGGAGAGAAATAAAACAAGCCAGGACTCCAGTTGTGTCACAATATTTTCCCCATGGTTTATGACAAGCTCCTGGAATGCAATTTTTTGGCATAAATTATTGCAGCCTTTTCCTGACTCACTCGCTCCCTGCTGTAATGGGCCCCTTCTCACCAGGGGCATGAGTGAGCCTTTGTGATTTGTACCCTTTTTTATAGTTTAATTTATCAGTATTTGGAGCTGCAAGTACATGGCCAGGCAGAGTGAAATCATCTTTTAGGTTTGTAAGTTTCTTGGTGGGGAGTAGAAGGGTAGAGATTAGAAGAAAAGGAGGGACAGAGCATGTCAACAGCATCATCATTGTCAAGGACTTCAGAACAGAGGAAGAACAACTCAGAGGTACAAAGAACATTGGCACCTGTCAAGGACACCTGTGGGGAACAGGCAATAAGCAATTACGCAAGGGGTACAAACAACTTGAGTGTTAGCAGTAGAAAACTACTGGTGAATGTAGACTGGCTACCTAGGAGTTTGTGAGAAACAGATGCAAAAATCAAACTCCTGGTTTGGTAAGCTACTTATGAAGTATATTTTTGTGACTCCCTGGGAATTCAGTCATACTCATGAGGTATGATTTATTCTTCATGTTCCTAAAAGAATGGGATCTGAAGAGAACGATAGTATTCTTTGTCCAGGAATGAGCAAAGGTCAAGGGCAGACATATCACCAGGGAACATTGTGACAGTGCTCAGTCTAAAGGGCTTTTACTAACATAGGTCCCCTTTGCTTATCAAAAGAACCACAAAGGAGTTAAGACTTTTTGCCAAAATGAAAATGAAGCCCAACTTGAGGGTTGGAGGAGATAGAGTCTTTGAAAAGTTGAGTTGTGGGAAAGGGCTCTCTGAGGTAGCAGAGAAGACTAAATAGAGCCTTCATCAAGTTGGGCACATCCTTTGAAAAATGTTACCTTTAGGCCTTAATTATAATGAGAGGAATAGTGTAATCTAGTGGATACAGAGCTAGCCTCAGAGGCAAGAAAACCTTGGTTCAACTCCTGCCTTTGACCTATCTGGCTGTGTGACCCTAGTCAAGTGATTTAACTTCTCAGTTCTCTAAGAAAGATTTTAGAATTTCAGCTAGTGAAGATGTACTCTAAAAACTGAAGCTAGAGAGAAGTTATTCACTTGCATTGTTAAATGCAGTTGCCTCACCCAGGAGTTCCCACCACTAATGAAATCAACATTCCAGTATGTTTATTTTCATATAACAATTAAGATTACAAAGACCTTTTGTCATCATTGCCCTATTCAGTCCTCCCAGCAACACCATGAAATAGGCAGTACAAGTGTTATTTCTCCCATTTTACAGTTAAGGAAACCAAGGCTCAACAACTGCAAAACTATTAGTCTAAGAAGACAGAGTAAGTGATAAAAATTGTACTAATTCTTCAGACTCTAAGTCCATTGTTCTTTCAACTGGATCACACTGTCTTTGGATGCCCTATCATCAATCCCAGACTATACAGAAAAAAGAGAACAGAAGTGACTGACTTTTTATGGCAGGGGAGGCTAAATTAGAGGATTATCTCTTTAAGAGTTCCTGTTAAGATGTTAAGATATCCTTGGGGAGAATTAAATATTGAGTTATGTAATAAGGGATGGTATTAGGACTACTACTACTACTACTACTACTACTACAAATAACAGTAACCGGCATCCATATAGCATTTTGAATTTCTCAAAGCACTTTATTGGCATTCCTGTTTGATCAATCAACTACTAAGATACATAAAGGATTTACACAAAGGAAAGATAAAATTGATGGTTGGGAAAGAGAGACATAGATCTGACTCATAGGCACTGAAACTCTCAGTATGAATAGTAAATTCATATGTAAATAGTCTGAAAAAATATAAATCACTCCTTAAGTATGAGATGAACTTGCATACAGAAGACCTTGAAACCTGGGTTTCCTACTGACACTTTTGTAAACTTGAACATCTCTGAACTTCAGTGATCTTATCTATAAAATAGAGATAATCCTTTTACTGTGCTAATCACAGGATTGTTGTGAGGAAGACATTTTGTAAAATGTTGTATACATGTGAATTTTTATTGTTTTCAATAAGTGTAAACATGTTGTTATTGATTCTAATAAAGAGCATTGGAAATAGATGGGGATTTGGGTATTGAGCCTTCAGGGTGAAGTTAAATTCTGGATGTTGAGTTGATGCCTTTTGGTTTTCCAAGAAGTCTCTTAAATATGTATCATTTTCTCCTGTTCTCCCTCTTTCTTTCCTTTGTGAGTCTTAGAGCACTGTGTAAATATAAGCTAGATTTACTTTCAGTTCCACGAAGGAGAACAAAAACAAAAAAATCCCAAGGATATGTTCTACCATATAGTGTTCAGCCCTCAGAGTCTTCTAAAGACCCTGTGTTTGTAGAAAACAGGAAATCCCAGCTTTCATTACACACTATTCCTTTCCCTAGAGATAGAAAAGTTCAACAGATTTAGAGATGCAAGGTACCTTAAAAACTGTCTAATCTAAAAAGTCTTAACTAGGTACCCATTATTTTTAAACAGTATTTTATGTTTTCCTCAATTACAAGTAAAAACAACTTTTAATATTCATTTTTTAAATATTGAATTCCAAATTTTCTCCCTCCTCCCCACTAATGAAATCAACATTCCAGTCCCTATTCCAGAATGTTTATTTTCATATAACAATTAAGATTGTTGATGACCAGCATTCATATAGGTCAAATATATATACGTATATATATATATATATATATATATATATATATATATATATATATATACGTATATATATATATATATACGTATATATATATATATATATATACGTATATATATATATATAGGGGGGTGGGATGTGTGTGTGTGTATGTGTGTGTGTAACCATGCAAAACATTTCCATATTAATCATCTTGTGAAAGAAAACAGACAAAAAGTAAAGAAAAAAAACTTTTTAAAAAGTGTGCTTTGCACAGACTTCATCAGTTCTCTCTCTCTCTTTGTAAGTAGCTAGCACTTTTCATCGTAAGTCCTTTGATACTGTCTTATGTCATTGTATCACTGATAATAATCAAGTCATTCACAGTTGATCAATGTTACAATGTTGCCGTTACTGTGTACAATGTTCTCCTGGTTCTGCTCATTTCACTTTGAATCAATTCACATGAGTCTTTCCAGGTTTCTTCTGAAATCATACTGAATTTTTTATAGCACAATAGTATTCCATTACAGTCATATACTATAACATATTCAGCCATTCCCCAAATGATGGGCATCCCCTAATTTCCAATTCTTTGCCACTACAGAAAGAGCTGCTCTAAAAATCTTTGTCCATGTAGGTCCTTTTCCTTTTTTAAATCTCTTTGGGATATGCACCTACTAGTGGCATTGCTGGATCAAAGGATATGTACAGTTTGATAACTCTGAGACTTCCAAATTGCTCTTTAGAATGGTTGGATCCATTCATTACTTCATCAATAGAACATTAGCATCCCAGTTTTCTACATTTTCTACAACATTTATCATTTTTCTTTTCTGTCATATTAACTAATCTGAGAGGTATGAGGTAGTACCTCAGAGTTGTTTTAATTTGTATTTCTCTAATCAATAGCTGTCACTTTTTCATATGACTGTAGATAGCTTTGATTTTTTTTTATCTGAAAACAGCCTATTCATATCACATATGAATTGGGGAGTGACTTGTATTCTTATAAATTTGACTCACTTCTCTGTATATATGAGAAATGAGGCCTTTATCAGAGATATTTGCTATAAAAAATTTTCCCAAATTTCTGCTTTCCTTCTAATCTTGGTTTGTATTAGTTTTGTGTGTGCAAAATCTTTTTAATTTAATATAATCAAAATGATCCACTTTATATTTCATAATGCTCTCTATCTCTTATTGTATCATAAATTCTTCCCTTATCCATAGATCTGACTGGAAAACTATCCCATGTTCTCCTAATTTGCTTATGATATCACCCTTTGTGTCTCAATTATGCTCCCCTTGTGACCTTATCTTGGTATACAGTGCATGAATTTTAAAAAAAATTTGATATCTCAACATAATGGCTTCCTTTGTACTAGTATGTACAGCATTTTATTCATTTAAACACATTATTTGTAAAGGGCATGACACCAAAAAAGGTTAAGAACCTAAGCCTAGTCTTCATTTTACAGATGAGAAAGTAGGACTGAAAGAGGTTAAAAGATCAAATGATTTGCCCAAGATCCCACAGACAGTAAGTTGTTGGGATGGGATTTGAACCCACATCCTCTGACAACAGCTTCAAAACCCTTTACACAGTACCATGCTTCCCACAACAACCACTTTAACTAAGAATAAACATTTTAATTCTTTTCTACATTGTCCAGTTTCCTGATCAAATTATTCCATCCCCAGAATGCATTGGAAAGGGGAAAGACAGTTAAAAAGTTGGGAAGGGACAACAGAAATGCTACTGAATAGAATTCTGGAGGTCTCAAGATTCCAGAATCTTTGTTTCTGATCGGAGCTTTCAGTCGAAGCTAAAGTAAGAACATCGATTCTTGATAAGCTTTCTTAGCTTCTTGGTGCAGCATGTTTATTTAGGCATTTTGGTCTGCCCTTTCAATCCAGCACTTTCATTACTCCTTTACCCTCCTTCAAAGGGAAAAGAAGATAAAGTTTGAGACAGGCAAAGAAATCAATGTCCCTTTAAATACACTGGTAAGTTAGTAGAAGGGCAGTTAGGTGATGCAGTGGATAAAAAGCACCAGTACCGGAATCAGATAGACTCATTTCCTGAGTTCAAATCTGACCTAAGACACTTACTAGCTGTGTGACCTTGGGCAATTAATCCTCTTTACCTCAGTTTTCCCATCTATGAAATGAGCTGGAGAAGGAAAGGGCAAGCCTTTCTAGTATCCTTGTCAAGAAAACGCCAAACAGTCATGAAGAGTCTTACATGACTTAAACAATTAAAGAATAACAACAAGGTTGGTGGAAACGGAAGCAATGCTTCTGAGAGGCCCTAAGACTCTGGCCCAAAGGGCAGCCAAGAGGAGGATGGGCTGCAACAGTGGAGAGCAGGTGGGAGAAGGTGGAGTGAGGAAAGGAGAGAAGGGCAGGATCAGTGAACCCGGGAGACGATTCTTGCCGCCTAAAGATTTCTATCAGGCAAGTTTTAGAAGAATTAAATTAATAATTTATCTGAGCAGATAAAATTCATTCATGTGAAACAGGAAGTCTTTCTCTCTTAAGGGCAAGGGATGCAACCTACATCTTCTTGACAGATCTGAGTTCTGGCTTCTTCTATAGAAGTGATGCAAGGGGAAGAATGAGGTAAGGCTATTCCTATTCCCCACAGGGAAGATCCTCCCTATCATTCTCTCCCACTACTTCAAGAATCTGCTGCCTGGGACTGGGACCCACAGAGATATTCCCTCCCAAAGACTCTGTGACAATCTTAGGAAGTGGGAATTTAAAAGATTCTGGTGGGTGTTTCTGCCTTCCTGCCCCAGAGCTCTGATAAATTATGCAGGGATTTCTTTTTTTAAGATTTTGGCTTCCCACCATCAGTAAGCTGGCCTCTGTACTCCCCAACTCTCCACCCACCATCCAGATGGCTCAATTATTCCAGCTTTCCTCTGTGGGACAGAACTAGCCCCCAGCAAAATAACAAGATAGGAAGAAAGACCCATAGACTAGGAATCAGAAGATCACTTCTGCTTCTGACTCTCACTTTCTAAAGTTCTATGACCTTTGACAAGTTATTCCACCTTCCTGCATGGTGCAGTGGAAAGAATGCTAGGATTTTGAGTCAGATGACATTCGTTCAATGTCTTGCTCTGGTTCCAAAGCCAGATCTGCTACTTGCTGCCAATATTTCCTTGAGTAAGTTATGCAACCTCTCCAGGCCTCAGTTTACTCATTTATAAGATGAAGTGGTTGGACTAGATGGTGTGTGAGGTCCCTTTCATCTCTAGATCTGGGATTCTATTAATCCTACTTTGTGATCCAGCATGTTTCCTAGTATGTCCATGTTGTGTGTGTTTGTCCTTTGTTGCCAAAGAAGACCATGCTATCAGAGAAATAGTAACATGACTTGCACTTGACTTTGTTTTGAGGGAGAGAGGGCTGTGCAGGTCACCAGCCTCACTTCTCCTCCAAAGCCATCTAAATCCAGTGACCAGATATTCATCAGGATGACTGGAGATGACCTAGGATGAGTCAATTGACGTTAAGTGACTTGCTCAAGGTCACACAGCTAGTGAGTGTCAAAGGTCTGAGGTGAAATTTGAACTCAGGTCCTCTTGACTTCTGTGCTGATGCTCTAACCACTGCACCACCTAGCTGCCCTCTACTTGTCCCTGCTACTTCCCAGATGAATGATGGAGGACAACTTACTATCACATACTTTCTGGGGCCAGCAGTTCCTTTACTTAGCCCTTAGAGAGTTAATTTGCCCTGAGTAAATTATCTGTTTCTTATTGCTTCTCATACCCATGTTGTCAAAATGCTCTGCTTCTTTTGACCACAGCTAATTAGATGGGCAGATGTCTGGTAGTGGAGGGAACTCGGGTGAGCAAAAACACCTGCCAAAGCAACTATTTATTGGTGCTCCTGAGTGTCAGAGTGTGAAGAGGGCTGCAGATTGTATCTGAATGTGCTCAGCCTGAAGAAAATGATGATGCTCCAGAGGCCAGCATTTAGAATGTTCTGCAAAACACGGAGGGAAAGCAAGATATGAAATATAGAAACCAGAACCTGGGGAATCATCCACACTAATAACCCTGTTCCCCTTAGGAGTAGGTTTGGACTTGCATATAGCTGTCCGTTACCTACTTCTGTACCTGGGGGAACAACATGGAGTCCCTTTGGTGAGTCAGTCTCTGACTTTGCAGTCAAATGTTGGGAAAACAATTTACCATGGTTGATTATTGCCTCTCTTGTGGTAAGCAACTGCTGTGAAGGCATCTCTAAAAACTCAGCTAGGGAATCGAGGAGGTAATTGATGGGCCAGAAGAGCCAAAGATGAGGCCACTATCTTTGGATATTACTCAAACAAGAAAGACAGTATGGCTTGGAAAGAAGAATCAGAAAACTGGTCATCATCCTTGGTTTTGCTATTTCCTAGGTGATCAGAAACAAGGATCTTCATTTTTCTGAGCCCATGTTAACCCAAATATAAATAGGGATGATAATTCATGCCCTTCTTCATTTGCTGGCATTCTAAGAAACAACTGAAATAACCAATGTAGAAGTGCCTGAATCTCAGAATTGGAAGCAAAACCATAAACCATGTAGTTCAACTTATATGGGAAAAAGAATCTCTACAACATACTTCCAGCCTTTGCTGGAAGACCATCAGTATGAAGGTACCCACATTTTCCTGCACTAACCCCTCCCACTCTTAGACAGCTCTAAATGTTAGGAAACTTTTTTCTAACTTCTTTAGTATCTCAAAGAACTCAACCCTGCAGGTATTTCTCCCAAGGATACAAATCATCACTGAGAGCCTAAATCTATCTTTCTGCACTTTCTACCTGTAGGGTCTAGTTGTGCATTCAGGGACCAAAAGGAATAGGTTCCCCCTTGTAACATTCCTCTAGATAATTGAAGACAGATGTCAAGTATTCTTTTCCTCTTCTCTAGGCTAAACATTCCTAGTTCTTTCAACAGATGCTCATATTGAATATCTTTAGGTGTTTCATCATCTTAGTTGGCTTCCTTGGGGTGCTTTCCTCTTTTTCGATGTCTTTCCTAAAATGTTGTGCCCACAGCTAAGTATAACACTGCAGCTTTGATGTTTCCATGTGTGAAACAACTCAGGAAGCCGTCCTAAACCTCCATATCCTGATGATGCAAATGATTCACCCAACACACAAACAAAGGAGGTTTGGAAAGTATAAGTTTAGCTTCTAAGGCTCCAGGTGTTGAATACAGTGCAAGGATAGATACATTGATAATACCATTCTAGTGGTTCTCAGTTTGAATCTGGTTCATGTGAGCACTAAGACCTATCCTTGTCTCCCTTTCCCTCTCAGAGACGATACCAGTGATGGTGGCTAATGGTTAGTACATGGCCAAATGGTGTTAGAAAACCAGAAGATCTGAGTATCAGCATCCTTGAAACAGGTGGTTTTAACCAGCTACCAACTACCAGATACTGGGCTTTCAGTTATTCTCTAGCTGGGTTATATATGGGGACGAGGTATGAATGGCCATCAGTAACACCTAACTCCCAGTGGCTTATATCCTATCATGTCCCTCCATGAGATTCTATCTACACCATAGTTAAGAAACCTCCTTCCTTGAAATTCTAGCTCCTCCACTAGACCTGCTTCCTTTCTTATAGTGTTAATAACACTAATCAGACTCCACCACAGCAGAACAGAACACATTGAGATTATCCTCAACTTTTTCTTGGACACTGTGCCTCTCTTAATGCAGTCTGAGATAATTTCACTGGTTTCCTTGATCTCTCTTGATTCACATTGAGGCTTCTCTCACTGCTCCTCTTTTTCAGAGAAACTTCTATCTAGACATATTTCCCCATTTTATACTTGTGGATTTAGTCACTGAGTTTTTTTACCCCAATTGTAATATTTAATCCTCCCAGTTAAATCTAAACTTATTAGATGAGGCCAAACAGTCTATCTATTCTGTCTAGGTACTTTTAAGATCATAGTTCATTCTATCCTGGATCTAAAGGAGGAAAGTAATCTTGGAGGCCAATTATTTCAGCCTTCTTCTTTTTAGATATGAGGATATTGAAGTACAGGGACATTAAGTGATTTTTCTAAGGTCAATCAGCTAAGAGTCAGATGTGGTTTTGAACCCAAGTTCTCAGACTTTAAAGTCAATGCTCTTTCCTTTTTACCATATTGCTGTCATTTAATGTGTTAGTTATTGCTAGTAGCTTTATATCATCTACAAGTATTATAACCATGTTATCTATCAAAATCGTTGATTAAAAAAAGTTTAGTACAAGGCCAAGCATAAATTCCTAAGGCACTCCAATAAAGAGCTCATGCCATGCAGTACTTCTCTGGGTGTGACCATTCAATCAATTCTGAAGGTTTCTAATTATACTAGCATCTAGCCCGCATATCTCCCTCTTATATACAAGAATTACATGAGATATTTTCAACTGATTTACTAAAACCTAAGTAAGCAATATCTAGATTTCTCCTGACACAATTGCCTAGGCACTTTGTTGGCTTGTTTTTACTTAGCTTGCTTCTATCTATGTACATGTGATTTCATTGGTGTGAAGAACTTTCTCTGCCAATACCGAATGGCACCCACTCTGTATTGTACATTTAGAGAGAGTTGTCTGTGAAACTGAGAAGTTAAGTAACTTCTTAGGGTCACACAGTCAAAATGTATCAGAGATGGGGCTTGAACCTACAATTTCTCACTTCTGAGGTCTGTTCTCTATCCATTATATCACACTGTCTATTTTATCAACTTATTTACCCTGTCAAGAAAAAAGAAAATGAGAAGAGTCTGGCATAATGTATTATTGATAAATGCATGGTACATGCATTATCATGTTGTTTTCTTGGTTACCCATTCAGTTACAAGCCAAATGCATTCTCAAATTTTGCTAGTTCATTATTCTAAAGATTGCAATCCCCACCATCTGCCCTTTGTTTTGTTTTTTTTGAATTGGGATAATACTTGCTTTTCTCTTATCCTGTAGAATCTTCTTCATGATCTTGCAGAGATTAACTGGCAGTGGCCCTCAATCACATTTGCCAATGGCTATTGTCATTGTTGATGATGATGACATTTGTTTTAGGGGGGTTTTTTGTTTGTTTTTTTTTGTTTTAAGTATTCTACAATGTAGTTTATCTGGACAGCAAGACATTAATACATCAAAGGCACCTAGATGTCCTCTTACTCTACACAAGTAAGTGGTTAATCAATGCTTGTTGACTGACAGTCTTCCTCCTTTGTGGAGTTTGAGCTTTCTAGTGACCATTTTTGCCCTGGTCTTTGTAGGCCAGCAATATCCTCATGGCTGGAAAAAAGAAGCAAAGTCAGAAATGAGTGACTATGGAGCATATCTCGTCACCATTAGATATCATGGTCCCATCCACCTTCATCAATGGTCCTATCCCTTTTTCCATATGGCTTCATATACCTTTTTGTTGCCCTCACTAGCTTCACCTCTCATTCTGAGCTTTTGCATCATGCACTGAGTATGTATCCCAGAAAGACAACAGACTTCATCACCTCTGACCATTAATAATAACTAGCACTTATATGGCATTTTATGGTCTACAAATATCTCATTTCATCCTCACAGCAATTCTGGGAGGTTAGGTACTATTTTTGTCCCCATTTTATGGATGAAGAAACTGAGACAGACATGTTAAGTGTGTTGCCCAGACTCACACAACTAGTATCTTAGGCAGGATTTGAACTGAGGTCTTCCTGACTCCAGGTGCAGCACTCTATCCCCTGTGCCATCTGGCTTACCTTCACTGAATGATCTCTTCTGGTGGCATGTGTGATCTATGTTATCATTCCTTAGAATACACAAAACTACTTCTTCCTCTGAGGGTCCAGCTCATTTCCTCTATAAAGATATTCACAACTACTCTTATTACTTTTTCTTTTCTTTCCTATAACATTCTTCCATCCTTCAATCTCCTGACACAGCTCAGGATTACTCAAGTTCTTTTTTGTCTTCTTTGTTTTTGTCTTTAAAATTTTTCTTCCTATTTTTAAAGACATATTTCATTATCCCTGATAACTTAGAAATGGAAGAACCCCCTTTAACCCCTTCCCCTAAGAGGGAAACCAACTTTGAATAGAGGTAATTGATTGGGGCAGAATGATAAACACCACACAGTCTCTGCAGACCACTGCAAAATTCTCCCTCTTTTCTGTACTTGCTAAAAAACAAAATCATCAGTCCCACATTGTTTTGTTGGTACTTTTTGTGGCCAACTCCTGTGGTGCATTGCTACGGCAAATGAGTTATGTCTAGACTTATGGTCCAGATGCTCAATTGATGTTTCAGTAGGGTTTCTCCGTTGGTGGTAAACAGGTCATGACAGACTCAGTGAGATTGTTCTATTAACATTCTTCTTTATTAATGTGAGCTATTACCATTCTCCCTCCTATACCATGCCCTAGAGCTCTCTCTCTCTCTCTCTCATTCCTTCCATCCTTACCTAGGAAATAATGAACGATGAAGCAGAGATCCTGAAAGGATTGGCCTAAAAAGTTCTCTCTCCAAGACAAACTCTGTGAAGCCCACCAGGCATTTGGTGGATAGTCTTTCATACTTGTCTTCTTATATTTTCTGCTCTCTATCCTTACAAGCTGCTTTGTATCTCCCCTGGAGGAAATTGAGCCCTGGTAAAATTCTAAAGGATAGGGTGTGGTAGGGAAGAGATCTGGGAGGAGTCAGTGGAACTGTCATGGCTTAAAATGCAGAGGGATATGAAGGACAGGTAAGATGCTGACTGAATCCAGGGTGTTATCAAAACAAGAAGAGCCAAAGGTCTCAACCGAAAGACTTTAAAATCCAAGTGTTAGAAATTAGAACAGAATATCTTATCTTGTCTCTTCTCTTAAAGTTCCTTCCTTACAAAAGAGATAAATGAAGGGAATTTAGAGTTAACTTCTACATTTTACAGAGGAAGAAACTGAGGCCTAGATAAGTTAAATGACTCACTCAAGGTCTTACAGGTAATAAGTAAAAAAAAACAAAAACACTATGATGGAATTCCAGATGTCCCAGTAGTAGCAGGCATACTAAACAAAGGTGAAGTCTAATCTTGGTGTAGATTCCTTGAGAACTTCAATGCTCCCTGACATGTTTGGGAATGAGGAGGAAGGAGAAAGAGTTTGAAACTTTGAGCTACAATCAATAAGACAGCTGACTGCTTGCTTTCACAGGGTGAAAGTTTTATATTCTTGCTCCTGTCCATACCTTTCTCTGCTAGGTAGCCTTTATATTTCCCTAAACCCATCACTCCCATTGGGTAGCCAATGTTCTCTATGTTTCCCTAAACCCATCACTAAATTCAACTCTCCACTGAGTCAATCAAGCACAGTGCATTTATTTAGTGTCTGATATAGTCTAAGCACTGTGCTAGGCACTGGGGATACCACTTTGAAAGTAAGAAAACCCTTGCTCTCAAGAAGTTTCCATTCTATTGGGCAGAGTGATAGATATGGCATTAACAACTGAGAACACAATGTACTAAACTTACACCAAAGCTCCTTTTCTCTCCCACTCCTCCACTGACTCTCCTGTCAGTTAACTAGTAGGGAAATAAACATTGCATAAATTTTAAAAGGGGCAACAATTGATCATAGTTTAATTGATCATAGTTCCCAAGAGAGCTTACATTTTTAAGGTTATCTGGAGGTGGCAGTACTATAAGGGAATGATTCTCAAGAGATTTTGGACTGTGGAAAACTGAAGTAAGAGATGTTTTGTGGTAAGAGGTGCTCCCTAAGACCCCAGGAAATCTTGGGGAATGGAAATCCAGATCTTTTCCCCAGATCCATAAGGAGATTTGTTTTAGAGATGGCAAAAATTAAAAATTTAATTACATATAGGGAGAAATGTCCCCCCCAAAGCCAACCAGGCATACTCATAGAATACCAGCCCATCAAACCCAACCAGTATTATTCCTTTACCCTATTTAGAAAGGGTAAACAGAGAACTATCTTTTCCGTTATCGTCCCATAGCCTATGGTCCAGTGACCACTGGAGGAATTTGCCTCTGAACATAAATGTAAAGGGGAAAGGGACTTTGAATAGAACAACAGGGATGCAAGTCAAAGGTTACCAGTTCTGGCCCTCCCTCTTCTTTTCCCTTCCCCAGGGTGGCTAAGAGCCTCCTGAAGACTCCTTAAAGATTGAAGGTAATTTGCCAGGTGGTAGCTACTAGAGCTGAAAGAAAGTCACTTGCCTCAGCCCAGACTGGGGCTATGTGTAGGGGGCAGGACAGAATATGGGAATCGTGATGGGGGGGGAAAGACTGGATGAAAAGTGAAGCTATTTTTTAAAAAGAATTTGACAGCTTCCTAAAAGTCCTCTTTTTATTCCAGTTGGGTGTGAAGGTGAGCTTGACATGAAAACATGTTGATTGGCCCCATGTATGTTGACCAGAACAATCTCTTTTAAAAAGCAGTAACACTCCCTTTGGAGGAGGAGAAGCTTTGGTAGGTAATAGTTGCAGATGGCAGTAGCAACAAATAATAGCTTTAGTGATGGAGAAATCATAGCAATAAGGCACAGCTGTTGCCAAGAAATGAAGTCTAATATGACTGCCATTTCCTTGTCCAGTTCATTTTACAGAGAAGGAAACTGAGGCACACGGAGTTAATTGACCTGCCCAGAGTCACACATGTGACTCTGGGCAGGTCAATTCCACTTAACTCAGGAAAATGAGTTTTCTATTGTATGAGTTCTCTGGGAAGTGTTCAGTCTCTGAGTAATGTGGAAATCTGTAGAAGGCTATTTACTTCTTTGTATATAAGAGGAGGGGGATGAGATTAAGTGATTTTCTCTTTTTTATTTGCTTTACTGTTGCCCTAATTAAATGTATTACAATCTGATATGTAGTCATTGCCTAACTTGTTAGTAGAGAATGCTTTCGATAGGAGTTTGAGTATTTTTTGCATAACTATTATTACCCAAAGCACCCTACACTGAAGCTGTAACAAGACACTCCAAAACAGTGTGAAAACTGTGTTAAAATGGAAACAATAATGACAAAACAGTAAATTGTTTTTGTAGGATGTTTTTACATACATAATGGTGTTTGATCCTTATCCCTTGTGATGTAAGTATGATATTAATACCTCCACTCAACAAAGGAAAATAGGTTCAGAACAGGCAAGTGACTTGCCTGTGGTCACTCAGCTGATACGCAGCTAATCCCGTACTTGAATTTAACATTCCTCTTTCTAGGAAGCTTCCATCTTTCAACAACCCCTTATTCTCAGAATCTCTTGCTGCTCTTTTCTGAAAATATTAGAAGAAAACATGACATATCTCCCCTTTCTCCCCACCCCACTTTCCAGCTCCCATTTATATTGTTTTCTCCTAGTCCAGAAGAGGGGAACCTGTGACCTCAAGGCCACAGATGGCCCTCTAGGTCCTCAAGTGCAGCCCTTTGAATCCAAACTTTACAAAACAAATCCTTTTATTGAGGGGATTTGACTGAGTCAAATGTAAGCTCCTTGAGAATAAGGAAAATCTTTTCTTATAGTTATATCCTCGGTTTGGCACACAGTAAGTGCTCAATAAATGCCTCATCTCTCTCTGCAGGTAACAGTTATATGAGGTAGCATATGTTGAGGTCTATAAGTGATCTAAATAAATTTCTATAGATGTTCAGAGGTAGAGGAATAACCAGGGAAGGCTTCCTAAAGGATGTCAGCATTGCACTGAGTCTTAAAAGAATGAGAGAATAGGTATACTATAGCATGTGATAGGAAGAAATTGGGAGAATAAGGAAAAAGAAGCAGAAAGGGGAGTAGAACATTCCAGAAAAAAAGGGAAAATGGAAGACAGAAAAGAGAATGGTCCAGGTTATCCGAAGTATCACATCCTTATAGGTTTCAGGCTGGAGGAAGGAAGTAGGAAGTAAGGAGAATGGAGAAATCATAGGTATACATTTAACCATGAAGGAGCATTAATAACTACCCTCTCTATCCTGTTCAGGAAAAAGGAGATAGATCCTGGGGAATTCTATGCTCACTCAGTCAACTTATACCTACTCCACAGGGTGGAAGTGCTAAGTGTGATGTGCAGCTCTGAGTGTTGGCTCTGCTTCTCTTTGTGACAGCACTAACTCATTTTCAAGATGTGTACAGATTTGTGGATTCATCCAATCGAAGTCATCTCTGATGCCCCATCTACTAGCTAAACCCTGCCTCTTTCCTGAATTGGCTGGACTTCAGAGAGCCCTATTCATATGACTTTGGCATAATGGAGTTGACTGTCTGCAGAAACATATAGGCATTCTTAGATTCCACTGTACATGTAACATTTTTACTTTGGACATAGAATCAATAATCAAATAAACAGTACATATTAAGAGGGGAACAATACATAATAAACATACAGTGAGCAGTTGTATGCCCATTGCTCCACTAAATCCCAGAAATTCACCCACCACACTATATACACCCTATATAACCCCCAACATAAACGACAATTTTTGAAGGAGGGTCAACTACTCTACACATCTAGGCTGTATTAAGGACCATACCTTAAACCCAAACCACTGGACTCTCATTGATTGGCCAACAATAGGTCCCAGGGAAGCCCCACTTGGTCATTGTTTGGGCCCTGATTGACTCAGAATAAATATATATAGCAATTGTTTCTGTTTTGACCCAAAACCCTGTAGGTCTTTCCTTCCCAGATTGATTTCTTTTTTACTAGGTAAAGAGACCATTTTCTGCCTCACTTCTTACCTAATCCTAATCACTGAATAGGTACTGCCTCAGTCAAACTGAGACCTGTTAAAGACCTTAACTTAAAAAGAACAAGGTCTCCCACTGCATCCAAGGCCATCTCTAGCCATCCTGATCTTTTTCTTGACACTGAACCCAGATGGCTCCAGAGAAGAAAGTGAGACTGGGGATTTTATAAAGCCTTTCCTCACTTAAATCCAAGTCACTTGTATATCATGGCATTACCTCCCTGACGTCATGGTCCTCTTAGAGAACAAAGGACAAAGAGCGACAACATCACGGCCATTCATTAAGTGGAGATACATAAACTCGGGACTCAGGATGCCAGTGTGGAACTTGGGGTCCAACGTGTTCAGATCTCATGGGGATTTGTGCCATCCCATATCCCTGGCTGGAACCTCTGAATACCGAAAGCCTCAACCACCCTATCCAGCATCTCTCTTTTCAGCCTTGAGCTCAGCACCCTCTTGTTCTGACAGATGTTAGATGTCCCTTCTCTTTTTCCACAGCCTCAAAACCCCTTTGATGTTCTTTGCCGGAGAGGGTATAGGGAAACTACAGAGCAAAGTGAATTACATATGCTATGTAATGTGCATACATACCTAAAAATATATATATACATATACACATATACATATATATACACGCACATGAATCTATATATGTACATGCATGTATATATATATTCATGCACATATGCCATGGCTAGCCCTAGAGCAGATGGAGTAGGTAGGGCTTATTTTGGTCTAATGGTCTATTTGGGACAGAGTCTGTTCTGAAGAGCTTCTGAGAAATTCCCCTTTACTAAATAATCTCACCTACAAACCTGTCCTCAGGCCTGAAATTCTACCAATAGCAATTCATTTCTTTGTTGTTAAGCCTTCTCCAGGCATTGCTTTTTAAAAGCCAATACCGGTAAGCCACTAATACCACATTATGAATTGAGTTTATTTTATCTTTGAGAGAAGGAAGGTACAGGAGACAAATTTTCCTGACTTCACATTTTTTTTCTGAGATCTCAGGTCCCTGTTATGGAAGTCAGCTTTCCCCTTTCAGTTTTCATTTCAAACACAGCTGCAAACAGCATAGGTTCCTGGCCCCAGGCGGCAATGGTGCACATGCCCCAAAAGAAGGAACAAGAAAATCCTAGCTGGTCTGCTCTTACCTGTGGGATCAGGAAAGAAGTATTTGCATGAGTGACCTGGCCTCCAGGTCTGTGTCCCAGAAACAGCTCTGAAGAGTCTTTCTTCTTGCAGACTATAGACTGCCTTCTCAGGAGTGCTGTCTCATTCGCTTATGAGTCAAAAAGTCTTAGCCAGGAATATCTGCCATCATCTGTTTCCTTGGCAGATCCACATAGGAATAGACAGACACAAAAAGGCACCCATATTGGCATGTGCAAAGACACAAGCACAGGAAATCAAGCAAGAACATGAGTGCAGGTAAATCCAGATGTGCAAGCAGAGGCAGTTTGCCAGTTCGCACCCCAGGACCTCTGACTATTCCCTTTGAAAGCCTGTCTCTTTTTCTTTCTATTAGAGTATGTGATGGAGGAAGTGTTCAATTTTGCACCCAGTTTCAGCCCCAAGAACCCACATTTGTGCATAGACAGGGCAGGAAGCAGGGAGCCCCAAGTTTAGACCTCACAGTTGCAGGGATTGAGTAGAAAGATGCCTGATTTCTAGGCGCCACCGTCTGGACAAAGTGATTCCTTACAGCTGGGTCAAGCTTGTCAGAAAAAGTGGAGGTCGAATAGGTGCAGTCTTTCCTGGCCAAAGAATCAATCAGTCGCTAAGAATTAAGTGTTTGCCACGTGCCGGGCATTGTGCTAGGCCCTGGGGAGGCAGAAGCAAAAACATTGTTATCAAAGAGCTTGCATTCTACCAGGGCATAGAGATCTCCTGCTAGGAGAAAGGCCTCCTGAAAGAGTCGTTAAGGTTCATTCTAGTTCTAACATTCTACGTTCTAGGCACTATGTAAACGCAGAAACGATCCTATGCGAGGTACAATAAAAGGCTAAATTCAACATAATGAACTGCCAAAATGCCAGATTTCTTGTTAGGAAAGGCTTCATGAAGAAAGCAGAATTTGAGCTGAATCTTGAAAGATGAATAATATTTTAATGGGTGACCATGAGGAGAAAGTAGATTCCAGGTGGGCGGGGTGGGGAGAGGAAGGGGAGAGGGGGGGAATGTCCTGTTTAAAGGCACACAAGGCGGAAAGTACAAGGATCCTTCACTCTCCAGGCCTTACTGAATAAAGACCATACTTTGTCATTTGCTGTTCAAGACCCTCTACAATCTGATGCCTTCTTCCCTTTCCAGTCTACTCAAAGAATGAACAGATTCATGTGTGTTAGATCCATCCAAAGTGAGCCAATAGCTAGCCTTCATCCATTCTCAGTACCTTCCTATCTCCATGTCATTTTGTCTATACCCTAAAGGTTCTCCTACACTTCCAGCTACTGAAATTCTACCTTTTCTTCAGTTTCATGCTCAGACCTCTTACAAGAGGCCTTCCTTGATTCTCTCCAATCAGAAATTATCATCTTTCTCCAGTTTTGAATGATACTTTGTACCTATTCATCATGTTTTTATATATTCTATACTAGATGGCCCAATGAATTGGGCTTAGGTACAGAAAATGCTGAACCCGAATCCAACCTCAGACACTACCAGTTGTATGCTCTGGGCACATCACTTAACCTCTGCCTGCCTCAATTTTGTTAGCCATAAAAGAGGGAGAGTAATAGCACCTACATCCCAGAGTTGTTGCTAGGATCAAGTAAGATAATATTTGTAAAAAATGCTTAGCACAATGCCTGGCACATAGTATGCACTAGAGAAATGCTTATCTCCTTCCCTACCCCTTTCCCTCTACCAGTTATTGCATTGGATATTGTATTGTGTATAAGTTGATCTCTGCTAGAATATAGGTTCCATGTAGATGGAGACCATGCCTTAACTATCTTTAAATCTTTCCAACACCTAGTACATGATTTTGCACATAGAAGTTGGTCAATATATCAATAGAAAGCAGGAAAATAGGGAAGTAAGACTCCCTCTGACACACACTGACCAAGTGATCATAGGCAAATCTAATTTCTCAGAGCCTAGGCTACTATATAAGACTAAAAGTTCCATCTGAATCATTTTTCTGCTTTAGTTGAAATAGTTTAAACATCAGAAGCTTTCCACATTGATAAAATCACGAATCCTAAACAATAAATTATGAATCATATCATTTAACTCAAACCTTGTAATGTTATAAGACATAATTAGTGCAGGTACTACAAACCTTTTCATCTTCACTGTGGTATGGCGAGGAACATGCATGCACACACACACACACACACACGCACACACACATACACACACACACACACACACACACACAGTTCCCCTGGATGTTTTGATAAGTACAGGGAGCAAGACGTTCAAACTAACCAACATGTTTCAGAAAGCAAAAGGAGCCCTGGAGAGAATCACCATCGTGGGAGAGTTATCCTCACATATCCTTTGCTGGGTGCCCCACCCATCTGTAAGTGACTGAGATTATACAGATTTCTAAGAGTGGGCTACTTATTAGTAAATATTATTTTCCTTTACAGATCTGTTTACACTAAGCTACACAATGAATCTTTTTTATTCTTTGAGCCTTGTGAACTTCTGTGCTTTTGAGGGGTATTGTAAAGATCGTCAGACAGTGTATTTCTACATAATCTGAATTCCAGAGAAGTAAGAAGTCCCTCAAAGTATAACTATCTCCTTTGTTTCAAGAGGGAGCTTTTAGCTTCATAAAATTAACGCTATTATAATGATCCTTCAATTCAATAGGCCTGCAATCAACCATTAAGAGTGCTACACCACCATATCACCACACCAATACGGACATCCATCTACACTGTCCTATACAATCTGATTCTTCTCTCTTTGCTCTCATCTGTGCAATGAAAAGTTTGGACAACATTATCTCTAAGGCTCCTTCTAGCTCCAAGCCGTCATTTTTTTATAAAATCACAGATGCCATAGCTAGAGAAGACCTCATAAGTCATCTAGTCCAACCCCCTCTCTTTAAAGATGAGAACATTCAGACCCAATGTAGAATGACTTGTCCAGGGTCACAACGGGAATGTGACAGGGCTGACTAGAACCTAGATCCTCTAAGTTCAGATCCAATTATCTTCCCACTGTGCTACTAGTCACTCAACTCACGGAAGGCCTTACCCCTTGTTCCTTTAATATTGCAACTATACCAATGCAAAATTCAGGTTATTTATCAATTATCCATCACTCTCTTTACATGATCAACATATCTCCTTTTCCTGTCTCATGCATACATGAAAATATCTCTTGCAGCAGCAGTGTCAAACTCTAATAGAAACAAATTCCCTATCCCTCATATTGACTTAGAAATCCACAAATTAACATTATTATGCTGCATTATATTTTTATTTATTTTGTTAAACATTTCCCAATTACCCTCTTATCTGTTTCTGGTGCACTCTGCAGTTTTGCAAGCGTGAGTTGGATATCTCTGTTTTATAGCACTCCTTATGCATAAGGCAACAATGTAACATGCCACTGACTACTTGGATACAGTATACTTTTTTTATTTCAACATTTATAACTGATTTTTCTGAGATCGTGCCTAAGGTCCAGATTCCCATCTCCTACAGTCTTTTGAAGGCTATTAGTTATGTTAAGTTGCACGTCCCTTTGATATCTCAAACTCAACATGATAAAAATGTAGCGCATTCTTCTTTTTTTACTTTTCTAAGCACTATTACCAATGTCTCTTTCTGCCCCGCCCCCAATTATACAATAAAAGAAAAAACCTCAAATAATAAAACTGCATAGCCCAGTAAAACAATGCCTATATTTATCTCATTACTCATCTTAAGTCCGCCACCTCTCTGTCAGGAGGATCTGCTATATCACCTAGCTGACTCACCACCTGATTCCAGGTCCATTGATTTGAAGGATCATTGTTAGAATAATATTAATTTTATGAAACACTTCTACTAAAAGCTCCCTCTTGAAACAAAGGACCTATGTATACTTTGAGGGACTCATTACTTCTCTGGAGTTATTGGCTCCATTCAGATTATGTAGAAATTTCACTGTCTGACAATCTTTACAACACTCCTTCCTCTGGGAGAAGAGGAAGATCAGTGAGAACTAGCCTTGTTCTGGTAGGTGGTGTTGCAGTTCTAGTCCTCTGGACTCGTGACATATCATTGCATTAAATGAAGTTCTAAAGTCTTTAGAACTCATTTTCTCATATTCACTTGTTTTTGTAATTATTTGTATTTGTACAATAGGCACCACTATATTTACAGTCACCCAGACTCACAACCTCAACGTCATCTTTGATTTCTCACTCTCTGTCTCTCTCTCACTCCACATGTCCAATCAGTTGCCAAGTGTTGTCATTTCTGTCTCCACATCTGTCATATCCATTCTATATGCTCACACAGCCATGATTCTGGTTCATGTCTTCATCACTACATGGTGATGGAATATTGCAATAGTTTTCTAATTGATCTCCTGCCTCAAGTGTCCCACCTGTCCATCCAACTCATTCTCCATCCATTTGCCAAAGTAAGTTTCCTAAAGTGCAAGTATGATTATGGAACTACTCAGTAAACTCTAGTGGCTTTCTGTTGTCTCTAGGATCAAATATAAGCTCCTCTCTTTGGCTTTTAAAGCCGTTGCAGGCTGTCCCCCATCTCCTTTTCCAACTGTTATACACTGCTCCCCTTCCCTGACTCAATGGCCCAGCCAAAGTGACCTTCCTCTTGCTAGTCTTCATGAAATGCTTCCATTGCTTTGCCTTTGCATATGCTGTGCCTTATGCCTGGATTGCACTCCCACCTCACCACTGCCTCTTATAATACTGTTTTTTCCTTTGAAATTTTGCTCATATGCTACATTAAGCCTTTCCTGATCCATTTTATTCCTACCATCCTCCCTGTAAGTAATTATCTTGTATTTATTTTTATGTACTAGCTTTTCTTCATGTTATCTCTTCTGGTAGAAGGAGACATTATTTTCATTATCTGCAGCCATGTACCATCATTGGGAAAATATTGGTGTTTGAAAGATGGGATTTTGTGGCAATGAGCAGTAGGAGATTGTTGAAAGCAATTTCCCAAATACATTCCATCCCAGTTCCCTTCTTCCATTCAACATGGGACTCAAGGTCCCATTTGTTTGTAGTGCCTGCCCAAGATATAGATGGTAATGCTCTGTTCATCTACATACATGTCATGATCTAAATGATGCATGTTCTTGATCAACTTTGTGTCATCAGAAGAGAAAACTAAGCCAACCTCTTTTGAGTGACCATCTTTCTCTTTAAAGCAACCCTGTTCTGAGGCTAGAGACAAGGAGCCCAGTGTCATCTGCAGATACATGGCTGTCAAGCTGGGTGGTATGGCCTATGAATGCTGATAAAAGTAAGAGAAGAGGAAGATCAGTGAGAGCTAGCCTTGTTCTAAACATATTGAATTTGAAGTAATGGGAAAATCCAAGTGAAAACATCCAGGAGGATGATAGGAAAATAGTTCTAAAGTTTGAATGAGAGAATAAAACAGGTTTGATTCAGAAGTCATTTGTCTAGAGGTAGGTGACAGCTGAAACCAGAAGTCAAAAGGGTCAGTGAATCTTTTTTGTAATTAGGAATATTTTCATTTCAGTCCAAATTCTGGAGTAACTGGAACCAAGTTTGGGTTGTAGGTGGGGGTATGCTCATCATGTCTCCAGTGTAGGGGAAAACTGCTTACAGTAGTAATAATATTAACAAACATTACTTATGTAGCACTTTATGTATGCCATCTCATTAAAGCCCCAAAATCACCCTATGAGGTAGGCTACATGGTTACCCCCATTTTTAGGAGAGGACACGAAGACTGAGAAAGATTATGTAACTTGCCTAGGGCCATAACTCTAATAAGTATCTGAGGTACAATTTGAACTCAGGTCATCCTGATTCTAGATCTAACAGTTTATCTCTGACTTGAGCATATGTACTTAATCTCATAGCCAAACTTTATCCAAATGCTGGATTCATCCATGCTGGGTAGGTTGGGCAGTTTCTAAGTTTGGCTACAGAAAGATTTCATTTTGCAAAGTAGTAAGGGTTATTAGTTGGGCTCCCTGGACACTTGAGGCAGGAGAGACCTGGGCCCCAGGGAGCATGTTTGAGTTTGACTGCTCTCATTTGAAGGTATTCTGACTTCACTTCCAGCTAACCCACCAATATCCATCTTTACCTTCGTGCTGTCTGTCACCTAATATCCATTTGGCCTTCCTTATCTGTGACTATGCATAACTTGTATATATAAGAGGCTAAAACCAACAAGAAACTTAGAGTTAAGGGCCAATGACCTGTCATTTGCATTTCCATAGCTACTAGAATCAGGTATGTCCGAGTACTTCTGTTTGGTCCCAAGACAGTTCCATAGTACCATAAATAGAGCTCCATAATATGAAACATCCTATGCCAGTTACCATGAAGAAAGATAAAGAAATTGGGTGGCATAGTAGAGTTAGGAACCTGGAGTAAGGAAGACTTGACTTTAAATATTGCCTTACACACTTACTGACGGTGTGACCCTGGACAAGTCACCTAACCTCTCTATACCTCAGTTTCCTCATCTCCAAAATGGGGGAAATAATGGCACTTACTTCCCAGGATAGTTGTGAGGACAAAACAAGATATTTGTAAAACACTTTGCAAATCTTCAAACACTATACAAATGCCAGATATTATTATTGGGACAAAAATAAACCAAAGATAGAGTCTCATCCCTCCGTACTGGTTTTAGCAAGAGTCAGTCAATGCAATTCAAAGACTTACTCTCCCAGTTCCCAACTTAGGGCAAATTCCCCAGGAGAAGGGTAGGCTGAAATAGGGCAAAATGCTGGTATACCTTTCCCTGAAACCAACAGGCATCCATCTATTTCTAGTATCCTGATCTGGTTGACAATTTCAATGCAGTGCTTTAGTAGTGTACAAAGTATATCTAAGACTCAGCCTTTGCCCTCATAGAACTAAGGATCTAACAATATAAATGCAGATAACTGTAGTAATAATTGTTTATTTGATGTTTTGTTTTGCTAAGTGCTATCCTCACCACCACCTTATACCATTGATACTATTGAGTATTGTCACCCCATTTTACAGATAAAGAAGTTGAGGGTGTGAAAGCTTGTGACTTGATCTCAGTCCATAGGTGGTCCAGAATCATGTATAAATGTGATAGGGAGATGTAAAGTGTTAAGGAAAATTCAAGGGAGAGGAACATTGACAAAAGCAAGTGAAAATAAGGCTTCATGGAGGAAGCAGCATTTGATTAGGCTTTAGATAGTAACTCAACAAATAACATGAGGGGGAAAATATTTCAGACCTAGGAAACATTATGAGCAAAGATTCATGATTTATAGAGGTAAAAAAAAAAAAGCAGAGCAATTGATGGGGGACTGAGTTGTTCAATCTGGCTATGGTATAGAGGAGATAAAGGAGTATAAGCAAAAGCTAGAAAGTCTACCCTGCCATCCAGTTGGCTGCAAAAAAGGCCTTTAAAGTGTGGCAGTTGACCTCTGAACCTCTGTTTGTCATTACTGCACAAAGGCCATGGTATAAACTCAAAAGGACCGTGAGAATAAATTGGTGTTTATAAGAACAACCCCAATGCCTAAACGTCACTGTGGTGGAATGACGCTGTTCATCTGCCAGGAACCAACCTGTGGTGAGTCACTCACTGTGTGCTCAGAGGTGCCTTCTGATTATGGATGACTGCGTGAAATCATGCCTAATATTTGGGGATGGATAAATGGCAGCATACACCATCTCCCGCTGCCCAAGGTGATGACTCTTAATTCACGGAGCTGATTATCTTTCTGCGTAAAATGGAATCCAGTCAGATCTGCCAAATCGAATCTACACCTCATTGAAAGATATCTTACTCTCCCCCTGCAGCACAGAGAAGTCAAAATGGGAAACCCTGGGCCTTGAGATTGCATGCTAAACACTGGTAGCCTGCAAGAGGGAGGCACAGTTTGAACCCCAGGGAGTAAAATTTGTCTGTACTCCACCTCAACCTTCCTTCAAAGCTCACTCAGCTCATGGGCCACCTACTTTCCAAGGCTTTCCAATTGCTGTTCTCCTCCCATCTCCAAAAATTACTATTATTACATATGTACTCTAAAAATTACTAATATTATATATTTACTTCTAGATGTACATGTTTTTCCCTAGCTTGTAAGCTTCTTGAGGGCAGGAACTGATTTGGTTTTTTTTTCCTATATCCCCAATAGGTATCACAGTTCCTAGCAAACAATGGATGCTTCATAAATGTTTGTTGGTTGTATGAATGATCACATGCATATATGAATGAATGAACGAATGAATGGATGGATGGATGAATGAATGAATGAAGGAATGAATGAATGAAAGAATGAATGAACAGCTTTCACTTGGGAAAGAAATAGGCAAACTTTGTCACTTGAAAAAGTTCCCTATTGGGAAAGATAGTTTTCCATATGTAACCACTCACATACAGAGAGGCCACTTTTGGCTTTTGTTATTTCCAGTGATGACATAATAGTGATAGTAATTTTTATGGTTGGGGAGTGAGTCCAGATGTATGATTTGGTCAGTGTGGGGAATTTCCTAGAATGGAAACTATCCCTACCTCTACAATTTGACAACTTGCCTGTCACTCGTTATCTTAGAGAGCTGCACATAGATCACTGGGAAGCACAGTCACCCAGCTAGTATGGGTCATAGCAGTACTTGAACTTGGGTCTTTCTGAACTCCCAAGAGGCTAGCCCTTTACCCATTATACCATTACCCCACTTCTCTATGACAGTAATTGCTTCTATTAATGGTACATATGTTTCAAAGTGCTTTTCACTTAGGGTTATCAAACTTCATCCTCAAATACAGGTAGTTATCCCTGTTTGATGGATGGGCATAGTGATCTGGGCCTAGAAAGATTAAGTGACTTATTTGAGGTCACACAGGAAGTCAGTGGCTGAAAGAGGTAGAGAACCCAAGTGCTCTTCTGCCTCATCTCACAGATCTCTATTGCACGGGACCGCCTCAGTCAATGATGGGGGTTGTACAAAACCATCCAGATTCCTTTGCCTAATCCACTTAATGAGCTAGAGCACAATCGCTGCTGCCTGGTTGCCTGGCTACCTGGCTGCCTGAGGTTAAAGGGGCAATTTGCTTACTTCACAACATAGAAAAATCTAACTAGCTCATTTGGGAGCTGGACCTAAGACCCTGACTTCCTTAGCACTGTTCTCTTTATCAGCTGAGATAACTAGACCACTCTGGAGAAATTTTGTTGTGACTATATTAGTCTTGAAATAGGAGTAGATGGTTCTAATGATCTATAATGTGCAATCTCTTATGAGAAATTCTACTAGAGTTCCTTTTCCTATCCATTGTTCAAGGAACAATTCAGGTAACCAACTCCTCTAGGAAGCCTTCTCTGATCTCTCCCAATGGAAATGATGTCTCACTTATGTGTATAAAGAACATTGCAGATTTTAAAGTGCCATTTAAATGTTTGGTTTTGTTGTTATAGTGCTTATGCATCATCCGTATATTAATTTTTATGAAATTTATTTGTACAGCAACCCTTCTGGGCTACTTCTCAGATAGCAGTGGCTGCTCTCAGATTATGGGGTAGGCTGTGGGTCTGAATTCCCAAGATTATGGGTCTTGAGCCACCATTAATGAGCTTTAATAGTTAACCAGTAGACACAGTAGCTACCAAACATTCCTCCTGTAAACCTGGGCATAGTCTCCACAAATACATGCAACATGTATGGGTAGAGAGGGGACAAAGTATAAGGATAGTGAGGTATGGATGGATGGATCACATGGGGCCAAGGAAATTTATATCTCTGTACCAGGGTCTCAGTGTCCTTTCTGTCCTCATGGAGTCTTCTTGTGGCTTGTCTCTCAATTTCCAGATCTAGTTCTCCCTTGAATCTACTCTTAGCCAGTAGAGCGTGCCAGGAATCACTCTCTTTGTCTATGTATGAACAGAGACTGTGACTCTCCTCCATGCTAGATGGATCTCAACTTTATCGCAATTTTCTTGAACTGATATGTTTTATAACTTATAGATAGGGTTGTCTCCTACTTGGTAAGTAGCTCCATCACTAATCTTAATGGCTAATGGAAAATTTTCTGCTCCCCCTATCCCAGTTGCCCTCTGACACAAATGAAAGGGTCACAGTCTACAAAATTGCCCTCAGCCTAGACTCACCCCAATGAACAAACTGTCAAATTATTTCACTATCTTCCATACTACCATGCCGCTTCTCCCATCTGCTTCTCATTCCCTTTTACATGTTGTCTTTGCCAGTAAAAGGTAAGGTCCTCAATAGCAGGGACTGTCTTATCTGCTACTTTTAGTATCCCCAATACATGGTAAAGTACCTGGCATATAGTAAGAGTTTGATAAATGCTTTTTCCTTCATTCAATCAGAAAAAAATGAAATATTAAAACATATTACATAAACAATATTTTTTAATTAGTCATACAAGTATTGGAAAATGGAACACAGTTATAAAATAGTACATGTGGGAAAAAAAAGAAAATCTTGGACCTTAAGGAGGGTGCTGAGTAAGTGGACTACTTATTTCTTTTGACCCAGAAGAAAGAACTGGTAGTCACAGGTCAGAGTTGCAGAGAATATATTTCAGTCTGAGATGAGAGAAAACTTCCTAACAATTAGAGCAATCAAAGACAATGAAATTAACATGTAGTGAGTTCTCCATCACTAGTGATTATCAAGTAGAGGTTGGATGACTGCTTATTCAGGATATTTTAGAGGCGATTCCTGCTCAAAAAAGTTGGTCTAGATGACTTCTGGGATCTCCTCTATCTTTTACAATCTCTTTCTAATATTTTTCATTTATTTTCAGTCATCAAGCATTTATTTTTGTCTCTTAGATCCTATGAAAAAAGATTAAGAAAAACATTTTTATTGGAAGACTGGGAACAGTAGCTTAGAATCTAGAATAGGCAATTGGGTTCACACAATAGCACAACTAGGGTAAGGCTATTGATTTCCTGACAAAGACTATCTGTCCTCTGCTCTGGCTTTGAAGAGCCTCCCTGGTATACACAGATAAGAGCTGGCATAAATGTGTTTCTCCCCAGAGCAGGAGAAGGCCCTGGAGGTTCTGGTGGCCTGTAGAGGTTTCCAACCTCTGGGGAGACCTAATTTGGAACATCAGGGTTCCCTGCCTCCCAAGTTGCCAGAATCAGTGCAGCACAGATGTTTCTTCTTCAATAGCTGAGCCTGTCCTCAAGTCTGGGATAGCATCCATCAGGCTTTTGTGAACTGAATGTGATTGACACCATTCATGCCCTCCAGTCCCCTTCCTAATCAAACTCTCATCATTCCTGTTTGTTGGCTGAAATTGACTCTTCATGACCCAATTTTTTGCATTTAATCCCCAGAGTTTTCCTACTTGGACAGGTGACTGTTCTGAGAATAATAGATTCAAAGAAAAAAATAAGTAGGTAAAAGACCAAGGGAAAGGTCAAAGTAGAAAATAGAATAAGTCAAAGGAGGAAATAGAATAAGCGGAGCTGAGGACAGGATGGAGGGAAATACAGTTAGTCTTTTATAACATGACTATTATGGAAGTGTTTTGCGTAACTACACATATGTAACCTCTGTTGAGTTGTTTGTCTTCTCAATGAGAGTGGGTGGGGAGGGAAGAAGGGAGAGAATTTGGAACTCAAAGTTTTAAAAACAAATGTTAAAAATTGTTTTTACATGCAATTGGGAAATAAGATAGACAGGCAATGTGGGTATAGGAATCCATCTTGCCCCACAGGAAAATAGAAGGGGAAGGTGATAAGAGAAGGGGGAATAATAGAACAGGGGAAGGAGTAATCAGAATGTGTACCATCTCGGAGTGGGGGAGAAGGGGAGAGATGGGGAGAAAATTTGGAACTCAGAATCATCTGGAAATGAATGTTGAAAACTAAAAATAAATACATTAATTATTTTTTTAAAAAGACCAAGGAAATAAGGAGGAAATTTTATCATTTGTTGCTGGCTGTTTAGACTCATGTTTGAGGGACTAGGGAAAGTCAGTGATTCAATCAGAAACATGAAGACAGTTACATAGTTAATGATGGGAATTTGGGATAGCAAAGTCATGTTGGAAACAAGAAGCGAACATGGGCTTCTCAAAGAACCAGGGAGAGAGGCTCCAGATCTGAAATTTCCTGAACTTAGTTAGCTGAACTACCAAGAGATCTATAAATAATGTCTTTGTATATAATAGATGTTGAAAACATTTTTGTGGAATTGAATTAAATTGAATTGAATTCTCTATATGACCAGACAAAGCTAGACTCACTGTCCCTGAGTCTCAGATCCCTATCCCTTTGGTTTCAGTTTAAATCTGTTCTCCTTACAACCATCTGATCCAGTGTCCCCTGGGGTTTGCCTGTATAAGAATCCTCTGACAGCCTTTCAATTGATTCTGGGCACTCAACCGCTCACTTGGTTTCCCTGAACTGAGCCTTCCATCTCCATAAGCACATTCTGGGTTCTCCATTTAGTTCAAGAAATTCAATTCAACAAATATTTATTAAGTGCCTTCAACCCATGGTATCTGTAAAAACCCTTTCTATATGTTGTCTGCCCCAGATAAATCCTCAAGCCTGTAGTAAAATATTCTGTTACATTCTCACAATAATTGCACTGAGCATATGTTGCTGTCATGATAATACAGTAGGATGGGATAAAGCAGGAAACAGAGGGCTACATTCCAAGGCTATAGAGCCTAGGAAGAAGCCCAACTCTTGCTTAGGAGAAGCACAAAGACTAAAAGCTTTGCCACAAAGGGTCCTGGTGTGCTTAGAATGCCCAGTGGGGCAGGGAAATAGGAGTTAGGGGAGGGCAGTATCTAGATTCTAGCCCTCTCTCTAAGAAAGAGAGTTTGTTTTAATCTTGCTTCGAGTGATTATAGTTGTTCCTGGAAGACTTCCCCACAAGATGACATTGATAGGATGATAGAATTTAGCAGCGAGGTGGCACTAGGCGTCAAGAAGACTTGAATTCAGACCCTGCCTCAGACACTAGCTGTACAACATTAGATAAGTTGTAACTTCTCTGTTTCAGTTTCTTCATCTTTAAAATAGGAATGATAACAGCCCCTACCTCACAGCATTGTTGAAAGGATCAAACGAGATAATATATGTAAAAACATTTCGCAAACTTAAAGCACTATTCTCTGGTTGTGTTTGTTGCCATTGGTAATTATTGCCATCAGAAAGAAGCTTAGAGGTCATGGAGACTGACTCCCTCATTTCACAAATGAGAAAACTGAGCCCCAGACTTGGGAAGTGATTTGCTCAGTCACATAGATGTTAAGTGACAGCCAGGATCCTAGACCATTAGCTTGGCTATTACTCTTTTTGCCATTTGCCTTACCTCCTCAAACCCAAAGAATTACATGATCTAATCAGCCTCTAGGTGCCATCATTCAGAATTCTTGTTGTGTTGAGAATCCTGTAGTGTGCACTGTGAGTAACAGGAAAGATTCAGACTACATGACTCCTCCCTTCAAAGAAAGATCAGGTAAAAATGCACAATAACGGCAATGATAGATGATAGATAAATAGATGGTAGATGATAAGAAAGAGATAAAGAAAGCATTATAGACAGTTTTCTTTTATATAGCACATTAAGGTTTATAAAACACTTTTCAAATCTTACATCATTTGATTCTCATAATGACTTTGGGAGAGAGGTACCATTATTGCCCCATTTTATAAATGAGCACACTGAGGCAGACAGGTTAAGTGCCTTGCTAGGATCACACACCTAAAAAGTATCTGAAGTTCCATTTCCTGATTCAAGTTCAGCACTCTACCCACACTTGGATGGAGAATGGAAATTCTCCATTGTGACTTCAAAGACTCACAGTGATGAAGAAAAAGAGTTGCTATTCATTGAAGAAAGTTCTGGAACAGCAGACTCTCAGACTTTGCCTAGATAAGGGATTACAACAGGTATTGTGAACTGAGAAAAGAAGGAAAGAGAAAGGATGCCACATAGAAAGGGCATGGAAGTAGGACAGAGGAAGGAAGTGGAGTCCAGATAGAGCTGAGATGAGAGTCAGGTGAAGCACGGCTGAGATCCCTTCCAAAATGATAGTCCTTGGAAGGAATTTGCCAATGAGGAGAGGAGGGTGCCTGAGTAGAGATCTCCCCAGAAAGCAATGTAACAGGTGGAATTTCGAGAGAGATGAGGTGAGAATGAGGCACATATGAAAGCATATAGTTTACATGTAAACACATACATGTGTGCATATGTGTGTGTGCTGTGTATATGCTTACATATTCAAAATAAATTGAAGATAATGTGGGGAGACGGGAAGAGACACTAGAAGGGCAACCTGGATTTGAGCCCTAGCTCTATTATTTGTTTGCTAACAGTGTATCCTTGGGCAAATCATTTCACTATCCTGGGTCCTGGTTTTCATCTGGAAAATGAGATGGACAAGTAAGATGATCTCTAAAATTACTTCTTCCAACTCCAGTTCTATGATCTTGTGCTTATTTTACATCTAGGACTCATGAGCTTGTTAATGTCGGAACTCCCTTGGGCAATGCAGATTATAACCCATCTTTAATTCCTGATCTTAAAGAGTTTCCTTAGGTTCAGAGGGGTAAAGTGACTTGACCAAGGTTATATAGTTAGCAAGTATCAATCAATTAAACAACCAATAAACATTTATTAAACCCCAACTATGTGCCAGGCAGTGTGTTTAGCACTAAGGATACAAAAAAGGGACAAAAGATAGTACCTTTCCTCTAGGAGTTTACAATTTTATGGGAGAAACAACATTCAAATAAATATAGACAAGGTAGGATAAATCAGTCATTTAGTTATAGATATAACTATATAATGACTTTATGTGACCCCATGGAATTTTCTTGGCAAAGATACCAGAATGATTTTCTCTTTCTTTCTCCAGTGAGTCCCCATTCTACAGATGAGGAATTGAGGCAAATAGGGGTTAAGTGACTTGCCCAAGGTCACACAGCTAACAAGGGTCTGAGGCTATATTCCAACTGGATCTTCCTGATTCAGACTCAGGGCTCTACTATACTCCCCAGCTGTCTGTGGAGACAGGATAAATAGTAAATAATCAACAGAGTGAAGGCACTAGAATTAAGAGGGATTAAGGAAAGCTTCCTCTATAAAATGGAATTTTAGTTGATACTTAAAGGAAGTCAGAGAAGTTGGTAGCCAGAGCAGAGGAGAGAGAGCCTTCCAGGCATGGGGGAGAGCCAGAGAAGTGATTCATAGCCAAAAGATGGAGTGACCTATTTGTAGAACAGCCAGAAAGCCAATGCCACCAGATTGAATAGTATGTGTCAGGGAGTAAGGAGTAGGAACACTAGAAATGTAGGAAAGGTCTAGGTTATGAAGGGATTTGAATGCCAAGTGGAGAGTTTTGTATTTGATTGGAGGTATTAGGGAGCCACTGGAGTTAATCGAGTAGGGGAATGACATGAGCAAATCTGTACTTTAGAAAAATCAGTGTCAGAGATAAGATTTGAACCCAGGACTCCCTGACTCTAAGCTCAGAGAGCTGGGATCATAGGACCATTTATCTAGAGCTGAAAGCAAACTTAGAAGACATCAAGTCAAACTATCACATTTTTTTAGGCATTTCCTTGTTTATTAGATTTTAAATTAAATTGCTTTAGAACATAAACCATTCGTTGAGCAACTACTGAATGTTTAGTATAATGTTAGTCTGTATAGAGGAGTGATGATTGCCCTTTTTCTTTTCTTTCCTTTTTTTTTTACAAATTAATTAATTGATTTTTAATTTTCAACATTCAGTTTTCAAATTTTATCCCTATCCCTATCCTCTCCCCTCCCCAAGTCGGCATGTAATCTGATATAGGCTCTACATATACATTCTTATTCAACATATTTTCATATTAGTCATGTTGTATAGAAGCATTAGAACCTAACTACCCCATTTTAAAGATGAGGAAACTGAGGCATAGACAAGTTAAGTAACCTACCTAAGGTCACCCACAAAGCCCTAGTGTTTTACTAAGTGGGGACTCAGACTGTGATTTGAATAACTGTTTCCCCAAAACAATAATCCAGAACCTGGGAAAAAGTAGGAAAGGGCTCTGGAGTCAGAGACATTAGAGTCTTCAGAAGCAAAATATAAACTGGAAGAAAATGGAAAGCCTTTGCTTGGTGCCCTGCATAGAATTTTTCCTTTGAGCCTGAAGGTGAAATCTTCTGCTGCTTCAGCACCAACCCTTTTCCCCTTACCTTCTTGAAGTGATCTATTTATTTGCATGCTTAAAAGTCACTCAGATCACGCTGACACTGTGTTTTCTGATGTCCTCTTTGATCTTTCACTTTGGGTCTCTTAAAGCTTAATGCGTTTAAACATCTCCTGTCTGATCTCCATCCCTTTTATCCAGTTTCTTTGATCCAGTTGGTTCTGGTCACTTGCTAATCCCACCAAGGTTCTTGCTTCACATAAGATTTTCCTCTTATTCCTCATGCATCCCTCTCCCTGCTTTCCACCCTTTCAATATGTTAAAATGCTGTGATAGCAACTCAATATAAGAATATTGAATCCAGAAAGAGGAAAACTAAGCTGACCGTGAGTAAGTAACCAGAGAAAAATTTTTAAAGAAACTTAAGATATTAACCCAGGTCTTCCAGACTCCTACCCCAGCACCCTATCCATTATGCTACACTGGGTCATAACTTCTATGCATCTAAATGAAAATATCCACCAATCAAAAGGATCTTCAGCGTTGTCAAGTCCCAAATTTGGGAGTTGAGAAATAAAGTGTCTTTAATTGAGATATAAAGGTGGAAAACCCGCCACCTTGGGGAATATCTCATGAGGGAAGAGCTCAACTGATTCCCTTCCCAGAGACCTCTGAACAGGGTTTTTTACACCTTTAGAAGGAGAAAGAGAGGAGGTAACATGAGATATGAGTTTCTAATGTCCTTGCCCCCTTCCTTTTAGAATGAGAGCAGTGGGCAAGAATATTAGAAACTTAGATCCAGCTTAAGCTAGGTTCCTTTACAAAGTAAACTCCCCAGTGTGAGGGTTTAGAATGTGAATCATCATCTCAACCCAATCAACACTATCTTAAGGGTAGGAAAGCAAGGACATTACTAGAATTCCAACAATTGCTAGGACACTGACATTGCTAGCTTGATTAAGAGATTGTGGCAGTGAGCATTGCATTTTGATATTACAATTTTCTGTCAATCATGTGGTAGAGTAGAGGACTCTGGGCTCAGTGAGAATTCAGCTGTTTTTTTGCTGACCAGTTTCTTCAACAATGCAATTCTTTGGACCTCAGCTTACCAGGCAGGAGTGGACAGAGTTCAATTCCAGAACCATAAATATCAAGGGTAAGTTCCTGCTACCTCTGACCTTCAATAAGTTCTTATGCAGCCTCCTCTGCTAGACAGCATAATACGTCTTCAAAGTCAAGAAGACATAGGGTCAAGTGTTGCCTCAGACACACAGTGACTGTGTGACTCTGGGCAAGTCACTTAACTTCTCAGTGCTCTAGGCAGCTAAGACAAGAAGTTGCAAAGAAGGAACAAATTTGCTTTGGTACTAGGAGTTCCCTTGCCTGAGAGTTTCCTAAAACAACTAGATCTGACATCTCAGATCTAATTCCTATCCTTAGCACCATCTGAGAAATCAAAGACCAGAAAGAAAGATTTTGGGATTATTGTCTTTCTTCAGGTTCTTTTCTGTGGGCAGCAGCCCTGTCCCACCCTGTCCACTGAAGGACGATACACTGAGTCCCAACAAATACACAACTAATCTTTAGCATAGCATAATAGAGTTGGGGGGACAAATTCTCAGAAGTGACATTTGGCTTGGCATAGCATAAATTATTTTCTTAGAATTCTTTGTTTTCATTCCCCTCCCATACTTTGGGACTCTTCTCTAATTGCAACCCCTGTGTAGAGGAAATGGGGGAAAGGATAACTCTCCTTTTTCACTTCGAATCTCAGATCTAAACTGAATTCTTTCAGGTCCTTAGGTATCTAAGAAAATGGCATCCTTCCCCTCCTCTCCCCCAGACCCAAGTCTAAGTTGTCTTTTTTGAAATCATACTGTGTAGGCATCAACTTACTAAACAATGCACATGAACAACCCTAATAACTAATTAGGGAACCTAGGGTTTTGCTTCAAACAGATCTCAAAGTCCTCTGAGGGTGAAACATAGAGTCTTGGAAGCCTAACCATTCAGGCAGATATATGGAAATGGCAAATACCCAGGGAATAGAAACTTTCATTTCAAAGAGTTAAAGATCATACAGGTCAAGATATTCCTGGTAAATCTAGGAATTCTGGCCAATTGTGGATGTGCCAGTGATAGTGACGGAGGATGCTGATCTAGGATAATTACACTTCTTTTCTTTACTCCATCCTACCATTTTTCCTTCCTTACTCTCCTTCCCCTTTTCCTTTCTTTTATTCCTTACCTCTTCCCTTCTCAAGTGTTGCTTCCTTTACTTCCTTCTTTCCTTTCTTCCCTCATTCTTTCCATCCTCTATTCCCCCTTTGCTTCCTTCCTCTTTTCCCTTTCTTTTTTCATTTTTCTTTCCTTCATTTCCTCTTTTTCTCATTTTTTTCTCTTACTGAGCAAAGCACCAGGTTTCCTGATCAATACTCAGGATATGCCATTGAAAAGTAGGCAGCTGCCTACATGACATGACTTCAAAAGTGCTACAAGTGCTCCCTCCTCCCTTCTTAAAAGAAAAATTCTCCATCAGCTCATTGATGCTAGGAAATTTTACAATATAAGTTTCATTTCTTTGACTTAAGTCACCATGCCCTGTTCAAACACAAATACCCCTAGGATATGTACTTACCAGTCAGTTATATTTTAGGCAGGAAATGTGGTCTTATAAGTAGGATTTGATGAGGCCTTGGAGAAAGGAGGAGAAGCATGGGGACAATGCCTACCTGAGATAGTTAAGAGGACACCATCACAGGGCAAAGAAAAGAAAGAATGGGAAGGAGATTCCAAATGACAAGCTTTTTCTATACTTTCCTTCATTGTTTGTTTATTTGCAGTGTCCACAGCCACTTCCATCTTTCTCCTATCTTAATTCATGAAAGATCATGGGTTACAAATCATCTTGATTAAGTCACTAAAGGGGCATTGTAATCCAATAGAAAGATGGCTAGATTTTGGAGGACCTAGGCTCAAGTCCCAAATTCCCTGGTTAATAACTGTGTAACACTGAGTAAGTCACTTCACTTTCTGGGTCTCAGTTTCTTCATCTGGAAAATGATGGGATTGGGTTGAATGATCTCTAAGTTACCTTAGAATGCTCAATCTATGATCCTTCAGTCCTTTGAAAATTGTGGCTTCCCTAATTTCATTCCCATTACTGACCCACCCTCATCCCTAAACACAGCAGTAGTTGTTGAGAGAATTCATAACTGAGTATTTTCAAACACTGTTGTCCCATGGTAGTCAGATAGGCTTCTGATTTCTCTCTACTTTCCCCACCCCAGTACACTCACACTCAAAACACTTGACTTCTGATTTCTATTTTGACAGATGTGCTATATTACTCTGAGGTACTTTCCACTAATTCTAGTTTTATGAAAAGGAAAAAAGCCAACTCTTAGAGGATTCACATATCGACTTACTGTTCACTAAGCTCTTATTAGATTGCTTTATATTGTGGGGACCAAAACAAAAAAATCAATGGATGTTTTGAGGGTTTCTCAGAGGGAATACCCAATGTCTTGACTCCCTCCTATTCCCCAATAATGGGTGAAATATCGACCCAGTGCTCCAAGATGCATCTTGTTAACATTCAGCCATATCATACTTTGCTAGAGGAACACAAGCCCTATATAAGTGTAAACTCAGACATGACCAGAAGACTAGATTGAGAAACCCAAGCAAAAGGAGTCAGATTAACACACTGACAAGAACACTTGACTAGAGAATCAGTAGACCTGTATTCTAACAACCATGTGACTTTGGACAAGTCACTTTATATCCCTTGGCCTTGGTTTCCTCATCTATGAAATGAGGGGAATGGGAGGAGAGGTGGAACAGAAAAAAAAACTAAATGATCTGTACTATCCTTCCCAGCTCCAATATTCTGTGGGAAAAAAACAACAGCTTGCCAGCCAAGCCCCTTAGACCATAGGCCCAGTGAGAGTTTGACAGCATAACTTGAATTTCCTTCTCTTTTTTTCTCTTCTGCAAGAAGAAACTCATGCCCACTCACTGAATTCCTTGGCTGAGCTCCCCCCCTGAGATCTAAGGGATGGGTATTGATCACACCAGCCTCTGTTTGCATTATTTAGCTCTCAAGAAACATCTGCTTGCTGTTCATTAGCTTTGTCTGGGTGCTGCTGCCAGATGGGAATGCCATCTGGTGGTTGAGTCCAGGATGTGCATTTATGCTCCCATATATTCAGATCCAACAACACCATTAACATCTGGCATGCTGTGGTGCACAGTTCCTTGGGTGCCATAGCAGCAGGGAATCTGTCACTCCTAACTGTACCAAAGCACCCTCCATTGAAGTTGAGTTAAGAAAAATAGCTTTCCTGGGACCACCTTCCCCTGGGATAAGAACTGAGAGAGTTCCTCTCAACAGATCACTGAATCAAATGTTGGGAGCTAGAAGGGACTCCGAAGTCATCTAATCCAAACCTCTCATTTTACAGGTGAGTAAAATGAGACCCAGAGAGGTTCCATGTCTTGTCTGAGGTCACAAAGGGAGTAAGTAGGGGGACAGAGTCAAGATGGCAGAGTAGAAGGATGGACCTGTAGAAGCTCTCCCCCCATAGCCCATAAGGTACCTGTAAAAATGACTCAAAACAAATTCTAGAGCAGCAGAAGTCACAAAACAACAGAGCAAAAGAGATTTCCAGCCTAAGACAGCCTGGAAAGACGACAGAAAAGGTCTGTCTCACCAGATTTGGAGCAGTGTGCAGCCCAGCATAGCATGGCACAGACAGGACTGGAGCTGGCTTCAGTGTGCAGTCACAGGTAGCAGCTGTGGTTCCCATATTTCTCAACTCAAAAATGCCAAATAAAACTCCAAAGGTCAGTAATAAAGCTCTTTCACCTGGATAAAAGGGGACTGTAGTCCAGACCCAGTCCCCACCCTAAGGAAGTGACAGTAGCAGCCACATTTGGAGCCCTCAGTCTAAAGACTCTGAGGGAATTGAGCAGCTGATCTGGGTCTCAATTCTGAGCGGTGGCCCAGGGGTTAGGAGGAGCACTGGCATGGTGGAGCTGATGGTAACTGTAGACAAGGAATCCTACTCAAAGATCCTGGGCAGAAAAGAGTGCTTGTGCTTGCTCACAATACAGAGTGCAGGCCAGAAGAGAGGTAAATTCCTCTCCCTTGATTGTGCCACCTCAGAAGAACTGATAACTTACAGGTCACTTGAAAAAGGACTCAAAAGTCAAGTAACAGGCTGGGAAATGCCCCCAAAAGGGGGAAAAATAAGACTATAGAAGGTTACTTTCTTGGTGAAAAGGTATTTTCTTCCATCCTCTTGGATGAGGAATAACAAAGCATACCATCAGAGGAAGACATAAAAGTCAAGGCTTCTACAACCAAAACTGCCAAAAAACATGCAATGATCTCAGACAAGGAAGAGCTCAAAAAGGATTTTGAAAAATTAAGTAAGAGAGGTGGAGGAAAAAAAGAAAAGAGAAATGAGAGAAATGCAAGAAAATCATGAAAAGCAAGTCAACAGCTTGTAAATGAGACCCATAGAAATGCTGAAGAAAATAACACCTTTAAAAATAGACTAACCCAAATGACAAAAGAGGTTCAAAAAGTCAATGAGGAGAAGAATGCTTTAAAAAGCAGAATTGGTCACATGGAAAAGGAGTTTCAAAAGCTCCCAGAAGAAAATAGCTCTTTAAAAATTAGAATGTGTGTTCATCCTTCATTGCCAAAGAAGACTATGGCATCAGAGAAATGATGAGATGACTTACATTTGACTTTGTTTTGAGTGAGGGAGGGCTGTGCAGGTCACCAGCCTCACTTCTCCTCCAGAGCCATCTGAATCCAGTGATCATATATTCATCAGGATGACTAGAGATGACCCAGGGTGAAGCAATTGGGGTTAAGTGACTTGCTCAAGGTCACACAGCTAGTGAGTGTCAAGTCTGAGGTGATATCTGAGCTCAGGTCCTCCTGACTCCTGCACTGGTGTTTTACCCACTGTGCCACTTAGCTGCCCTTAAAAAATTAGAATGGAGCAGATGGAAGCTAATGACTTTATGAAAAGCCAAGAAATTATAAAACACAACCAAAAGAATGAAAAAAATAGAAGACAATGTGAAATATCTCATTGGAAAAATAACTGACCTGGAAAACATATCCAGGAGAGATAATTTAAAAATTATAGATCTACCTGAAAAGCATGATCAAAAAAAGAGCTGAGACATGATCTTCCAAGAAATTATCAAAGAAAACTGCCCAGATATTCTAGGCCCAGAAGGTAAAATAGAAATGGAAAAAATCCACTGATCATCTCCTGAAAGAGATCCCAGAAGAAAAACTCCTAGAAATATTGTAGCCAAATTCCAGAGCTCCCAAGTCAAGGAGAAAATATTACAAGCACCCAAAAAGAAACAATTCAAGTATTGTGAAAATACAATCAGGATAACATAGGATTTAGCAGTTTCTACACTAAGGGGTCAAAAAACTTGGAATATGATATTTCAAAGGTCAAAGGATCTGGGATTAAAACTAAGAATCATCTATTCAGCAAAACTGAGTATAACACTTCAGGGGGGAAAATGGAATGTCAATGAAATAGAGGACTTCCAAGCATTCTTGTTGAAAAGATCAGAGCCGAATGAAAAATTTGACTTTCAAATTCAAAAATCAAGAGAAACATGAAAAGGAAAACAGGAAAGAGAAGGCTTAAAGAACTCATTAAAGTTGAACTGTTTACATTCCTACATGTAAATATGTTATTTATAACTCATTAGACCTTTTTCAGTATTAGAGTAGTTAGAGGACATGTATATGTACATATTTGTATGTGTGTATGTATACATACATAGACAGAGGGCCCAGGGTAAGCTGAATATGAAGGAAGAATATCTAAAAAAATAAAATTTACTGTTGAATGGAATGTACTAGGGGTAAGAGAAAGGGAAAAATAGAATGTAGCAAATCATCTCACATAAAAGAGGGAAGAAAGAGCTTTTACAATGGAGGGAAAGAGGGGGGAGATGAAAGGAAATAATTGAGCCTTACTCTCATGTGATTTAGCTTAAGGAGAGAATAATATACACTCAATTGAATATGGAAATCTATTTTACCCTGCAAGAAGGCAAGGGAGAAGGGGATAGGAGAGGGAAGATAATAGAAGGGACAGCAAATTGGGGAAAGGGATAATCAGAAACAAACACTATTGTAAGAGGACAGGTTAAGGGAGAGAATGTAATAAATGAAGGGCAGGATAGAACAGAGGGAAATGCAGTTAGTCTTTTATAACATAACTATTATGGAAGTGCTTCGCATTGATACACATGTATAAGATATTGCATTGCTTGTTTTTTCAATGAGGGTGAGTAGAGATGGAGGGAGAGAATATGCAACTCAAAGCTTTAAGAATGAAAGTTAAAAATTGTTTTAGCATGTAACTGTAAATTAAGCTACATAGGCAATGGAGTATAGAATTCTATTTTACCCTACAAGAAAATAGAGGGAAAGGGGGATGAAAGAAGGGTGGGTAATAGAAAGAAGGACAGACTAGAAGAAGGGGTGAATGGGGTACATATTGCCCTGGGGTGGGTGTGGGGACAGATGGGGAGAAAATTTTGAATTCAGATTTTGTGGAAGTGAATGTTAAGAACTGAAAAATAAATAAATTATACATTTTTTAAAAAGAAAGGAAGTAAATATCAGAGATAAGATTTGAACTCAGGTCCTTTTGACTTCAAACCATTCTTCTTGCTTAACCATATTGCTTCTCTTTTTTCAAACAGGTACAAATCCTGTTGCTTAGATTTATTCATGAGTCATTCTAGCTAAAACCCCTTTGATCAACAAGTCTTCATAACATCTTTTATGACATTCTGGCATGGACCTATAATATAACTTTTTTCAAGAAATTCAATAAGATCACAAACTGATTTCAGAGATCAGAGTTTTCTGTTTTCAGCACCTAGGACAGTTCTAGACATGTATGCTCCACTACCCAATGGACTTTTGATCTCATCAGCAGAGTTATTCTCTCCAAACACAACTTAACTGTGCTTTTCCATCTTGAGCAACTTTCTTCCATGCCATCTCATAAGTTCACTACAGAGGGTCTGCCCAATATTGGGAGAGAGGGAGATAGGGGAACATCTTCTTGCCATCACATGTATACATATAGAGCCTACAGGTTGCTGTCCATTATCTCTCTCTATGTCCAGACTATCATCTTTTATAATGAGACATTTCCTCAATGACATTGTTTATACTTCTGTTCCCAAATGGTTCTTTTTTATAATGGGTTGCCACTATTCACTCTCACCATGTGCCTCAGAATTACCCTTTGGATCATCTTCAACTTCAGTTCTTCAGAAACTAATATTTCACACAATCAACCAACATGGGAAAGCTAGGTGATGCAGTGGATAGAGCACCAGTGCAGGAGTCAGGAGAACCTGGGTTCAAATCTCACCTCAGACATTTGACACTCACTAGCTGTGTGACCTTGGGCAAGTCACTTAACCCCAATTGCCTCATCCTGGGTCATCTCCAGTCATGCTGATGAACATCTGGTCACTGGATTCAGATGGCTCTTGAAAAGTGAGGCTGGTGACCTTCACAGGCCTCCCTCACTCAAAACAGTCAAGTGCAAGTCATGTCATCATTTTTGTGATGCCATGGTCTTCTTTGGCAAAGAAGGACAAACACACACACAACCAACATAAAGAAAAGAATATTAGCATTAAGTGATGAACCTTTGTTTCAGGGAGAAACTTAATGTCATCCAAATAACTTTTTTTAATTCCCCAAGGACACATTAGCCCACTTTGCTCATTCAGTTCAATCATGGGTCCAGCCCATTGTCCATTTGCAGTATGTTTCCAAGACATATGTGTTGATGTATCAGTTCTCCAGGTGGTCTTATAGAACTTCTTAAACAGTTTAAGAAGCACTGATGAGGTTTGTGAGTAGAAAAAATTTAAGAAGCCTTGGACTCTATCCAGCTGCACAACATGACATAGGACAATGATTACTCTTCATCAACTTGCTTATTCCTATGAGGTACATAGCGGACACTTAATACATACTCACTAAACCAGTGAATCAATGTCTCATGGCATAGGGGAAAGGGCACTGGATTTGGAATCAGAAGACCAAGGTGCAAACCCAATCTCAGCTACTATCTGTGTGACTTTGTGCAAGCTGTTCAGCCTTCCAGAGCCTCAGTTTCCACATTGTAATAATATGAGGACACTGCACTAGACAATCTCTCAGGTGAGTTCCAGCTTTTGCTTTTACTAAGTGCCTGCTCTGTGCTGGCATTGCTGATGTTACATTTGCATGTAATTAATATGGCCACTTTTAGTCAGTGCCAAATTTGGAGTCCATTCATCACATATCCAAGGAACATTTCTTGGGACTTCTCCTCCCCTCTTACACTCACAAACAGCCTGACACCTTGATTACCAGAAAGCATCTCTACTCTTGCAACAACAGGCCAGGCCAAGTTATTGTTTTGCTGTGAACTTTCTTTTTATGTCTTTCTTTTTCAGTTCAGTCACATCCAACTTTTTGTGAGCCCATATGGGGTTATCTTGACAGAGATACTGAAGTAGTTTGCCATTTCTTTCTCCAGCTCATCTTACAGAAGAGAAAACCAAAGTAAACAGGGTTAAGTGACTTGCTCAAGGTAACACAGCTAATAAGTAGCTGAAACTATATTTGAATTCAGGAACATTAGTCTTCCTGATTCCAAGCCCAGTGCTCTATCCACTGTGCTACCTAGCTGACTCATGTCAAGAATTAGTTCCCACTATTAGACTCTTCCTTAGGTGAAGGTGCTGTTCCCAGAAGGTCTCTATCAAAATGTAGCTGTCCAGTGGTCATAGGATCATAGATTGAGATCTGAAAGAGATCCCAGAAGCCATCTAATCTGACTTCTTTATTTTCCAAATGAGGAAAGAAAGTCCCAGGAAGATCTTCCCAGGAAGATTCAGTATCTCGCCCAAGGTGTAAGTAAAAAATATTAGGGTAAAAATTTGAGCCCCATTTCTCCAACTTCAGAAACAGCCTTCTTGCCTCGGTCCCAAGTATCTCAATTCATCCATGTGGATAAATTCTGAAACCAGGATCCTGGGTGAATGAGGGGGATGCAAGAAGGCTATCTTTAGATGGAATTGAGTAGAAATATGAAAATCAAGAGCATAGGGTGCTGTCCCCAGGACAAGAATGGGTGGTAATTGCAGTCAACAAGGGTCTCTGGACAGAAAGAAGGCAGCACGAGATGCCTTGGATCTTAATAGGTGACCCTTTAAAATAGAGATGGTAGTGCTGATGACAGACCTTGCCTATTTCTTCCTTTTGCCAGGAGGTGCCTAGTTGGAGAGAATAACACAAGACATTTCCTAATATGTTTTCTGCTCTACACACACACACACACACACACACACACACATACACACACACACACATACATACATACACACATTCTATCATCTCATTAAAAAAAATTGAAACTTCATAATTGGGAGTTTTTGTCTTGGGGAAAATGGGGAGAAACAGCTTCAGGTCCTGGCCCAAATCCACCCTGAACTGGATCCACATTGATGGGAACTCTTACTCCATTAAAGGTTTAGAGTCAGAAGCAGACCTAACTAATAATTCAGTCTCCTAAGGCTTAAGTCCTAAGTCAACCTTTGCCACAACAAGCTGTTGCAGAACCCAAACGCTACCTAGGAAGCCCTGTTGTTTCTTTTTTTTCCATTTCATTTACCATCGTCCTCCAGGGGAACTTTCCCTTTTTTCCTCATCCTTAAAGATAGTACTAGAGTAGAAGTATGGTATCCTGGACATTTGTAGAGCTGCTTGAAAAAGGCATTCCTAACCCTAGCTGTGCAGAGCCAAGGAAGTTATCGATGATTAGGTGTCTTCCTAACAACAAAATCTGCTTGTGCTGTAGTAGGTTATATGGGCAATTTGACAGATGCCACCAATATCAGGCCTTTTAGGTATCTCTAGGGTACGTTCAATTATATTGAACTAGGTCTATCTCAAGTCAATCCAATGATTGAGGCTTAAGATTAAAATGCAAAGACAGGGTAGCTAAGGCTGATGTCCAAGCTCCTAGGGCCTGTGGCTACCTAAGAACTGCAAGTACTTCCCTAAAGATGATAAATAATAACAAATGAACTAGAAATATAAGATGCAGAATGAGACACATTTTTCAGACACAACTAATGCGGAAATTTGCTTTGCTTAACTTTAAAATTTAAACTTTAATAGCATGAAACTGTGCTAGGACTTTTGGAACACACGCACTTTGATTTTATTTTTTTCTTTTACTGGGGAGGAGGAGGTGGCAAAAGGGGCCAGGAGAGAAAGAGATAAGGTCACAAAAGGAAAAAGAAAGAAAAGAAAGTCATTGAGGCATTCTTTTAAAAATAGAAAATGACAGAAGGAAGGCCAGAAAGAATCCAAACAGGACAGCTTTGAACTTAGTATATACTTTTAAAAAAACAAACCATAGTTTCATGTACAATCTTACATATAAAAATGTCCATTCTATTTCATCTTTATATTCAGAATAAAAATAAAACTAATTTTTAAAAATAATTTTTAATTATAGATCAGATAAATTGGAGATGAATGTGTATGATACATGACTATATCTGGCTTTCCATGTCTTCATGTGTTTAGCTATTTAGTGTGTCTGTATGTTTTAGGATGTGTTTATCTCTGCAGTGAGTGTGTGTGTGTGTTTGTGTGTGTGTGCGTGTGTTTTCTGCTGTTTGTGGGTCTCGCTATGTACTCTTGTTTAGATTCACTGTTTTCCTCTGGGAGCTATTTCCCTTGAAGTTCTTCAGCTGAATTGGTCAATAATGTGAAGTTTCTTTCATTCTTTGCTTTAAAAAGAAAAAACTCGTGTAGTAGAGGTGCTATGAAGAGTGGGGTTTTTAACTAGAGAAGGGTCTGTTTGTCTGAGTTCCAAGACCACTTGGAGGACTATGGCATTCTGCCACTAAAGGAATCCAACTTCCTTCCCCAGATTCTATCTCCTCTTTGCCAGACAACCTGGACCAAAGATTAAAGTAAATGAAGCCATCGATTCACCATGGTCTGGAAGGGAGAAAAAGCACATATGTGTACTATCTCTCACTCTTCCTCCAACAGTGTAGTAATGGACTTTGGCTGGTGAGGTGTGGAGAACTGAGCTAGGGAGAGAAGGCAGGGGCCTGCATGCAATCAACATTGGAAACTAGTCACTGGCATAGCTCTATCCTCCACTGCACTTGGTCCCATCCAGTTGTTGCTGGCACCTCCCCATTGGTGTAGGGGCCCTGAGTCTATGCCACCTGCTTCCCTGAGCTCAGCCAGCAGAAATCCAATTTGTTTGGTTGTTTTCTCTCACCAGTTCTGGCAAATATCTTAGGACTGATATCTTGGAAAATTCCCAGCTCTAAGAATGAACTGGAGTGTAAGGGCTGCAAGGATATGATTCTGGTTCTATCTTCCCCAGAGCTCCAGGATGAGGAAGATTAGGGAAATGGCAAGAAGGGATTAGCAGCCTGAGTTCTATCCATAGAAGAGATAGGGGAAGTTAAAATTCTCTGCCCCTACAGGGCAAAGAGAGTTCTTGGCTGTTGCAAAATGGAGGCGACAGTATTTGCAAAGAAGACAAGGAAGGAGCTCTTGGAGGATGAACATCAAAAGCCCTTGTCAACTTGCCAATAGCGAGAGAAGGAAAATCACACCAAGGAGACAGCTGGGCCCTTTTGAGAAGCCAGGGTATACCAACATAAGTATAGGCACTCAATTTTTTTCTTCCTAATCACATTCAAATATCTTTGCTTATGTTATTGTCATTCCACTTATCAAATCCTAAAGGTAGGAGAGACATCAAGACAAACCAACCCTCTCCCAACTCATATTGTAATATCTGAGTAAAGAAATAAAGCTGCCCATATAGGGGTATTAGAATCCAGTCTAGTGAGGCTCAGTCTCCATGTGAATCATAGGAGCTCCTATCCTTAGTCAATTCTCTTTTAGATATAGATAGATAGGTAGATAGACAGACAGACAGACAGACAGATAGATAGATGGATAGATGGATAGATGGATGGATGGATGGATGGATGGATGGATAGATAGATAGATAGATATAGATCATTAGCCACAAGAGGAAATGGTTTAAAATGTATAGATGACTCAAGGCAGTCCATGACCTCACTAGGAGAGCAAACCAAAGCCTGTAGCACAAAGTAAGGAATGCTGGACTTGTAATCACAGGGTCAGAATTTGAATCATAATTTTGCCTCCTATCACCTCAGTAATCTTAGGCATATTATTTCACCACTTTTGGCTTAAGTTTCCTTGAATCTGTAACAAGGGGGGGGTAAACAATGTCCTTTCTAGCTGTAGATCTATGATCCTATATCAGTAACAACAACTATTCATAAGGCAGACCCCAGATTATGGAGGTATTGATTTACTCAGGACAAAATATTCTCTCCAGCAGGAATGCATCAGAAATTTTAAAAATATTGTATTTGACATTGGGAAGTGTTTTCTTGAGACTTGAGTAATATGATGACCCTGGTCAACAAAATTCAAGAAGAAAAATCCAGCTCTCAGCATCCATCATAAATGTTTGCGTATCCTCAGGATTGGGAAAGAATATAGTCTGGAGTGATAGCCCTTACTTTCTTCTGGAATAGAGTTAAATGTTGTTCTTTGCACCGGCCAGCACTAACCGCGGAGAAACTTTTCAACAAGGATTCATTTATCTCATTTCAGTCACAGATAAGTTTAGACCAAAGGCAACATGGGATTTGAGGTAGAAAGATCATACTTCTCAGAGATTATCTAATCCAATTCCCTCCTTCACATATAACTGAAGACAGTGCAGCCCAAAAGAGTTTTTATGACTTACTGAAATGGACTACATATTACCCAGGACTTCCCAATCTCTATATCTTTATACATAATATCCTTTATAGCTGGAATTTCTTTTCCCTTGACAATTTTGGTTTTGGAAATCCAATCCATTTTTCAAGACCCACTTCAAATGTCATCTCATCCATAAAACCTTCCATCATCCCCTCAATTGGGAAATGACCTTATGCCTGTTGAATGCTGTTATTACATTGTTTTTATACTACATCCATTGTGTAAGGAAATTAGTAATGTTTATGCTGGCCATAAAAAGCCAGGAATTTTATTGTGGGGAGATGTGAATGATAAAAGCTAGAAGGTAAAGTAGAAACAAAAGTGTAGCCATGATGACTTCACCTAGCTCTTTTGTCATTGCCCCTTGGTTTATTTGCATGGCAATCACACAACTCCTTGGTGATTTTCTTGAGTTTGGAGTCTCTGAAATGAATTTTGAGAATCCAGATTAAAAATCATGTACTTGATGAGAATTAAAAATAATTTCCTAACTTCAAGTCAAATAGCTGACTGGGTGCAGGGAATTCGATTTAGCACCAAAAGAAAAGTAGGTAAAAAAATAGACCTAATCTTTGCAAATGACTTCTACTAGTTTCTCTTCACTGTCTGGCTGAATGTGGTAGCTGAAACCCTTAAACTATGCATTAAAAGGGTGTTAGGTTTCCCTTGTCAGGGAGTGGCTTACTAGTTGCTTCACCCCAGAAAACACAACACAATAGTAAACAAAGATGGAGAATGAAGATATATCCATCTGAGATGCCAAAATGCCCAGCAACAACCAAAGAGAGCAGTTCAATGACATTATTGGAGGACAGACAATTCTGCTATTTCAGAGGTGTGTTTCCTCAGCCATATGTTCCCCTGACTACGTATCTCTGAATGGATGCCCACTGTGTGTGTTCTAATGCCACACACCTGTGCCTTTTCAAGCACATTCCTTGGTTATGTGTTTTCTCTACTTCTCGTGCTTTGCATCCCCCAAAAGAGGCCATTATACCTGTGGGAGAATATACTACATATGTGCCTGAGGGGATCTTTTCTTGCCATTTAATTTGCTGTGGTACTTGATTCTATGTCCTTTGCTTTGAATTAATGTATGTTCGTCTAGCCTTCTTAAAGAGAACACATCGGTAGGTGATTGAAAACTATGATTTTTGGAGGTTGGTGAGTCACAAAATACCTTGAAGCTAACATAGTTTTCCAGGAGTCTACAGGTGAGAGGGACCATGGATGCTACTATTGCATAGTACTGCATTTTATGTACTGTATTCCCTCCTGCTAAAATGTGAACTCTAAGATGGCAGGGACCATAATTCAGTTATGTTTTTGGTCTCCACCAGCACTTCAGAAAAGTGTTTTGCATTTATTAAATACTTTATAAATAGCTGTCGAGTAAATGAATAAATCGTAAAATATTAGAGTCTTAGAATTAGGAAGAATCTTAGAAGCCATCTAGTCAAACTCCCTGCCCAACATTGAAATCTCTTCTATTGAATTCTCAATAGGTGTCCATTCAGCTTCTGTTTGAACACTTCTACCCACAAAGAATTTGCTACCTCACTTGACAGATAAATCTGTTATTGACCAATGAACTTCTTTTTTATATTGAACTGAAATTTACTTCTCTGGAACTTCCTCCCATTGATCCCCATTCTATCCTCTGAAGTCCCCCCCCCAAAAAATTCAGTCTTTCATAGATTCGGACATAATTCTCCTACTCTCTCTAAAGCTTTTTTCTTCTGACTCTAGGAGTCAACATGGTAAACTCTCTTTAAAAAACTGTTGACAGAGAATATTACATTCTTGCTATATAGTTCTATTGGGTGAATGTTAGCTGTCCTTTCTACTAAGCTATCTTGGCTCCTCCCCCAATAATTTAATTCCCCTGAAGATTAATTTGGGCTGAGAGGAGTTTATACTATCAGCTTCCATAACTCACAGTCTATGTCACACCAAAGAATACAGGTATAGCTGAGATCTTTGAGCAAGGAATTTTTAAAGCTTCTACCTTGAAACTAGAGGTTTTCCTTGTGATACAATTTTTTAAAAAGTGTCACCACCACCCATTAAAAAGTAAGAAACATGATCATTCAAAGGTTACTAGTATTGTAAAGTGGAAAATTTGCTGTCTTGGAAGTTGGAAGGTTGAGGACCTAGTCCTGGTTCTATCACCAACTGCTGTGTGACCTTGGACAAAACACTTACCCCCCTCTCCACCTACAGATGAGTATCCTCATCTGTAAAATGATGAGGGTGAACTAGACTGGAAAATGAAAACGTTTCCTGAGAAAGAACTATGTTTCCTTCACTCAAAAGCTTCCTATGTTTCCTTCACCCAAAGCTACATGATTTTGTGGAGATGTGGTGGTATGGGGGTGAAGGGGAAGAAAGTAACAATGAAAAGGTCAAGGAGCAAAGTCTTTGCTCACGGCACAAGGATAACCATACAAAATGTGCTTCCCTAACAGTACAGATCCTGTTAAATTGGAGAAAAAAAGGAAGTAATAGGAAGAGCATGGCAGAGAAGAGGAGAGATTGGGGAACAGTAAGCTAGGAGACTTACCATGTAAGATTTTAAGTTTTACCAAAGAATTATTAATCTACTTGTGGGAGTATGAGAGTATGTAGATCATCTCTACATTCCTTCTAACTCTTAAAATTCTATGTTAGTGAACTGGGAAGTGACTCCACTCATGAATTCTTAACATTCTATGAACTTAACATTCTGTGAACCTATAACACAGTAATGCATGCCAGTATATTGATAGACCTTTTTCCTTTTACCCTTCCACTTCTCCCAGAGGCAATATATTTGTTTTGATAGGGGGCTGGCTTTGAGAACACTAATTGTGTCCCCAAAATAATAAGTGTGTGTTCGTCCGTTGCCAAAGAAGACCATGGCATCAGAGAAATGATGACATGACTTACACTTGACTTTGTTTTGAGTGAGGGAGGGCTGTGCAGGTCACCAGCCTCACTTCTCCTCCAGAGCCATCTGAATCCAGTGACCAGATATTCATCAGGATGACTGGAGATGAGCCAGGATGAGGTAATTGGGGTTAAGTGACTTGCCCAAGGTCACACAGCTAGTGAGTGTCAAATGTCTGAGGTGAGATTTGAACCCAGGTCCTCCTGACTCTTGCACTGGTGCAATATCCACTGCATCATCTAGCTGCCCCAAACTAATAATGCATAGATGAATATATGCAACAGTTTAGTGATAATGTCAACTTCAACAAATTGAGGTGATATAGGATATTTCCCTTTCCAGTTTGGGTCCTAGAGCTAAGGGAAGATAAAAGAATCTAGAACCCTGGAATCTAGAACCCATCCCATAATAATCTCACATTTGTTTAGTGTTTTCCATCTTTCATGTGAGGGAGCTGAGAGGCACAGTAAGTGCCTCTTGTACAGTTGACTTGGAATTCAATCTCACATACTTACTTGCTGTGTGACCCTGAGCAAGTAATTTAATTCTGTTTGCCTCAGTTTCTTATCTGTCAAATGAGTTGAAGAAGTAAATGGCAAACCACTCCAGCATCTTTGCCAAGAAATGGGCTCATAAAGAGTTGGACACATTCTGAAATGACTGAATGACAAAACAAATCTTTCATGTAGAATTCATCGATTTCATCCTCACAATAATATCCACAGTCACGTAGAGTAAGGAATATTGCCTCCATTTTATAGATAATGAAATCAAAACATAGAAAATTTAAATGATACACTGAAGTGACAGTGATCTGGAATGAGGCCGGGGGATAGAACCCAGGTCTCCTGACTCCTACTTTAATGGTCTCTCTAAACTAGCTGTGGTCAGGTTTATTTTGCATGCAGGCCACGATCTTTAGATTGCTACAATGAATGGAAGAAGAAAGGAAAAAAAACATGAGTGGACAAAGGAATTATCCTACTCGTTAGAATACTGAATTCTCAGTTTACTTCCAAAGCTACCTGGGATTGTTTCCAATGAAAGCTGCCTTTAGGAATTGACTGCAATTTGACCTGGAAATAGGCATCGGCTCAGACCTGTGTCTCCCTCCCAAAGGAGGAGAAAGTGGTACTACAACCCATTGAACAGGAGATGCCATCCTAATGCATGTGGACCACAGACAGAAGGCTCTGACCATGGCAGAGAAGGGTATTTAAAGGGTTGTCACATGAAAGAGGACTTAGATTTGTTCATCCTGTCCCCACAAGACAAAGGAATGAAGAGCACGAATGAAGGATGATGGTTGTGGAGAAGATGTAAGCTTGATGTGAAGGAAAACTTCCTAATAATAAGCCATCCAAAAGTATAATGAGCTTCATTAGGAGATAGTGGCTTCCCCCTCATTAAAGGTTTTCAAGCAGATGGTAGAAGACAACTATTGAACATAAATGACAGGGAAGTTTTGTTCAGCTTTGGTTTGTATTAGCTGATCTCTGAAGTCCCTTCCAACTCTAAGATACTGTGATTCTGGGACCCTACCACTTTTTCAAGTGGCTGTTCTCCATGACTGCTACCCACTACTCTGACCTCCTTGAGCATGTCACATATGCAAACACACACCCTGGGGATTAGCTAATGTGATCCCTCCTACCATCATATTCAATAAGTCCATAAGCATTTATTAATCCTTTATTTTGTGTCAGATACTTTGCTAAGAGCTAAACATCCAGAGAAAAAACAAAAATGGTCCCTGCCTTACAGGAGCTTTCCTTCTAATGGGGGAGACAACATGTACATAAATAGGTATATACAAAATGGAGAGAGACAGAGACAGAGAGAGAGAGAGAGAGAGAACAAATAAAGGAAATTTTAGAGGAGGAAGCCTAACATCCAGGGGAAATTAGAAAGACCTGCAGAGGGCAGCATATGCACCAAGTCTTAAAAGAACACAGAGATTCCAAAAAAAAAGTGAGGAAAGAGAATATTCCAGGCATAGGGGATAGCCAGTGCAAAAACTCAGTGATGGGACCTGGATGTGAAGAACAGGAAACAGGCCAAGTATGACTGACTGTAGAGGGCATGGACAAGAAGAATGTATAAGAAGGCTGGAAAGGTAAGTTTTAAATGTCAAGAGGGTTTTTTTTATCCTAAAGGTAATAGGGATCCACTGGAATTTATTGAGTGAGAAGTAGAGAGGGGAATAAAATGGTTCCACTGGTGCTTTTAGAAAATCATTTTGGCAGTATTGATCAAAGTTGCAAGATTCTTGAGGCAAGGAGAGGTAATTGCCAAGGGTCAGAGCCTTGGTCCCTCAATTTTGAAAGGAGGAAACTTTTGTTGACAGAGATGGACGATAGACCCTAGGTGGGGTTGTAGGTATAGCTTGTATGTATGTGTGCTTCCATGTACATATATATTCACATGGGGCTGTGTCTTCAGCAATTCTGAAATATCCAGATGAAAAGTGAGAAATTTAGTCAATCAATCCAAATTGATTTTGGTAGACAGGTCTTGGACCACATGTTCCTAGAGAATAAGAGCTGCATATAACTCTGTACAGTACTCCCCTACATAGAAAGACTTTTAATAAATGCCTTAGGAGGTTGATTCATGTTGGCAACAGCAAGCTCATGTTTTATTAACATGCTGATGTTCTGAATAGATAAATGCAGGGTTCTTCCCTGAGGAATTTTACCCAAAACATTTGGGGAACCCATCGTGACAAAAAGGTTTGGGTTGTGTTAAATACATCTTCTAAAGCCCAAGCCAGAGGTTCTGGGTTCATGGCAACCTGTCACAAAATGGAATCACTTGACAGTCATTCCTGACTGTTACAACTGGACCTTTGGGTATCAGACAAAAGAACACTAGGTTTCTTTGCTGCCTCACATGGCCAGTTTTTACCACCAATTCTCTCTTTGGCTAAGGAATAAAGACAATGAAAACTGCAGACTATTTTCTGAAAGCTAAGCTTCATCATCAACACACCATTCTTTATGGTAATGAAAATAATGGTCTTTTTATAGCTCTTGTCACTGGAGCAGAATGATGCCCTGCCAACTGGGCATGTTTGCCAATGGCTACAAATGAATCCATTTAATCCAGAGCAGTAATTGGAAGGGAGACAAGCAGAGGGGCAGCAAGGCCACAATTGCCGCGAGGGCTTCAAACAGAAATATCCCATTCAATTAGTAAAACCCAACCAAATGCACAGACGTACACTGTTTACTCAAGTATCCTGATGCCGAGTGAACCAGCACAGAGAGTCAGCCTTGCTGCATGTTCACAGGACTGAGATGATGGAGAGGGATGAGTAAGGTTAAATTCAGTGCCCTCAAGGAAAGTGACCCTGTAGGGTTCCATCCCCACCTGGGGACTGTCCTCCACCTCCATTAACATTGATCTGACATTGAATCAATATGCTACTGACCCAGGACTCCCATAGAGACTGGCTTGATCCTGGAATTGGAGGTTAGGGTGAACTTAAGGGTTGGTGTTAAGAGAGCCCAGTTATGAAGGTTAAAAGACTGCAGGACCTCAGAAGCAAATAGGTTTTAATTCTAGATCTAAAATTGTATCTTTACATGATATCCAGGAAGATTAAAATCAATCTATGGTTTTTTAACCTTTTTGTGTGTGTCATGGAGTCTTTCAGTGATCTGTTGAAACCTACAGAATCCTTCTCATAATAATGTTTTTAGATGCATTATACTTGACATTACAAAGAAAACCAATTATGTTGAACAGAGTTATCAAATGTTTTTAAAAGAAGGTAAAAAAAACCCCGATAGAAACTCATGAAGTTTAAATTCTTTCTGTTCAACATATTGTTACACCACCACTGCCTTTTGGATACTGGCACTGTAATCAGTAAAATGTTAGTGAGAATACCGCTTACATCATGAATTATTGGAAAGGTTAAATGGAAATCATACATTTACGCATTTTGCAAACTTTAGAGGATTATATTCATGTAATTTATTAGACATAATAGTAGGAGAAATAGTAGAATAGTCATAGTAGAATTAGTAGTAGGGGAAGTAGTAGATAGTCGTAGTAGAAGTAGTAGTAGGGGAAGTAGTAGATAGTCGTAGTAGAAGAGGTAGTAGGTAGCAGTGGTAGTAGTAGTAGTTGTAGTAGTAGTAGACAAGCAAGATTTCACAAGCAGTTTCCAATACTGAACTACATAGTAATAAAATGTAGAGAATATAAAATGCAGAGAATATAAGATTCCATTATGCTTTTTGCTTGTTGATTAAAAACAAATGTTTGATTCAGTAGAACAAAATGTCATTTTATATGCTCCTTTACAACAAAGTATCTCCCACTCACATATCAAGACCATCCAAGTTTTCTGGAAGATATACCAACTGAAATAACCTTATTCAATGATTGATAGTAAACACCAGGCATAAAAAAGGCACAAATAGGGAAGTGCAACCTCCCCAAAGACATTCACCACTGTGTTAAAGGAAATCCAGCGCAGAGTCTGATCGAAGAATTCCTGTGGATGGTGAGGTCCTCCAGAAATTCCTCTTTACATTGTGTCTCAAGCCTCAGGTCATTTCAGGGCTTTCTGGAAATGATCTGTCATCACTCATAGGAATTTAGCTTGCCTATTCACACAGAAAAAAACTAGGTGGTTAAAAAAATTTATTGCCCAGATTTCAATATGTATTTGGACACAGACCCTGAAGAGCTTGCCCAACATTATATCTCTATCTGGAGCAAATAGTACAGATGGAAAATGAGTTAGGTCTAGAGTTAAAAAAGAGATGGAGAGTGTGGCAGGCTGCTTAGTGGCAAAGCTATGCTTACAGGGAAAACAAAGGCCTCTCTTTTCAGTACTAGTATTTCACTACTGTTGGTATATAGTGGCCAGCCCAAACACCACTTGTCTCTGAAAAAACAAAGACTAAAGCCTATGGAGAGACAGGCAAGTGTTGAGTTGATCACTCTGCAATATATAATAAAAGAGGAATTCTGAAGAAGATCAGGAATAAAGGAAATCATCAAGAGATTGTAGGACAAGAGGAGAACACGGCTCAGTCATATAGCAAGTTAGAACAGTGCTTTTAGAAA